>CM053573.1:24165973-24241678 GCA_028646485.1 Cryptoprocta ferox
AGCGCGCTCTCCCTGTGTTGGGCTCGGGGGCTCCTTCCCCTGCACCACCGGGACCGCCCGTCCCCTAATTTCCCAGATCACAGTCACTCACTCAGGCATCTTTGAGGTTGTCTTCTTTCTGGCGTCTGTTTCTTCTTTCCCCCACTTGCAAATCCAAGTTTTATCCCTTCAGTCCTTCTCAGTTCAATCCATACGGGCGGCGGATTACAGAGCTCCCTGCTCTTCCACCATCTTGTCCTCCCTCCCCGCATTACATCTCTTAAATAGACATCCATCAATAATGAAATTATCCATAAAGAGGCCTCTTGTCAATCTTCCATTCTTTAATTTAGCTCTTTAGAGAAGACCAAATATATTTATCTCACTCCTTATTGAGACAATTCCTTGACACGGGTGTTAATATTCTTCAAATATATTATTTCATATATGAGGTATTTGGGGGTATAGCAAGAAATACATACTGCTATCTATACTTTATTTAGTGTTAAATTAATTAAACTGATGTAACTAATAAAGCTTTGAAGCGAACTTTTTAAAAACTTAAATATTGACTATAAAGTAACATTGCTCAATTAATTGATACTTCTATTACAACTTAAAACCTGGATTCTTTTGAATGCCTCAAACACTTTAAATAGGACTAAGACGGAGAACACACACAAATATAATATCTAGAAAATTACTTCATTTCTACTTAAACTTCCATCCCTAATATATAAACATCATGGATTTAATTTTTTAAATCCATGGAAAAAAATGTTTTATTTTTTCTATTTATTTATTTTATGGCTCTAGGAAGTTAAGCTAATTATCTCCTCCAGGTTGCAGAAATACTATAATACCTTTTCAAAATTATAGTAACTTTTGAAAATCAAAAAAAAAAAAAACCCTGCATTTTCTTAGGCCAGTAGAGATTTCAGAATTAGGTTAGTGACTTACTGGGTTTTGGTTATACCATAGATTTTGGTTACTTTTTTTGTATTTAAAGTTTGAGCTTCTAGTCATCTTTTCAATAGTTAAAATTCTCTTATTGTATCACTAGAACTTTTTAGATTGATGTCTTTCCCATAAGTTTTATCAATTTCCAATCTGATGTTTCTCAAAGTTATGTATTTGTAAAATCTCCTTTGGCCCATATTTTGTGATTTCCTTGATGCTATTCATTTAGTACTATTTTTAATGTATTTTTTCAGTTTTGTTTTTGGTTTTGATTTTGTTTTTACTCATTTCATCAATTCCACACACATACCACCTCTTTATAATAAACACTTTAACAATGTATTTATTAGCAGGTATCTCATTGTTGTAATTCCACCCAGAACTTCCAGTATGCCTTTGAAGCTCCAGTGTCAGATCTATGAAGCTATCCCTACTTTGGGAATTAGTTCATCATCTTGAATAACATTATTGGATCAAAATAGATTAGATAAGTGTTGTTCAAAGTTTGGGGGAATGATAGTGCTCTACAAACCAACAAAGTCCTTGCCCTAGAAAAACATTCAAATACATATTTTATTTTAGGTAGTGATAAGTGCAATAAAGAAACATAAAAGTGATATAACCAGAAAGCAAATGATGGGAGCAAGGGGTTTTATTTGGAAAAATAAATGTTCACTTGTTCCGTGAGCATTTAGAGACTCACAGAACAAGTGAAAATTCAAGAAAGATCTAAAGAAATGAAGGAGAAACTTACACAAATTTCTGGGAAGGTAACATCAACTCTGATGCTCTGGGATAGGAGTGAAACAAGCCTGTTCCAGAAACCTCAAGAAGCACTGCTGTTGCTGCTGGCCAAGAAGGGGATGGCAGAGGGGTAAGAATAAGATTGGATATGTAGGCAGGACTAGATCCTAGGCCCTGTTGGAGACTCTGGAGGCTATGGTAAGTGGAATAAGAGACCATCTAGAAAGTGTAGAGTGACATTATCTAGAGAAAAATCTGCTGGGAGAAGCAATAATGAAACCAGGGAGACCAGTTAGAAAGAAACAATGGTGGCCCTAGCCCTGTGGCTGAGGAAGCTGGACAAATGGCTGGATCTCACTCATGAGCAAGTTCAGGTGGTCAGAGTTACAGACAGAGAAAGACAAAGAGAAAGGGCAGAGTTAAGGGTTAAGGCTTGAACAAAGAGGGTATGTGTTGATGTCATTTACTGAAATGAGGGAAATAAGAAAAAACAAGATTGCAAAGAGAAAAAGTGTTCTGTTTATTATATTGAATTTGAGACTTCCTGATAAAATCCAAATGATATTGGCCAATTGGTTTGAGGCATATGAGTGTAGGGTTCAGAGGAGAAGTCAAAATTGAAATATAAATTTGGAAATTTCGAGCATATTGCTGGTATTTGAAGTCATGGCATTGGATAGGATCATCTATGGAGTGAGTGTAAATGGGAAAGAGAAGAAGGCAAAAGGCAGGACTCAGGAGTATTCTAGTATTTAGATTTTGAGAGGAACAGAAGAACTGGGGGAAAAGATGGGAAAAGCAGAAAACAAAATGAAAGGAAGATCACAAGTAAGTGGAGCGTTCCGGAAGTCAAGTGAAGAAAGGCATTCAAAAATTATTCCCGAATTTCATAGAAATAATCCACTAGATCAAATGATACTGAAGATTATTTGGCTTAATCCCTGTTCCCTGTACTTCTTTTACACTTAAACAAATAAATGCGTACCTCCATTTTAAAAACATATTTCTACTTAGTAGTTGAAATAAAAATACCCTCATGTGTGAAACTTTTGTCTTGAATCATAAAAAGGAATGGTAATTAAACATATCCTTGCTATTCACCCTTTTTCTTTTTCAATACAACCACCTTTTTTACACCTAAATTTTTCTCTTTTGAGTTTCAGTATGGGCCCATGGTCCTTCATTAACAATTTATGTTATTCACTAGGATAATTATTATGATTATCACATGATATTAAATTATCAAAACTGGCTAGTATTATCCCATTTAATCTAGCTCCTTTGTTCTTTTAAAATTACCCCTTGTATTCTTCAAAACTTTCTTTTTTTCCAAGTTTTTATTTATATCCCAGTTAGTTAACATACAGTGTATATTGGTTTCAGGAGTATAATTCAGTGATTCATCACTTACATACAACACCCAGTGCTCATCACAACAAGGGCCCTCCTTAATGCCCATCACCCATTTAGCCCCATCTCCCATCCAGCTCCCCTCCATCAACCCTCAGTTTGTTCTCTGTAGTTGAGTCTGTTTTCTGTTTTCTTCTCTTTTCCCCTACTATGTTCTTCTGTTTTGTTTCTTAAATTCCACAGATGAGTGAAATCATATGGTATTTGTCCTTCTCTGACTGACTTCACATAGCATTATGCAATCTAGATCGCAAGATTTCATTCTTTTTGATGGCTAAGATTCTGTTGTATATATATCTACCACATTTTCTTTATCCATTCATCAGTTGATGGACATTCAGGCTCTATGCCTTGAAAACTTTCTTACTCTCTGACAACACCATATTTCAGAGGCATTCTACTTTTTCCTTGCCTTAAAAAATGGAATTGGCTATCCTCATAGGAATCTTTTTTTCCATTCAGTGGAAAATAATAATAGAAACCTAAAATGCTGTGTTTGGGGTAAACATTGGGACTGGCCACAGGTGGACCGGACAAAAGTACCATTTTTGCTAATGGTAGAACAGAAAAATATTGCAATTTAGAGTTACAAGTTCCCACTGTTTTTTCTTCCTTTCAGCATATTGTGTTGCTCTATCATAACTGTCTTACCATATTTACTTTCTACCTCAATGTAAGTCCCAGTAGGGAATTTATTCACACACCAGTGCATGGCAACCTAGAGTGTCATAGTACTGGCTCCTCCCATCTGGTGCATCATCGAAGGAGCAACAACTGTGTGCCAACAAGTGTGCTAGTCTTTGAGGTTATAGAAGTCAAGAATACATGTCTTTCTGTTGCCTCCCAACCTGTGCCTTTCTTTCTTTTGCTACTAAGAAATGTATTTTGCTTGAGCAAGGCAGGCACTCGTGAAATTCAGCCAACTTCCCCTACCCCAAGGTACTCTACTTCTGCCACCTTTAGCCTGTGCCAGATTGGGGCTTGCCTATCCAATGGGGCTATTTCCTGTTCCATCTGCACTTGTCTTCTGTCCTTCAGCTTTTTCTTGTTTCACTGGAATATAGATATTTTGAGACAAATATGTTTTTAAAACATAATAAGTACCCCTTCCTCATCTGCACTGATTTTTCTGAGGGTTTTCTTCCTCTGTCTCTTGGCTTTGGGTGAATGGAAAAGCCAGGAAGGACTCTGTATTGCTCAGTATCCCAACAAGTGATAACAAAGGGCAGATTCTTGGGTCCCACTCTAACTTTCCAAATTAGATTCTCTGGAGGTGGAAATTAAGAATCCAAATTTTTAGTAAATCTCTTTAAGTCATACATAAAATTGAATACCACTGGCTATAACTTCTATATTCTCAAGTCTATCTTCTGAGAGAAGGCACTAAGATTACAGTAGGATGCAGCCGTTCTAATGGTGCTCATGCTGATGTGGGCTTGTGGTGGGGAAGCTAAGCATATAAACATGAAAAGCTATGTGGAGCAGGACTTGAGAGAAAAATGAATGATACATGTTGGAGGAGTGTCTCCTTCCTATAGTACTACCTATAGATACAGGAGAAATAAAAACATTTTTTAAAAAGGCTATTTTCCATATAGTGCTATAACAACTTCAAAAATTATTAAGAACATGTCAGATTAACATTGCTGTAACTTGTATTTAATTAGACGAGTAGCTTGAAGCATGTATGTTTAATTTTCACAGTTCATGCATCATGGATTGGTTTTCTACGTCAGACCTTAAAATAACAAGACAAAATGGTGATTAATAATCTTTGTGCTGCCTACAAGCTCCCTCATATGAGTAACTAATATTTATTGTTCTCAGAAGGAGTATAATATAAAAGAGAAGAATTTGGGAGGTTAGGAACATCTAGGGGCATCTAGTCGGTTAAGCATCTGACTTTGGCTTAGGTCGTGATCTCATGGTTCATGAGTTTGAGTCCCGGATGGCATAAGCTCCTGCCCTGCTTTGGGTGAGCCCCACTTTCTCTCTCTCTCTCTCTCTCTCTCTCTCTCTCTCTCTCTGTCTCTGCCCCTCACTCACTTGTGTCCTCTCTTGTGTTCTCAAAAAATATTTTAAAAAAACAGAATTTGGGAGATTAGCTACTGAACTGCATTATTTTATCATTGAGTTAAATCTATAGCAAATAACTGCATAACCTGTCTGAACTTTCATATAAGTTTTTCCGAAGATAAAATATGTAAAAAGCACTTAAGATAATCCTATCATTTTTTAAAATAAATACATTCTGTTAACTTCAAAATTGAACCTTTATAATGGGCTCATACTCCTTTTGAGCAGATTTTGATAGTTATTTTTTAATGTGATACCATTAATATAATTTATATTATTTATGATATAAAATATTAATATGCATTGGTTATGTAAAATATCATGATAATGCAAAGTATAATGTGTATAAGTAGATATAATTGAATTCAAAGTAAGAAATATGGTATGGCAATTGAAAATTAATTTTTTGTAAATATTAAGTATATATTAAATGTTCAATAAAAAACAATTCTTAAAAAGGAGCAACTACCTGTTACCCATTAACTGTAACAGATATACTAATCAAGTGACAGCCATGACCAGCTGAGCTTTAGGAAACATGCTCAAATGTGTGATACAGAAAGAAGTTGAGAGGACACCAGGAAAGAGATTTCTTTTTATCCCTCTCTTTGAGTAGGCCAGTGTGGGCAAGGGAGTCCCAGGGTATAGTGGGAGTGCGTGCAGGCAGAATGTCTGAATTTATCAGTTTGGCTGAAGTATGATGATCCCTCTGACCTGGATAGGAAGAAGTGAAAAGGCCTCTTGACAAGCAAACAGGGCCTCTACAGCATCATAATACCCTCCTGGCCCAGTATCTGGGCACATAAGGAGCTACCACCAGACACTAAGAGCAGACACATCCTCCCCTACCGGAGCCCAGATAATTCAGTGGCAGATCATATCTCTCCCCCAACCATCCCCTCATGTTCTCAACCCTGCCCACAGAACCCTGTCCATGGCCATTGGAGCCACCCCAGTATGCTAGGGTGGGTGCAGCCTCTGAGATCAGACAGCCCCAGTTCAAGTTTCTGCCCCACCACGGAAACTGTCAGCACCCAGTTTGTTCTCATTGTAAAATCCACAGCACTGCAGCGAAAATGAAAAGAGTTGATGCAAAGTACAGGGCACTGGCCTTGGCACAAAATAAGTTGTCCATAAATGGGTGTTAGGCTATTGCTCTAAAGTATGTAAGTTACCTCTGATTTTAATGCAGTGTGGTTATCACTGGATGCTTGGGCATTTATTGGCTTTACTGATGACTGCGACTTGATCAAACATGATCGTCTGTTTAATTTAAACAAAATAATGAATAGATAGGTAAAAAGGTGAACAAATGGACTTGAAATAACTTCATGACCTTTGTGTATTTGTAGGTGTCTGGATTCTAACAGTTGAAACACCACATTAAACGAGGCATTTGTAACCATTAATAATTAAATCACTAGCTCTGCTAAAATTGCAGTTACTGAATTTTGACTTCATTGTGAATATGGCTTAATTGGCTTAATTCTAGCAGTTCACTAGTAGTTTCTTGCTGCGAAGATGTTGCAGGCCAAAAGCACGTTTAGAAGTCCCTGCACACTTTTGAATTGTAACTTAATCTGCCTATAATACAATGTTAGCCTTTGCCAATACATTATCAAAGGACATTATGTGTGGGAAATTTTTCAACTTTATTGCATATGAAAATTACTCAAATTTGTATGTTAGATTGTAAACATCACAATAGGTTTTATTGCTTATTCTAACTTTGTGTAAATTCAGTGAGCCGATGAACAGGAGAGTTCTCCTCAATCTCCTTCCCTTTCTACCATAGCTGCTGTGCTGCTGTGGTTGCCCAAAGAAACTCTGGACCAAGATGCGATATCTACAGTGAAATGTGATCTAAGGCAGTGGTTCCCACACTTGGCCATGCATTAGGATAAACTTGGAGATTTAATGTAAAAATAATATATATTTTTAAAGTCCTCTCTCCATTCTAGACTCAAAATCAGAGAAAGAGACAGGAGAGCAGGTGACAGTGTTATTTAAAAATACTCCAGGTGGTTCTAATGTGAAACTGAAGTTGAGAACCATAATCTAGAACTAGAGACCAAGAGATGATTTAAAATAAGTGATGAAATTAGCACTAATTGAGGTTCTTACTATGATCTGATCAGAAAAATAAAAAATTAAAGGAATGCTTTTGAATATTTAGAGAAATTCAAGCATATTTTAGGATGGGCACACACAGTTCCGAAATACCTACTGCGAAGATCTATAGGAAGTAACTGTGGTGGATGGAGAGTTTCTTATATGTCTTTTCCACAATCTTCAGGAGAAATTTAAGGCCATCCAAGTGGAAAGCAATCCTAGGACTGCATATGACATCGAATCTGACTTCTCCTCAAATAGTAACTCGGTTGATAGATCAAATTGTCATAAATCCACATTATAATAAACGAATAAAGGACAGTGACATCGCCATGATGCATCTTGACTTTAAAGTGAACTACACAGGTAAAAAAAAATCAGTTTTAATCAACTTATCTGGCCAAATTCATTCAAAGTTAGATTTGAAATATTATTAGTACCAATGAATTAATAGTGCATAAAAGTTGGACAGTTTATTATAGAAATCATTATAATTTAAATGGAGTTGGGGAATGAAGTGAAACATATTCAATTATCTTCATCAAGGTGTTTAGATCCAACTTTCTAGAAAATTCGCCAGCAGAAAAAAATGCTCCAAGCCCTCTGTAACAGTAAACTCAAAGGAGCAACCTAGGGAAAATCAGTCATGTTACAGTGCATGCCTTCTCTATTTCTGAAAGAAAGGCAGGTCCATCTACATAAAGGGCAGTGTAAGACAAACTGAGAGATGAGCATATGTTCTAAGAGTAAAGTAAGAATTAAAATATACATAGAATGAAGATTTTAAAGGAGGTTTAATAATATTATTAGAGTGGCAACTGGAAGACTTCCTCCGAATACCTAGATAACATACTAGAAATCATCTGAGGGAGTGAACTTTATACGAAGGATTCTGCTCAACTCCATCCTTTACTCCAAAGACTTTTCCAACCCCCAGTGAGGAGACAGTGCTACCATTTCTGCTGTGCTCTTGTGGAATTTGGTCTACACATGTATTAGAGAACTTATTCAAGGCAGACTATTACTGTGGTTAATTATGTAGCCCTGTCCTTGAAGGTAAGCACCATATCTTACTCATTTTTATGTCTACTCTGGGTCTTACATGTAGTGGGTGCTTAATAAATGTCAGGCAGCTTATAAATTGTTGGAAAGGGGCTTTCAAAGTCAGTGACCCATGCTAATGCTTCCATAAGTACCCTGTAAAACAATCACTTAAAAGCTTTTTTAAATGTGGAGATAACTGAAGAGAATCAAAAAAGCCTCAGAACATTTGTCCAAGTGTCTTAATTGACCCTAAAGAAGAGCCTTACCAAGATTTTCACAGAACTGACACTGTAAATAGCATGATTGCTTAAAATCAAATATAAATGATCAACTCTAGAACTAAGACATTGTTTACATTATTAAAGAGTAATTAGGAGACAATGTAGAAAATGATCCCAAAAGATCACCAGTGATACCTAGTCCATTGTCAATGAGTGCCACCCTGAGATGCTTCTTTCCTCTAAGATTGATGTCTAAAAAATTTTCAAGCAGCATAAAACAAAAATACAAGTTTTTTCGATAACATGCCGAAAATAATTGATTTTTCAAATCTGTTAGAAATGTATGTGTGTCTGTTCTTATTTTGTTTTTCCAGATTATATACAACCTATTTGTTTACTGGAAGAAAATCAAGTTTTTCCTCCAGGGAGAATTTGTTCCATTGCTGGCTGGGGGAGGCTTATACATCAAGGTAAATTATCAGACCCAATAAAAAGAAAACATCTACTACTAAGAAATATGCTATTTCACTATCCTGTGAATATTTTCAATATTTTTTGCAGCTCTTATAACAATTTTTGCAATAACTCTTAAAAGCACTGTCAGGTTTATATTCAAACAGTGTGTATTTGTATAGTTTTTTTAAAATCCAGATTGTGTAAGGCATATTATAAAACTATGATCTTTTAGGGAAGGGAGTTCAAGTATTCCCCAAACTACCTGATTTTAGTATTATAAATATTCTGATAAAGAAAAAAGATACATCTATTTAAATGAAGATTACAACGGTTATAAAATATAACAAAGGTTATAAAATTTATTTTTGTAAATCACATAAAGTCTGATCAAAAGCCAAATTGTTACCTGTTTCATTTCCCAAATCACTAAAACTATCTTTATTTATCACATAAAGGCCTCACACTCACATTCCCTAAAAAATGAGAAGGGAATCCCTTTTAACTTCAACATTCTGACTCAGTCTACTGATGAGAAGACTTAGATGTGGCATGAATCTTACACCGAAGACTATAAATTGACTCCTTAGCATTATTTAATAGAATGTTTTCCAAACACAGAAAAGATGCATATTAAAACTAACTGAACATAATTTTTTAAAACATTCCCGTACTTTATTCTCTCTAAATGTCACTACAAGGCATGTTGGCTTTGGAATTCTTAATAGGAGTTATTCCATTGAGGACAGAATTTTGGCAACTTATTAAAAATTAAGCAAAAAGGAAAAGCACTGTATAGTCTTCTGGAAGAACGTGGTCTCTGGAGTCTCAACAGATCATGGCCCAGATATTTAAAAATTTCAACTGTATCAGATGAAAACCACAGAATCTTTTGGAGACAGGCAGATAACAGAAGCAAAGCATCCAGAGTTAAACTCCCATCATCCTTGTAAAAGAAAGGATGCTGTTCTAAGTCAAATCTTTGCCTGATGATTTCGATAAAGGTTCTCCATTGCAATTACATTATGTTGCTGAAATGCCTCATGTCTTCTGTCCATAAAGTATATTGAAGACAAAGACTGTATATTCTTGTATTTCCTCCACTTGAAAAATGCCATGATTTATTAAATTTGAAACCCACAGAGTAAAAATGATTCCTGGATAGATATTTTCTCTATCAGACTTCAAACTAAAAAATATTTATGACCACTATATAGACTGTTCAAAAACAAATTATCCACTAACAAAATTTAAGACTCTTTATGCCATAGGAAATGGGTATTTCTTTTAAGAGCTGAGTAAACTTGGCTCATTTATTTATAGTTACTAAAGATATGCATTTAATTGACTTAAGAAAGGTCTCTAAGAGTGATATGGAGCCAAGAGAAATCTGTATCTGACATCAATTTCATTTAGGAATAAATGCTCAGATCATAATTAAATACTTCCTGGGTAATGGAAATTTTAATGAATTTTATGAACTTTACCTTGTGATTTCCAGATACTTAGTTGTGTAAAACCCAGTTTCCCCCCTCCTTTTGAATATATTATAATTATCTAGGAAAACCATGAACATAGTTTTACTAGGAAGAAATGAGGTGGTATTAGTTGGCTAAATTAAGGCAATTAGTAAACTTAAAATAACTTTACTGATATTTTTATGTATGTCTTTTGTGTGTATTATCAATTATCCTTGTGAAAATTCACGTTGACAAATAAACGTTAAATATAAAAACACTGCTCAAATTTTTCTTTGCCAAAGAGTTTGTCCAACACCCAACCATTTTTTATTCCTTGGCAAGCAGCAAAATTGGCTTTTATTTTATAATAGTTTATAATAAAAACTACCAGCCCATCCTCAATGAATGAATGGCAGTGAGATGCTGAATTTCCTCCTCCCATCTTCACCTCTTTTACTAATTTGTTTAATGTTTATTTGAAAAAGAGAGAGAGGGAGAGAGCAGGCAGGGTAGAGAAAGAGAGAACAGGGGAGAGAATACCAAGCAGGCTCTGTGCTGTTAGTGCAGAGCCCAGCAACACAGGGCTCAACCACACGGGGCTCCAGGATGCATGGCTCGATCTGAATGATCCATGAGATCATGACCTGAGCCAACATCAAGGGTCGGACATTTAACTGACTGAGCCACCCAGGCGCCCCTCCATCTTCACCTCTTAAAATCCATTTTCAAACTCCAAAAGTCATCCATGGTATGCTGCCGCACTCACTGGCACCAGCTGGAAATTGCCATCTGTGCACATCTCCTCCCAACGCCTGTTCACTGTTATGCTGGTACCCTGAAATTGGCCGGGGTTGAAGTGTTTACATCAGGCAAATGGTACATATTGGGGATTTTTTTTCTTGAAAACCAGTTATATAACATTTACCAACACATCACTGAGTCACACACACACACACACACACACACACACACACACACACTCGTTTCCTGTCTTTTTAGTGTGTGGATTAAACTTAGCTGGAAATGAAGTCACATACATTTTTGCAGCAACATTTACTGCAACATATGAAGTCACATACATTTTGCTGTCATATGTACTAAGTTATCATCAACCTTCTGCCTTTCTTGAGGAACCAAACAGAATTGCTAATTAGTAGAAAGTGCTTATCATGTGCCTTTTCTGAGGCACTAGACAGACACCTGCTTGTTTCACATCCCTCTTGGGAGTAGTATTTCAGTAAACAGAGACCCATACTTGAAGTAGATGAGTCATTTTATAAGAAGCATGGAAATACACTCTGTTACAAAATGCCTCCTTTCTCTTCACCTGCACATGGATGACAAGCTGATTGCCCTTAGACCAGGGCACAGCTCATTTGAGCTTTGTCTTCTGCTCAGTGTGCACCTGCTCATTCACGGACCTGCTCATTCACGTCGCATCACAAAGTTGCTGAAAGGGAGCACCTCTTCAGGTGCCAAATGAAAAGCCTCCTGGATCTCTGAGTTGTTGCTAATTTCCATAAATGAAACTTTTTGTGTTGGTGGTCTTTTTTTCCCATGAGCAATACTGTAACCATTTATAATTACTGAAAATGTCTAAAGACTGTCTAGTCCAATCCACCATTCCTGCTAGCCCTTGGGCACTAAAGAAGTGCTTTACTGTTATCCATTTGGCAAAATCCACAGATGGGCTTTATTATGTGCTTTAAAATACTAAGGTCTAGCATTTAGTTCCATTATATATACACACAGTACTCGATAATGAGAGTGCACTGTTGAAATAAGACTGATATTGGCTCATTCAGCGATGCATGTCGATTACTTCTGACTGGCTGGCTGCATTACCATTTTGAACAGGACCTACTGCAAACATATTACAAGAAGCCAATGTTCCTCTTCTATCAAATGAGAAATGCCAACAACAGATGCCGGAATATAACATTACAGAAAATATGGTATGTGCAGGCTATGAAGAAGGAGGAATAGATTCTTGTCAGGTAAATATATTTAACTGCTCACCTTACCTTTCCAGAAAGCATTGCTATGTAATGATTTGACTGTTGCACAATGATTAGGGAGTAAAGAAATCATCAGGGTTTTCACTACATTTCTTCTTTTACGAAACTGTGACTTTTCATTTTTTATTTGTAGCCTATTTGCATAGAACTCCTGGGTAGATGTAAGCATTACAAATAAAACGAATTTTTAAGAACAAGTATTAAGATCAGATAGAATCTTTAGAGCTGAGCATAAAATATGAATGTGTGAGACAGTCAGGTAAACTATGTAGTGCTGGGCCCACTGTTGACCTGGAGACTATACACCTTAACTAAACCCAATTCTAATTCTTTAAAACTCTATACAAACTTAAAACAAACAAAAAGCAAGTCTGAAAGCCAATATCATCTATTCGCTTCTAATTTTCAACTCTGGTTTTGAGTATGGGCCAAGGGTCCAATGACAAGAAATAATTTCTTTTCTTTTTTTCGTAACAATCAAATTTTTTTAAGTTTATTTATCTATTTTGAGAGACAGAGAGCACAAGCAGGGGAGGGGCAGAGAGAGAGGGAGAGAGAGAATCACACACAGTCTCCTTACTATCAGTGCAGAGCCCGATGTGGGCCTCAAACTCGCAAATCGTGAGATCACGACCTGCATGATATGAAAATGCAGATATTTAACCGACTGAGACACCCAGGTGCCCCTCCAGTGACAAGAAATAATTTCTGCATGAGAACCAACCTGGGTAACCTCGCTAGAGCCAGTTTGCAGTTAACCACTTGTAGGAAGGTTAAAAAATAGAACTCACTCAACAGCCTGGCATAACTCTGGATCTGGAACTCCTACAGTAGAATTTTCATGTTGTCATTTACATGTCACTTTAGAGATGTAAGAACATGAACTCACTGAATGCCAGCACTGCAATAGATCTGAAGTATCAATAGCTTTTGATATGTGTGACCATCAGAGAAACTCCTACCCACAAACTAACCTCATTGAGGACAAAAACATCTTACCACCTAGAAATAATGCAGCTATCTGTTAGCACTATGAAATCCACATACGCGCAACAAATAAAAAGTAAATTCTGTCAGATTTTAGAACAATTATTAATTTTTAGGTGCAGCGTGAAGCAGTCATGAAAAGCGGAGATTCTGTTCTCAGATTACTCTTATTTCACCTGTGAGTTAGTACTTACAGGTAAGACTTTGGACGAGTCACTGAAGTTTTATTAAGAGGTTTAAAAATGAGGTAACACATATAAGGCACTTAAGTAAGCACTCAAAAATATTAACAGCTTTCATTGTGAGACTTTGTAAATAAATTTTCTGGCATTTTTTTGGTATTTGAAAATTAATAAGATATTGATGCATTAACATCTACTGAATTAGATTAAACCTGATAGGAGTATTGAGCAAATGAATAATTTACCGATGCAAACGTAGTAATTTATACCATGAGAAACTCTTTCACTTTGTTAAAGTGTAAACAACTTGTTACATATATTAACACATATATGTCACCCATAATTCGACTTGATACAAGACTTTTTTAACACACATTTAAGCAGATGAATCTTTATATATATAAATCTTCTAGTTAAGTCTGTGTCTCAAATCATATTAAACTTTCAGCGTGGTTTTACATTTATTCTACTTTGATGAACACTTGCAAATTCAAGAGAGATAGGATAGATTTCTTCTTGTTTGAAATTTATCCCTGGATCTTATTCCTTTTAAAATGAAAAGTGTGCAAAGGTAAGATATATTGCCACTTAGAGGGAGATTTATAGACTTATTGTTCAGGAGGGAAATCAGCTGTGCAACTTCAATTACAGTTAATGGGGGGTGTGTGGCAGGCGTCTCATGCACCAGGTAGAAAATATGACTGCCGATGCTACTGATATTAGGGTTACATTAAGCCAGTAATTCATACCAGATCTCTGAAATCTTCTATTTGGCTCTGATTTCTAGAGTCTAAGTGTGTTATTCATTAGCAGGTAAGGACACTCCCACTCAGGGAAATATCTTGTGTAATATGTTATCATGATTGGGTAATCAATAGTCTGGGGGGGTCACATGATTTTCTTTGTTCAATTTTAATACTGTGTTATACAAGAGGATTAACTGAATAAATAAGAACACATTGGGGCACTGGTAGCTCAGTCAGTTAAGCATCCGACTTTGGCTCAGGTCATGATCTCATGGTCTGTGGGTTGAGTCCTGCGTGGGGCTCTGTGGTGACAGCTCAGAGCCTGGAGCCTGCATCGGATTCTGTGTCTCCCTCTTTCTCTGCCCCTGCCCCACTCGCACTCTGTCTCTCTCTCAAAGGTAAATAATAAGTATTAAAACTTTTTTAAATAAGAACACATTAAAATTATGAATATGCCATTATTGATATATCACTTGAATAAGCTCTTTGAAGTATTATTTTCCTCCCATAATGGCAAAGAATTTGCCTTATTAGTCCTCCATATATTCTTCTGGCTTACCAAGGGCCTGTGTTTGTGGGGTGGATGTCTGGATTTTAAGGGACCACAAGTGACTCTAGAGATCTCTCTATATAAAACTAAGTGAATGACACAAAGAGCAAACTCATTTTGCTAACTATGCAGAACCTTATTCTATACCAGTGGTTTTCTTTCTTTTTTAAAGTGTTTTTTTTTTTTTTTGAGAGCGAGAGAGACAGAATGCGAGCTGGGGAGGGGCAGAGAGAGAGAGAGAGGAGACACAGAATCTGAAGCAGACTCCAGGCTCTGAGCCATCAGCACAGAGCCTGACGTGAGGCTTGAACTCATGAACCATAAGATCATGACCTGAACCAAAGTTGGCCACTTAACCTACTGAGCCACCCAGGTGCCCTGTATACCAGTGGTTTTCAAAGCACAGCCTCCAGTCCAGCATATCAGCATCAGCTGAGAGCCTGCTCTTGGTGCCAATTCTCAGGCCCCAGCACAGACCTGCTCAATCAGCAACTCTAAAGCTGGGGCTCGGCAATGTGTGTTTTAGCATGCTAAAACCACTGGTAGAGAAACATAAATTTTAGGTTAATGCTTTATGTTCTGGACACTCATTCATATTTTTGAAGTACATACATATCTCTGAGATAGTGGGAAGAAGGATACATACATATCTCTGAGATAGCGGGAAGAAGGAAATATCTTCATTGAACAAATCGGCAAATTAAGGCAAGAAGTTACATAACTGAAATGGTGTAGTTAGATGAGATGGATGACAGTCCCAGACATAGGCGTCTCAGCCACACAGACCACCCAACTGTTGGGCATCAGCCTACTGGCGGATCCTTTGAATACCTCCGACTGACATGTTGGGCCATTTAAAATCCTTGTTCATGGAATCAATGTCTGGATTCCATTGTCTTTTTTAAAAGTTGAGATATATTAGAAAATATGAAGAATCCCAAATGACTCCTTTAAAAAATATCTAAACCATTAAAGTTTATTTTTTAATAATTTCTAAGTTACACATAACTTTGAGCCTGTATCTATCCTTAACGGTTCCATAATTATTTCTGGACACATATTATAAACTAAGGGCTTAGGGTACAGAAATAAAAATCCCAGTCCCTGCCTTCCAACAGCTTGAACACATTTGTTACATCTAGAAAAGAGGTAGCCTGTATTTGCCCATGCAATTATGTTCCTCTGTCCCCAAGCAACAAAAGGTGCATTTATATACCACCTACCACATTTTCCCCCTTAAATATGGTCCCAAAGGCAATAAAGAAAGAATCAGGCAAAAAGTCTCTCAGGAAAATGTTTAAGATAAACTCAGGTTGAACTATTGTACTGTACAGTGATTGCAACCAAAGTACACAGGGCTTTAAATTCCTTCCTAAATATAAAAAAAGGTTAAAAATTTTGCACAATTAATGTAAAAGACATATTTGTCAATTCCATCATTAAATAATGGCACTGTGTGTTTGCATTACGTTCTTTCGCATTCCACACAAATACTCATGTGAAAATGAAATATATGTAATTAACTCTATTAGAAACGGCTGTAATTAATATTTTCAAGTATTAACAACAATTCTTCATCAGTTAAGATCTCTTATGAAAATACGTGTGCCCATCACTACAAAGTATATCATAGATAGGCCTATTTCAGTTGAAATGTTAAGATTTTTTTCAATTCAGATGGTGTTTGTCTAATGCCCAAAAGTTAATGCTTCCCAAAAGAACTAAAATCAACTTCATGCGTGAGTTTTTAGTTTCTGTAAACACACAATGTGTAACAAGTGTCTTTTCTGCAAAGCCATCCCTAATACTTAGAACATACTTCTTTTTGGTTTTGTTTTGTTTTTTTGTTTCACCTTTTTATTTAAATTCCAGTGTAATATTAGTTTCAGGAATAGAATTTAGTGATTCATCACTTATATCTAACACCCAGTGCTCATCACAGCAAGTGCCCTCCTTAATACCCATCGCCCATTTAACCCATCCCTCTGCCCTCCTCCCTTCCAGCAACCCTGTTTGTTCTCTATAGTAAGTAGTCTGTTTTATGGTTTGCACCTCTCTCTCCTTTTCCCTTTTCCTCCCACCTTCATCTGCTTCATTTCTGCAATTCTACATGCATGAAATCATATCATACCTCCTTTAATAAATGATCATATTTTAATATATATTTTGGTTAGGATGCTTCTCATAGTTGTGCCTTAGAGAAATTCTTAGTACCTATTAAAATGCCATAATGAAAGTAAGGAAACTTTTGCTCTAAAAGTATCTCATGAAGAATTACATATAAATTATATTTTAGTCGTCATAGTTTCTCTGGGTCCATACTGAGCAGCAAAAGGTTTTTATTCTTAACAGAGAGTGATGGTGATGACATATATAGATGACTTGCCATTAAATCATAATTTTGATATGTAGTTTTGAATTGATTTGCTAAAAAATAATCTTATATGTTTCTATCAATTGACAACACATCTACAATTTTCTTCTGCAATTTACTCTTTAGGGGGATTCAGGAGGACCATTAATGTGCCAAGAAAACAACAGGTGGTTCCTGGCTGGTGTGACATCATTTGGATACCAGTGTGCACAGCCTAATCGTCCAGGGGTGTATGCCTTGGCCCCGAGATTCACAGAATGGATACAAAGTTTTCTGCAGTAGAGTGTTTCACAAACCAACATGAAAGTCATGCGGTTTTCCCATTCTACTCTAAAGAACATGGAAATTGAGAGTTTTGCAAATATGATTTCTAAAAGACTTTATTCTTACCTAAACCATTGAAATGCTGAAGGATAAGGGTGAAGACAAAAAATAATCTTTACCATACAAAGTCACTTTTTCATTGTGAACAGTTAATCTTTCACAGAGATCATCATTTCCTTTGTAATCATTATTTTTATCATACTCTCTTATTTAAAGGAATGCTATGTTAAAGCATATACTATATGCTTAAAGTTTTGGCAAAATTAGGAAAAGAAGTAAAATAAACTATTTTGCACAGTATGTTATTGTTTGAAGTAAATTGATGTAAATTATCTAGTTCCACCCAGCTATTTTCAGAATCTCAATAGTCTTCCTAATTTTCTATCTAAATACATTTCCAATTCATCTTGGGCATATCCTTAGTATTTTCCCCACTCATAAAAAATATGTACTTTAAGATCATGTCATAGACCTGGACTAAATTGATTACACATTCTTCTCAAGCTAATTAAACGGCAAACGAGTGCAAGTCTATATATCACCCTTGTATCAAAATAAAAAGGAAATTAACTGATATTGTCATTCTTTTATTGGGTCATTTTTTACCTGGATTAATCACACTGTCTATTTATTTTAAGCTAATATTTTTTTAAGTTTCCAAAAAGTAATTAGACATATCCAAAAAATGCAACTATTACAAATGTTTTTTATTCTGATCTATGTGTCTTACAGTGGATGTTTTTAACGTGTGCAAAACTTACTTAGACACAGCTGAATCACCCATTAGAAGGCCAAAAATGTGGAATAAATGAATTTGCTTCACTGCTTTAATCTCTTGGATCATTTCCAGAGTAAGTGCAAACTTCTATTTAGCTTTCCACACAAAATCTACTGATTTATTTGGGAAGAACAAAATTCACACCTACTTAATACACACACACACACACACACACACACACACACACAAAGTGTCTATATAATCCAAAATAATAGAGGAAAGAGTAAGGTTAAGAGATTGTAGACTGGCCCCACCGAAGAAACAAGATGGGGCTACATCTGAAAGGACTGATTCTTATTGATGTATTGAAGAGGCATTGGGGCCTCTATGTAGGTGGGGCTTCATGGAAGTTTAGGGATTGAGGATAACAGATAATCATGTGTTGTTGTACCAAAGTCACTCTCTCGGGGGAACAAAAGGAAAACAATGTCATGTAAAAAGGTGTGGCCATATAATTGGGGACTACAAATTCCTGGTAAACAATCATGGAATTTATTGCTAGGATGAAAATCAGAAGTCCCTGAACACACTACTCTTTTTAAGACCTTTCCAATGACCTGATCTTAGGAGCAGTTAGAAAGGATGGAGCAGCAGGAGTGGGAGGTATTGTTTGATTTTACTACCTGGATATTGTTCCACATTTACCTACATTTCAAAACACATATCAGAACTATGTTCTGAAAACACAAACACAGCAGATATACCATGTACTCCTTTTCATTTTTCAAAGGTCAGCTAGAATTTTAAGAAACCCTAAGGACAGCGTCCCTCTCATCTTTTACTAAAAGGGAAGTTGATTGCCCCACTCTTAGTAATGTATGGGGTTAGTAATTGATACTGGAAGAGTTATGCAGGACTGGATCAAGACAAAAAGCCAAACCACAGCCCTTCCCCATTGCCTTGCCTCTCCTGGCCTGCAGCTGTTGTAGTCATGGGTGACAGAGAAAATTGGGGAAACCATTGTCTCCTTTCCAGCAAGTCCTGACTGAAGGAAGAAATGCACAGTGGGAGCTTGGAGAAAAGAGGTATATCCCAGCCAATGAGGGTAGCCAAGCAGAGAAATGGAGGGCTAAGTATGGGCAGATGGAAGCTTACAATACAGCTGTCCATGCCCTCAGTCTCCACGCAGCAGAAAGGGAGCCAATACCCACTCATTTCTATTTGTCTCTAAGCTTCACCAACCAATTCTAGTCATGATTGCCTTAATGAAAGCTCTTTATTTTCTAACATAAAAGGTTTAACAGAGCAAAGATGAGGTTTAAAATTCTCTATAGCCCCAATTTTCATTCATACTATACTTAAACAGTCATTTGTTTTCATCTTCATGTACTGATCCAAACAGATCTATATTTTGTTCACTTAAAAGATTTAGACAACACCCAATGTCATTCTTCAGAAACAAGAACTTTTTATTTAGTTAAAAGGAACACAGGGACATTTGAAGACCAGATAGTTACAAGTTTCTTGAGAAGGAGACACAAGCATTGAAGAAACTAGCAGAAGATAAGACAAGAGGAGCCGCAGTTCACTCTCTCAGACAAATCCTCAACATGAACACATGATCACTGATGCCCTCCAACCCATTTTCACACTAAATCAGAGTTTCTTTCCTTCATGAAATATGGGTGTGCTGTGCTTACCTCCACATGGATGGTGGCGACCATGCACCTGGTCCCAACCATAAGACCACTTTACATGCTAATAGAAGTTGAACAGAGCTATGGAAAACCTTAGGCACACTCTGCAGCTATCTGCTTTCACTGTTAATCCCTGTCCCCAAACAACTGTCTTTGTTTTGTGGGCAAGGGAGGGACCAAATTGATTCCAGAACCCTTAGAGAGCTACTTGTGGTTATATAGGCAACATGTGAAGACATATGATTTATATTGTGTATGCCACTTTTTGTTCTAGACTGAGTATAATATTGTTTATACAGCTATTAACAAAGTTATTACAAAATCTGTTGAATTTTAAACTAAAAATAATTGTAAGGCACATGTCTTGCACAATTGAAATTAGACAATTCTTGCCTCTAAGTAAAATGTTTGAGTAAGTTTACACCACAGTTAATGAAATAGCTTCTTATTTCTGAAGAGATTTCCTAAACACTGTCTGACCCCAAAGCAGAGAAACTGAAAGAAGATGAACCATTTCTATAAAAGCAACTTTTTCTATGGTAATATATCTATGTGTGTGCAGATTCAGTTGAAAACAGTGATAAATTTCTTTAATCAAAACAGCATGTATTGAAAAATGAAACACCATAAAAATAAATATTAGAACAGTCCATTTTTATCAAACACTTATGTAAAGGTAAAATATTTTTGAACACTGTAAATTTTAGTACAATTTACATTACATGAACTAGATTACAACTTATGAAAGGTGAAAAAAACAAAAATAACTGCCTCCAACACATACACTTCTCTGATGTGTTGACAGCAAGTTTATCTGCATGGTCCATTCCGTGTACTTGAAGTTTGGGTGCATCCTTTAGCAAAATAAGCATATTTCACTCCATTATTAGCACAGCATATTTTTTAAATGAAATAATAAACATATAAAATTATTTTAATGTTTGCCTCAAGGGGGAGCTTACAGTTCATCTTGCAGATCCTCTGAGATTTCAAGCCATTCCAAGCTAATGCTCTGATGCCATTCCTTATGCAGATCCAGAATTCTAAAATTCTATTTTCTGTGCTGGAGCCAAGTCAATGGATTCTTACACTTCCATGCCACTTTCTTTTCTGGTGCTTTTTGAAATCCACAGGGTGGATTGGTTTGGGCTAGTTTTTGTTCTTCCTTTACTGAAAAACATAAGAAGAAGTAAGTTCAATGCCTGAGATTTCTTACTGAAATAGGCATGTTTTGGTCCCAGGGGAGATATTGCAGACTCTTCTTATAAAAGGGTCTTTCTTCTCTCACCAGCATATCTACAAAAAATTCTAGATTATTCCAGAATGTGAAGATGGTAAACAGGTCTTGTAAGACAATGAAAAAAATAGAATTGATCTCTGTTTGACCCTTTGTAGTTCAAAATTCAGACACATTCAGATGCATGCATACACACACACATATGCACACACACACATGCACACACACACATGCACATACACACACACACCCCACACAAATATGTCTGAATGAATACCAAAAATTTTCATTATAACCACCAGTAAATCTGCATTTTATTTGATCAGTGATATTGAAATTTTGCTTTGTGGATATTCTCCCATTCACATATGCTGCATTTAATGCTAAATGATCAAAACAGTGCTCTTGTCCTAAGTATATGGACCTTCCTAATCTCCTCCAACCTTCAGTGTTCTGTTTTTATAGTAAAGTCACTTAACTCCAAACTTAAAAAAGTTTGGTTTTACTTCAGTCTCTGCAACCAATGTAGTTCAAAGTAGATTCAGGCCTTGATAACTTTGTTCCTCTAGATCTGACACTGAACTTCACTCTTCTTGGACGTAGACTCTGAGCCCACATTTCCAGCCCATGTATCAAAGCTGGCTGTCTCCTCACTTTTTCCATAAAATGGACACTGCTAGGGCTCCTGCAGAAGTGCTTGTTCCTGAGTTTATGTGAGTCACCCTCCTATAAGCAATTTATCAAGATCCAGGTTCCTTTTGGTCTAGTTTCCTGAGAATGAACCCTCACTTGGATCATATAACCACTTCTGGTCCCTGTACATTGTGTTATGCACTTCCTGCCCCACAAAGACCTCCCTTCCCCTGCATCTGCCCCACTCCCCACAGGCACTGCCTTCCAGTTACTCTTCAATCTAGGTGACGAGAGCAGAACTCCTTCAAAGAAAGAAAAGGACTCTTCCTAACAAGCCTGACAATACAATTCTACAATATTACTTAATTGGCTTCAATTTAACTGTGATTTTGCTACTAATAAAATAGTCCAAATTATATGTTTTGTAGATTTGCTTCCAAATAAGATCCACACATCTTTAGCTATGAAGTCAGCTAACATGAAGGAAAAACAAATCTAGCAAAGTTTATAAAAAACATGAAATTTTTTAAATGGTAAAAAAAAAAAGGTGGTTAAGTTATTAACGTAACTTTTTTGTGTAGTATTAGTATTTCATTTAAGAGTTACTACCAGTTAAGGAAACGAGTTACTATTTTGAACATGACATGGAATGATATAAACCATCATGTGTACCAGATTGGAATTTAAACTTTCTGCAAGGCACTCAGATGATAATGGAGTTGAGTCTTTGATGAAGGTGCTCCTTGCTTTCCTGGAAGAAAGGAAAAGGGGAGGATCTAAGAACGATGAATTAAGCACTACCGCTAAGTCCGGCAGCTGGAGGCACTCAACTTTGGTTTATTTTCTCACTCTGGGAATTTCAAACAAGTGAAAACTCCATAGATCTTCAAAAACCTAGAAGACTTTTGCATGAAAAGAATCTCCACAATCATACACTATTTGGAAGAAGAAAAACAAACTTTAATGAAAACTCAGTTACTGGCACTCTAGTAATTTTTTTTTTAGAAATGACAATGTCTGCATAATATTTTTAAATCATTTTTTCTTTTTTTATAAATGTTTTCCCATATATATTAGAGAGAGTGTGAGCAGAGGAGAAGAGCAGAGGGAAAGAGAGAGAATCTTAAGCAGGCTTCATGATCAGTGTGGAACCCAACTCTGGGCTCGATCCCATGACCCTAGGATCGTGACTTGACCTGACATCAGGTGTAGGACAACCAACCAACTGAGCCACCCTAAAATCGTTTTTTCAAGGTGATTTCTTAATTACAGCTCTTCTTTAACAGTTTTCTGGGTTAAGGGGGGGATTTATATCACATCCTCCTTCTACTTCTCTGCTTTTCACAATGATTAATCATCTTTCCATCTCTAGTCTTAGGAATTAAAGAAAGAAATGAGATATTTACTATCAACTATTTTCTGTACAAAATATTACAAAAACTTTTAACTGTGTTTCACATATATATTGGAAAACCCAGAGGATACAAAGTGTAGTATTAATTTTCCAGGCTTTATTTATCATTATTCAAAATGTCTTATTTAAACAGCCTGTACATCACACTTTGGAACCTTTAAACAATTTATGTGAACATTTAGAGTTTACATCTATTTAATTGTTTTTTTCTGGGGCTTTTTTTACTTAGTGGATTTTTTATGGTTTATTTCAGAAACAGATGAAGATAAACTAAAATCCAAAGAGAAAAGTGACTTCATTTGCAGGTCCTTCCCTGATGGCAGCACTCTCTTGATCAGTTTTTGTTTAAAATACTGATAAAGATGGCTAGTTTATTCTAGCAGATATGTTCTTATTTAAACCCAACATCTTTTATTTTTCCTTTTAACATATATTTACATTTCATGTTTTAATTTTTTAATTGATAAAAGGATACACATGAAAAAAATTTCACATCTAACTCAAGGGTATGGTTAAATAGATATAAAAGAATATTCCCAAGAATCTTGCTATTAAGATACATCATTTTGTCTGAAGATGCATAAAGTGACCAATTTTTACCATTGTACTTATTTCCTATATTCAAAAGACCCTTTGGAAATAAACAAAAGCCTATGACTTAAATTTTTGAAAAAGTATTACAGAGCACACCTACAAAAATCAAGTCTTGCATACAACTTGGGGTCAAGATCGAAAGGCTTAGAATTAATGCTTATACGTAATAAGCAAGAGACAGCATAGCATAGTTGTATATGTTGTGAGCTTACAAGGATTCAAATTTCAGATCCACTAACCACACTAGCTGTGAGACCCAAAGCAAATTGTGTAACCCATCTAAGCTACCATCTTCTCAGCTGACAAACAGAAACAAAAGGGCACCTACTTCATATGACTTGTGAATACTATGTGAGGTAATGCATGAATCTTGTTATCAAGGCCTATCCTTATTAGACTTGATATACTGGGTGTGTAGTGACAGATATGAAAATCAGAACTTTTTCTCTTTATTGTTCAAGTGGGAGTGGAGCCTCAACGTGGGGTTTGAACTCATGACCATGAGATCAAGACCCAAGTTGAGACCAAGAGCTGAACACTTAACTGACTGAACCGCCCCGATGCTCCAAAAATCAGAACTTTCTCTTAAGGCAAATTGAAAAATATAATTTATACTAATATTTTTAAAGAGTTATAAAAACCTACATAAAACTTTTTAAGTTGTCTCCATATACATGAATTATTTACCTTTTATGCAGCATCTGGAAACAGCAGGTTCCAAAAGCGACCAGTATCAATAAAAGCAGTGGAATCGTTGGTATAACAACATAAATTAGATTGGGAATTATGCCTACAGAAGTGAAACAGTCAGTAAAAAAGATGGCAGAGGCAGAATTCTCACCCTAACATTATATAAAATTGTCCAAAAATTCAAGGTAAAATAGAATTATTATAAATAAATTATGGATCCCAAAATACTGAATAATCTAATGAAATAACATATTCATGTTTGATAAAAATTAAAAACAAAATCATACTTCACTGATTTCCATGCTTCAATTCAGTGTCTATATTTCTAAAGCTATGATTAAATCTACAATTCATAATTGGGCCAGTTTTCATAACATATTAATAGTCTTACCTATCTCACTTCATTAATTCTCAGTGATTAGAGAAACAAGCCCTGATTATTAAAATAATTGTTGATTTACTGGTCACATAATCATCCTAGCCAATAAGGTCAGTGCCGTGATGATACTTAAGACTTTCTGAGACTAAATCAAAATATGAAAAAATTAACTGGTGATACAGTCATAAGCCAGAGACATAAGACCCCAGAAGCATAAAGACTTGATGTTCATTAAATTCTAAAATGAACCATTTTCTAATCCTGTTCCATCACACAATTTTCGATATTCTTGGAAAAATAAAAACTGCCACACTTAATGACTTTATTAAACAAATTTTTTCAGTGTCATAAGAGGGAAACTATTTCTAATATAATTATTTACTAATATTTTTAATTAGGTTTAGATGTTCTAAATGGTTTTAAAATCAGGCACTTGGAAAGTAAAAAGCACTAAGGTTTAATATTACGTTCATACAAGAAAAACAAATTGAAAAACTATGCATTTAGCTGGCAAATCAAAAGATGTCATCATTACCAATCTGAATACTTCTGGTCAAAACGGACAAGACTTAGATCAAACTCTCCATTTAACTGTACATCATGTTCTTTGTTAGCAAAAGATATATTATCTGAGGTCCAGTGATGGCATATTTTGAGAATAATTTGCTATGCTTTTACCTACTCTTGAGCCCCTGACATGTAACATCAAGCATTTTAAGGATTCAGGAAATATTTTCATTCTTTTCAAAATACCATCATGACCTCTTATATATAGTAGTAAAGAAAAAGAGAAAGCATTTCCTACTGTTTCACAGATTTTAGATCACCTGTGGAAAGATTCTGAGACTTTGGGTCTTTGGCTCAGTCTTCACAAAGCAATTAGGATATATCAGGTCTCTGTCCAATAATCACAGGCCCATGCTAAAAGGAGCATCAAACTAATAGAGCAGTTTCTGACTGGGATTTAAATCCTAATCAGGGAATGTGCAATTTGCATTGGGATTTCATGGTTTCTTTTGCAGAGTGGTGTGCTTGGGGCAACTGGGTTGAGAGCTAATTATAAGTACCCTTTTCACCCTGTTCACCAGTGATGTCACCTTGATAGCTTGAAATCAACCAAGGTAGGAGTATATATATACCACAGGAATCTACAAAGGCTACAAATCAGGACTTTTCTTTTATACCCACTCGCACACTGGCCTCTCCCTGAACATTTTTACCAGCATACCACTATTTGCTGGACACTGAATGTGCTAATTTATATCATAATGCCTACATGTTGTTGGGGAAGTTCCTTGTGAATCCAGGTTTCCATGTGGATTACTTAGTTTATTACTAGATACATCTACCTGAGGTGAAAAATCGGAAGGACACAAAATAGATTCTTCTATTCAAAAAACTGGCTTAGCATATCTGTTGTAACCTAGTTCAAAAGTAAATTTCCAGAGGCCAAATTTAGTGCCCCCCTCAACAAGCAACAAGAAAAGTTAGGGCCAACACGAAACAGAGTTTAAAATTACAGTTTCTGTTCTTGATAAAGGAGTTAAAAACACATGAATTCATTACCTGCTTCAGTAACAACCACATTTTGATGGGTGTCTCCTGGTTGATTTGTAAAATACGTCTTTTCTACAGGAGAAGTTGGATTAATCTCTGTAAATAGTAAGTACAGACATCATATACGATGATAAAAAAAGAAATACAAATGTAAATGAAAATAAAGGTTTATTATAAAACAATGTAAACATCATAGTTTTGATTTCTGAGTAATAAATGTACATGAAATTATTAAATTGTAAAGTTATCATTTAATATCTTTGACTAAAGTATCCACTTGATGAATCTCTGCAACCTGGATCTACTTGGTGAATCTGTGCCACCCAAATCTGCATTTACCAATCAAAAGCGTGTCTATACTGATGACAGCTATTGCTATAGGCAATAATGAAACAAAGCAGGTACAAAGAAAGGCAAAGAGAAGCAGGAATTGGGAGCATAAGAATGTGAAACACTGGGGTTCCTGGATGGCTCAGTCGGTTAAGCATCCGACCTCGGCTCAGGTCATGATCTCATGGTTTGTGGGTTGGAGCACTGCGTTGGGCTCCATGCTGACAGCTCAGACCCTGGAGCCTGCTTCGGACTCTGTGTCTCCCTCTCTCTCTGCCCCTACCCCACTCATGCTCTGTCTCTTTCTCTCAAAAATAAACAAACATTTAAAACAATTTTAAAAAATGTAAGACACTAACTGCAATTCAAAAGACAAGCAAAGATGATTTCTTTATTAATATCGGTATAATATTTAGGTTTCTCCTTGCAGTAATAATCAGCAGATGACTGTACATGGATTGCTTTGGGAATTGATGATTCAAGTAACAACATTCTAAAGCACATTTCTGTCCTAGAAAAACAATGCCATACTTAGATTAGCTTTCCAGTAGTGTCTATTTCTTTAAAAAGCAATAATAAATTAAGGCTTGCAGGGTATTTCTTTCCTGGTTTTATGAGACAAGATCTCTTCAAGGGCCATGCAATTAAAAAATGTCAAAATTTCTTGCCATGATCTGATACTGCTATGCCGCCTATTTTTCCCCGCAGGGCACTGTTTGTTAAATTGACAGTTCAGTGAAAGTAAACTGAATTAGTAAGAAAAAAACTATAAACTTCTCTTCATTTTTTTTCAAAAATATAACTCTGTTTATGTTTGTCAAAGGATGGAAAAGAGAAAACACATGCAACATTTTACATTCATTTATAATGTTAAATTATTTTTAATAAGATATTTGCTACTCTAACTTGGCCCCAGAGTCTCTCTTTATTGGAAGTTTATCATACACCATCCTGTAAGAATATTTATTACTCTTGTACACATATCTCACCCTAACACTTTCATAGCCTCCTGGAGATATTAGATATGGTCCTTTCCTACACTCATTTTTCTACAGAACTGAGGCACCCTATGCCAGTTGGTGCTCAGCTGGTGTCTACTGAATAAATAATACAGCTATTATGCAATTTATCATATAGAACTGGCTATTTTTTATTTTTTAAATGTTTTTCTTTATTTTTGAGAAGGAGAGAGAGACAGAGCATGAGCAGGAGAGGGGCAGAGACGGAGGGAGACACAGAATCTGAATCACATTCTAAGCTCTGAGCTGTAAGCATAGAGCCTCACTCAGGGCTTGAACTTGTGACCCAAGAGATCATGACCTGAGCTGAAGTGGGACGCCTTACCAAATGAGCCACCCAGGTACCCCAGAACTGGTTATTTTTGAAAATACTCTTAATAATCTTTAAATTGATATAATTTCGATTAACATAATTTTAAAAACTTAATCCCATGTATACTATTTTTAATGTCTAACAACAAGAGTGTTAATGCAATTTTAATGAATACAAAAACTATATTCAGCAGTATTCCTTTCAAAATGTCTTAGGAAACCATTGACAGACACAAATAGATATGTAACTCACAGGACAATAACAAAAAATAGAGAAGAGAGTGAGAAAATCAAGTAATGAGTTATTCAGTTTCTTCATTACTAGGTTAATTGTTTATTACTTCAGATATTATTGGTCATATTATTAGATGGTATGCAGGGGCAGAAAGAGAAGACAAAGTTCAAATCACATAGTACTTCAGGTGTAACTGGAGAATGAAGTTCAAAATAAGTGGTGTTCTAATTCATAGATTTTAATAAATCCCACTGCTTACTCCTTTAACCCCTCACCACCAAAAATTAATCATTCTCCACTAAAAAAAAGCACTGACCACATAAGCAAGAAATTTCATGAAACCAGCATCCTTTAAAATTAAAACACTAAACTCAAAGAAGGTTAACAAATAGAAAATAAACAAAGATGAAAATATTTAAAGAATAAAAATGCTAAGTACATTAATAAGACTATATACATAGTTATATATTTATAACTATAAAACTGTATATTTGTGTCAAAAACAAAAATACATAAAGGAATCTTATTCACAAAGCATAGGTTATTTGAAGATTTAGGTAGAATATAGAAGATAAAGAAGAAAATATTTATCTTAAATGGTCTTCCCTGAGTAATATGAACCTAAATTACCTAATACAAAACAAGTAAAGAAGATTCTGAGGTTGATAGTGTCCTGAATAATTTGGTAAGTATGAATGCAAAATAAAAGAAAATAAACAAATGTAAAAAGGGTCAAATAGTTCACCTAAAAGCTCAAGGAAAGGAGAAAGAAATGTTGTATTACAGAATACTCTGTAACATACTTTGTTGTATTCAATAGTTTCAAGTACATAGTGTCACAAATTTAAAGCATCAGAGAATTTCAACTTTATATTTTTCCAAGAAAAAAAAATAAAGACAAAGAACATAAGTGCATAACAGATTTGGCTTTGCAAAGGCTTCTAATGATGGATTTAGGGCTTTAAAGAATAAACTCACCAGGGATAGAGAAAGCTGGCTAATTTACTCAAGAGCAAGATAAATATAAGAGAAGGGTAAATCTAATCCAAATAATCCCTTGTGCTTTAAGGTCTTATGAGAAAAGGAATCATGTAATTTCAAGAGAATAATGGAAATAGCAGTATTTGATGGTAATAGCCTTCCATGAAAACAGTATGAGGTCAAGTAGACAGCCCCTCGGAAGACTTAAAATGATACTTCCCAACACTGAGGAGGAGAAAAACATCAAAAAAAATCTTAAAGCCTAAGTATCTAGTTTGACTTTATTAGGTCATTAAAAAGAATTACTTTACATAGTTTTTGCTGAGTCTCTACTTTTGGTCAAATTTTAATTTAGTTGATCCGTCCTCTTCAGACTAATTCAAATTTACTATTTTCAACAGGAAACCACACCAGTGTAGCTCAGGTCAATGCAATCTTCCCACGTGCTGCACATAGCAAGAAGTTGGAGACTTCAAACAAAAACTATCTAAGGAGGCATTTTCCAAAGAATGACAATCAAAGGAGGAACATGGCACATGCCTCTACTTTTTTTTTTTCCACTGTAGCTCAATGAGCTATAATGAGTCTGACTTTCACGGAGGAGCACATGCAAAGCAACCCGCCAACAAATGATAAGCTAATGTTCCAGGAGAAAGTTGTTTTTTTCCCTTAAATTCACCAGATAATCACCCAAAGATCTGTTGCCCACGTGTGTAAATCCATAGGTGCTCTGGTGACTTATACCTACTTCACACACATTACATTAAATATTCAAAATATTTAAAAATAGATATATATTCTTTTAAAAATCTGTTTACAAAAACACACTCTGACCTTAATATTCGAAATGTTATTTTCTCTTAAAGACACGTCTCCAGATGTGTCTACTTACTCTCTTCTATTTGACTGACTGGACAGTTTGCTCTAGAGCATGAAGCATAATTCAGTACCCTGAGCGAGATGACAAGCAGAGAAACAAAAGGAGCCAAAGGAAGCGAAGCCTAAATACAAACAGTGAAGATAAAAATATAAGCTAATGTAAGCTAATATGCCCAACCTCCTTCCAGGACTTCCTACCTGGTTCATACTTGCATATGTAATTGTGCTTCATGTTGCACCTGTCATCATTCCACTGGTAAAGGTAGGGCCCCCCAAGCCCTGGATTGGCTGTTGGTTGATGATACATCACGACACACTTTTCACTTCCACAGGAAGGTTCATCAGTATACCAGTTTCTGCAAAGAGAGCAACAGCAACACCTCCAAGGGATTTCAACCATTCTATTCTTTTGGTTTGGTTTTGTTTCAAGTTTTTTTTTTTCATTGAATTTCCAGTTAATTAACATATAATATAATACTAGCTTCGGGAGTAGAATTTAGTGATTCATCACTTACATGTAACACCCAGTGCTCATCGCAAGTGCCCTCCTTAATGTCCACCACCCGTTTAACCCATTCTATTCTGACATCCTCAACCAAGTAATGTCCATAAAGAGGAAGAAGCTGTTACCATAGAGATGAATGCGCCAGTGCAGCTAACTTTTGCACTGAGATACCTGAACTTCTTTACAAAAGCCCTCCACTCTCTTTACACTCACACTCAGTATGTCTGCGGATAGACCCCTTGTTGTAGAGTATAAAATTGCTTATGTGGGACATGGAAGGCTCTATTTGGCTCCCAAGACTGAAGATGAAGAAGGGTCTTAGACATTCTTAAAATCCAAGAAAATAAAATCATGCTCTTCGAGAACTGCTTCTGAGATGCCAGCATGTACATCTCTTCTGTCACCAAATTTGTACCTCTCAGTATATACATAGTTATTTTCTGTAAATAATCCTATTTTTTCCTCCATTCTTTACAATTTGGTTAAAGAATAAAGTCCAAAGTCAAATCTGGTCTTGTTAACCTAGAAATATTTCTGCCTTAACCTAGAAATACTCATGATTTTCATCGCAAAAGGGTTTTGACTCTAAATGCAGTTTTAATTTTTTTATTTAAATAAAAGTTATTTGAATTATAAAAAAAAAAAACAAAACAAAACAGAAATCTCCCTCCTCCCTTTAGAGTCCCCCAGAGCACATCTAATCCTCAAGACCCTTACTCACCGGTACTGGGAAGTGCTTCCATCAGACCACTGGTAGAGATCTGGACAGGCACCAGATGTTTGCCCCTCTCCATTTCGCCAAAGCCCTATCCAGAAATCGCCATCAGAAATCCCTGTTCCTGGTTTTGTCAGGTTTTGCAACATACTTTCTATTAACTTCTGTTCTGCTTCATTCTCCAGGCTAAGCAGGGCACCCCCCTCGCTCTCGCAAGCCAGGCGTGCCTCCTGAAAGCTCACGCGGCTAGACAGTTCGTGGAAGTAGGCCATTTTGTAGCAGGGATGCTTGAGGTCAGCAAAACACACCTTTTGGCCTGGAAAAAAGATAGCATGCATTGATTATCTGAACTATATTTATAATGCTACTATGAATTAGGATTAAAGAACCAATCAAAACAGGATACACTCTACCAAGAATAATTTCTTCATGGAATCATTCTATAAAGTTTATTTTTTTTTTAATTATTACTTTCAATTTATAAAAGCAAAATGATTCCCTGCTAAACTTGTAATATGAACTTTTAGACACAGGACTCCAAGAAACTGTTATAAGGGAACTCATGATTCTTCTGGCAAACTAATTACATAGCAAATGAAAGTGGCAAAAGAAATTGCTTTTTCATTTAGAGCAAAGAGAGCTGAAAGGTCAAACTTATGAAAGAAAAATAATTCATACAAGAATTTAATTTTAAAAAACAAATAAAAAACAATGTATAGAAGGTATCATAAAAAATATATAAGGTGGGGGCGCCTGTGCGGCTCAGTGGGTTAAGTGTCCGACTTTGGCTCAGGTCATAATCTCACAGTTCGTAGGTTCAAGCCCCATGTCGGGCTCTGGGCTGACAGCTCAGAGCCTGGAGCCTGCTTCGGATTCTGTGTCTTCCTCTCTCTCTCTCTGCCCCTCCTCCACTTGTGCTCTGTCTCTCTCAAAAATAAATAAACATTAAAAAAATTTTTTTAAAGATATATGGTGGCAAATTTAAGGTGTCAACCATTTGCTTTTATTGTATATATCTGAAAGCAAATACATTGAAATTGAAAGTTAATAGAGGCCAGAATGAAGGTAACTCTAGTAATAAATAAGTTATTAATATACAATATTAAAAGTGACAGGATAGATTTCTAGAGTAATCTTTGAAAAAATTTTCGTTACCAATTCTCTGAATGTTTTCTGGTTTTATAGGACATGCTGTGTGTGAGTGTCAATTGTTCAGTCAATGGCTTCTCTCTGTTTACACAGACAGCTCAAGTGAGTCAAAAACTCCAAATAACATTTCCCAAATTTGAACTTATCAAGTACTTAAAACAAACAAACAAAAAAGAAATGCATTTTAAAGATGAAAAAAAGCCAAAGCATGATGGCTTAGGGTTGGAACAAGCACATCAGGAAAGAAAGGAGCTAATAAAAAATCTCATCAATTGCTAATTATTGTCAATTTCTGGTAACATGAATAGAGGTCAGAGAAAGCTGAAATTTGGTCAAACGTGTCTTTCAATGACAGTTAAATGATTAGCTAAAAACAAATTAGGTGGTAAATATTTAGCAGACTTGAGAACAAATTATTTTTCAGCTTTAGAATCTCCATTTATGTATTAAACACACATTAAATAAAAATGACTTCTTTAAATTTAATCTAAAAAAATGCCCTATTACTGGTTGAAATTAATTCCTTTATGAGTCGGAAAGTGGTGACACTGCATTTCTTTTAAACTCTTCCTAATTTAGAATTTCGTTAAATTCAAATCCAAATTCATTTAAATTTACTTTTCCCCACAGTTAATCTTAACTATTGGTAGTTTTATTGCATATTTCTTTAGGAATATAGATTGGGGACCACAAAATGTTCAAGATCCATGAATAAATAAATAGAATAATCAGAATTTGGAAAGGAAATTTAAAATGTAATTTTTATTTATACTTGTATTTTAAAGGTTTTTGTGAATTACAGCACTTGATTAAGTCACCTATTTTGATATCTCTAAAGATTTTTAAAGTCACTATATACACAAATATGTGTGTGTACATATACCCACACATATATACATATATTTTTAAGTGATATGTATGTGTGTGTGCATATATATATATATGCCAGAACCACAAATGAAACTTAGCATAATTTTTGAGACTTCTTAATAGAATATCATCTTTTATAAACGCTCACTGTGTGACATCACTAGTTTACTTCTGCTCTAACAACATCTGTGAAGACTTAAAGACGTAGGCAAAAGTTTGATTTAAAAAAGTCTCTCAGAATTGAATTTCACACACCTCTACATGTGAATTTCATATTTCTCAACATATTAAGCAGAATGACTTTCTCCTAACTACAGCTACGGATGATAATAACATCAGAACACAATAAACCCACATACATATCAGGGATATTAGAGTGTACAGGATTTAGCTAACAACCAGCAAGGGAATTCCTATTGTTCCATTGTTTAGATTTGCCCCGTGTCCCACCAGACATGTCTGCCAAATGACAGACAATCTCCAGAACTACCAACCTGTTTTAGTTTTTCATTAGCCTCTTTGGTTCACTTCTGCTCTCAACTTTAAAGACTGCCACACATCCCTCTCTGTCATTATTTCTTATACCCAACTGACTGTCCATAGCTTCCACTACTTTCTTAGTTTCAGTCTGAGTTCAGTTTAAATTTGGCCTCAGAAAACAGACTATCAAGCATATGATGGAAAATAAAGTCAAATTACTTTGTGCTAAGAACTTAACGCATAGCTTTACTGCTTTCTTAAGATTCATCTGCATGAACATCATTCTTGTTGGGATTTAAAGTTTTTTCCACTAGATACTTAATTTTGTAGCTGATCAAAAAATTTTGTCAGCAGTGGAGGGAGGAAGTGTTATTGTACTTAAACATTGGCTTAAAAATACAGCATTCAAGCGTTGTATTCTTAATTACAGGACACCACACTGAGTCAACATTGGTATCACATCCATTCTCCCCCAGAATCAGCAATTAATGACCTAAGATGACACTCGAGTCAGGAGGGAGCAGAAATCCGGAGGCCATTAACCTCACAATGGTGTTTGAGTGATAGGCATTCAATATCCTGACACAAGCTGAGAACAGCCATCTAATAAAATTGCAGTTGGAACAACACAAGCAAGACACCCAATAGTCCTCTCTGTCTCATTAACTGTGATCTGGACCCAGGAGCAACACACTGAATAATACGAACAAATTAACAGACTGCCCCAACTAATTGTTAATGAAAATGAAAATGCTAGTATGATTGACCACGGGAAAATGGAATTAACGAGACTTCAAGAGGACAAATCAGTCTCAGATAAATAAGCTTTGAGACATATTCATGGAAGTCTCAGAGGCTGATTCTAATACAATTATTTTTTTTTATTTCTCCTAATTTATTATTAGATTTTGTGATGACTTCATTGTTTAAAATGGTTGTTCCTGATAATATTCTAAAAATGTCATTAAGCCTAGTGAGTTTTGTGCCTGCATTTATAACGCAAGCTATTTCCATTTTCATCTCCTACATCCTTTACATATTTCTAAGTCTCAAAATATATCTCAGCTGCATTCCCTTGAGTTTTCAACTTGTTCAATTTTTCACTCCAAGAACTCTCAGACTTGGATTTGACTCCAGCATTTCTGAAATATTAAACTTGTCCGACAAGATTGTTTTGCAAGATGTCAAAAAGACGCTGACTTAAAAAAAAAAATAGCCAGAAATTTGAAAGAAAAACCATTATTTATCTAACAAGGCTAGCACATATTCAGAGGGTGCCGATGTGGGATTGATATGCTAAAAGTCTCTGTTCATTATCTTTAATATGTTAAAATATAAACACAACACAGATTTATTTATGGTGAGGATACAGAAATGATGATAAGAATCAACTCATTTATAAAACTAAGATAGCACTTTGAGGGGCATGTGGGTGCCTCACTCAGTTAAGCATCCAACTCTTGATTTTGGCTCCAGGTCATGATCTCATGGTTCGTGGGATCAAGCCCCACATCAGGCTCTGTGCTGTCAGCATGGAGCCTGCTTGGGATTCTCTCTCTCCCTCTCTCTCTTTCTCTGCCCCTCCCCTGCTCATGAACATACTCTCTCTAAAAATTAATTAATTAATTTTAAAAGATAGCAATTTGAATAAAATGCTTAAGAGAACTTTAGTGTAATGTGAAAAACCTAAGAAAAACCTAAGGTAGGGATTATATTTAAAGTAATTACAAATACTGCATGAGCCCTAGATGATAGCTGTCCATGGCACAGTTCGTGACAGGCATTCTCCCTTTAGTTGTGGAGGATGGAGTGGTCCAGGGTCGTAGGTGAGCGGGTAGAGACTGTGGTGGCAGCAGAGCAGAGAGACCCTCAGGCGATCAGAACAGTGGCCAGGTACTCGAACAGGTAGGTATTAACTCCAAAGTATACACCGAATATCAGCTGTGTCCTCAGATTTTGAACTGAAAAGTCACTAGCAGTTCAGATCTATCAAGTCTGTTTTCAGAAAATTATACATACGTTGTCCAGTTTTATTACCATTTATATATCATCAATAAAGCTGACAGAGCGAATTTCTTTACATCCAATTCTATTTTACTACTGACTAAGACTTTAGTGTGCAAATTTGGTCCACGCTGTAGCAAAATCCGCAAAAGCAGCTACTGAACGCTCACCACCATTTCAGATGGTCACATTTGGCTGCCATAGCAGTGGAGCTCCAACAGCTGGGAAACAAATGTTGCCCTAATTCCCAGAAAAGTTCCAGTAATACAAATCTTCTGGAAGCAACTTTTCCCACTTCTGTAAAGGCTCATCTTCCTACAGAACCATTACGATTACCTCTCTTCTCATTCTGTGAGATTGCATGGAGAATTTCCTTTTCTCTGATCTTTAAATGTTACATTCAGATAAAATCTTTCATTGACTATTTTGAACAATAAGAATTCTACAATCTTCTATCCACAACATCGAATGCCATCTACTTTTCTACTACCCATAAAATATTTAGATGAATCTTCAAATAACCATATAACTGTTTATTATACTAAGGCAACCTTGACACTAACAATAATTTGTTAAATGCCACCTAGCATCTCCAGTGACAAATGTCCTTTGTTGGCTTATTTACAAGACTGACAAAAGACTTTCCATCTAGGATTCTACACCTATTAATTTCATACCTACACACATACAGAACTACATATGTCCACATGCACTTTTATTTAGAGATAATTCTCAGGACTGCCTACTAAAATTAACATTCCTATCACTGTCACAGCTAAGATTCTGCTATTCTACTATTCCCATGAGTAGATAGTTTTGTCTTTTGTTGTAGTCATGAAAATTCCTTTAAAGCTAAATATTCGCAGTAAATGTTTTTGGCAATGATGTAAAAGTGGAGTCAAACTCATAAAGTTAAGGCAGTTCACTTTTTTCTTCCTGAATAGAAAGGATCTATGATTTAGTTTTATTTTGCTTATGTTTATTAACTTTCTAACAGTTGAGTCCCTCTGTTAGTAAAGTAATATTTTTCTTATACCTCACACTATCATCATATATTATCAATATTGAGTATTGAGTTTATATCATAACTTTAATAAAAATATAGAAGATAGTGTATGGATCTACTTTTTGTAACAAAAAGAAAAAAAATTGTACAAAAGAGAACCTACATGATAAATCCTCCCCAAACCAGACTGACTAAACTTTGGACATTTTACCAGAATCCCACAAAATAATTTGTTTTTCCTAATTCTTTCTTACCCCCCTCAAAATCACACTGATAAATGGGTTGATCCTATATTATACAGAGTGACACGACCTCTGATAATAATGCAAACATTTCTGAACTAAAAAGAAATGCTTTGAAGTATTCAGTGTTCAATATTACACCCACTTCTTAAGAGTTATTCTTTACAAAAAAAAAGTTTTGTTATAATAAACTCTCATTTTTGTAACAGATTTTATAGTGCAATTAAACACATAATGTGTTACTATGCGTGTGCTGGAATCTACTTTCTTACATTAATAAACAAACTCAAAACTGGAACCCTGGGTCATTTTGTGATGCCAGCTTTGCAAGGTCCTATCTCTCCCACTGGGAAATACCACAAGCTTTGAGAAGGTAATGGGACTCATTGCTCAAACTCATACTTAACCAACTGAGCCACTCAGGCACCCCAACGTTGCATATTTAAGATTGAGATCTAAATAACAAACAGTAAACCAAGTAACTTTTTTTTTCCATTTTTTTAACATTTATTCATTTTTGAGAGTCAGAGAGACAGAGCTCAAGTGGGGAAAGGGGAGAGAGTGAGGGAGACACAGAATCTGAAGCCGGCTCCAGGCTCTGGGCTCTCAGCACAGAGCCCGATGCGGGGCTCGAACTCACGAGCTGTGAGATTATGACCTGAGCTGAAGTCAGCCGCTTAACCCACTAAGCCACCCAGATGCCCCAAACCAAGTAACTTTGTCACTTAAAAGTTCAAGCATTCAATCAGAAAGAACCGGCTTTGACTCCCAGAGCTATACTTGAATGGTAGGTACTTAAACTTTCCTGGCCTCAGTTTTCTTACCTAAAGAGAGAGTAGTTAAGAGTTTTAAAGAAATACAGATAAATAATAATAGCCAGACATTTAACAGTAGTTTAAAATGGAGGGTCTCGCTGCTGGTGCAATCCACACCTTTGGGTAAATTAGGAAAAGATGTTCTTTTCCTGGTGATACAGGCTGTTCAGTTAGAAAAAGTTGTGTTTTCCTCTAGGTGGCCTCAGCCTCAGGTGCAGGACTTACACACTGAGCTCCCTCTCAGCTTCTTGGGACACACCTCTGGGCATGACACAATCTGCACAAATCTGTTCAAACCCCTTAACCCTCCAACAAGCCTGTGCTGTTGGTCTCACCATGGAGCGCTCATCCTATTTTAAAAACAAGGCAAGGGGGCATAGAAAAGTCAGATAGTTTGCCGGATTCACACAGCTCAGAAACCAGGGTTGTGAACCAGGCAGTCTGGCTCCGTAGTCCATGCCTTCACCCAGATGTCTATGCTGCCTCCATATATATCTCAAATGTAGTATTTTTTTCTAATGTGAAATATTTAATGAATAAAGGGATTGATGAATATACACATTATTCATGTTTTCTATGTTATAATTTTTAGCATTGATCTGTTATTGATTAGCACTGCTACTACATACAAGGGCTTGTGCATTGAGCATTTGTTTTTCTAAGCAGATTGTGAATTTTCTATTACTCGACATTTAGACATGGGATTAATACTGGGACATCTATCTCATATTTGCAAACCACACTTACAACCTTAATTATTTTTTTTATCTAGCCCTTTCATTTTCCAAATAAAGCAAAACCCAAATGAATTTTCCCCAATTACAAGGAGTGCAACTTCAGTCAAGTTGGCAGGCATGTTATATTACCAGTAATCTGTTACCACAGTGAAAGAAACAATCTCGCCTGAAAGTTGTGTACAGCCATCCACCTGTATGCCAAGTGCCCAGCACAGAAAGCTGTTACAAAATCTAAAAATGGTTAGTGAGAACATCAGCTGGATCTCCACCCTGGACCGCTTTATATAATACCACCTCTTTCTTTAACATTAACGTAATATGCCATCCTTGGGAAAAGGACCCCTTCTTTTTTAATATTAATGTAATAGACATTTCCATCCTCAGGAAAAAAAGTTATAAAAACAAAATTATAAAATAATGAAAAATAGCAGTTAAGGACTAATGGCTATGATAGATGTGTGATTTATTAAATGCCTAGTAATAAGATTAATTTGCTCCTTTCTTGCCCAAGAGATACTTAAAGTAATTGCATCTTTGAAAACTGCTCTGTCATCACTTTATGCTTTTGATGATGTCATGGAATAGTACCAAGGCTAGGTTACGCTCAGCAGAATTTTTTGTATCTCCTTTGCTATTATAATAATCTATAGACTACTGGGTCACCACCCACACATTTGCATAATTCTGTGGCATCTGTACAATAAAAGAAATACATCTAAATCACCCAGTCTCCTAAATAAAATGCAAGCCAATTTTAATGAGTTCAAATTAATACATATTACATTTGCCTGCAGAAATTTGGAGGTACCATGAAATGCACTTAATGCCATTGTGCTGCATCAACAAGTTGGGGATCACCACTGTGTATACGAAAGAGAAAAAGCAAGAATTTAAAAAAAACATGTTACTTTAAAACACTTCAAATGTTTAAAAATATCCACATGCTCTTCAGACATATCATCCCATCTTAGAAACCTGAGTTTTAAACACTTCTTTTTCATATGTATCCATCTCCCCAAGTAAAATCTTATCTTTGTCCTAAAGAAGACGTCATTACCTACCAGTAAAATCACAGAATTAAATGATTGTACTTCCTACAAATATTTTCTACACATCTGCGTTCAGCAACAAATCAGTACAAATCTAAACTCCTAAAATTAGTTCACAACCTTGACTCATAAATTCATTAAATACTCTTTCATTAAATACTCTTTAATTCATGAAATTACTCTCATGGTTATCTATTTTTATTACATATGTATGCATCAAAATAAGCATGACCACTAATCTCTAAAAATACTTTCCTATTACTGCTTGATGCTATTAACTCTTATGGAGCAGATTATGATGATAAAGTTTGAAATGTAATTTCTTGTTAAAATATTTTAACTTCATTTATAAATAATGCTTTCTACTTTTAAAATAGTGATATATTTAAAAGTATTGGAAAGTATCTTATTGAATATTTTAAAGTGCTAAAATGAAGAAAAATTTTATAGAGGATTATTTTGCAAGTTCCTGTCTTTTTTCTGAGGAAAGTAATTATTTTGGTACACTATATAGAAATTAAAAATAGCTGTCCTGATATTTAACAAATAGAAAATATATTCCATAGATTGTAAGTATGTTCCTAATAATGGCCACAACGAGCTTGTTTCATTGGACAGACACTTGAGTAGAATTTTGGTAACTAGCCCCCAGTGGCAGGAAAAAGTTGATGCATACCTCAAAACTTAACCCTGATCAGGCAGACATTAGACCTACTACTTCCAACATGTCATGTTTTAGACTGTCTGTGCTCATGCTATTATGGCTAAAATATATTTTTAAAAATTCATCTTCAAAGGGTAAAGTCATAAATTTATAATGATCAAATTTTAATGTGATTTTTATGGCCAATGGCAATTAAATTATTCATAAGAAAAACATAACTAAGTAATTGATTTGATATCAAGTCAACATCATCATTTATGTTAAATCAAATAGATCATGTTCAGTTAATTAGAAATTTTCCAGATGTCACCTACAAGATGCTTATAAATATTTAATAGGAAAACACAGCAAAAGGTTTGCAACAATTTATGCAATAATACAACACAAAATAAACTTCTCAATAATTTTTTAAGTTCTGCTTTTACTTTATATATCTTTCTTTTCCCTTGCAAAGGTTATAGCATGTAACAAGAATATGCCAAATGGATACTATTTAAGTCAATGAACTCTTTCTATGTGTTTAAAAAACACCATATGCTAAAAGCCTGGTCTGTGCTGTTCATTTTTATTTGTAAGAGTAATTCTCATAAACACAAAGGCAGTCAAATATGTAATTTACACACAGGTCTATATGGTACACTTTTTCTTCAAAGCTAAATTAGGGGGGAAAGGATCTAATGGTATGGCTCCTGTAATAACATCCTTACTTGATACTGTAAAGTTTTCATTTTATAAATATAAAGAGTCTGATTTTCTCCTCCCCCACCTCCCATATAAGTAGCATGTATGTCCAAATGACAGTTCACAGTGTATTTAATTCCAGAGGTCCAAAAAGTTAGTGGAGATTGATTGATAACTAGACATTTCAGAATTATATTCTTAAGATGTTAAGATCTTAAGATCTTAAGATCACATATTGCTGAGGGGAAGATCAGCAACAATTAAGCTTCTTATGCCAATTTCTAAAGGTCTGGCTTCACTACTCATTAAGTAGATGTCATGTGTCATCTATCTCTACCTCTAGTGACACCTGTTATACAGATGCACACAACGTGAAAAGGAATTTGTGTTTTTCCATTTAAAAAAAAACAATCTTCCATGCTTAAAACACATGCCCACCTACATTCAACATTTACTGAAACATTTTAATTAGCCTCGCAAGAAATTTCAGTAAGAGTGGCTATGCTCAATTTACATGTAAAGCCCTATTCATTCATCCTAAGCTTTCGAGAATCTTCGTGTTTTCTTTAAAAGACCTTCCCCAGAAGTAAGGAAGGGTGAATGCGATATAAATTGCTCAACAATAGAACAGTATAAGTCGAAGAAAAATGAAAACCAGAGCGAATGCTGGGAAGCTTGCCAATTCTGATCCATTTCCCTGGCACTGACTCAAGCCACCTAATTGGGCACCTACTGTGTGCACCGACCTGCGGTCATTACCGTGTACACCTCTGCCCAGCTCGAGCTGACTTCATTTTCTGAGAAGTCCCTAACTTGAAATAAGGTATGCAAAGGAAAGGAGTCTACAATGACCGGTCAGTCCCCGGTTCTCCGTCAGTCCATGAGAACAAAGGCTGTGCGCCCAGGAGTCTGTGAGCGACCCACAGAGAGCAGGTCTGGCCTCGGAAATCACCCGAGTGAGCACCGTGAGGGGACTGAAATCGAGCCAGACCAACAGGGGGTGGCATTTCTGCAGTGGTTCTTATGGCTTTGGGTTTCCTCTGCCTGCTCCATGGTACCCCACCCCGTTTTGCAGGTGCCAAGCCCTGCCCGGTGGGCCAACTCTCTTACAAAGAAGGTGGAAATTACTCCTGGAAAACGCTGTACTGCTCACGATGAAGCAGAGCTCGCTTCGCAGCTACGGAACCAGGCACTTCCAAAATTTTAAACTTTTCTCTGTGCATGTTTTGTGGGGCGGGCAAGAAAGCAGAATACAATCTTCCCTCACCCCCACCCCCACGCTCCCAGCTCCTCCCGGCCCCGAACCCTGCACAGGTTTCCAACCTCCAGTAGAGCCTTCATTCCAGAACAGGAGGGCCCCGCACCACCCTCGTCCGCGCGCCCCGCGGTCCCCACTCAGGGCTCATCTGCCCGACGGGCGGCCCCTTGACTCACCGCTGACCACCCGGCGGCAGAAAACTCCGTGGCCGCAGAGCAGCGCGGCGCCCAGCAGCAGCGAGACGACGCGGCTCATCGCGGCGCAGCGACAGCAGCAGGTGTTGCGTGGAGCGAAGACGGCCTCTGCCCGCCGCGCAGCCGGAGCTCTAACCTCGGAGCCTCCCAGCCTCCCCGCCGGGCCCTACTCCCACCGCCGGAGCCCAGCTGGCCAGCCGCCTGCACTCATCGCCTTCGGCGGGGCCTGCAGCCGGGCGCGCTGGTGCCGCGCGCGGGTGTGATGCGCTAGAGCGCACCGCTCGGCGGGTGCGCGTTTAAGGAGAGGAAACAGAAGTTAGAGGGTCCCGTGTCTGACCAAGAGGTGAAGCAGGAGCCCCGAGTTGGACCCCACCCGCGCCCTTTGCTCCTCTCCCGGGCCTCTGGCTAGTGTAGGGCTGAGCCCGTGTGCCTAGTCCCGGCTCTCTAGGCGACAGCGGCGGCGGCGGCAGCAGCAGTAGCCGAGCTGTGCTGGAGGCGCGGTCTTATATACCCACATCCCAAGGTTCCGGCCCCTCGCTAGCAATGATTTTTAACTACTTCATCTCTCCTGCTACGCGGAGCATCCCAGCCCCTCCCCTAAAAACTGGAGCCACTTTGAAAAGAGTGCAGTCAGCAGCCCCACCCTCCTCCCCTCTGCTGCTCCGGGTGCCCTCTTCCCATTCGCCAACAGACCTGATACTCATTTGTGTAAAATGTGACAGCTTTGCTATTAAACTCTGGCAAAAGTTGGATCCATTTGGTTTTCTCAGAGATTAATGTCCATGGGGATGCCAAGTTGTGGGGCCTTTCTCTTTTTGTGCTAAATTGCTTGATCATATGTATTGCTAGATTCAGGGCACTAGCCACTATTCAAGATGGATTGGCGAAGTGGGAGCCAAAACCTGCTCAGTGAATTATATAATGTGGCAGGTTTTTCCCCACCTAGGTTCTGCAAATAGATTACTTCCAAGCAGGTTGTTTAACTAAATTGCCACAGGAGCAAATTGAAGAGAAGAATATTTGAAGCACCGTTTTCCCAACTGATTTCCATCTCAGTGTTTGCAGCGCCAGAGAAAACCATTAACACAAATATTCTGAATACTTGGGAATTTCCTGGATGTAAATATATGTATTTCTTTGCACTCATCTCTCCGTGACCTGTGGTTTCTATTAGAAGTGAGACATTCTAAAACCCACAAAGACATTTTTTCCATTACTTGACCTGGTCTTTATTGTTTCAGGCCCTCCGAGGAGGCCAGAGTTTAACGTGCAGTATTGGAAAGAAGTTCCTAAGAGTTTCATCTCTATCTAGGGGCGCCTGGGCGGCCCAAATGGTTAAGCACTGAACTTCTGATTTCCTCTCAGGTCATGATCCCGGTAGTTTCTGAGTTCATGCCCCACATTGGGACTCAGTGCTGACAGTGCAGAGCCTGCTTTGGATTCTGTCTCCCTCTCTGCCCCTCTCCCAATTGCAGTCTCTCTCTCTCTCTCTCTCTCTCTCTCTCTCTCAATAATAATAAACTTTTTAAAAAAAGTGTTTCATTTATATCTAGTCCCTGATAGGAACCCTGAGGATACTCTTACAATGAGCTTCAGTAGAATTGGTATTTTCCCATTATGATGCTTTAAATGCACCAGGATTTGTTAAATAAAGTTCTTTGGTTTTACATTTTCCTAAAACACCTCGCTATTTTTGGTTTTCATGAGCCACAAGTATACTCTGAACATTTATTGGACAGCTTTCTTGGGAAAAAGAAGGTAAATCCTGCTACAGTAAGAACAAGTCTTGCAGAATAAAAATTCCAGCACTTAGAAAGACCTGAAGGATTATTAAATCCACCCTACTCAAAAAAGTATAATTCCACGATACTCATAATGATGTCCATCACTTTATTTTTCCATGTATTACCCTTAAATTACTAATTTGTTGCAGGGCCATGGGCAATTAATAAATCTCATTGAGAGTATGGATCTTGTTTCACTACTAGCTGGATGTCCAGAAGAAGCAGGCACTGCTGGGATTTTGAGTGGAAATGGAAAATATAAATCCTCAAAGCTATGGAGATGTATATAGCTCAGCCCTGTAAATCCTGTCATAGTGTCACTGGGTGTGGCTGTGGCCAGAGAGCTGCTCCAGGGACTCACAGTCCAGTGTAGAGAAAGAAATGTAATAATGACTGTGTATGAAAGCTGGAGTGGAAGTCTGAATGCAGCGTCATGGTTAGCATCGAGGAATGAGGAATGAGGTATTTTTGTAGGCATGCTCTAGCATTTGTCCAGGTTGAGAATGATAATCCCCAATGGTGCTTGATCACCTGAGTGCCCCACATGCCTACGGAATTAGGATTCTTAACGGGGGCTCATTTCTCCTTCTGTGCCATTCTATTCACAGATAGTCATGTGGCCCAGAGTTATCATGGAAAGTGCCCTATTGGGGAAGGAATACCAGTGGATTACAATATAAGCACTAGATGTAATTTCCTACAGATCCATACACCCCAATGTCCTAAATGGCTCAGATGCCTAAAAAACCAGCCAGTCCATGACGCTACTATTGGCAAGAGGGAGCTCCATGGCTTTAGTACTCCAGAAAATCCAAATTACAGTAAAAACTGTACCCTCAATATGGTTGCACAGACTTCTAAAATACAGTTTCTTATCTTTAGGCTAGGAGAATATCAGTTCAGAGTGGCTGTACCCACTAACTCAGGCTACTCCGAAGTTACCCTAGGAGCTGTCTGACTTATCAAGACAACAAATCATTAAAAGGTCTTTTTAGATATGATGTCTTTAAAGGGATTGGTTAACAATACTAACTTTTTGCTTTGTTTCTCCATCATCAGAAAACATCTGGATGGATCATCATTAAAATAAATTCAGAGAGCACATTTTGGGTCATCATAAATATGGAATTTCAGTGGCATCTGATATTCTCTTTGGAGAGTATGGTGGGGGAGGGAGGTCTCTCTGAAATATTTTTTTAATATAGCAAAGATGGAGATATAAAATTAAAAATTTTCAACAAAATTCCATTTTAAAAAATCTTAAATTTCTGGGGTTTAGGGGAAGCAACAAATATTAATTTTTTAAAGAAATGACTGTTTTTCTGTGTGAATATACATAAGTTATCATAAAAGACAAATGACTTTCTTATAGCAAACACATTTAGTTCTGGAAATTTAAGAACTGTTCTCTGATCAATCAGGAGATAAGAGTTCCCTTAAGAGCAATCAAGAGAAGCTAGGGTTATGTGAGGAATTTTTGCACATGTGTAGAGTTCAGCCTCCAGATTTCCTGAAACCAAGGTGTGATAACACCACATCAGTGGCAATCAGGAGCAAGGTCTGTTGAAAGTTAAGATTCTCTGCCTACTTAAAAAAAAAAAAAAATCAAACAAGAACTTCAAACTGTTCAACCTAAAAGTTCAACATTGACTCAACCACTTAAAATATATCTTTTCAAGCCCCAAAATAGAAAAGTAATCTCAATCAGAGTGGTCCCAAAGAAATCTCAGGCATGATTCAAACACTAAGTCTTCAGAGGCTCTAAAACATCAATTAAGCAACATCCAAAGTTTTAAAAAGTGACATCAGGCCTTTTAATAGTGTGCTATGGAATCTGTCTGTCCCAAATATACAACCTACTCCTTCACTGTCCCTATTCCCTTTCAAATGTCTGTAACTCCCAGTGAGCATCTGTTTCTTATGTCCATTAATAAGCTTTAAGGACAGTCTGAATTCCAGGCACCGATTGGCCTTCAGTGGCTTCTCACTTGACTAGCTCTGTACAGTGGTTTTAGCCACAGTCACAGCAGGGTTCTTTCATACGTGTTCTATAGTCAAAAGTGACAAATATGGTTGTCTTAGTTCAGACTCTTATAATAATGTATGATAGATTGGGTGACTTACAAACAATAGCACTTTATTTGTTACAGTCATTGAGGCTGGAAATTAGAGATCAGGGTACCAGCACATTAGGGTCTCAGTGAGGACCCTCTTCTGGGTTGCAAACTGCCAACTTGTGGTTAGATATTTACATGATGAAAAGAGTACTAAACAGCTCTCTGGGAGCACAGTCCCATGCATGGTCTCCACTCTCATGATCTAGTTGCCTCCCAAAGGTCCCACCCCGGAATACCATCACATTGGGGGTTAGGATTTCAACATAAGAATTTGGGAGGAGGATATATAAACATTCAGTCCAGTGCAGTGGCCTACAAAGGGGATTCATTAGAATGTTTAAACTAATTATAACTAATATATCTGAAATGTTATTGAAGTCCAATATTAACTAACTTATTCATTCTATTACGCTTTATTTAATCATGGTTAATAAGTCTCCTGAGGACTATCAAAACATTGCCACGATGTAAAAAAACAAATGTTTGAAAATGAAAAAATAAAATGATACAATATAACCATTTTGGCAGTAGGCAAAAACAGTTTATTATTTTCTAAATAATACTTAGTTGTCATTTCCATGAAGAGAGCATTGAATCCAAGGTTTATCCTCCCTATTCTTCAGAAATGGCACCTTGACATCTGTTCAGGCATGTAACAGGCTCAAGGGCAAGAACGAGCAGTTGGATCAATTCCCCCATGATTTACTTGTTTTTTTCAAAACACGTCTGTGCTGTAGAATACATGACCTACCTTATTCAAGAGCCAGTCTGACTATTCTTTATAATTCCAGTAGAAGTCTTAGCCTTGACAGGGCTTTCTAAGACAGTGTTAATGTTCATAGTGTTAAATTTATTAGAAATTTAATAAATAATTATATACACTACAAAAACATGCTTTCCTATCATTTGAAGTTTAAGAACTATGGAGTCTGTTACATGCTCTGACCATTCAGATGAGCAGTTAAAAATATTTGTGAAATACAATTATATCTTATCAGAATTTATGTGAATGTCTACCTAAGTATCAACTCGGTAAATTAAATTTTCCTTTTAATGCTTCTTTATTAATTTAAAGCAATGCAACTGGGTACCATTGTGATCAATCTAGCATGAACCAATACTTCTTAATTACTGAATCTGGTCTTAATATACATGTACACAACTAAACAAAGGTGAGATAATTAAACTGAAAAAAAAAAAGGATAAGCTGTGGTCATCCTTACTTCAAGGGTCAGGCCTGAAGTATCTAGATACATAGTCAACAAAATCTTCATTGAGTATTGTGATATAAAAGAATTAGCTAGCAGAATCATAAATCTAAATTTTCAGTTAATATAATTTTGGGCACATTTCTTCACTTTTTTAGTTTTCACTTAAAACTGGGTGGCTCAGTTGGTTGAGCATCCAACTCTTCATTTCAACTTATGTCATGATCCTAAGGTCGTGGGATTGAGCCCCATGTCAAGCTCCATGCCAAACATGGAGCCTGCTCAAGATTCTCTCTCTCTCTGTCTGTCTGTCTGTCTGTCTCCTCTGTCCCTTTCCTCTGCTCGTGCTCTCTCTCTAAAATAAAAAATAATTAAAAATAAAAACAAATAAAATATAAAAAGAATAAGTTGGAGAAGTCCTGTGCTTCCTGACTGGATGGCAAATTGCTCCAGATATATTGTTATTTCACAAGTTTTTCAAATCTTAATCTTTATCTGCATCAAATCATCCCCAGCTGTAATAAGTCTTATCTGTATATATTCACTAATTTTTCAACTGTATACAGATGAACATTAAATTTTTAAATGTCACTAAATTCATAAAACTTTTCCCCACATTTTTTATTAATACTTGCTGGAAAAATAATAGTTGTTATGTGGGTATTGTGGAAAAATATACATGTTAAAAATACTCAAAGAAGTTGGGAATCACTAAGCTAGGTTATTTCTAAAGTCCTTTTCAGTTCTTCACATAAAGTTCTATTTCTTTAAAGTTAAGAAAGACTAACAATTTTCTTCCTTTTTTTATCCCCCTCTTCCTTCTTTCCTTCCTTTTCTATCTTCCTCCCTTCTTCTCTGTTTCTATAAAAAAAAGATTATGCCAATTTATAATGAATGGGTACACTCTCTGATTTGATTTCCAAATAAATCAGAAAATAGGAGTCCTGGACAATCTACTCCTTTGAGTAAAAGATCAACATATCCACAAATGCCATATAAATGGAAAAATAAAACAAAGCAAACTAAAACTGAGTGTCAAGTTGAGTGAAAGAAAATCCAGCTAAGGGACCGTAAAACTATGAATGAATATTTGATAAACCAAGATTTTTTCCATAAAAGTGCTCTACTTTATTAAAAAGGAAAGTGTGCCAGGAAGGGAAATAGCTAAAGACCTAGAAAACATAAACTATGCCTTTATGGTATTCACGAATATTCAGTGTTTCTCCAAAAATATCAAGTGACTTAAAAACAATGATGTCGAAGCAACCATAATAGCAGTAAACTGGGGAATGTAGAATGACATATCAAGTTAGAGGGAATTTGGGAAAGAAAACAAAGGTATTAGGACAAAAAATCAATTTAAATATCCTTCTGGAGGTACATCTGTCACTTTGCTATTTATTCATATACTGTTTCTAAGGGTAAATGGCTTATGTGCCAAATGTGTGTGTAAACTGCAGCACAGCAAAATGGAAATTTGGGGAAGAGCAAGGAACATAGTGTCAGACAACTCATAGATATCCGCACCCATAAAAGTCTCTTTATCCTCTAGACTACACTTTTTTTATATGTAAAAGTTATCATCTACCTGTAATACAGTCTATATATTCTGCATTCCAAAGAAACCCCTTTAAAATAATAAATAATAAACCTGAAGAAAGGAAAATAAATACTAAAAGTAAGTACATTTCTATTGTCAAAGCCCTTATACCAAAATAAATTAATTAACCATATTACATTAAAAAAATTGATGCTATAAGATTGCTCTCTAGAGAATAGACACAAAGATTCATAAGGCAGCTTTAATTTTCAAGAGCTTTCAAGATGAGAGACAAGAAATCATCATGAATGTATTTAGCTAAGTACCTCCTATCTTCTCTAACAGGTAGGAGTCATTTAATCTGAAACTAAAAAAATGAAGAATGGATTAGATTTTTAAATAATTATGAAGTCAAGTAATACAACAGATTATATAGTTAATATATATAAAGATATAAACTTCTTAAAACAAGACTGGGATAATCATTGTGAATTCAAGTTCATCTCCACTATATAGCTCATGACCATGTAATTCTAATGACTTTTTAAAAAATACTTATTGGGAATAAAATGGAAGCTTCAATATCTTAATCCTTTAATCAATCCTCCCACCTGTACTCATCATGTACTCTAAATGGCTTATTCTAACCTGTTGAGGGCCCCTAGAACCCTGGAATCTTCTCCCACACTCTTCCATACTCCCATACTTCACCCATACTCCCATATTCCCATTCTTCCATACATGACTCCCATGTCACTTATATGTTTTCCTTTACTCAAGTTAATAGTTCAGGGCACTAAGAAGCTCTTTATGATGATCATAATGGAAGGGATGATGCTGTCCTTCACCTCTGCCCAGATCTGCAGAACAACCTTCCCTGAACACATAATCCAAATCCTACCCTGCTATTCCCTCTCTCAGTTTATATTTATGAATAACAGCTGTTATTAATTCAACATACATTTAGTGAGCACATATCATACTTATTGTTACAACTGGGGGGTATGATTGTTTATCTGTTTAATGTTTGTCTTTTCCCACTAGATTGTACGAGATTTGAGCTGGTTTTATTCCCCATCAGTAGGTGCCTGATAAATATTTATCAAATAAATAAATGAAAGAATGAATGAATCTCTGAATTAAGGTTTTTACCTTCACCTGAAGCCAGGTTTCAGAATTTCTCCCTTTTCTTTTCGTGCTTACGTGAATGAGGGTGGTGGGTAGGGAGGGACCTAAAATAACTTCATCCAGCACAGGACAGCCTCCTCTCTTCCATATTTGCTTACTTCTGTGGCAGAGATGAAAGAAGCTTCCAAATCTCCAAACTTTCCTTTCTTTTACTAATACTAAAGGATGTCAGACTTGCAAGGGGGGGAAATTCACAAGTGTAATCCATGTCACTTGTATTCGAGAATCTTAGTTTAAATACATCTTTCTATTCTGCAGAAATGTGGAATCAGCCTCACTTCAGCTGTATTTAATGTTTGTTTATTTGGGGGGGAGGGGCAGAGAGAGAGAGGTGGAGGGAGACACAGAATCTGAAACAGGCTCCAGGCTCTGAGCTGTCAGCACAGAGCCCGACACGGAGCTCAAACTTGGGAATGGGGAGATCATGACCTAGGCTGATGTCGGATACTTAACCTACGGAACCACCCAGGTGCCCCAGCTGTAAGTATTTTTAATGAGAGGGCATGAACATGAGTCCAAAACTCAGATGTACTTTCCAAATGATAATATTAGAGACTCTAAGTTTTGTTTTTGTACTTCCACACAGCTATATACTCCTGTCAGTAACATCTTCCGTGAAAGCAGTGACCACATGTCCCGATTTGCCTGGCAAACTTTTAATTTGCCCCAAACAGTGCCCACCTATACCTTGATATGTTCCATGTGACTATCACCTCCTATATGAAACTTGTTTTTATTTTTTTTAAGTTTATTTTTTTGAGAGGATGGGGAGGGGCAGAAAGAGATGGAGAGAGAGAACCCCAAGCAGGCTCCACACTCAGCCCAATGCAGGGCTTGAACTCAGGACCATGAGACTACAACCTGAGCCCATATCAAGAGTCAGACATTTAACCGATGGAGCCAGCCAAGCACCCTGCAATTTATTTTTTAATAGCCAGGAAAAAAAATATTTTCTTGCTCTGATTTTTTGAATCAGGTACATTATGTCTCTTTATGTGCACACATCAATCTCCTTTAGGGCGGATACCACGTTAGCACACATCAATCTCTTTTAGGGCAAACACCATGTTACAAAAGATATTGTATCCCAGTACCTAGTATTATTCAATAAATGTTGACATCAATTAAGATTTTTCAAAAGCCTACAGATAGTAATTGCAGAATAAAATTTCACCTGGATGTTTTCTTATATAATGTTCACTCTTTGACTGTTGGATATTGAAGATATAAATAGAAATAGGAAATATGAATTTATTGTTCAAATGTTATCTGAATTCATTTCCAAATTATTAAGATTTAAAATATTTTATAATTTTTCATCAAGTTGCTGCCACCTTCCTGAATTATGAACCTACATGCTCTTTGCTGAACTCCATAATTGCCATTTTTAGTGTGGTGCTGAGGTGAGGCCTAAAAGAAATAGAAAACATCCAAATAAAGTGGCCATTATGACCACTTTCTTTCCAAAGAAATCTTAGAGATATTTTGTTGAGCCCTTGGGATTAATAAAGCACACTTTGAAAATCAGAATTTCAATCAATAAATAGCTATAATGTCTTAGCTAAGGGTCAAAATGTTCAGAATCTATCAAAGGCAATCATAGCTCAACTATGGAGAAGGCTTTTGAGATTCATAAAAAAATGAAGGAGAGTTGATTCATTTTATTTAATAACCAACATATGATGCAAATATAACTGGACATTCTAAATCCATATGACTTTAAGGGGGAAAACTATTTATTTTTGAACACCTGAGAATTTCAAATTCCTCTCTGGACTTATAAAAACTCAAAAGGAATACCATCTAGCTAAATGTGAACTATTTGTCTGTCTTTTCTGTCTCACCTTTAATATTCTAGTTTCCAATTGCTGTTCTCCGTTGTCATAGCAACAAAATGCTATTTTCAATAAGTTTTGGTAGAAAACCTGTTTAGAACACCTAATTTATTATAAGTAGAATACAGTCCATTGGCTGTGTGCATGACAGATTTTTCTATTTTTTAAAAAATTATGGGATCATATTATTCCTGATGACTACTACTTTTTAACCCTTTTATGACTTAAAACAACTCTTAAGGTTCATAGTCAATAAAAGGAATAAATTCAACTCAGATATGCCCGTAGTTAATCCAAAGGGTTGACTGGGATTTAGATTTTAGCCTTCCCAGCCTCTATGCATCCAATTATCCCATCCACCATCACCACACTTTTTTGCCTAAAATACAGAGTTCTCATATATTTATTACTTTATGAGAGTACTTATATATATTTATTTGCTTCCACATTAATATAAATACACTTGTAAGAAAATACAAAACTTCGAAGAAAAATTTGTGGATAATGCCACCATCAAAAGCTTCTATTAAGAAAAGACAAAACAGGTTTTTACATACTTTTCTACTCAAAAGCTTTCAATTACATTCTGACCACAGAATAAAGTTTGAATTTCTTTGTTCAGCATTCAGGGCCCTTCAGAATTGTCCCTCTTCCTCCTTCTAGCTTCATCTCCACTTCCCGCTTTCATAAATCAGTCAGCACAACCAACCAACCAGGTGACTGATAGTAGTCCCTGTGCTTTCTCACCTTGCCACACACTTAAACAAATTTCCCCACCTTCCAATGCCTCTTTCACTGTATCTATCATAAACGTTGGCTCTTCTTTCCTCAAAAAAGAAAAAGAGAAAGAAAATCTCAGACCACTATTTGCCTTCCCCAAATGGATAAATGTTACCCTTTTAGTCCTTGAATACAGTCTACATTATAAAATGTTTCATACTATCAATTGTCACAAATCACTCAGCTGCTTACATGTATGTATTTTACCTCCACAGTTGGAAATCAAGTTCATTTATAAACAGAACAATGTCTGGTACATCTTTTTTAACCCAACACCAACATTGTGGACTTAATTTAATTAAAAAAAAAAAAAGCCTTCAGGTGGAGGAGTTAAGATGGCAGAGTGGCATGGAGACCCTGAGCTTGTCCCATCCCTGAAATCGGAAACACAGCTAGATTAGTACCAACCATTTTGAACACTTAGGAAATTGATCTGAGGATTAACACAACAATCTGAATAACTTGAGTCACAGAACTTGGCAGGTATATGGTGCAGAGAGGTGAACGGGGGAGAGAAATGCCTCTGTCCACTACCCACCTCTACCATTTCTGTGTCCAAGCTGTCCACCTGCCTACTAGTGGTACCTCCCTCCAGAGTTTTATCTGATATGGGGTTATGTTTCAAAACCCCACACTTCAGAGACCCCTGTAGCTTGAATTTATACTGATGGAGAGAAAAGCCACAGAGGGTAGGGAGCCGTATTTGCAGAGAGAGTATAGAGAAAGAGAAAGGAGAAGAGTTAGGAGCATCAGGATCATTCAAGAAAAAGTCCCCCCCAAAAGTAGCTGTAGAGAAAGGGAGAGAGAAAGAAAGAGTGAAAACACTCGCAGGGGACTGAACAAGAAATTTGTTCCCCAAAACCACTGACAGGAAGAAAGGAGAAGGTCTCGATACTATGAGGACTCTGTAAACAGTGGAGTGCAGAGCCTAAAGTTTCAGAGCTCAGTGCCTGGCGGTGCTCTGGTGAAGAAGTAAGGCGAATCCCCAGAAAAAGGCAGCAGGTTGTGAGGGTCTATGTGCCACATGGAAAGAAACAGTTCCCCTGCTGAGAGAACATTTGGTAGAGGCCATACGACCTCCCCACAGGCAAAGGTCCCAGGGACACTAGAGAGCAGCCGTATTTGTTGGTATTGGGACAAAGATGCCAGAGTATGGTGAAACCTGGCACCAGCCGTGTGTTATGATTTGCCATTATCTCTGAACTTCTGCTGCTGTGCAATCACATGAATGTTTTCTGGGGCAAGCCAGCACCCGACCATTGCTCAGTGACACCCTCCCCCTGAGAGTTGGCATGGGTCCAAGCCACAGGGGTCTCTGAAGTGTGGGGTTTTGAAACACAACCCTATCTGAGATAAAACTCTGGGGGGAGGGACCACTCAGCAGGTGGACAGCTTGGACACAGACAGGAGAGGGGATGGAGGCCTGAGACAAAGGAGGATCTTGATCATGGGACAGTGAGAGGATGAAGTTCCTGTACCAGAGATTCAGGAGCTGGGTGAAGCCATTTCCACCTCTCCCATACATCCCAGGAAGCTAAGCAGCACCACCTAGTGGACAGCGGAGCCATTACACCAACCAACTGAGCCCTCCAAGCACAGCCTCTAGAAGACCAGGACAAGTCACTCCACCTATTTAGTGTACAGATTATAGAGGGCTTCAGAGTTTCAGTTCTAGGGGAAACTGGATGTAACTTTATTCGGGTTTCATTCTGTTTGCTGGTTCATTTATTTGTTCATTTTCTTTGCTTCTGTTTTTGCTTTTCTTTTTTCTTTCTTTTCTCCCTCTTTCTTGGATACAGAAAGAGAAAAAAGTTATTCTTTTTTTATGTTTTAAATTTTTATTCTATTTCACTTCTTTTATTTTATTTTATTTTATATTTTTTTAATTTTTAAAGTTTTTCTTAGCTTTACTTTCTTTCCTTTCCTTTTTTTCTCTGTTCTATCAAGCTTCTTTCAACAAGCAGACCAAACACACCTAGGATCTAGCTTCCTTTATTTGATTTTTTGTTTTGTTTTTAATTTTTAATTTAAATTTTTTTAATTTTTTCTTCCTACAAAATGACAAAATAAAGGAATTCACCCCCAAAAGAAAGAGCAGTAAGTAATGACAGCCAGGGGCTTAATTAACACAGATATACACAAGATGACTGAACTAGAATTTAGAATCACGTTAATAAGAATTATTATCTTGGGGCTGAAAAAAAAAACATAGAATCCCTTTCTGTGGAGATAAAAGAAATAAAATATAGTCAGGACAAAATTAAAAATACTATAACGGAGATGCAATCTTGAACCATGATGCCATGATGGCAAGGATGGATGAAACAAAGCAGCAAATCAGCAAATAGAAGATAAAATTATGGAGAGTAATGAAGCAGAAAAAGTGAGGGAAACAAAGGCAAAAGATTGCGATACAAGACTTAGAGAACTCAGTGACTTATTAAAAAGGAATAACATCAATTCATAGGAGTCTCAGAAAATGAAGAGAAAGAAAAAGGGGAAGAAGGTTTATGTGAGTGAATTATAGCAGAAAACTTTCCTAATCTGGGGAAGGACACAGACATCAAAATCCAAGAAGCACATAGAACATCCATTAGATTCAACAAAAACTGACCATCAACAAGGCATATCATAGTGAAATTCACAAAATACAGAGACAAGGAAATAATTATGAAAGCAATATGGGGAAAAAAGCCCTAACCTATAGGGGAAGACAGATCAGGTTCATAACAGACCTATCCACAGAAACTTAGGCCAGAAAGGAGTGGCAAGATATTTTCAATGTGCTGAAATGGAAAAATATGCAGCCAAGAATTCTTTATCCAGCAAGGCTTTCATTCAAAATAGAAGGAGAGATAAAGTGTTTCCCAGACAAACAAAAACTAAAGGAGTTCATGACCACTAAACCAACACTGTGAGAAATATTATGGGGACTCTTTGAATAGAGAAAAGACAAAGCAAAACAAAGAAGACCAAAACCAACAAAGACTAGAAAGGACCAGAGAATATCACCAGAAATACCAATTCTACAGGCAACACAGTGGCAATAAATTCATATCTTTCAGTACTCACTCTAAATGTCAATGGACTAAACGCTCCAATTAAAAGACATAGAGTATTAGAATGGATAAGAAAATAAGACTCATCTATATGCTGCTCATAAGAGACTGCTTTTAGACCTAAAGACACCTGCAGATTGAAAGTAAGGAGATGGAGAAACATCTATCATGCTAATGGTCATCAAAAGAAAGCTGGAGTAGCCATACTTATATCTGACAAACTAGATTTTAAAGTAAAGACTGTAACTAGAGATGAAGAAGGGCATTAAATCATAATTAAGGGGTCTATCCACCATGAAACTCTAACAATTATAAATATTTATGCCCCAACATGTAAGTACCCAAATATATAAATCAATTAATCACAAACATAAAGAAACTCAGTGACAATAATACCATTGTAGGGGACTTCAAAGCCCTACTTACAGCAATGGACAGATCATGTAAGCAGAAAATCAACAAAGAAACAATGACTTTGAATGACACACTGAACCAGATGGACTTAACAGATATATTGAAAACATTTCATCCTAAAGCAGCAGAATACACTTTCTTCTCAAGTGCACACAGGACATTCTCCAGAATTGACCACATACTGGGTCACAAATCATCCCTCAACAAGTCAAAAAGATCGAGATCATAGTGTGCATATTTTCAGACCACATGCTATGAAACTCAAAATCAACCACAAGAAAAAAAATTGGAAAGACCACGAATACCTGGAGATTAAAGAGCATCCTACTAAAGAATGAATGGGTTAACCAAGAAATTAAAGAGGAAATTAAAAAGTACATAGAAGACAATGAAAATGAAAACACAACAGCCCAAATCCTCTGGGATATACCAAAATCGATCATAAGAGGGAAGTATATAACAATCCAGGCCTTTCCAAAGAAAGAAGAAAGGTCTCAAATACACAACCTAAACTTGCACCCAAAAGAGATGTAAAAAAACAACAAATGAAGTCCAAAACCAGAAGAAAAGGGGAAATAATAAAGATTAGAGCAGAAAATCAATGATATTGAAATAAAAAAACACAGCAGAACAGATCAATGAAACCAGGAGCTGGTTCTTTGAAAGAATTAACAAAATTGATAAACCCCTAGCCAGATCGATTAACAAGAAGAAGGAAAGGACCCAGATAAAATCACAAATGAAAGAGGAGAGATCACAACCAACACTGCAGAAATACAAACAATAATAAGAGAATATTATGAGCAATTATATGCCAACAAATTGCACAATCTGGAAGAAATGGACAAATTCCTAGAAATATAAACTACCAAACCTAAAACAGGAAGAAAATTTGAACAGACCCATAACTAGTGAAGAAATTTGATCAGTAATCAAAAATCTCCTAACAAACCAGAGTCCAGGGCTTGATGGCTTTCCAGGGGAATTCTACACACATTTAAAGAAGACTTAATGCCTATTCTTTTGAAGTTGTTCCAAAAATTAGAAATGGAAGGAAAACTTTCAAACTCATTCTACGAGGCCAGCATTACCTGGATTCCCAAACCAAAGACCCCACTAAAAAAAGAACTACAGGCCAATTTCCCTGATGAATATGGATGCAAATATCCTCAACAAGATACTAGCAAACAAGATCCAACAATACATTAAAAGAATTATTCACCATGATAAAGTGGGATTTATTCCTGGGATGCAAGTCTGGGTCAATATCTTTGGCACAGCAAAGGAAACAATCAACAAAACTAAAAGGCAACTGATGGCATGGGAGAAAATATTTGTAAATGACATATCAGATAAAACGTTAGTATCCAAAATCTATAAAGAACTTAATCAAATTCAACACCCAAAAAACAAATAATCCAGTGAAGAAACGGACAAAAGACATGAATAGACACTTTTCCAAAGACACCTAGCCATCCAGATGGCTAACAGACACATGAAAAAATTATCAACATCACTCATCATCAGGGAAATACAAATCAAAACCACAATGAGATACCACCTCACACCTGTCAAAATGGCTAATTTTAACAACTCAGGAAACAACAGGTATTGGCAAGGATGCAGAGAAAGAGGAACTCCTTTGCACTACTGGTGCAAATGCAAACTGGTCCAGTAACTCTGGAAAACAGTAAGGAGGTTTATCAAATAGAACTATCCTATGACCAACCAATGCACTGTATTTATCCAAAGGATACAGGAGTGCTGATTCAAAGGGGCACATGCACTTCAATATTTATAGCAGTGCTATTGATAATAGCCAAAGTATGAAAAGAGCCCAAATGTCTATCAACTGATGAATGGATAAAAAAGATATGGTGTGTATATACAATGGAATATTACTCAGTGATCAAAAAGAATGAAATCTTGCCATTTGCAAGAACGTGGATGGAACTAGTAGGTATTATACTAAGCAAAATAAGTCAGTCAGAGAAAGACAAATACCATATGATTTCACTCATATGTGGAATTTAAGAAACAAAACAGATGAACATAAGAGAAGGGAAGCAAAAATAATATGAAAACAGAGAGGAAGACAGACTATAAGAGACTCTTAAATACAGAGAACAAAGTGAGGGTTGCTGGAGGGGTTGTGGGTGGGGGGATAGGCTAAATGGACAAAGGGCACTTGGGGTGAGCAGTAGGTGTTATATGTAAGTGATGAATCACTAAATGCTATTCCTGAAATCATTATTACACTGTATATTAACTGACTTGGATTTAAAATTTTAAAAATAATAATAGTAAAATAAAGGACAAATAAAAAATTTTAAACTTAAAAAAAAAGCCTTCAGAGCAGAACTCAACCTCCAGACATTTACTGCCTTCTAGTGAGACACGTTGTTAACTGACTTTATACCCATATAACCTATTTGGGAAAACTTTGGGGAATAAAAGATGAAGAAACATATTGTTCCCTGGATTTTCTTCTTTTTTAAATATATTTTTAAGTTTATTTATTCATTTTGAGAGAGAGAGAGAGAGAGAGAGAGAGAGAGAGCATGTGCGAGCAAGTGGGGGAGGGGCAGAGAAAAAGGGAGATAGAGAATCCCAAACAGGCTCCATGCTGTCAGTGCAGAGCCTGATGTGGGACTCAAATTCATGAACCATGAGATTATGACTTGAGCTGAAACTAAGAGTAGGGTGCTCTCAAATGACTGAGCCCCTCCCTGACTTTTCTTTTAATTGTATTATCTTCTCTTAACTCAGATATTGCATAAATGTTACAAAAACCATTTAGTTCATGAGTTGCCCATCAAAGGAGACTTTAGCATACTCTCAAAATGTGCACATAAAGAAAGCTATATGAAGGGGCTAAAAGGTCAAGAAACAATACCAGAAAAAGATATTTCTTCCCTGCTTAACCATCAGCTATGCTGTCTTGAGATTTCATGACCAGGCAAGGAAAAGAAAACATTCTATTTTCCCATTTGTTTCCCACACACCTAAGAAGTCACCTGATATCCTTCTAGAAACAGGTTTACCTAAGCAGGTAACCCACTATGAAGAATAAATGCCTACATATACATGGCAAATGCCCACTCTTACTCACAGGGCAACTCTGACAGCAATCACAAAGTAAAGGTAGACTGTTTGAATGAGGACACAGATGGATGAATGAATAATGAAATTGTGTGTGTAAATATAATATGCTAAATGTATGTATGCTGTTATATAATACACCCACACACACACACACACACACACACACACACACACACACCAAATGGAATATTATTCAGCCATAAAAAGAATGAAATCTTGCCATTGCTACAACATAGATAGATCTCAAGAGCATAATGCCAAGTGAAATAAGTCACAGAGAAGAACAAATACCATATGATCTTAACTATATGTAGAATCTAAAAAAAAACTAGGAAAAAAATGCTCATACAGAGAACAGATGGGTGGTTGCCAGAGGCAGGGATCAGGGTGGGGGAAGAAATGAATGAAGGGGTGGGGGTCAAAAGGTTAAAACAAATCAACATAATTACCACATCAAAAACATAACCTGGCAGATATTAGTACTTCATCAAGACTGCATAAAATAGTGAATAATTTAGGTCATTTTAAAGTAAAAAAATAGTAAGACTGATGGTAAACAAATGGGGCAAAATCTATGAAGACTGCATGTGACTGATGCAATTCTGCTAAAATTAACCTAAGTAGTGCTCTTCTCAGAGAGCTAAATATCCCTGTAGACCAGCCCTGGAGTATCTCAGCAAAACTAAGGCAGAATTATTCTAGTGCCAGTGTAGCTAGAGTTCTCCACCATTTTCTTACATAAAACTACAACCTTTCTTCCATCACAAAAATGTAGGGGCACCAAGGCAGTCATAGCCATTGTTCAACTTGTGGCCTTTCCAACCTAAAGCCCAATGTAGAGCCCAGTGGATCTCATGTTTCTCCTATCCTCAGAATACCTAGCCACGTTCTTTTGTAAAGTCCCCAGGATCGAACGAGTAAACATGAACAGAGATGGAAAGAAATGGAGAACTGTCACACTTGGGGGCAAGAAAGGGAAGGTACCTGCTCTGGGCTAAGCAGTATTTTAAGCACTATAATCACTTAACTTGTTTGCTTTTCCTAATAACTCTGAGATGAAGGTCATTGCTTCTTTTTAACAGACAAGGAAATCCAAACCCACAAGCTATGCAGGGTTTGCAGCCAGGCTTCCTTCATTCTGAAGCTGGAGGACCTGTGTACTATGCAGTAGAGACTGAAGAAGGGAAGCAATCATAGAGGATGAATAACATTGAAAGAGATCTTGAAAAGATATATATCAAATCCTCATTTTAATAGATTCAAAAGTTAAGCAGAGCCACATGGCCATGCACTCAGAGCTACAACATGGATATTCAAATGATCAGTTCAGTGCTCTTTCTAGAACCCTTTTCGGAAAGCTGCGGGTAGTCACTGGAAGGTATAGCTGGAAAAGATGCTTAAATTAAGTCAAATGGAAGGAAGCACTTCTGTGCCAAGTCACAGAGTTAGTACCCGCCCAATGGCCGGCAGCCATGGAAATCATTGCTGAATAGCTTATAAAATAAGCAGGGAACGCTCCAAGCAGTGTCATTTCATGATGTTGGAATAAAAAATATTGAGCATGTTGGTAGGCAGGAAGGGAAAGCAGCTGACAGTTACCTTGTCAGAATCTTTATTAGAAGTACTGCTGCTTTGTTGTAACACGGGTTAGCACTTCTTTTTAAAATGTTAAAAGTTGGGTAAAGTTGTTTCTTTGAAGACAAACCACAACAGACACATTCTCCCCTGTGAGATTTAATATCATCAATTAAAGGGGCATTTTTTGTCTTTATATTTCCACGGTGTCTTGCCTATGTGTGAGGCTATATACATGTTTGTTGAACTGAATCAAAGTCATTATAAAGGTTGAAACATCTGTGCGGGAATAAACGCAGCTCCTTGAAGTGTAAGTGAAAGAAAAATCATGAAGATAAAAAATGTTTGTATTTCTAGCAGTTTGTATTTCTCTTCTTTTACAGCTATCTTTTGAGAGAGTCATTTTCATAAAAATAACTTTGGTCAATCATGACAAAAATTATGCCAAAATTATAACCCTGTTTACTCAATGATTCATACATTTTACATTTTTGAATGATATTTTAATATATAATGCTGCTAGGAAGAGGCATATTAACTCACTTTTAAACTCCAGACAATTTTCTTTAACCACCTTTTTATTTATGAATGACACTGCATTTATTAATATTTTACCTACTTTGTCTTTTAATATTTTATAATAAATTATAAAGCCATATTATATGGATTCAATGAACTCTAAGTAATTAAAACCTAAATACTTGAAAATTCTATTTAGTTTTTACTTCCTTTTCCTTTTCTAGTAATCACAGAAATGCAAAACTATTTAAAAGGTCATAATCTCCCAAGGTACTAATAATGCTAATTTTAGAATTCTAAAATGCCTGATTGCCTCATTGAAAATAATTTTTTCAATGTAATAAAAGAATACCTGTGGCCTACAATTTGAGTGATTTACATTTGTATGGTTCTACCTCTTCCCAGCTCTTTTCTCTACAAGGAATCTTCTAGCAAAGCAAAGTTTGTGTGAAACTAGAACTGTGAGGACCCTGAATAGCATTGAGAAAATTATTCAGGAGAACAAAGGAGGATATTTTAGAGGTAACAGTTTCCTCTTAGGGTAAGTTCCAAAAACATGTTCCCCCCCCGCCCCGAAGTCCACAACTACATTTTATTTGGCTACAACCCACTTAACTATTTGAGGTAGATTGTATTACTTTCACAAATATTTACTCTTCCTTTGCACCTTTCTTTGGGAGGAGTAAAATTCCCCACTTCACCAATTTTGGCCACCTGACTTACTTTGACCAACAGAATGTGAGAGGGCAAGACATAAGCCACATCCCAAGGAAAAACTTAAAATGCTCCTAAGTTCCTTCTTTTGCTCCACACGTAAAGATCTTTTCCAGGTAGTGATACTCCTTCAGCCTGGGTCACAAAATAACAGACATGTGGCACCAATTTGATTTTCATCAATAGTCTAGAGCAGAGCCCCCATAGTCAACCCAAATGACCATCTGTGGGAACTGTGTGTTGTTCTAAGTCACTGGCATGCTCCATTCATTGCTAGACATCATCAATGCAGCAAAAGCAAACTATTACATAAATTGATACCAGAAGTACGTAGTTGCCTGAAGAAAAATGTTAAATTTATGACATTGGCTTTGGAACCAGATGTGGATGGCCAAGAAACTATACATTTTTAGAGATTATTCTATCCTGACTCCACTACTGAAGTTGGTTTAAGGGAGGGGCAGATATGATATAGACATTATCTCAAGATTTTGAATTTCAAGTCTGATGCCATAAAAGCATAAAACTTTGAGGGGAAGAAGGTGTCTTCATTGCATAGTACTGAATATATTTTGTGGGTGAAAGAAAGTTAATATTTGTTATCAAAAGAATAAATTATGTATAGGGGGTATAATTACACCACAAATATTTATTCTCCCCACTCCACCACTGGAGAATATGTTTTCACTCTATTGATGTTCAGGTTGATAATGTTGCTTCCCTTGACCAAAGAAATATGATGGGATATGACATATAAACTTTTGAGAAAGAGGCTTTAAACACACACTTAGGTGTTTTGGTTTGGCCTTTACCTATTCCTTTCTGCCATGAGAGGAACATGCCCTAGGTAGCCTGCATCTCAGAATGACAGCTACAATGAACACATTTAAATGCCACCGTAGCCTGGAGAAAAGATGCCTCAGCTATCTTGTCAACCTGGGAGTAGGGAAAAATGTTTTCTGATATAAGCCATTGAACTATTATCACCAAAAATTTCACTAATATAAAAGTCCAAAACAATGTGTGTCAAATGAGTAATCTATACTCCTGAGAAAACAAAAGTGATATTTCACCTGCTTGCCTTCTCCCTTTCTCCCATTTTTATGTATTTTATATGTGTAATTCATATTATTTAATTATAGTTCTGCTTCATCGTGTTACAAAGACATACTTTTTTGTTGGTGTCTGTTGTTTACCCGTGCTTTTCTAGGACATTCAAGAAGTTTCAGGAGATTCATAAACTGTTGAGCTCATGAAGTCAACCTTGTTATTTCCCTAAATATATTTTATAGACATTTAATCTATATGGCAAATTAGAATTCTAATGCTAAAAATTGCATTAGCCATTATTTTTATTTGGTGAGCTAAACAAACCTTTGTAATTACATCTAGGGGTGGCCTCATTATTTAATTGTCCTGTATGTCTATCTCATCATATCAGTGTTTTTAGTTGAAATAAAGTATCTTCTGTTTTGCAATAATCCTGATATCATTGATCAAGTGAAAGGGAAAAATATTTGACAAATAAACCAATTTAAATGAAAGAAGGAAGTCAGGTTAGATATTAGGGGTTTAGGATTTAAAAGTCCTCTTCTAGCTAACTGCTCACAGAATTAACATGAGGATTGGGTTGGCTCATGAACACCTTTTCATGCCAGACTAAACACCAGGGAACTCAAAACACAGCTGGGATGCTTGGGTTATGTGTGTGACAACCCCCCAAGGAACTGCCAGCCAGATGCCCACAGTAAAGCCAGCATTCCTAGTATAGCACAGACATGAAACTAATGACGCATCCCATGATGCAGCCATTGAGATAAAACCATCTGTTGGCTTATTCATCCACCATTTTGTCACTCTAGATGTGCATTAAGAAAAAAACATGGCAGGAGAAGAAATTTACATTGGGAGATTTTTGATAAGCAGACACGCCCTAATGACTACACCTCCATAAATCTGAAACTATTACAATGCTGCCTTATGTTGCACCATCCACACATTATGTATGTAACCTCAGCAGTTTGAGAAATTAAACTACTGGCAGCAGTCAGACATCAGATTAATTTCTTAGTGTGAAATGTTGATGTGGGTTGTAAGAAGCCTTGAGGAAAGTCAGACTAACAGTAATAGTTTTTAAAAACCACAAACAAATGGCACTACCATAAAGAATAGCTAAATTTGTTTCTATCAAATGAAAAGATACAAAACTGAAAAATTAGTATAATCCAACCATAGCCAATTCATGATTCTGAGTGTTTATATAATAGCAATACTCATAATAATGACTTCAACACAAAAATCTTGGTGTTCTAGAACACCAGAACTTGGGGAAAATAGTATCTGCTTTTATGACAAAGCAATATTTTCATTTAGATGTTGTTGCTCTCTTTTACTTTGTAGATATATCTATATAGCAACATATTGTGGAGACTTATAAACTTTCTAGTTGATCTATAATTGAGTGAATAATATTTTATAGGTCACCAAAATTTAGAAAATGTTTTTATATAATTTCATATTTGATTATTTTGTCTACCCAGTGTATTATACACTACCATTTGCATTTAACCATGAGACACCTAAGACATGGAAGGAAACATGTGCCTGCCTTCCCACCCCATCACAGAACTGATAATTGGAAGAGTCTAGACTTGAAACTAGGTTTTCTCAATCCAAATCAAGTGGACTTTGCAATAAGAGGTGATTTTATTTATTGGTTAAAATATTGTTTTCCCTCTTCATGTGATTATACTGACAGAACAAAAGTTACACCAAATATATTCTATAATTTTAAACAATATGTTTAATATAAATATCAGACACAGGAAATCCTGATAATTTTCATGTGAAAAATCTTGATTTCATAGCCAAACTGTTTATTTTGACACTTTTTACTGAAAATTTTATATTATTTAGGTCAATTATTTTTCTTAAAATCTGTTTGGCAGGAAGACACAGATAAGTAAAACTGGCTAACTTAAGAATTGTTAAAGGCTTTAGGTGAAAAGGGTTGAACCTTTTCTGGGAGGTGGTAACCATAATTTCTTTTTCTCTCCCTCACTCTTTCTCCCTCCATCTCCAGAAAAAAAAAAAAGTTTTACTGCTTTAAAATAAACTTTAAACAACTATTTAAAAAATATGATTCCATGCATGTGTGTTATTATAAATGGCAGGAAACACGAGAAGCTCCAGAAGACTATAATAAAAAAATCAATTTACTTTCAAAAAAAATATTACAGCAACACTGTAATGAGTATCGCTAAGAGACAGGAAGTCTCATCTATTCAGTATATAAAATGCGAAACATTTTCTTTCCATCTCAACTCATTTCAACTTAACATAATGAATTCATCTCATGGAACTCTGGGAGAAACAAACAATTCATCTTCCCAACCATGAAGGGGAAGAACCTTTGTGAAAAACTGAGTACCTCAGTTCTCCCCCAAAGCTGGCAGCCCTCACAGTTATTTAAAAAGATATACCTTACAAGGCAACAAAGTTTACCTTTGGCTCCTGTCCCACATCTCAAGAATCTTTCTACCTCCCCTCTCGTCCTGCCTTTTCTATGGAATGTGCTGGATTCCCTTGCTAACAGTATTCTCCCTCCAGGTGGAGTGTATCATCTGTGTGTGTGTGTGTGTGTGTGTGTGTGTGTGTGTGTGTGTGTGTGTGTTTTATATGGGTCTTGAGGATAAATAACCTAATACCTAAAGAATTAACATTTTAGGAAAAGTTATTGTATGTTTGCCTGTCTTTTATTTAATTTTGAGTAGGCAATCTATATTTTTCATTAACTTCATTAACTATATTTCATAACTGTTTTATGTAATACCACACATCATAAAATGAGCATGCGGGGCGCCTGGGTGGCTCTGTCTGTTAAGCGTCCCGCTTCGGCTCAGGTCATGATCTCACGGTTTGTGGGTTCAAGCCCCGCGTCGGGGCTCTGTGCTGACAGCTCGGAGCCTGGGGCCTGCTTCAGATTCTGTGTCCCTCTCTCTCTCTGCTCCTCCTCTGCTCATGCTGTCTCTCACTGTCTCTCAAAAATAAATAAAAAAAAATAAAATGAGCATGCATGTACAAATTTTCCAATCTAGCAGAGTGTAAAGAACACTGGACTGCACTTCTATTCAAGCCTTTTTACTTACTTATTTTTTTAATGTTTATTTATTTATTTTGAGAGGGAGACAGAGAGAGAGAGTGAGAAAGAGAGAAAGACATTGAGCAAGCAGGGCCGGGGCAGAGAGAAAGGGAGACAGAATCCCAAGCAGGTTCTGCTATGTCAGAGCAGAGAGCCTGACATGGGGCTGGAACTCATGAACCATGAGATCGTGACCTGAGCTGAAATCAAGAGTCAGACGCTGAACCGACTGAGTCACCCAGGTGCCCCAAGCCTTTTTAAATGTAAAATTAGGAACTGCACAAATCATAAATATTCAGTGTATAAATTTTCACAAAGTAAGCATATCAGTATCCTAATAAAGAAATGGAATATTTACCAGCATCCTTGAAGCCATCCTCATGAAAAGAGTGCATAGATGTATTATCTTGACTGGAAATAGAATATCTCTTATGAGAAGTTGAAGAAAAATTATTAAACATCTGAAAATATTAACTCTACAGTGTCACTGTCGCTACCTTCCTGTCCTCTCAGCTTTCCTACAAATGCTATAAAAAGAGTTCTTGTTTCAAATCACAGGCACATGCAAGCGTAAAGAGTGCTACATATTTAAGAAGGCATAAAAGTCCAAATTCCCAATCCCAAGAGAATATAATAAACTTTATACAAATTTGTGTCTAGAATTTAAATCTCACAAATTAGATCCAAAATGGACAGTTTCTGGTACATACCAGATTTCAACACCTTTTGGTCACCCAGGCAATCATAACAATGAGGAGAGATAACCATTACTTAGTGTTTTGGTATGATATAAACTATTCTAAGCACTTTACATGGTTATCATACTGAATCTCCATATCAACTGTATGAGTTAAGTATAACTATCCCCATTTTACAGATAGGTAAGGTAAGGTAGAGAGGAACTCATATAAAAAAAGCAATTTAGGGTATTTCATTCAACTTGGATGTGTCAGAAGTAGGATTCAAAACCAATCAGTCTATTCCAGCACCACAGTGGCTCAGAATGAGTCTCTGAAAGAATCTAAGAATCAACTTGGCAAGAAGTAGTGGAGCATATGACAGACCTCAATTAGACAGTGGGCTATAATAGGGCTCCAGGCACAATGGCTCAGGGAACTGGAGTCCAGTCCTTATTCAAAGTCTGAGGAGATTTGGCATGGTAGTGTTGGGTTCTTCCTCAGCTCTTCCACTGTGCTCCTCTCTAACAAGTATTACAAATAGTTTAAAGAATCTCTAAAGTTGAGACAATTTTCCTCCAACAATGGGTATTCTCTCAGCCAATCTCTGACACTAGCCTCTTGATAATGACAGGCTTCATGTAGTTCCGTGGACTTTGCCACTGAGATATTATTCAAACAAGGCTCAGAGATATATTCTCTTCTATCTGAGAAAAGAGTTCCTTGCCTTCTTGTATTACTATCTTAATAATAATAATATACAAGCATGTTAATAAGTATATTTCAATGGCTTTAGACAACAGGTTTATTTTATGGTCATAAAATCATATGTGACTAGACTTTATCTTCTAGTAACATCATGGTCACCCTGGAAAACTGATAGAGATATGGAAGAAGCACACCGACCGAAAACAGCTGCAGTCTGTACATCCTAACTGCAAAGGAAACTAAGAATTATAGTGCCACATGTGGGTATTTGGTGATCCATGTCTGCCTACCACATGCAGCTTACTCTTCAGAAGTTATAGACATTCCTGTTACCTTTCCTTGCTCCGGAGTATTGATCTTGGCATTCTGGGTGAGTCTCAAATTTCATTGGCCATTTCTTCTGGAAACCTCCAAGCCCTTTTACAAATTCTATTTCCCACAGGGAATGCTGTCATATCTCAGTGTGGACATAACCCTCTCTTCTAAACAAACAAAAGACACCAAAAACAAAATTAAAAAAATATATATTTTAATTTCTTTAAAAAACATTCTTAAAAATTTAACATATTTTAATTTGAATTAATTTAATTTTGTAATGCAAGAAAAATTTTCTTATAATTTTCTCTGGTGGTAGTGATAGAACTTTACAGGTATTGGAGATAGAACAGCCCAGAAAATATACTGATTGAGCTCTTCTAACAGCTTTGATTCTAAATTTCATGTTTTACTGATTAACATTCTGTAATTTCTGATCATTTTCTTCCACTTATGTGGTTACATACCTTCGAGTCATTGGATCTTTTTATTTTTTAATATTTTTTCTATTTTGTTCCTTTTCAAATGAAATATTGCAAGTTCCATATCCCTGCTATAGAATTTAATGGCAGGGAGTCCCCTCACGTCTTTGTATTTATGGTGTTCTCAGAAGCTTTATCTTACTTGGTTGCATTCAAAACTAATTATTTGACTTCATTTCCAAAGCTGAAGAGTAATAAAAATATCTCTTTGTTAATTACTTAAATGGAGTTTAATAATAATTTCCCCAGATGAAAACACTACTCTGACCTCCCTGTGCACAGACCAAGTAAATTGAGACTTCAAGAGATGTTTGAGGGTATATACATGTAGATTAGAAATAGTGAGTTTTTCAAATGCATGCATCTTCAGGATTTTTCTTTTTCAGATAGTCCACAGGGTACCTTTATCATGTTCTGTTTTAGTCTTGATCCAGAAGATTCCTGATAAACAGGTGTTTGATAATAAGGGCCCCAAGATTCCAGAACCAAATCCTTTAGGAAGAAACCCAAACCAGATGGCAAACTAAGGAATTAAATTGGCCTCTGAATCACAGATGACTTGGGGCCAAACTGAAAATCCTAAATATTATACTAAGAAGAATGTATTAACCTGTATTCCTTCAGGTGTAAATAAAATATACATACATTTATACATTATATACATGCACACATATATATCAACTCATACTGGCCTAAGGCAAAAGATACTACAGTAGCCTAACATAACCGGCAGGTCAAGGAATTGAACTAAATCAGAGTATGCCTGGATGAAGGGATTCAAAGGGCATCAAGACCATGCGACTCTATATACCTCTCTGCTCAGCCTCATTCTTAGACATTTCTCTCCACATGCAAGAAATGCTTGCAATCCAGATTATTTCTGTAACCAAGCTGGTGAAGGTCAATTGACCCACCTCCTAAAGTGGTGGTTGGTGAATAGGAAGGTTAGCCTTATCCAAACTGAGCAAGACTGTTATGGAATGGCAGAACACAGCACCTTCTTTGCCAAAATTATGCTTAATTTTTCTTAGGCTTATTGTGGTTGCTTTATCAATGAATATCTTTTCTCATATTTTCCTATTTAATATAATTTTCATCTACTACCTTTATCCTTTTGTATTCTACTTTGTACCTTTTATGGTACATACGTTGCTAATTTTTGCTATTTCCATGCTATTTTTTAAAAGTCTCTGTCAAACAAAACAGTTATGCCAGGGGCAGATGTGAAGTTGGTCTATGCTGTAATTCAGAAATATTATGTGGCTGTCCCAGGCACAGAGTTCAAATGCCGTCTGCACTAAGCTGGCCCTGAAGACATTCTAGTAACTAATGATACCTAGAAGAGTGCATGGCAAATTTTAGACGTTCAATAAATGTGTGTTGAGTCAAAGACAGTCTTTCCTGTTTCTTACAGGAATTCCTTAACTATAAAATTAATCTACAAATTCAGTGAGAGTGGATTGTCCCCCCAATTTACAAATAAAAGAACTGGCAGGAAGTCAGGCTAAAAAACCTGTCTGAGAACAATAGGTGATTCATTAAGCCAGGCTTAGAAAATTTATGTGAATATCATGCAACTTGATTGAATAGACATTTATAGATGCTTACTACATGCAAACCACTTTGTTAGGATGTAGGGAAATAGAAAATACACTATTTCTATTCATCCTAAGTATACAATCTAATTGGGAAAATGTAGAAACAAATTGAACCAGAGTATGAAGTACTACTTAGACATAAAGTAACAGGAAGTTCAGAGAAAGGTGTGATTCATTATGATGAACAAACCCCATAAAGACCTTTAAAAGTGAGATGATTTTTAATATTCCTTTAATGGATAAATATGACTTTCAGAGACAAAGAAGGGAAAATGCTGGGCTAATGTAATAACACAAGTCATAATTCAAGCCAGTAAAAGTTTAAGGAAATTGGATACGGGGGGGAAATAAGTGATGAAACAGTTGGCATCACAAATTTATTATTTATTTTCCATAGATAGAAAAAAAATCAATAATGGTAGATTCGTTGACATTTTTGAGGAGAGACTTTCCCTAGCTCCCCATACATTTGAGAATTTCTAACTTGAACCCTTCCCGGTGGAGAAGGAATAACTAGCTGATTCACTTATGGTGGGTCTAACTGCCCAACTTTCTCAGTCCAGTTCACTGTTTCCAGGGGTAAGAATACTATTCTGCCTAAACCCTGACAAGATGAATACATTCATTTTGATCTGACCCATTTCCCACTGGCTGGGCTCAGCTCTTGTTCCAGTGCCTTGATTTTATAAAGATCCCAAACAAAATCTCCATGACCTATGCCACATGGCTTTTAAGACAGACATCCATATTAGATCAGATGCCCCTGGGTTCTTAGCATCTGACCTTGCTCTCCCAACCCTGTTCAAATTTATACCTAATCTCTGCTGGGCTCCCTTCACATCCAAACCTACCCCAACATTTTCATTTCTTTTATCTTCTTACTAATTTCCTCTATCTCTAGGTTTAGCCCACCAAATGACTGGTATCATGCTAAGATATCCAAACCCTGTTGGTTGCAATAACATAGAAATGTTCTTTGTGTCCCAACATAGACAAAAAGGAGAAGTGGACAATAATAGAATTCTGTTGTTTTGTTGGTATATACTAAGTAAAATAAAATGATCCATCCTTTTAGGACATTTTGTTTGGATACTAGATCAGAAAAGATTGTTTTCTTCCTCCTTTGATATTATAGGCATTTTGATCATGTTAATAACCATTTACTATTTAGTAAACACCCTAAGTAGTCTGTACTGGTACAAGCCCTACAGATATTAAAGGCAGAAAATGTCCAAAGAGCAATGTAAAGCAGCGAGGCTGGTTAAATTATAAGAGTGTCTCAAAAGATGTACCTTTAGTCGGGACATTACTCACAATTCCAGTAACATATGCCAAAAGAAGAATTTTTCATGTATTAGAGATTGGATCCAGATAATTTGCTTGACATCACCTAACAACTTAGAAAACAAACAAACCATTGTATCCCTGTTAGTGTTTCCTGGATGCTGAATGCAATCAATATAAGCGATTGCTCTTTAAATGATGATGCCACCACTTCCTCCAAAAAACATAATGGTCTTGGCTTTCTGCTGCCATCTTAGTTTGTATATCTTGCTAAAGTAAACATAGTATTTACACATTTTCACTGCAGGATCATTAGCAACTTCCCTTTGGAGACAAATATTTTTAAATGTGATTTCATCATAGGAGAATCTTTAATATAAAGTTTATGCACAAAGAATAAAAGGATTAAATAAATCTATTCTCATTTCAAGAGAATATTTAAAGAAAGCTTTCTATAAATTGGTTTTATGATCAAATTTCTTATTAAAGTTCAAAATATCTATGTCAGTACATTTTGATAATTTACTATTTTAACTATACTTTTTATGTTTTAAATTTATTTAGATCAATTGCTTAGCTGTGGCTTTATGACTTTTTTAGTTCAATACACTTATATTTCCAGTGAAAACATTCAAAGGCTCATTAAATTTAAATAGTATATAACAAAAGTGTAAATGGATGTTTGTCCTGCTTTAAATCTAAATTTTCAGACTTTAAAAAATAAGAATTCTCTTGTTTCTATTTAGTTTTGAAAGTAATTTTAAATTTGTCTGGGCTGTCATGATCAGAAGTAACCTTTTCAAAATATGATGCATGGTTCAATACCTGTATCTAAAACCAAAAAGAGTCTCTTATTGATCTATTGATTTCTAAGGGCAATTATGGTGGTTTCAGACGTTAAAATTGCTATTAACTACGATATTGTTTGGGCAGTGGCAAAGCCATGCTATTAGTTAATGTTCACACTGATATTGATCGGCTTTTTCAACAATAAATATAAACTTACTAGACTCCCATGTTCAACTATTTCTTTTCTATTATAGCACTAGCAAAAAGAAAGACTCATATCATGTGTTTTACAACCAACCCCATATGTGAAGCAAAATTAATTACTGCTTTATTTATGTTCAAAGAGCACTCTCTATGTGGCTCTAATGTAACATTTGTTGCATAATATTACAGTTTATTTTTCTACATGAATTTTAAGTTCTTTAAATTCCAGTGGCACACTTAACAGAGAAGCTCTCAAATATTTGTCATGGAATAAATAATTTCAAATGAATAAACTTCAACTAACAAAAAACAAGTCTACAGAGCAATGTCCAATAAAACTTCATGGATGACTGAAATATTCTAGAACAGGGCTGTCTAATATAGGAACACCTGGGTGACTCAGTTGTTTGGACATCCAACTTCATGATCTCACAGCTCATGAGTTTGAGCCCCACAGGGCTCTCCACTCTCAGAGCAGAGCCTGCTTTGGATCCTCTGTCTCCCTCTTTCTCTGTACCTCCTTTGTTCATGCTCTCTCTGTTGTATAAAGATTTTTATTTTCAAAATTAAAATTAAAAAATATTTTTTAATATAGGAACCACTAACCTTATGTGATTATTACACACTTGATATGTGGTTACTGCCATGAATTTTAAATTTTATTCAGTTTTAAAGAAGTTAAACTGAAATATAAAGACACATCTAGTTAGTGGCTACTGTATTGGACAGTACTTTTCTAAAGTTTCTTTAAGGAATAAAATTTGGCAATCTTTCAAAAGTGTAGATAATTTTCCTTCCAAATGTTGTAAGTCAGAAGTACAAAGTGGGAATTCAACCAAAGGTCACTCTACAGCTATGAGACATGTGTCTTAGTTAATTTTTTATCGATAAGGATCAAAAACACCAAATTGCTAAATAAAGAGAAGATATTAAATAACCACATCTAAAGACCTGCAGTTGATGTCATTCACTCTCACAATTAATTCCTGAGCTACGCAGCAAAAATCACTTGAAATAGAAGCAAAAACTAACTCCAGAGCAAAAACCAACTTAAGTAGACAGATGGGATCCTCCCTCAAAAAAAAAAAAGAAAGCTAAATGCAAAGAGAGTGATGGCTAAAAGAACTGGCTACTAGAAAGCAATAACTATTATCAGTATTTATTCATCTTGAAGCCTTCAGGTTTCAAGCATGAATTTCCAGAATGTAACTCATAATGCACCAAGACCATCTGCCATACCACCAAATCTCCCCCCTTGATCTGCATAAACTCTAATGCTAATTTTCCCCCTTGGACTCACTGTTTGGCCATTGATTGCTTTTAATCTGATTTACTTTCCTCTAGATTAAGTAATCTATTCATTCAATAGTTACTGAATATCACCCATATCCTGTTTACTGTTCTAGGTACTGAGATATACGTCTGAACAAAAGCAGACCAAAATCTCTGCCTCCCAAAGCTTAGAGTAGGGAGGGGGATGCAGAAAATGAACATATGCTAGTGAATGTCAAGAGCTATGGAACAAAATAAAGCAAGAAAAGAACTAGGAAGTGTGTGTGTGTGTGTGTGTGTGTGTCTGTGTGTGTGTGTGTGTCTGTGTGTCTGTGTGTGTGTGTAGGATGGAAAGGAGCAAGCCATGTGAATATGTTGAGGAAGAACATGTCAGGTAGGGGTAAGAAAAAGGGTGGGAGATGCAAGTCTCTGAGGGGGAAGCATGCCTAGTTGTTTTGAGGCAAAGCAAGGAAACTCTAGGTACAACAGAATACAACAGAGAACAGTAGAAAGCAGATCAGAGACACAATAGGGCCAGATAGTGTGGACTTTGAAGGCTATTTCACAGACTAGCTTCTACTCTAATATTGGAAAACCTGAAGTAGCATGACCTCTGATAGTTACTCTGCCACTCTGACTACTGTGTTGACTGAAACTTCAAGAGGTCAAGAGCAAAAACAAACAGATCCAGTTTAGAAGCTCAGCATTAGGAGACTTTACAGTAGCCCTGGTAAGAAATGATGGTAGCTTGAACCAAGGTGGTATCTATGTAGGTGGTGAAAAATGATCAGTTTCTAGATATGGTTTTTAACAGAACAACTAAGGCACAAGATGGACTGGGTGGATCTACTATAGATTCAAGGAAGAGAAGTGAAGATTTTTAACCTGAACAACTGAATGAAAGGAGTGTATTTACTGAGATGGAGGCAACTGGAAAGTGTTGCTTTAGGAAGGGAATATTAGGAGCTAAATTTCAAATCTGTTTGATTTGAGATATTTCTTACATGACTGTGTATAGTCATTGATTTTTAAAATTTTAGAGTTCAGGGGGACCTGGTGGCTCAGTCAGTTCAGTGTCTAACTATTGATTTTGGCTCAGGTCATGATATTGCAGTTTGTGAGATCAAGCCCTGAATGGGGATCTTCACTGACGGCATGGAGCTTGCTTGGGATTCTCTCTTTCCCTCTCTCTCTGCCCCTCCCTGACTCGTGCTGACTCTCTCTCTCTCAAAAATAAACTTAACAAAAAATTCTAGAGTTCAAAAAAAGGTTGGAACTACGGATATAAATTTCAGAGTCCTCAACATTGAAACTGCATGGAATCCAGATATTAGGGAAGACCACCAGAAACAGAAGGATACAAATGGGCATAACAGGTATAGATGTGCCCATGATGGTGAGTTGGAAGATATTTCCTAGTAAAATCGTGCTTCTCAGGGCAGAGAAAAGAGAAACTAATGTTGTTTAAGGGCACCTGAGAGTATCACAGTACAACAGGTAAGGACCACAAGGATGACCGTTAATTCCTCGAAGAAGAAAGACATTGTGTAATGTTGAAAATATAGGTTCTTTTTTTGTTGGGTCTCTGTCTGGTTTGGGAATCAAAGTGATGCTGGCTTCATAGAATGAGTTTGGAAGTTTTCCTTCTATTTCTATTTTTTGGAATAGTTTGAGAAGAATGGGTATTAACTCTGCTTTAAATGTCTGGTAGAC
>CM053573.1:24242178-24382975 GCA_028646485.1 Cryptoprocta ferox
AAAAAGGCAGTTTCATTTTTTCAGCAAGCTGACATATTTCTAATTTTTTTTCAGTCACTGACTTCTCCCTGAGCTATCTCCATTAGGGTATTAAAAACATGTAATAGTAGACTTTAATTTGTTACCTTTAGTTGCAATTTGCTTGTTGAGTCCATTTCTCAAATACCATAGCAGATTTTTTGTAAAAATTAGATGTTAAATAACATCATGATACGTTATTTTGACATGCAAATAGAATCTAAGATTTGTATCAGTTGTCTTCAAGATGGTATCTTTCCATGAGAGACTCTATGAAGAATGGAGTACACAATTAACATTTCATAAGTATCAACCACAGTCATACCTTTGCTTAACTTTGCTATGGATCAAGCTACCCAGATTGTCTAAGGTACTAGGTGGCCTTCCTTTTAACTATAAAATTATATCAGCTTAGTGACTGAAATGCTTAGTGGTCGACTTCAAGTTTCATATCATTGTATGCATGATAGGATCTCATTTTTTTTTTTTTGTCCTGGTTGAGGCCTGATTTGTGACCCAGTATGTGATCTATTCTGGAGAATGCCCTATGTGCACTTGAAAAGAAGTGTATTCTGCTGATTTAGAATGAAATGCCCTGAATACATTTGTTAAGTTCATCGGGTCCAGTGTGTCATTCAAAGCCATTGTTTCTTTATGGATCTGCTTAGATGATTTTTCCATTGCTGTAAGTGAGGTGCTAAAGTCCCCTACTATTATTATATTATTATCAATGAGTTTCTTTTAAAAAAATTTTTTTACATTTATTCATTTTTGAGAGAGAGAGAGAGACAGAGTGCAAGGCGGGGAGGGGCAGAGAGAGAGAGAGAGAGGGAGACACAGAATCTGAACTGTCAGCACAGGGCCGATGCAGGGCTCAAACTCACAAACCATGAGATCATGGCCTGAGCCAAAGTTGGACACTTAACCAACTGAGCCACTCAGGCACCCTGGTCAATGAGTTTCTTTAAGTGGTATTAATTGATTTATATATTTGAGTGCTACAAATTTGGAGGCATAAATATTTACAATTGTTAGATCTTCTTGTGTGATAGACCCCTCTATTCTGGTATAGTGCCCTTCTTCATCTCTTGTTACAGTCTTTCATTTAAAATCTAGTTTTTCTGATATAGTTACTCCAGCTTTCTTTTGATGTCCATTAGAATGATAAATGGTTGCCATCCCCTCATTTCCAGTCTGGAGTTGTCTTTGGGTCTAAAATGAGTCTCTTGTAAGCAGCATATCAATGGGTGTTTTTTTTTATCCATTCTGATACGCTTTGTCTTTTGATTGGAGCATTTAGTCCATTTGCATTCAGAGTAATTATTGATAGATATGAATTTAGTACCATTGTATTCTCATTGTGGCATGGCTTTTCACTATTATTTTCAAACTAGAATGTATACATTCCCTCCCAGTGCAGCCCGGGAATCCCTATACCATGCTGTCCACTTCTGGGCTTCCTTCCATCCTCCTCCCTAGAAGCACTGCTGCACCTGCCTGGCTCAACTCCAATAAACGGCCCAGACTTCTAAACCTCAGAATTTGAGCTCCACTGCTTGTAGCAACATGATAGTTCCTCATGATTTCCCAGTCAATTGTTTTGGAGAAGTGTTTTTCTTGCACAAATCTGATTCACTGCTCTTTCTCTCCTCTCTTATTCTCCACAAAAAGGTCTCTCTCCATTCCTCAGCACCGCCGCTTTTCTCTCCCCCAATTCATGTCTCTGCTCCTCGCACCTGCCATATTCTATCCCTCTAATTGTGCAGATTGTGCTCCTAATCCTAAGATTGGTTTCCTAGGTGTTCAAAACGATTTGATGTTCATCTGGCTGCGTTCAGTGGATGAGACAAGCCCAGTGTCCCCCTACTCCTCTGCCATCTTAACTCCCTTCTACATGCTTTTGATATAAAATTTTGTTATATATTATTTTCTAAAATACTATTTAGTTGGTGATCAAAGGCTTCCAAAATATGTGGTGGATTAGAGAAAGTAATTTAAAAATACCCTTAAATGAAAAACTTGGGAATGGAAGAGTTTTAAGGAGCCAAATTAAAGACTCTTAATTAATATAATTGGAAATCCTTTGTAAATTCACTTACAAGGATATGGAACACACAGCTAGAAACAAAACTTGAGATTATAAATCCATAATTATGTTTTCCATGGCAATTTAAAAGAAACTTGGAAGAGTGTTTGAAATTTTAAGCAAACAGTATGCCTACATTTTATGCATGCATACATTTTTACTTGTACATTTTTTGGTAATCACTTTAGAATATTGCAGAACTTCATCCAAAATTTGATTGAAAAGAAAGATCATTTATGTGTCAAAAGCCACTAGATATTCAAATGGCTCTTAAAAAATTTGCTTCAATCTCGGCTTTCCCTCATGATCACAAAAATTACATCTGAGCCAGGATTCTCTCAGATTTAATAAAAACCCAAGTTCTTTGGAACCAAAGGATCACTAAATAATATAAATTAATAATCTTGATAGTTTTAATTTCATTTGCAAATCTAAAACCCACTGAATTTAAAACTGAATTTCATTTAATAACCGGATTAATCTTTACCATTTAGAGTATTATTTTTGATTTATATCAGATGCCATTCTCTAACAATGACTTTTCAATATGAACTTTCCTTTTAAATTATTCAACTTAATCACTGACATTGAATGATAACCTAGCTTTGGAAGATGTAGACATATGCAGAATATTTACCATCTATGTTAAATTGTACAGGATGTTATACTTTTAAGGACTAAGATGGATGAAGATGAAAATCTGATATCTCTCTGTGGAAAACCAAATATCTTTTCTGTTAGCATCAGTCATTCAGTTAAAAGTGAGATTTCTATAAAACTACTAAGAAACATAAAGCATTCAATTAAGGACTAATTCCATGTGGTTACATGCTTTCTATTTCTCATCTACATTATCAGTGAATCAACTCAAAATGTATTAAATAAACTATTTCAGAATTTAACTAACCTTCTATATTCTCAGAAGTTGTTAGAATGAAAATATAACTTTTTAACAAAGGAAGTTATCATAGCAGCTGTATGAACTTTAGTAAAAATTGTTTACAAAATATAAACTTCATCAAAATGTGCTTTTGCCTTTCTCTGGCATATAAGCAATGAGTCAGAACATATAATTCAAAAAGAAATTTTTAAAAACCTACCCTTAAATGAAAAATTAGGAAATGGGCACAATCTCTAAAATTCAAATGATTCTCTACATTTAAAGATGGAGCTTTTAGAATACATATGAATTAAGTTGATTTATGTCAGTTGTTCACTGTCAGATTGGAAATGGCTCCTGTCCTCATTTAATATGTCAAGGAAAGTACTTTTCAAAACAAGTATCAGTGAAATGCTTGGTTGTTCATTTCCTTAGTCAAGGAAGTTCACCGAATTAGTATATCTTCTGGCCTATCAAATTAGCACCAAATTAATAAGCAAATTACCCTTTTGGGAACTGGGTTCAAATGTGATAAGGCTAAATCTTTATTACCTTTTTAAAATCAAGAACTTTGTACCAGAAGAGTTTATTAAAATAAAAATTTACATGAACATTTTAGCAATATCCTATTTATTAAATTTAAGCATTGTAATTTTTTAAGCAGTAACATGCTTACAGGAGTGAAATAAGGAATGATTACTAGGGTGCCTGGGTGGCTCAGTTGGTTAAGCATCCAACTTTGGCTCAGGTCATGATCTCATGGTTTGTAAGTTCGAGTCCCACATCAGACTGTATGCAGACAGTTCAGAGCCTGGAACCTACTTCAGATTCTGTCTCTCTCTCTCTCTCTCTCTCTCTCTCTCTCTCTCTCTCTCTCTCCACCCTCCCCAACTCACACCCTGTCTCTCTCTTTCTCTCTCACTCAAAACTAAATAAACATTAAAGAAACTTTTTTTTGAAGGAATGATTACCAATAACCAAAAGATCAGTGACCTTATTTTAAGGTTTAAACAGCTTCATTAAACTGATAGTCTGGTTCTTTATAACTTTGTGTTACTGGTAATGAAATATTAACCAGATATTTTTCAGATATTAAAAATGCTCTGTATCTGCTTCTAGAGCTACCATAAAAAATTATTATATACTTAGTAACTTAAAACAATAGAAATTTATTCTCTTACTGTTCTGGAAACTACAAGTCTGAAATCAAAGTGTTGGCAGGGCCATGCTCCCTCTGAAGGCTCTAGAGAATTCTTCCTTGCTTCTTCTTAGCTTCTGGTGGCTCCCACTCTAAGCCCTGCCTCTGTCTTCACACAGCCTTCTCCCTTTCTCTGTGTCTATCCTCTCCTCTTCTTATAAGAACTAATTAAATCCTTAACAAATAATACTACAAAGACACTATTTTCAAATGAGATCACATTCGCAGTACTGGGAGTTAGGATTTGAACATATGGGTTGGGGAGGGGGGAAATGCATAATTCAATGGGCTACAGCCTCTAATTAAGTAATTAGAATAAAAAACTGAACTGATTCAATCCCTATTCTAAGAATTGTTAAGATTTTGCTAAATGTATCAAATGTCCAAAATATGTGTGAAATGAGATGGATGAGAATATAAAGAGGAAAATTAGTTATCTTTGTTTATAGTTACTTTTATGTTCATTTTATTCTCTCTGAAACTATATTTCTAGAAGGATAAAAAGAAGAAAAAGTATCTGACTTAGTGCATTCCTTGTGAAAGAAACAAAATGAACAAGTGGAAATATTCTGTGCTAAGGTCATTACCTTGGTATAAACAGCTTACTTGGAAGTTCGATTTGAGAGATTATTGAACTCATTTATATTCTTAATTTTACACATGTTTTCAGTGTAATTCTTTAGGTATAATTGTATCTACCTTTTTTGTTGTTATTTGAGTCAATAGATTTTATTGCCTTAATGGTATTATGACTATATAAATTGAGAAGATTTTTTTAATACCCTGAGAGTCAACCCAAAGCCAAAATCTCCAGTGGTTAAAATCCAAAATGCTGGCAATACCAAATCCTGGCAAGGATTCAGAGCAGCAGGAACACTCACTCATTGCTTGTGGAAATGCAATGTGATACAGAGGCTTTGTAGGACAGTTTGACAGTTTCTTACAAAAGTAAACATAGCTGTATCAGAAGATCCAGCAATTCCGCTCCTACCTATTTATACAAAAGAGTTGAAGATTTACATCCATACAAAAATCTGCACATGAATGATTCTAGCACCTTTATTAATAATTGCTAAAAGCTGGAGGCAACCAAGATGTCCTTCAAAAAGTAAAGTTATAAACTGGTACATCCAGACAACAGAGCATTATTCAACAAGAAAAAGAAAGGAACTATCCAGCTACAAAAAGATATGGAGGAAACTTAAACGGAGATGGCTAAGTGAAAGAAACCAATCCGAAAAGACTACATACTGTATGATTCTAAACATACTGCATCATAAGGTCAAAGTATATTGACAGTAAAAGAAAAACTTGAAAGTAAGAGAAAAACTTGACAGTAAAAGAAAAACAAAATTAATGACTTCCAGAGGTTTAGGGTAGGAAAGGATGGATGAGTAAGTAAAGGACAGGGGATTTTTAAGGCAATAAAACTACCCTGTATGATACTGTAATGGTGACTACATGACATCATACACTTGTCAAAACAGAACTACACAATACAGAGTGAACCCTAATGTAAACAATGGCATTTAGTTAATAATAATAACAATATTGGTTTATCAACTGTAACAAATGTATTACAATAATGAAGAATTTAACAGGTGGAGCTGTAGGGAAATAGGATATATGGGAAGGAAATTCTCTGTAGTAGACTTTCTGCACGTCTAAAATTGTTCTAAAAATTAAAATCTATTAATAAAGTTGTGCTTCTTTTTATCCTAAATAGAGTTTGACTGAAACAATGCAGCCCTCGTGAGTCATCTGGGATTACCCTCCTGACCCATGATGCCTGATTTATGAGCAATCATTCTATTTTCCTCTTTTCCATATTTTCTGGAGCTCTGCTACAATGATATCTAAAAGCCAGCAAATAAATCAAATCTGTTATTTGAGAACGAAATCTCTGAATATAAACTTATTAACATTTTAAGTTCTATATCCTACAGGAAATTACTTAATTTAATTCCTTGGCCTGTGAGATCTCTCTCAATATCTTTAAAATGATATTAGACAGCAGCAGAAATTTTATTTTTTTAAATGCCATTATATTAATTTTATAATATTTTATCTTTAAGAACAATTGTACATATTAAATGAGAGCATCAATACTCTAACATGTGCTTGATTTTTTATTTCCCTCTTTTGGTGCCAGAGCTGTCCAGTTTCACAGAATGTACTTTTTCCCTTTCAGTGATGTTATTACTGCATTTTTTTATTTTGGTTGACGATCTTCATATTTGTTGACGACCTTAATATTGAGAGCACATCTTGGGTTCACCCAGAAAAATATGATCAGTTTCTTTCCTTAAGAATACATTTTTTATCCTTCCGCAATGCTACCACAAACACCACCAAAAATTCAAAAGTGCAGATCATTGAGAAACCCTACTCTTTGGTTGTTTGGAGATTTTGTTTTATATGAGAATACATTTTGCTAAACAATGTCAAACATATGGACTAAATTTATTATGGTTTCATGTGAAATTATATTATTTATTTTAAAGAACTATAATGAATGTTTTTAAACATCTTATAGCAATAAAAGTTTATAAATTATGTTAGCATTTGAGATGTAAAGCAGGAAATAATGAAAATAGTTGATTAAATAGCCTATTTTAACCTTGTTGATCTTCTATGAAATGAAGCATATCTTACTGATTTCCCATTACCATAAGATTAATAGAATGTAAAATCTCTATAAACTATTACATCTACCAAGGGAATAGCGGAGTTCTTTGTATAATGTACTGCATAGGATCTAACTGAAAAACCTAATTAAGTAGAACTGAGGATGTGAAAGGAAACTATGTGTTTTCAATTGTCTGTTATTTGCTGACCTGTAGATAACTTTCAGCTTGCTATTTTCAAATAAATAATGAAGTCCACTAATAACAATGGCTTTTCATTAACTGAGTGCCCTGTGATCATCAACTCAGCTGTAGGTCTCTCTCCTTAATGGTGACCCAAAGTGCTTAGGTAAGTTTAAACTACTATGAAATATTTATTTGGTTGCATTTGCAAATAATATACTCATGTGAATAATTGTGAGACAAAGCTTCCCTTTCAAGCTCTTAGATTTGTTTTTTTATTCCCCTCCCATTTGAATTCGAAGGTCCTTCATTCAGGGGCCCGGTGACTCCCTTATGTTGTCTTGAACTAGCTATCGTAAGGATTAAGAATGAACTAGGGGAGCTGAATTTGGATTCCTTTTGCTTGTCCACAGGTTCAAAGATCTCTCCATCACATGGTCTCACTTTGTCTCTGATACAGTTTTAGTATACATGAGAAAGTAAACTTCTCAAGGACGTGGGTCTGTAAGCCTTAAGTGACTCCTTGGAAACAGATAGTAGAAATAGCCAGTGTGTCACGGGACTAAAAATGTCTGGTCATGAGAGATGACCAAAGCTTTATTAATGAGATACAAATACACTCAGTTCAGTATTGGGGTGCCAGAAACAAGAGTTTAAACAAAAATTAAGTTAAAAGCTTTTTAAAAATATGCACAGTGTAGAACAAAGAAACCACAAATAAGATCTGTGATGGGGGTTTCCAACACTGCACATTTTAAACTTTGCAGTAAGACGACATTGTTTCCAAATGTTCTTCCGAGAGGGGATAGTATGCACCCTCAGCCTATAAGCCAGCTATGGTAGATCCACAGTGCCCTAATCGACTTCTCACAGTAGAGTTCCAGTTTATTTTTAAACTGTGGATTATGGAAAATTGATGGCAATTTGCATCCTGGCAAAAAAAAAAATAACACTAAGAAGTTATCCTCAAATACCATTGAATACCTATTATGATCCTTGGCAAAAGATACTGTGGTCTGAAAACATAAAGTGGCCTGAGGTAACTGCTCAAGAAGATGGTAATTTGTATAGTTACCAAGGGGGAGGTGGGTGGGGGGATCAATTTAATAGGTGATGGGGATTAAGGAGGGCACTTGCTGTGATGAGCATTGGGTGTTGTACAGAAGTACTAAATAAATTGTATACCTGAAACTAATATTACATTGTATGTTAACTGGAAAAATATATAAAACTTTTTAAAGAGAAGGTAATTTGCTTTCCTTTTTAAAATATGTTTATTTTTTGAGAGAGTACAAGCAGGGCAGGGGCAGAGAGAGGGACATAGAGGATCCTAAGTGGGCTCTGCACCAACAGGCTGACAGCAGAGAGTCCAGTGTGGGGCTGGAACTCACAAACCAGGAGGTGAGATCACAACCTGAGCCGAAGTCAGACGCTCAACTGACTGAGCCACCCTGGTGCCAGGAAATTTGTTTTCTAAACCTAGTGTGATTGAAGTAAGTGCTGTGACATTCCTATGTCTTATTAACGCTGGTCTTTTTAAGAAGTATATCAGAAAGTTGTTTTTTTTTTTTTTGTGACTGTGGAAGCCCCTGTGTAATTGAACCCAGCTACCACCATGGCTATTGAAGACCAGCTCTCTCTGTATTGGCAACATCTTTAGTTGCCACTCAGAGAAAAGACACTGGAAAATACTTTGGACTTATCACTCACAAAAGAAAGAGGATTCAATTATGGATTTCTGCCCTTTGGTCACTGCACTTTAATTTGCAAAGGGAATCAACTGGATATTAATTTCTCCATGAAATTAACAGGCAGATTTTATTCAAATTTGTTATGTTTCTGTGTTGCTAGCATTACTGGATGAGAAGCATTTTTCTTGAAATTTCTTTATGGGATAATTTGATTTCAAAAAAGAACTTTTGGTGCAACTAAAGTTTTAGGTGAGAAATAACAGAATGAATGCTCACTGTTCATTGCATGGGACAGTGGAGTGAATTTCATTACTGTCCTGTTCTGACCGGTCTTAGAGCCCTTTGTTCCCAGAAAGATACCTGAAGTCAGCATGGCTGGAATCAGGGGAGTGGCCTCATGTAGGTGGCAGCTGGAGATAGAGACTCAGCTCATCTCCTGTACTGAGGGGTAAATCCACACAGAATGCACAGAGTAATTCTGCACTGTGGATCTACCGTCTCTGGATAATAACCCACCTGTGCATATGATCTCCTCTAAAAAAAAAAAAAAAGGACATTTGGGGGGAATGCTATCTTTTTGGAAAGTTTAACAGAATAAAATTTTGGGAACTATTAAAAGAAAATGATTGTTTCCTCCCAGAGGAAACTCAGAGAGTGTAATACTCCTGGTCTCTCTCCATACTCTTTACTCACTCTGACCACAAGAAGATGCAGTGACTTTTCTAATTGGTAAATGTGATGATAATATCATTCTCCCTTTTTCCTTTAGCAGATGCCTTGCCTCTGGGATGGAGGCTTCCTCCTGTGCTCCTAGGATAGTAGGATTTGGCTTTCATGGTGGGAGACTTTTTCTGGTCCTGTTACCATAATTGAACAGATGCATCCGTATAATTCTAAGTTTCATTTTCCAGGTCCATTTGGCTCTCACATTAAGATACATACTATTTCTCAAACTTTAATAGCAATAAAGTTGATATTTAATAGCAATAAAGTTGATATTGTATGTATGCAGATATATGTATGCCTAAGCACACACACATATATATATACTTTCCTTACTCTTTGTTGTATTATTTTTTTAGAACCTAGTGAGGTGGAAAAAGATGCAATTTGTTTGGTACCCTCAAAGACTGTGGTCAATCTAATATCTTGAAACATATCCAGTAAGAGTTGTATGTTAATTGGACTAGTTATAAATTTATTCACCCAAAATGTATGACTACCACACAAAATGGTATAGCAATAATGCACACTTCACAAATCATCCCACTCAGTAATGTTTTCCTGACAACTGTCTTTTAGACTTTAACATGCAAATTTCATAGAATGTACATTTTTCCCCTAATACAATGTTAATTGGCCAATGTATATATAGAACTTTATAACTATGTTCCCAAAACACAACAAAGTGATGTGTGGGAAAATTCTTCAATTACAATCCAGATATAATTAATATGACATCAGAATTATGTGTAGACACTTTAAAAAGAATCCCAAGTATCAAATAAGGCAAGTATATCCGAGATATTGCTGGAACTGAAGGGGGCATAGATGCCTAATGGATGCTAGGTAGACATCCTTGAAAGTGACAGTGATATGATGGAGCTACTCCTAAAAAGGGGCTCTTGATTTATGAAACATAACCACCAGAAAAGGGGAAAATCCATTCTGCAATGTTTTCATTTTCAATCATCGACCACCTACTTTAAAGGTATAGGAAAACTGGGGCACCTGCAAGGCTCAGTCAGTTAAGCGTGGGCTCTTGATCTAGGCTCAGGTTATGATCTCATGGTTCGTGACTTTGAGCCCCATGTCGGGCTCTGTGCTGACAATGCAGAGCCTGCTTGGAATTCTCTCTCTCTCGCTCTCACTCAAAAAATAAAATAAAATATAAAATAAAATAAAATAAAATATAGGAAAACCTTCAGAATAAGAAAATCTACAGCATCACCCCTCAAGAAGTGCTTAAAAAAATCAAGTAATCTCAGGGCACCTGGGTGGCTTGTTGGTTAAACCTCCAACTTTGGCTCAGGTCATGAACTCACAGTTCCTGAGTTCAAGTCCCACGTTGGGCTCTGTGCTGACAGGTCAGAGCCAGAAGCCTGCTTTAGAGTCTGTGTCTCCCCCTCTCTCTGCCCCACCCCTGCTCATGCTCTCTCTCTCTCTCTCTCTCTCTTAAAAATAAATAAACATTAAAATTTTTTAACAACTCAGATAATCTCTATCAGTTCTTCTGCTTTTGATAGGTTGCTGATAACGTTCCTCTTTATCCTACCTCATCCACATCATCATGTTCTGCTATTTCAAAAATGACAATAACATCCTCAACCTCCCTCCCCAACTTGCTTCTTAACTTCATTCAAGTCTCAAGTTTCAGCTTCCCTTGGTAGGCAAACATTCATTGCATGAAACCTCCCAGATGTTTTATTATACATTTTGTCTGTTTTTAAAATAAGTTTACTTTACTTAATTTACTTAGTTATAAACATGTTTGCGACTTTATATACAAACTATCCACATGTTAAAATGCACAAAGCAATTTTTAAGATATTAATTACCTGAGGAGCAGGAAATGGTGCTCTAATCATTTCACATCTGAACCCACACATATATGACTATACCATCTTTTTAAAGTTGTGTGCTAGGAAATTTGTTTGGATATTTGAGTTGATATATATTCTAGGTTTGCCTGTTTAAAATAATGGGAACTAGAAATAAGCTCTTAGCACTTTCATCCAAAACATCAGATTTTCAGAACAGTTTGCTCGTGTTAATTATAAAATGCTGTACCTTGTAGAAAATACTTCTCAAATCATACAATATTAATATATATGCACATACTACACATACACATTAAACAGATATATTTACATCAGAAATTAGTTTCTTATTTTAAGGAATAAAGGTAGCATTGTACCTGTGTGTATGAATGTATGCAGATATATGTATGCCTAAGCACACACATATATATATACACACACACACAAGCACATACATGTATGCGTAAGGTGACTTGCATGCCTAAGTTCATACTTGTTTTCAGTTTCTAATATGATTCTTTTAGAATAGATTACAGGATTTAGACAAAAATAATAATTTTATGATTACTGATAAAATTGAATTATTGGTATAATTGAATTACTAGTAGGAGATGCAAGCAAGCTCCAGGCTTTGACAATGGTATGTTTTCCATAACAATGGCATGTTTTAGACATCAGGGATTTAATTATAAAATTCTCTTTAAAAAAAGTGTAATCATTACTTTCATCTGATTATTAGAAAAATGATATATTTACCAAAAATATATACTATAAGATTATGTTCTATTTCTAAATTTTAAAGGAAATCAACAAGTTTATGAAATGATTTAAATATTAAAAATATAGAGAAATATATATGCCAAGAACTGTAAAATAAAAATTGGAATTAAGTATTGGGGAAAGTAGGTCATGTGTTATATTAAACACAAAGGAATTTTAGTGAAGAAAAATCTTGAGAATTTCTGAATCACTTGCTTTCCCTGGTCTCCATGATGCTACAATACTTTATGGTTTTCGTCCTAGATACTTTTAATCAGTCTCTCTAAAACCTCCTTTTGCTCATTCCCTAAGCTCGGTGTTCTCATTAAGCCATTTTTCTTCTCATTTTGCATCCTCCCCGGCTACTTCCCCACTGTGAAATCTTCAACTACCTTATATATTCTAATTACTCCAAATCTGGAAACTGTAGACATTACAGCTTCTGAATATCAACCTAAAAATTCTACTCTGGATTAACATCTCTATTTACATGTTCAGTATGTCCAATAATTCAATGCTTCCTAAAAAAGTCCTCATGCATTCTTTAGCTCAGAGAATATGCCATTGTCCACCTCAAAACCCAACAAGAGTGAATTTACTCATGTCTCATTACAACTCATATGTATTAGATCACCAACTGTGTTGACATCAGACCTATAACACCAGTTAAGTCCATTCAATCCTCTCCCTACTATTTCTAATCTTGGGAAGGCTGTCGTCATCTTCCTGTACACTACAGCCATATAACTGGTTTAACTGCCTCCTTTCTTGCTGATCTTAAATATGCTATTCACAATTCATTGAGAATATTTCTAAAATATCAATCTATTCAGGACGGTCCCCTTAAAATATTCAATAGTATCTAAAATCTCAATTCCTTAAAAACCTTTCCAGACATACCTTCCACCACATGTCCTCTCATATTCTGTTCAGCCATACTTCCAGTTCCCTACATACACAAGTGTTCTTCAACATCTAAACTTTTGCACAAGATTACTGACACTGAAATTCTACTTCAACACCTCTACTTCTTCCTTCACCTGCCTTCTACTAATCCTTTTACAGAGCCACTTAGATATCCTTTCTTCACAAAGCCTCTCTGACATCTCAACACCAAGCTAGGTGTTCCTTCTTATGTACTCCACAACACCTGGCACTTAGTCTTCTTTGCCTCCCACCACTTTGAACTGTAATGGACTAAAGTTGGTGTGAAGCCTCTTAAGTATGAATACATCATTACTACAGAGATCTTGTCTGTTATACTCCCAATATTTGGTGCAGGTCCTAAGACACAACAAGTGTTCAGAGTATATTTCTGAAAAATATCCATGAAGACTAGGAGGAAAGTCATCTCATGAGGGGGAATATTGACAATGGAAGCTGACCTGAGAATTGACAACGATTATTTCAGTTTAGGGATGTACGGAGATTGAAGCAGGACTGGAATTCCCAAGGGAACATTTTGATTGAGATTTGACAATGCAAAATTGACCTTTCGATTACAGGCATAGGATTTAATGACATGAATGTTGATGATAATTAAAGTGGTAAAAGCAAACTAGCTTCTTACTATAATGAAAAAAACAGTGACATGAATCTTTGGAAGAAATAATGAAAGTGTTTCTTAGCATACAATAATCAGTTCTACAGTCTTGAATAAAAGTCAACATTTCATTTGGCCTTTTGCTAATATGGGGAGAGATTATTCTTTGGCTTTGTTGCTGAGCTTCATAAATCAGCTGCTACAAAGAATTATTGTTTATTATTCTGAGGAAAAGTAAAGGCTGATATTAATGTATAAAAAATCCAAAGATACTCTGATTGATATAGAATTTAATATCTATTTTGATATAGAGGAATAGATAATAGTATATTTTATACTAAAATAATATCTAAGAGTCTAGACAATCTTATGAATTCCTTTTAAGGAGTCTTTGCTAAAACTGATTTAGTTAGCCACCAGAGAATGAAGAAATTATTGAATAGGAGAAAAATACTTGTGATAATAGACATCAAACCATGTTTTAATATGGTAAAATATTTACGTAGAAGAACATTGCTTTTTTTGATTTTAGTTTCAAAGTGTGTTTTCAGTAAATGGACCAAAATTGAGTGAAGATATTTATACTTCTCTAAACAACTCCACTTTCGTAGATGGATTCATATTGTTTTTGTGAATGCTTCTCCCCTCCCCAAAAATGTGTTCCTGTCAACTAAATGCAACAGTCACCACTCAGTTCATTATAACATAGCAATGCTGTAGGAAATACTTTTTTGTAAAGTCTCCATTATCAATAAAAGAGGAAAAATATCCTAAGATTTTAAAATATAATAAAAGTTTCATGTTGAAAATTTTATAGCAATATGTTTGAAATATAGTTTGTAACAAACCATATAAGGGAATATAATTTTAGCTGATTAAAAAAATCTCAGACACCAAGGATTAATATTAGTATAGGCATGATACTCTTGCTGTTACCATACAATTTTTTAATCATCAAGTTTAAAGTTGAGATTGATGTATAGCTATTTACTAATTAAAGCTACTGATAACTTAAAATAGAGTTTACCACAGGTTATTATAAAATATATATCTGCAGACATGAAAAAGGCCTTGGACATCATTCTGATTCAACACTCTTTTATTACACACGACGAGTAAGGTGACAAGGATGTAACTTATGTAGGTCACACGAAATTTACTGTGCTTAAAAGAATCACACAGGTTTCTCACCTCCAACCTAGGTTGATGAGAGAGGATATGCCAGGCACTACCCATCTGCTTGTGTGCGTGTGTGTGTGCGCGCACGCAGTCAATAATAAAAAAGCTTTTTTATTCTTTAAGTACTTTTCTGTGCCAGGCAATACTATTGGGTGAAGACATAGTGGTGAACACAGATAATAGATAATTTCCCTGTTTTCATTAGTGTGCCCTGTTTGGGGAAGAAACCAAAACTAAATAAGTCATATGTAAATCAGAATCCTATAATATTATATAATTATATATGTTAGATATAATTAAATACTGTACAATATAATAATAAATCATATGAATATCAGTTCTATGCAGAGAATTTAGATAGAAAGATAGAATAAAAAATGGCTTATGAGTAGTTTAAATTGGAGCTCATGGAAAGCCTCTCTGATAGGGGACATTTAAGGTAGGATGGAGAGACAAAAAGCAGCAAGCCATGAAAAGATCAGGGAGGAGATATTTCCAGGAAAATGAAATAGGTAGTGCAAAGATGCTAAACTGGGGACGAATTTGGCTTTTTCAGGGAACATAAAGGAGGCCAAGGTTGGCTGAAACCTGGAGACAATGGTCAGGGGAATCATAGGAGATAAAGTCATAGATGGGGGCAGGGGACAGACAGATCATATGGGACTTCGGGGTAAGAAACCCATTTTATTTTAAATATGATGGGAAGACATTGAATAATCTTAATTTGAGGAGGAGATTGGAGGGACAAAATTATAATCTGACTTGAGATTCTGACAATGTTTCTGGTTTCTTTAATGAGAAGTATGGACAAGCAGAGGGCAACAGTGAAAGCAGAGACTACTTCAGTGGCTCTTTGAATAATCATGGTAAGACATAGTGGTGGTTTACATGGGATGGTAGCATGAAGATGGACAGAAGTATGTGTGAGCTCAGGATATCCTTTTGAGATAGGGTGGATTGGATTTGCTCTACTAAATGGCAGCAGGAGAATGAAGAGCTTTCCACTTGGAAATTGGGTGGATGGATGAGGGTGCCACTTACCAAGAGAGGAAAACATAAGAAGCAGCTTTATAGAGTGAGGAAGAAAAGCTTTATCAGCAGGTCTGGATGTCAAATATTTTTCTCATAAAACTGAGCAAGTTTAGGACCACTGCAAATTTTGACCACAAATTCACTATCTAGAAGATAAACAAGGGTCTTGTCAAATTTGCCATGTACTGATTACTACAAAATGTTTTCAGCAGGATAAACCTGTTCTTTCTACATCAGCCTTTGTCGAAATGTTTATCTTGAAATAACCTTGAAAAAACATTTCATATCTCAGGGAAGCCTGGCATAAATACTATTATCTCAGTGTCTCATATAGTAACAATCAACAAGTGGGAGGTATAATGCTCCAGTAATAGTTAAATGTGTTGTTTTTGGGCAATTTAACTTTTTGTGTGATATCCCCTCCCCAAGGATATCAGTTATAATACAAATCAGTATTTGGATTTTTCTTCAGCTTTTTTAAAATTCATATTTGACTTTTTTTAAACTTTATTCAATGGAGCCCTAAAACTCTTATTACAAATTTCTACTATACATATGTTAGGGAGCCATAGCATGTGGTATAGGAGTGTGTTCTCTCCAATTGTGGACTAAAATTAAAGTTAATCTCTTTTAAAAAATGTGTGCCCTGAGGATCCCCTGGGTTGCACTAGGAGAGACAGTTCCACTCCTTAGAGTGCATTTAGGAGAGGTGGCACTGACTCGAAAGAGACAAAAGAGCCTGTAGGTGCCAATGAGCTGCACCATTCATTAGCATAGCAGCACAGGCACCTGCTGAGGACAGCTAACCTGTACACCAGCTCTTTGCTGTGCTTTACCATAAACTCCAAGCCCCTGTGTGGTCATGTGACTGCTATTCTGAGACAAACTGGCACTAGCTACAGCAGCAAGACCCTCCCCCACAGGGTCAGCACAGTTCTGTGCCATACTGGGTCCCTAAAATTTGGAGTTTTGAAACCCAGCTAGCTTCACACCTGACATAAAACCCAAGAATACAAGTATGCTGGGTGGGCTGATGGCTCCGACACAGACAGGATGAAGGAAAGGATCTGACAGAAGCCTGTGACATAAGAACAGAGATTCTTTGCTCTTCTGTAAGAGTTTCCTGAACAGCAGAAGGTGCAAGCACCCCTCTCCAGGGATGAGATTGGGATGATGCCATTTTTCACCTGTCCCATCAGTATGGACAGACTTCAGCAAGTAGCACAGCATCCATAATGGAGGCTTGAAGTACTTACGCTAAGCCCCCCCCCCCCCCCCGCACTCTGCAGGTGTACCTTTACTAAGGCAATTGTACCTGAGAACCAGAGCCCCGGTGGTACCCTCCTTCAGAACACCAGCACAAACCTTTGGCACCCACAAGTCTATAGACCATAGAGTGCTGCAAGTCGTCAGCTCTAGTGGAAACAGGATCAGGTTTATTTTACCAAGCAGACCAAAACATGCCTAGTTAAAACTCGCCACACAGTGGACAGGGTCCAAACACTCCCTGCTGCAGGCAAGGAGAAACTCTGCAGAGGACTGACCTGAGGTAAAGAGCAGCCAAAATACAATAGCAGAGTGCACACAGCACACACCAGAACCACTTCCTGAAGCACCAGGACCTAGACAGTATATGACCTCTTCTTAATATAGCAATTACTCTCAGGAGTAGGAAACATAACAGGTTTTGCTAACACACAAAAGACAGAAACCTAAACCAAATGCCAAGACGCAGGAATTCATCCAAAAAGAAAGAGGAAGAGGTCACAGCCAGGGAGCTAATCAAAACAGATATAAGTAATATGCCAGAACTGGAATTCAAAACAACAATCATAAGAATACTACCTAGGCTTCAGAAAAGCATAGAAACCAGGGAGATCCTTACCCTGGAGATAAAATACCTAAAGACTAATCAGGCCAAAATAAAGAATGCTGTAACTGAGATGCAAAAACAATTAAATGTAATGACCACATGGGTGGAAGAAATAGAGGAATGAATAAGTGATACAGAAGAGAAAATTATGGAAAATAATGAAGCTGAAAAGAAGAGGGAAAGAAAAATATTTCATCATGAATGTAGACTTAGGGAAATCAGTCACTGTATAAATCATAATAACATTTGTATCATAGAAAGCCCAGAAGAAGAGAGGGGAAGAGGGGCAGGTTTATTTTAGCAAACTGAAAACTTCCCAGATCTGGGGATGGAAACAGACATCCAGATCCAGGAGTCACAGAAAACTCCCCTCAAAATCAACAAAAGCAGGCCAATGTCAAGACATATTGTAGTAAAATTTAAAAATACAGGGATAAGGAAAGAATCCTGAAGGCAGCAAGGGGAAAAGAAACCCCTAACCTACAAGGGAAGACAAATCAGGTTAGCAGTAGGTATCTCCAGAGAAACCTGGCAGACCAGAAAGGAGTGGCATGATATATTCAATGTGCTGAATAGGAAAAATATGCATCCAAGAATACTTTATATATATAGCCCAGCAAGGCTATCTATCATTCGGAATAGAAGGAGAGATAAAGAGTTTCCCAAACAAAAACTAACGGAATTAATTTGTGACCACTAAACCAGCCATATAAGAAATATTGAAGGAGACATTTGAGTGGGAGAGAAAGACCACAAGCAACAAACACTGGAAATGAACAGAGAAAATCTCCAGAAACAATGACTTTACAGGTAATACAATGTCACTAAATTCTTATCTATCAATAATCATTCTGAATGTAAATAGACTGCTCCAATAAAAAGATATACGGTATCAGAATGGGTTAAAAATAAATAAATAAAGAAGACCCATCTATGTACTGTCTACAGACTCATTTTAGACCTAAAGATATCAGCAGATTGATAGTGAGGGGATAGAGAACCATCTATCATTCTAATAGATGCCAAAAGAAAGCCAGGGCAGCCATACTTATATCAGACAAACTAGATTTTAAATGAAAGACTGTAACAAGAGATGAAGAAGGGCTCTGTATCAGGCACTAAATTTGGGAAGACCACAAATATGTGGAGGTTAAAGAACATCTTACTAAAGAATGAATGGGCTAACTGGAAAATTAAAGAAGAAATTAAAAAATACCCAGAAGCAAATTAAAATGAAAACACAACAGTTTATTTTATTTCACACTTATTTATTTTTGAGAGACAGAGTGAGACAGAGCATGAACAGGGGAGGGACAGAGAGAGAGGGAGACACAGAATCCAAAGCAGGCTCCAGGCTCTGAGCTAGAGGTCAGCACAGAGCCCAACACAGGGCTCGAACCCACGAATGTGAGATCATGACCTGAGCTGAAGTCGGATGCTCAACCGAGCCACCCAGGCACCCCAAGACACAACAGTTTAAAATCGTTGGGATGAAGCAAAGACAGTCCTAAGACAGTATATAGTAATACAAGCCAATATCAAGAAGCAAGAAAAGTCTCAAATACACAACCTAACCTTACACCTAAAGGAGCTGGAAAAAGTAGAGCAAATAATGCCTAAAACCAGCAGAAGAAGGGGAATAATAAATATTACTGCAGAAATAAATGATATAAAAATTAAAAAAAAAAACAGTAGAATAAATCAACAAAAGTCGGAGCTCGTTCTTTGAAAGAATAAATAAAATTAATTAATGCCTAGGCAGACGTGTCAAAAAAAAAAAAAGAAAGGACCCAAATAAATAAAATCATAAATGAGAAAGGAGAGATCATAACCAATACCACAGAAATACAAACAATTACAAGAAAATACTATGAAAAATTAAATGCCAACAAATTAGGCAATCTGGAAGAAATGGATAAATTTCTAGAAACATAAAATCGACCAAAACTGAAACAGGAAGAAATAGAAAATTCAAACAGACCCATGACTAGCAAAGAAATTGAATTAGCAATAAAAAATCTCCCAACAAGCAAAAGTCCAGGGCCAGATGGCTTCCCAGAGGAATTCTACCAAATAATTAAAGAATTCTACCGAACATTTAAAGAATAATACCTATTCTTCTCGAACTGTTCCAAAAAATAGAAATGGAAGAAAACTTCCAAACTCATTCTACAAGCCCAGCATTACCTTGATTCCAAAACCAAAGACACCACTAAAAAGGAAAATTACAGACCAATATTCCTGATGAAAATGGATGTAAAAATTCTAAACAAGATACTAGCAAAACAAATACAACAGTACATTAAAAGAATTATTCACCACTATCAAGTGAGATTTATTCCCTGGGCTGCAGGGCTGGTTCAATATTCACAAATCAATCAATGTGATACCATATTAATAAAATAAAGGAGAAGAACCATATGATACTCTCAATGAATGCAGAAAAAGCATTTGAAAAAAATACAGCATCCATTCATGATAAAAACCTTCAACAAAGTAGAGATGGTTGGGACATACCTCAACATCCTAATGGCCATATATGAAAGACCCACAGCTAATGTCATCCACAAATAGGAAAAACTGAGAGCTCTACCTCCACAGTCAGGAACAAAAGACGGATGTCCACTTTCACCATTGCTATTTAACATGGTACTGGAAGTCCTAGCCTCAGCAATCAGGCAACAAAAATAAACAAAAGGTACCCAAATCAGCAAGGAAGAAGTCAAACTTTCAGTATTTGTAGATGACATGATAATCCAAGTAGAAAACTCAAAACTCCAACAAAAATTACTAGAACTGATACACGAATTCAGAAAAGTTGCAAAATATAAAATCAACATGCAGAAATCTGTTGCATTTCTATACACCAATAATGAAACAGTAGAAAGATAAATCAAGGAGTCAATTCATTTACAATTTACAATTGCACCAAAAAACCATAAGATACCTAGGAATAAACCTAACCAAAGGAGTAAAAGATCTGTACTCTGAAAACTATAGAACACTTATGAAAGAAATGGAAGAGGACACAAAGAGATGGAAAAGCATTCCATGCTTATGGATTGGAAAAATAAATATTGTTAAAATATCTGTACTACCCAAAGCAACCTACACATTCAATGCAATCCCTATCCAAATACTAAGAGCATTTTTCACAGAGCTACAACAAAGGATCCTAAACTTTGTATGGGACCAGAAAAGATCCCAAATGGCCAAAGCAATCCTGAAAAAGAAAAGCAAAGCTGGAGGCATCATGATTCCAGATTTCAAGCTATATTACAAACCTATAATCACCAAGACAATATGGAACTGGCACAAAAACAGCACATAGATCAATGGAACAGAAAATAAACCCCAAAACAGATGCACAACTATATAGTCCACTAATCTTTGACAAAGCAGGAAAGAATATCCAATGGAAAAAAAGACAGTCTTTTCAACAAATGGTGTTGGGAAAACTGGACAACCACATGCAGAAGAATGAACCTGGGCCACTTTCTTACACCACACACAAAAATAAATTCAAAATGAATGAAAGACATAAATGTGAGACAGGAAACCATAAAAAACCTAGAGAAGAAAACAGGCACCAACCTCTTATGAGAGGCCACAACAACTTCTTACTAGACATGTCACCAGAAGCAAGGGAAACAAAAGCAAACATGGACTATTGGGACTTCATCAAGATAAAAAGCTTCTACACAGCAAAGGAAACAAATCAACAAAACTAAAAGGTAAACAATAGATTGGGAGATATTTGCAAATGACATATTTAGTTTCCAAAATATATAAAGAATTTATAAAATTCAACACCCCAAAACGAATAATCCAGTTAAGAAGTGGTCAGAAGACCTGAATAGACACTTTTCCAAAGAAGACATCCAGATGGCCAGCAGGCATGAAAAGATTCTCAATATCACTTATTATTAGGAAAATACAAATCAAAACCACAATGAGATACCACCTTACACCTGTCAGAATGGCTACAATTAACAACACAGGAAACAACAGGTTTTGGTGAGACTGTGAAGAAAGGGGAACCCTCTTACATTGTTGGTGGGAATGCAAACTGGTGCAGCCACTTTGTAAAATAGTATGAAGGTTCCTCAGAAAGTTAAAAATAAAACTATCCTACAACCCACCAATTGCACTACTAGGTATTTACCCAAAGGAAACAAAAATACTGATTCAAAGGGGCACATGCACCCCGATGTTTATAGCAGCATTATCTGCAATAGCCAAATAATGGAAAGAGCCCAAATGTCCATCAACTGATGAATGAACAAACAAGTTATAGTGTGTGTGCGTGCGTGTGCGTGTCTGTGAATTACTCAGCCATCAAAAAATAAAATAAAATTAATCTTGCCATTTGCAATGGCGTGGATTGAGCTAGAGGGTATCATGCTAAGTGAAATAAGTCAGTCAGAGAAAGACAAATACGATATGATTTCACTTATATGTGGAATTTAAGAAACAAAACATGTGAACATAGGGGAAGGGGAAAAAAAGAAGGAGAAGCAAACCATAAGAGTCTCTCAACTATAGAGAATGAACTGAGGGTTCATTCCCTCCATCAGTAGGAAAGGTGGGTGGGGGATGGGCGAAATGGGTGATGGGTATTAAGGAGGGTACTTGTGATGAGCACTGGGTGTTATATGCAAGTGATGAATCACTAAATTCCACTCCTGATTCCAATATAACATTGTATGTTAACTAACTAGAATTTAAATAAAAAGATGGGGCACCTGGGTGTCTCAGTCTGTTAAGCACCCGACTTCAGCTCAGGTCATGGTCTCACAGTCTGTGGGTTCAAGCCCCACATCGGGCTCTGTGCTGACAGCTCAGAGCCTGGCACCTGCTTCAGATTCTGTGTCTCCCTCTCTCCCTGCACCTCCCCCACTCACGCTCTGTCTCTCTCGAAAATAAATAAAAAGCATTTAAAAAATTAAATAAAAAGAAAAAAGTTAAAGCTATTGAAAGTAGCAAATAGGAAAGCTTCTGAAACCACAAACTCAACTAATACAAACAAAAATATAATCTACTGCCCCCTTTTATATAAGACTTTGAAAAAAACTTCTTGATAAGGGATATATTCAGGTTCAGATATAGGAGAAGCAAAATTATACAAATTTCTTGGTTTCTTGATCTTTTTAAGTTACAGTATAAAACCATGAGAGGTATGTTTTAAATCAAAAATAAAGTCAAAGAGTTACATTTTTGTTTTATTTTGTTTTCTTAAAGAGAGAGAGAGTGCACATGCAAGCAAGGGAAGGAGACAGAGGGAGAAATAGAAAAAAATCCCAAGCAGGCTCCATGCCCAGCTCAGAGCCTGATGTGGGGGCTTGATCCCATGGTCCTGGGATCATGTCCTGAGCTGAATCAAGAGTGAGAGGCTTAACCAACTGAGCCACCCAGGCACCCTCAAAATTCACATTATTTATTTATTTATTTATTTATTTATTTATTTATTTATTTTGAGAGAGACAGAGCAAGTGAGGGAAGAGCAGAGAGCGAGAGTGAGAGCAAGAGAGAGCGAAAGACAGAGAGAGAGAGAGAGAGAGAGAGAAAATCCCAAGTAGGCTCCACACTGTCAGTGTAGAGTTGGACACAGGGCTCAGTCTCACTAACCATGAGATAATGACCTGAGCCAAAATCAAGAGTCAGATACCCAACTGACTGTGCCACCCATATGTCCCCTAAATTTACATTTTTAATGTGAAATTGTGGGAGATTTAAAAAAAAATTTTAATCTTTTAGTTATTTTTGAGAGGCAGAGAGAGACATAGTGTGAGTGGGGGAAGGGCAGAGAAAGAGAGAGACACAGATTCCAAAGCACGCTCCCGGCTCTGAGCCGGATGCCAGGCTCAAATTCATGAGCCGCGAGATCAATGACTTGAGCTGAAGTTGGACATTTAACCACCCCTGTGGGAGATTTTTGACCCAAAATGAATATTTATACTGCAAATTTCAGGTAAGTACACACATTTTTTCAAATGAAATAAGATTATTTTCTTCTTTGTTCATTATACTTATAAAATATGAAAACTCTTGTTCATATGTGTAACAAGGTAGAAACTGCAGCAAAATGTTCCTTGCTGTTCTGTGAATGGCTGGAGACCCTTCACAGAAATCCAAAACTTGTCTTGAGGCAGATCAGCAAATCTCACACTGAGTGTATGATCAAATTGCAGCTTCCTCTTCTCTCAAAGTCAAGTTTCCAAGCTAAGCAGGTGAGTCAGAGAAATGATCCTCCCCTTTCATATACTTGTGCTGAAAGACAGGGATAGTTCAATGTCGTCAGTTCTCCCAGGTGGTTTCATAAGACCCAACACTTGACATTTACCTTTTCTCAATTCTTGCCTTCCTCTCACACCCAAGCCACAATGGAAACAAGATTTTCATTTGCAACATGATTTTCACGAAGTTTCAGTTTCCTTTCTTTAAACCCTTTTAACAAATTTGTAAGTGTGCAATACAGTATTATACTGTAGTTATAGTTATTCTTAACTGTGAGGACAATGCTGTACAGATCTCTAGAACTTACTCATCTTGCACGCCTGAGATGTTACACCTTCTGATTAGCACCTCCCCAGTTCCCTCTGCCCCCAGCCCCTGGCAATCATAATTCTACCCCCTCATCCTAGGAATTTAACTATTTTAGATATCTCATATATGTAGAATCATGCAGTATCTCTTCTTTTGTGATTGGTTTATTTCACTTAGGAACTCCTATAATTCAATAGCAAAAAATAAAATCTAATAACCCAATTAAAAAACAAAGTAAAGCCTGGAGTTTCAGTGTAAGTCAGAACTGCACATATTTACAAACATGAGGATGAATGAAATACCATAGGGAAAAAGAGTTCAGGAATTAAGTCTATGATACTACAATATTTTAAGAATGAAATGAGAGCAAGGAACAATCAAAGTAGACTTAGATGGGGTGGCCAGTGAGAAAAACAGTTTAGGGTATTTTCATAAAATCCAAGAGAAAAGCATGTTCCAAAAAGGAGAAAGTGGTTAATTTTAACTAATGCTGCTAAATATCAGGAAAGATAAGAAGTGTGTGTGGGCTTTAGATGTATAGGCAATCTTTTTTTTTTTTTAAGTTTTATTTATTTTTGAGAGACAGAGAGAGACAGTGCATAAGCAGGGGAGGGGCAGGGAGAGACAGACACACAGTATCCAAAGCAGGTTCCAGGCTGTCAGCACAGAGACCCATAAAGGGCTCGAACCCATGAACTGCGAGATCATGGCTTAAGCTGAAGTCAGATGCTTAAGTGACTGAGCCACCCAAACGCCCCTAGATGGATTGGCAATCTTAACAACAGTAAAATCTGTTAGTGTTGAAGTCATTTCCTGATTTGTGGTTTTACATTAAGTAGAGAAAATGAGATTTCAAGTGAAAGAGGTCTAAAATATAAGACAGCCAGGAATGTTTATAGGCTGATGGAAATTAAACAGAACAGATAAGAAACCAATGGTTTAAAGACAGCATAGAGGAGTTCATGATCAGAGTATTTAATAAATCATGGAGGAATGAGATTTAGAACAGAGCAAAAATAATTCTATATCAGGTAATGGAAAGAAAGGTAGAGAGCATAGATAGTCATTTTGAGGTGAGAATAAAAGGTAAGTGCTGTCAGCTTCTATTTCCTCAATGAAAATTCAGACTTCGAGCTAAGAGAGGGATCCCTGCAGGAGGTCTGAGTGGGTGGGAGAGAATGAGGGAAAATGGTAAACTGTAACAAGCACAAAAGTTATGAAATGACATGACATGACATGATAAATGCCCCTTTGACATCAAATGCTACAGTGTCACCAAAGAGAAAGAACAAATGCAAAAAAAACAAAGTGGAAGACTTTGAAGAGGGGAAAGCATTGTGAGCTGGGTATTAAAGGAAATAGGATTGTCAGTGGCAGGCATATGTGGGAAACACAGTCTGGCCGAAGGAACAGAATGAAAAAGAATGAAGGCAGGAGAGGGTAAAAGTGATATCAGTCCAGCAGCGAGCCACCCCATTCCACCCCATCCTGCTGCAGTGCAGGGCATGTAGGAAGGAGAAGCTAGCTCAAAAGGAAGAACGGAGCTAGAACACTGAAGTCACCAAATATCACTTTAATAATTTTGACCTTATTTCTCTGAAAATGAGAAATCCTCACTCCATTTGCCCAAACTTTGCATTTATGCTTTGATTACAGTACTTGCCACTTTCACTGTTAGTTATCTGATCATAAATCTGTTGTTTTCAACAGATTGAAAGCATTCCAATGTCACAGTGTCACATGGTTGTGACACCCCTATATCCCGAGAGCCTTGTATGCCTTCTGTAAAATAAATGTATGCATTTTATTTTATAAACAAATAATCAAAAACCAGACATTGTGAGGACTTATCTAGCAGCAATCTGTTGAAAGTATTTGAAAGGGCAATTGAGGAAAAAGCCACCAGTTAGCAGGGGACTTCCTGAGTCCCAGGGAGATTGAGGTCTAACCTAACTGGATAAATTGTGTGTATTTACTATGACTAAGTAAAATGCTAACAAATAGAATGCTTTAGTATTGAGAGTCTTCAAGTATGCAATCCACTTAAAAATATGAAAGGATAACCAATTGAGATGTAATATGTATTTTTATTTCACTACTAAGATAAAAATGAGAAGCATTTTGCCCTTCCATATCCTAAGTGAGTAGGCAAACATTGGTGCTCTGTAGAGGCAAAGAAAATAGATTCTTTATATTTCAGGTCCCTACTAAAGAGAACATTATAGTGAAAATTCCCCCAACCCCTATTGTATTCTCTAAGAAGCCACATTCTTTCTCATTATCATAATTCACATGGAATTTATCATATTCCCTGACTCCTGGCCTGAACAAATATGTTCTCTGGCCACAATGGTCACTTCAGGTATGAGCCTATACTCAGCATTCTGAGACTTTTACAAAATATAATAAGAAAATTACCTGTTATTAGCAGCCAAATCATTCTAAAGATGATCTACCAGTAGAGATAAACCACTTTAAAAAAAAAAAAAAAAAAGGCCAACAAGAACATCAGAGCAAGGAATAGAGAAGGATACTGTTTCAATCTGTAGGCCAGCCACAACTGAAGTCAATGGTGCCTGGGGAGTTCCCTTTTCTTTTCTTTTTTCTTTTCTTTTCTTTTCTTCTTTTCTTTTCTTTCTTTTTTTCTTTCTTTCTTTCTTTCTTTCTCTCTTTTTCTTTCTTTTCTTTTCTTTTTACTGTTTACTTATTTTTGAGAGAGAGAGAGAGAGAGAGAGAGAGAGGGAGAAAATGGAGGAGGGGCAGAGAGAGAGGTAGAGTGAGAGAGAGTCCCAAGCAAGTTCTGCACTGTCAACACAGAGCCAGACACAGAGCTTAATCTCCCAAACTGTCAGATCATGACCTGAGTCGAAATCAAAAGCTAGACACTTAACCGACTGAGCTACCCAGGTACCCCAAGGAGTTCCCATTTCCTTAAGCCAATAAACTCCCTTTACGTTTTTAAAGGAGTTTAGTTCTTATATCTTGCAATTGAATGAGCCTGACACATGTAAGTCACTACCAAGAATATTTGGAAGTTGGAGATCCATTGAGAAAAGAGAGAAGCAATTGCTGCCAGTTCCCTGAAAAGGGGAAAAGTAACTCAACGATAGAGAACCCTTGTAAGTATTTATTTCCAAGTCAGCGGTGGCAGGGGGTGGGTGAGGGAGCGGGGAACATGCAGGTATGAAAGTTTTTATAAGTGACGAAGATTTGTCTGCAGCTCTCTAAACAGAAATGGTTTGAAAGATACACCTAAGAAGCTGGATACTAGCTACTGGGCTTTAAAAATCATGGTGAAAGCCCCTGTCCCCAGTTGGTTCAGAAGGAGGGTGACTCACCCCTGCTCCTATTGAATTGAAAAATCAGAGTCCTTCAAACACTGGGACTTACAAAAACTTTGCAAACATTTCTCCATTCCCATAGTATTTGATATGGGTCAGTGCACAAACTTGAAGTCAGATTCAGTGCAATTTAAACAGTTTCATTAGTTTATACACTTGGTATTAAAGAGAAAATTCATAACAAATATGTATTTATTAAACAAATGCCTGCATGAGACTTTGCAAAAGTGGTAAATGTGTTTATTTCTAATATTTTCATTTAGTTCTTCAAAAATGTGCTTTTAGTAAGCATTTTAACTTGATTTTTCTCAGTTAAATTTCTTAGTCTGGATTTCACTTATTATACTAACAGTTTTTACATATATTCTGTATTTCAAAAATAAGAAGCAAATCCTCCAGATTTCAATGTTACCAGATAAATATATATCTGAAGACCTTTCCATTACTAAAATTAGTTATGTCTGGAGAAATCACTCTTCCAGTTGCTTTTTAACTCTAAATGCTTTTTTCCCTTAAAATAAAATATAGTTGGGATTTCCTTTTCTGATATTTTTGGCAATAAAAAATTAGAAAATTATGTAAGATGATATACAGTGCATTATAAGAAAGTGTGAATTCCAAATATGAATAATTTACATACCTAAATCTCATGAATCCAAAGCAAAAATAATAGCTTTGGAAAAGTAAATCTTTACCATTATGCTTTTAATGAGATTTTTTTAAGTCATGGCAAAGGTGTTTCTGTAGGTAAAAAAAGTAACAGACTTTCAAAACATTAGGGCTTTGTTGCAAAAGAAAATTCACTTCAGATGACAAATCACCACAACATCCAAATTATTAAATTTCTAACATTGACTATAAAGTCCGTTGCTTATTCTGTAACCACTTTCCCCCATCAGCATAATATATAAGCCATCAAAAGTACTCCCTGACTAAAGGATTTCTCTTGGTTCCATTAGTGTGCATAGAATTAGGACATCTTAGATATATAAATACTACTATCAGCAAATGCAAAGAAGGAGGAGGAAAGCATTTCTTCCTTCTTTTTGTGGTTCTAGGGAGCTTGAATCATTAGTGCTTTTTTACTGCAAGTAATAGAGACTCAAGCTAGCTTACAGGGGGAGAAGGGTGGAGAAGAGGTAGGAAATGAAGAAAAATTATGAATGTCTCATGAACAAAGGCAGATATCAGAGTTGGCTTCTCAGGAAGGACTAATATCTCAATCTCCCTCCCTCCTACCTTACCAGTCTTTTATATATCTTTTTATTATTTTCTTTCTTTCATAGCAGAAAATGATTATTCCACAATCCCTAACTTGTATAATTTATCACAAATTACAGCTGGAATCCCTTGGATCCAGTTTTAAATTGCTGGGAAGGGGCATGATTTGGCAGAGGATGGGCCAACTCCTGGTTCAATCTCCTATTATCACAAGGAACTAGGACAATATAGATGTAATATAATTATGTGTTTTAGGATCCCTCCCCACCACCCACCAAAAAAAAAAAAAGAAAAGAAAAGAAAAACATGTGAGGAAAAGTGGAGCATATTCTTTGAGAAAGAGACCCCAAAATTTATCTGCTCTAATACCTTTAAAAAATGTATTTAGAAGGCAAGATGAGAAGGTTTTAATGGCTGTCCTATTTTCAAAATCCTTTGGAGAATGGCTTTTGTATTTAATCAATAGGACATAACTTTTTCTTTTTGGTACTGTAGACGATGTATGATAGAGCTTTTGTGACCTCAGAATTATAGTTTCAGGAAGCTATCCTCTTGGCCTACCTCCATGTGCTTTATCTAGAACAAAGTCTTTTAGTACAAATGTGGAAGGAGTGAGTAGGAGGCAAGGGAGGCACCCAGAATACTTCCTCTTACATAAAATCCATAGAATAACAAGAGTGTGGCCAGGGAGTTTTGTCTTGTATTTAAAAAAAAAAAAAAAAAGAAAAAAGAAAAAAGAAAAGACAAATAAAGGAATAATGCAGCTCTAGAAAGGACTAATGCCCTTGCTTTTACTTTGGAACCAGTTCATATAAAATGACTGAAAGGGTGTAAATTTTCTTTTTCCACCTTAGATCAAGATTGAAATAAGATTTTATGTCTTTCCATAAGTGTATTTTTCATTAGGCTCTACTAAGATGTGGAACATAAATCATAGAACACAATGTGTATTTGAAATAGAAAACTCAGGACCAACAAATTCTTAATGAAACTCAACCTCTCAGAATGTCCCTTGAGGATTTGCTATGGCCATGAAAAACACAGGCCTTGGACCCAACTAGACCTGGGCTCAATTCCTGACATCTGCATTCATCTTATACTTTGAGATAGTCATGGGTGATATCCTTAAAATTGTCTGAATGTTAGGTTCTTTATTCATTAGGAATTTCAAAAGCTGTGTTCAAAGTAGTGTTCATGTAAATCAAAATTGATATTGTATGTTGCTAACAGGAATATAAAATGGTATAGCTGCTCAGGAAAACAGGCTGGTACATCCTCAAAAGATTAAATGTCAAGTTAACATAGGACCCAAGCAATTCCTCTCCTGGGGTATATACCCAAAGGAACCAAAAACATACTTCCACATAAAACTGTATGCTTAAATATTCAAAAATATGTGTATTAATATCCAGCTAATAGGTATTAGTTTCTACTTTTTGATATGAAATGTCTAGAATAGGAAAATCTATAGAGACAGAATATAGATTAGTGGTTACCTAGGGCTTGGGGAGAATGGAAAGTGACAGTTAATAGATACAGGGTTTCTTTTTGATGTGGTAAAATATCCTAAAATTATGTTGTGGTGACAATTGTATAACTCTATACTAAAAACCATTAAATCGTATACTTTAAATGAGTAGGCTTTATAGCCTACAAATTTCAGTAAAATTCTTTTGTAACTGATAATGTATAAACATATACATATCAGTTCATAACTGATTTGTGCCAGGCTAGGTTTAATATATAAACCTTCCTTTCATATTTTATTCGTATCACTTCATCTTACTTAGAATAAATAGTAACAGGAATAAAATGAATAAGTAGTCTAAGAGCTATTTGCATGTTTTAAATATTGGTAATATTGATGAATAGTATACTATTAATATAAATTTGCTATTAATTTTGACTTATTTAACATTTACTATGCATCAGACTCTCAGCTAAACATTTTGTTTTCATTAATATTCCTAATAATCCTAAAGGGAAGTGCTAATACTCCAACTTACATTTGAAGAAGAAGGAGCCAGACAGCTTTGATTAATTGCTCCAATTTATAAGATCTAAAACAGCAGAGCAGAGAAACCCAATTGTAACTGATTCCAAAGTCCACTTAAACAATATGAAGCCTCCCCTTAAATAGCTTGATGGATATGTGTAACTGGTTTTAGGACACTTTACTTGATCATATCTTTAGAATATTCCCCAGTAATTTAGGGGAATCCAACATGTAAACCAGACTAAGAATGCTGTTTCTTTGATTTTCAGTACCCTCGAGATACTTTGAGAGAACATTGAATTGTCTTCTGAGTTATAATGAGTAATGAGGTATGTTCTCTTAAACACTAATTTTGATGGGTGCAAAGCAGTTCTTTATCAATAGCACCCATTCACAATGGTAATAATGAAGTCTAATTGTACATCCATAACAGTTTCCTCCAGCACCAACTGAGGAACCACTGGGATCTGAGTAATGTCTCAACAACACTGGTAGGAGTTTTTCCAAGATAATATTGTATAGCCAAATAATTGTGTATTAATGCACTTCCCAGAATTTAATATGAGATTATTTCTATCTTGTACCATGGAAAAAATATTGTTAAAATGTCTATACTATCCAAAGTAATCTACAGATTTAATGCAATCCCTATTAGAATACCAACAGCATTTTTCAAAGAACTAGAACAAACAATCCTAAAATTTGTATGGAACCACAAAAGACCTAAAATAGCTAAAGCAAACCTTAAAAGAAAAACAGAACTGGAGGCATCACAATTCCAGATTTGAAGGTACATTACAAAGAAGTAGTAATTAAAACAGTATGGTACTGGCATAAAAATAAACACATAGATAGTAGAATAGAACAGAAAACCCAGAAATAAAGCCACAATTATATGGTCAATCTTTGACAAAGGAGGAAGGAATATCCAATGGGAAAAAGACAGTCTCAACAAATGGTGTTGGGAAAACTGAATATCCACATGCAAAAGAATGAAACTGGACCATTCTCATTCACCATACACAAAAATAAACCTCAAATGGTTTAAAGACCTAAACCTGAGACCTGAAACCATAAAAATCCTAGAAAAGAGCACTGGAAGTAATCTCTCTGACATCGTCTATAGCAACTTCTTTCTAGATAGGTCTCCTGAGTCAAGAGAAATAAAAGCAAAAATAAACTGCTAGGACTACATCAAAATAAAAAGTTTCTGCACAACAAGGGAAACAGTCAACATAACTAAAAGGCAACCTACAGAATGGGAGAAGATATTTGCAAATGACTTATCAGATAAAGGGGTTAGTGTCCAACATGTATAAAGAACTAATACAACTCAATGCCCAAACAAACAATGCAACTAAAAAAATGGGCAGAAGACCTGAAGATACATTTCTCCAAAGGTGACATCCAAATGACCAACAGACACATGAAAAGATGCTCAACATCACTCATCATCAGGGAAATGAAAATCAAAACTACAACAAGATATCACCTTATAGCTGTCAGCTGGCTAAAATCAACAACACAAGAAAGAAGTCTTGACAAGGATGTAGAGAAAAAGGAACCTTTTACACTGTTAGTAGTAATGCAAACTGGTGCAACCATTATGGAAAATAGTATTGAGATTTCTCAAAAAATTAAAAATAGAGCTACATTACAATGCAAGAAACACACTACTAGATACTCAAAAAATACAAAAATACTAATTCAAAGGGATGCATGCACCCCTTTGTTTACAGTGGCATTATTTACAATAGTCACATTATGGAAGAAGCCCAAATGTCCATTGGCAGATGAATGGATAAAGATGTGGTATGCATATACAATGGAATATTACTTATCCATGAAAAGAATCAAATCTTGCCATTTGTAATGATGTGAATGGAGCTAGACAGTATTATGCTAAGAGGAATAAATCAGTCCGAGAAAGACAAATACAATATGATTTCACTTATATGTGGAATTTAATAAATAAAACAAATGAGCAAAGGTGAGGGAAAAAAGAGAGACACGCCAAGGAACAGACTCTTAACTATAGAGAACGAACTGATTGTTACCAGAAGGAGGTAGGTGGGGGGATGGATTAAATAGGTGATGGGGATTAAGACGTGCACTTGCTGAGATGAACACTAGGTGTTGTGTGAAAATGTTGAATCACTATATTGTACACCTGAACTTAATATATTGTATGTTAACTGGAATATGAATAAAAAACTTTATAAAAATGTTGCCAAAAACAACAGAAGTTAACATTCATCAAAATGCTAACTATAACCTAGGAATTGTTGTTTACATCAACCTCATTTAATCCCCAAACAATACTATACACCAGGTACTATTACTATCCAGAGTCAAGATATAAGACAGTCTAGTTGATAGCCCATACAGTCAGCCACTCTTCTACAGTGACTCCAAATGCTTAAGATTTAGTTTCAGTTAATAAAAATCATTAAATATTATAAAATCCATTTACAAGAAGGTCTTTGTCTAAGAAAATGTTCAGTGTTGAGACAGACATTTCCTAAATAAATAGAATTTTTAGATATTTTGATTCATTTGTAAAATGTATGTATAAATATTTCCTGAAAGACCTTGCTATTAGGAATCCCCTAAGTCCTTTGTGAACTAGAATAGGAAAGTGGAGGGAAAAGAAATGCTATATCACACCTAATCAATTCCCCCCATAGGAACAAGAATATGAGAATCAAGATAAAATGAAAGCCCCTCAATTTATTAGTCCTCAAAAGCTGTTCTTAGGTTTAATTTATGGATAAAATTGCCCAGACTTTACACTGGTAAGAATAAGTGAGCAAAAACAAATTTCTAGGTTGCTGAGAAATTCTGAAGCAAGAGCCACAAAACAGACCTGGACTGGTCCTTATACACCTGAAACTGTAAACCACTTGGCAAAACTAAATCAATTCAGAGTGGTGAGTAGAATGGCAGCAATAATTTCAAGGTTATAGTCTGAAGAACAAAGTAAGACAGGAATCAATGAACGGGGCAGAATCCAATAGTTAGGAGTAGAAGTAGAAATAGGCCAGAAATGAGTGAAAGGGCAAGTAGAACAAATAAAGAGCAAAGCAGAAACCTGGTTGAGATTTTTTCCAGGCAGCCAGGTGTCCTGCACCACTTCAAAACTCCACAAATGGAGATTTTCAACTGGAGACCTTGAGTTTGTTGAGGTTTCTATTACCTATAAGCAGTTTCTAAGCATGGATCTGTGTGTTTGGTCGTGGTCAGCTTTCTTTTTAATAATATTAAATTCTCTTTTTTTTAACATTTATTTATTTTTGAGGGAGAGAGAGAGACAAAGCGCAAGTGGGGAGGGGCAAAGAGAGAGGGAGACAAGAATCCAAAGCAGGCTCCAGGCTCTGAGCTGTCAGCACGGAGCCTGATGCGGGGCTCAAACCCAGGAACCATGAGATCATGACCTCAGACAAAGTCAGATACTCAACAGACTGAGCCACCCAGGTGCCCCTAACAGTATCAATTCTTATCCACAGAAGACAGAATTTAGGAAGATTGGTGAGAAATGGGAAGCTTTCAGAAGACATTACTTCTGTGCCCCCCACATGGTATAATTCCCCACTAAACTAATATACTTCGTATCATAAAGATAACACTCAACACTTACAAAATTAAGATAACCACAATACTTTAACATGGTTTTATGAAACTATAGCTATGAATGTGATATGAATTGGTGATTATCTAAAATTAAAGCTCATGAAAGTTATTTTTGGACATGAAAGGGAAAAAAGATAAAAAGATAAAGCAGATTACTGTGACACATAATATAGTAGCTAATATATATAATATATATAGCTATATATATATATAGTAGCTAATATATAAATGGTAATTTACCATTACCACCTTCTCATGTCACTAAAACACATAGATAATCCTTTGCTTAATGTTTATTTATTTATTTATTTTGAGAAAGAGAAAGCATGAGCAGGCAAGGGACAAAGAGAGACGGAGAGAGAGAATCTCAAGCAGACTCCGTGCTGCCAGTGCAGAACCCTGCGTGGGGCTCAATCTCACGAACTGTGAGATCATGACCTGAGCCAAAATCAAGAGTTGGATGCTAGCCAACTGAGCTAGCCAGGCGCCCCAAAACACACGGATAATCTTAAAGGGATCCCGTAAAATATAGATTATCCAATAGTCTTGTGAAAATAACTTGTATCCAGTATACATAATTATGAAATTTATATCACAAAGTATAATTTGAATTATATTATACAAAATATGGCTTTACAGTAAACAATTAGGTAGAAAGTCTCTGAGTTAATTATTACCAAGCATAAGCTTGATGACTGAGATTTATCCCTAGCCAACTTCGCAAAGTTCATTTCTATTCTGGGAACTGGATTGGGAAACTATGTATTGAAAAACAAAAGTACTGTGCTCTTCTTGAAAAATAAATATTTTCATTTGGACCAACTCAGTAGCTTTTTCAAAGATTAGCAAATTTGTTTATAAAGTGACATTCTAAACAAAGGAATAAATTCAAAGTTTATTCCTGAAAGTGCCTTATAAATAATTTACTATTGATGGAACACTCTAAACCAGTTGAATAAACACAATATTTAAACTAACTAATGTTGTAACATAGATAATTGATATAATTTTATGGAAGTTTAAGATCAAAAAAATTTTGGTAATTAGTTAAACCTAATGAATCAACGTACTGATTATAGTATCATTTTGTTGATGAATGTTGGCACATTTTCTGATATTACGAGTTGTCCATGAGGTGTCTGAGCATTTCCGTTTTGAGTCAAGAAAAAAATTATTCCCTTTGTAAAGTAGATGAATACTGAATTGCCCAAAGTGCATACCTTCATGGATTCCATCGAGATAAGGTCAAAATATAATTTTGAAAATTCCGCATGTCAAAAATTATGCTAAAATACATATCAGAAAAATAGAAGCACCAAATGATACATTTTTAAAATTTTTTTATGTCTTTATTTTGAGAGAAGACAGAGACAGAGAGCGAGCGGGGGAGGGGTAGAAAGAGAGGGACACACAAAATCTGAAGCAGGCTCCAGGCTTTGAGCTGTCAGCACAGAGCCCGACGCGGGGCTCGAACCCACAGGCTGTGAGATCATGACCTGAGCTGAAGTCAGATGCTTAACCGACTGAGCCACCCAGGTGCCCCTAGAAGCACCAAATGATAAATATCTGTATAGTAGAAGGAACCAGATTAAGGAGTAAGAAAGACCTAGATTTAAATCTCAGCTCTTCGACATTTTTGCTGCTTCAGAATTTTAACAATTTACATAACCTTTTTCAACCTCAGTTTATTCACCTGAAAAATAGGTTTAATAATACTTGCCTTGCACAGTTGTTAGAAGGATTAACAATAGTTTATGTAAATCCCTTAGCAAGGCACTTAAGCACACAATGAAAGCTACAGAAATTCCTTTTCTTACTAATATTTGCACCATTATTATATTACTTTGGACTCCTCTGATAAATCAGAAATTGTATTGTACTTGTCATTTAAATTCTCTGAATCTAATTTTAATAATATTGTGTGTTATTAACATCTAAATCTTTTACTCTCTCTGGTAAGCAGGTAGTGAATCTTTTTCCAATTCCAACTCTTTCTTCTGAGCTTGCATAATAAAAGCCTTTCTTTAAATGACTTACAATACTTTTTGTCATATGTACCTAGTAATATTACCACGAGCACTTTTTAGTATCAAACACTTTCATATTTCTTAATCAGTACAATTTTATTTTTCCCCATTAATTAGAATATAAGTTTGGTACTGTGGCCCAAACATTGTATTAGGCTCAATGGAGACAAAGGAAACAATAGTTATACTTTTGGGGTTTACAGTCCAGGGTGGGATATAAATGTTCAACTGATGTGCTATGGAGAGGTTCAACGTGCCAAGAGAATACATAAAAGCTACAGTTATAGCTTTTTTTTCCTGATTATATGAAGTATGTAACAAATGAAAATGAAATTACTGAAAAAAAAAAAAGGATTGTTCTGGTAACAAATGAGGCAGATGAAGCTGAAATCATAATGGATACCATAAAGAATTGCAAAATTCTACAGTCTGTTCAATGTGAAATAAACTCAAATGAATAAATAGAAAACAATTAATGGACTGTGATTCAACCTACACTTGTTTCTCAAACTAAATGAATGCCATTTTATGGTTTACTCACAGATGTTAGGGTGGTAAGGACCGAATCTGGCTTCCTGCTGGGAAATTAATGCCTTTCTATTAATAGTTGTCAGCACCTCCAATGAACACAAATCTTACCTGACTTAGAACCTCTAACTCCATTCCTCAGACCTATTTCCCATACTGTGTTTGTGGGTTATCAGCCACCCATCTCCTAGCTCAAGACTCTGGAGATAATAAATTCCTTCTAATCCCTTACCCCCGCACAACCTACAATTACGACGTTTTTATTTTCTTTCTGCAATGAATGTTTGCACAATCGTATTTCCTATTTCCTCCTTTTGCCTTCCTCATATTGCCTGCAATGTGGGTCACACCTTCATCACATCTTGGCCACCCTTCCTGTTATCCAAGCCTCCAATCTCCCTCCCTCCTTTCCCTCCTTCATCCTGTCCAGACAGTAATTTTCCTACATCGCAACTCTTATAATGTTTTTCTGATTGAATAAACCCTTTTGTGCTCCCAATTGCCAATGATGTTTAAACTCTTTAGCCTTGCTTTAAAAACACATTTGCTTCAAGTACACTTTTCTGCAATACTTATTAATCTTTGGAAAAAATAAAGTTGCTTGATCTCAAGGACAATAGATGGCATAGATAAAGAAGCCTCAAAAAAAAAAAAAACTCAAACAAAAACTTAAGTTATTACTCTGATAGAATTATACCTGCCAGTGCAAAGGAGGCAACGGCCCGTTCTATTATACACATCTTGGATATGTATAAAGGGTAAGGGTAACCTTACATATTTAAGGATAAATGACAATGAAAGTTCATATTTTTTATCTCTTGTTGCTAGTAACCATTGAAGTCTTTATAATCTATAGACAAACACAATGACCATGAAATTCCACTATACTCTCTTAACGGGCTCTAGCATTTGATTTTGTGAGAAGGATAGAACTGATAGACTGTGCAATGGTCTTAGCATTACCCCTAATAATGGGCCTAGAGTAGCTGACTCATACCCTCCAGGTTTTCTTCATCTCACTAGTTTTTCCTTATATCCCTTTGCCAGCTCTTCCTCTTTTGACTGATCTCTAAATGCTTCTGTTCCTCCTGTGTCAGTTCTTGATCCTCTTCTCATTTTCTGTCTCTCCTTAGGTGATCGCATTCATTCGTATGGATTTAAATATAACCCATGTACTATTATTTCCCACTGCTCTCTCTGTTCAGACTTTTCCTAGGTCCAAATTTATGTATTCAACCACCTACTAGACATCTCTGTATAGAAGTCATAAATTTAACAAAATTAATATGTCTGAAACTGTACTTTTGATTTCCTTTTCCACCACCAAAATGTATGTTCCCCCCACTACCACCATGATATCTTCTTTAATTTTTATAATGTTTTTAATTAGCCAAGGACTTTCATGCCTTACTAAATCTTTTACACATCTAGAATGCTCTGCCAGCCACTCCAGTTCTTTAAAATTCAAGGTTAGTTTGAATGTGACTCCCTCAAAGAGGCCATTCCTGATTTCTCACTAAAATGAAGTAGCATCCTCTGATACACTCTCAGTATTCAATTTCAAAGAATTTGTTACAAGTATTAAATATTTCATTTATCAGGTGCTTTTTCTTCGGTCTCCTTTATCCAGTTATAAATTCCATTAGGGCAAGAACCATATCTTTCCTGTTCTGTAATACAGACCTAGCATCTTGCACAGTACCTGGTACATAGTGGTATCTCTGAAAACATCGGCTAAATGAATAAATAGATGCAAAAGAAAATAAAGCACTAATGAATATGTAAGTTATCATTCACTGTAAATGAGAATTCCCTTACCAGGTCCGTTTCAAGTATATCTGTATTATAATTTAGAAAACCTAAAAATATGGGATGCCTGGGTGGCTCGGTCGGTTGAACTTCCGACCGCGCTCAGGTCATGATCTCTCGGTTTGTGAGTTCCAACCCTACATCAGGCTCTGTGCTGACAGCTCAGAGCCTGGGGACTGCTCCAGATTCTGTGTCTCCCTCTCTCTCTCTCCCTCCCCAGCTTGTGCTCTATCTCTCTCTCTCAAAAGTAAACATTAAAATTTTTTTAATTAAAAAAACCCTAAAAACAGAAAAGTGACATTAAAAATAATTGCCTTAATGAAAGATGGTAGTTATTTTCATATACTATTCCTTTGGTTTAAATGCTTTACTACAGATACTACTACTTAATCATCTCTACAAACTTATGAGGTAGCAGTATTATGTTCATTTTATAAATAAACCAAGGAGCAAATTCATGTCTTGCCTAAAGTTACACAGTTAAAAGTGGGAAAATCCAGGATCTGATCATATTGTGGCTTCAGAGTCTGCATGCTACCGCAGTAATTCTGCCAAGATGTCTCTATATCTAGCCATTTCTTTTGGTATTTTAAATGTCATTTGATTTGGGGGAAAAATGTAACATGCAGGTAAGCCCTCAGGACAACATCTGTGACCTAAACTAAAGTACGACCGACCGTATTCCTGCCCAGTCCTGACAAGCTCTGCCAGGTTAGATGTGAGTATATTTTTTCCCTCATTGACTTAAGTGGAACCTGTTTGGTCTAATCCTTTCTAATTAGAAAAAGCCATTTCATCATTTAACATTTTTTTTGCACAATCACATATGCATCCATTAGTTATCTCCAAAAGCTCTGTCAGCAAAAATTGTATCTTCAAAAAAAATGACAAAGTAAGAAAAGCTTATAAACTTGGTCTTAAATATGAAAGTTAATGGCTAAGAGCAAGTATGTTCCATAATCCAATGTGGTCCTTAAGGAATTTTAGAATTATAGATGCCATAAAAATTTAACTTAATTAGAACTTTAGCATTAAGATTCAAGGAAAACTAGTAGATATTGAATCCAATTCTTGGAATAGCACTTTACCTAGTATTAAAAGAAAAAAACTTAATTGAAAGAAATAATTCCTTTGTGTGTCACTTATAGGATTTTCAAATATAATCTCCATATCTAGTGTTACATTATTTTTTTAAATAAAGGATTCCCTCACAATGTGAATGAAAAACTAAGCATCATTATTTTGAAAGGCTTAGCACATATGCTCTGGCTTAAAAAATGCTTAGGAACACTATTGCTGGTTATTTCAATTTTTCTGTGTAAAGTTATTTGGGCATTCCATTTTACAAGGTACCCTTTGTTTCCTTCTAAATTTTTATTCAGGGACATATAACAGTGTTATAAATAAGTATCTTATAAACAAATCAACGTGGGGCCAAACATATACATTTCAAGTTTCATTTAGTTATGTAAATTTAAATCAAAGCCTTTACTTAGGTCTTAAAAGTACACCATCCTCCCATGAAGCTCAGTATTATCCCTCACATAATACACCTTGAGGAAATTGCCCACTCATGGGAAGCTTGGTATTAGGTATGCTTACATGTTTCTCATCTTCTCTTACAAAACAAACATATCCACTGGAAGAATAGACAGCTTGACTGAGGAGTATAGGCTAGGGTGTCGAGGGTAGCATGGGAGTGGCAGCACATATTTGTAAGTCATAGTAAGTCCCCAACATAAGCAAGCCTTGTAAGGACAGTACAAGAACTTACTCTGGTCACACTGGGTGTTAGATATTGACTGTATTGTCAGCTGGAATCCCACTATCACTCTATAATAATGCTTGAAGTCACTATTAGATTAATAAGATCAGATTATGAACTAATAATGACCAAACCAATTAGTGGAATGAGAACTTTTTAGAATTTACTATATGTGGTAACAGGTTTTAGGATGATCCTTGAATAATAACCCCCTGTGATTGTGGACAGGACTTGTAACTTGCTTCTAAAGAGTAGAATATGGCAAAGGCAATGGGATATCACTCCTGCAATTATGTTATGCTATCTTATATGGCAAATATGAAGAAATCTGGCAGATGTAATTAAGGCACCTAATCAATTTAAATTATCAGAGGTGAAATTATCCTGGATGGGACTGCATAAGCAAGTAAGCTTTTTAACAGTAGGACTATAGGTCAGGGCCATCACTAGTCAGAGATCTACTCTCTTGTCAGTGTCAAAGAAGCAAACTGCCATGTTGTGAACTGCCCATGGAATGTGTGTCCCTAGAGCTGAGAACCTCAGTCTTACAAAATCAAGGAACTGAATTGTACAGACAGTCTGAATGAGCTTGGGAGAGGACCACAACCTCTAAATGAGAAGCCGGGTAAAGAGGACATCTGGAGAGTGAGCCTTATAAGAGTGCACAGAGAACCCTGTTGAGCAGTGATCAGATCTTAGACCTACAAAACAGTGACAGGATAAATAGGTCTCTTTTAAGCCATGAAAGTTGTGGTTGTTAATCACATAGAGAGTTAGTATATTTCAGTCCCATCTTCTAGGACTTACGGGAAAGTAAGGACAACCAAAAAATGGACATCCTCCATAAAAGCAATAAGAACACTAACAAATTCTCAAAATTAACTTTCAGAACTCTGGAAAGAACCAAAGACTTATACCAATCACCAGTCTGAGGAGTGAAAAACAGCTGAATCTTGGTAAGAACAGCTGGCCTTGCAGTATTTTAACTTGCACTATCCCAATCCCATCACCTTCTCCCCAGCTTGACAGTAGCCTTGAAAATCAACAGCCTAATAACCAAGAAAGCTATAAAAACTGGCAGCCTAGCAACCACTGGATGGGACAAAACATGTTTAGAACCGTTTTTGAACCAAAAGTCCCACTCCCAGAGAACTAGCATTATTTGATCTATCTGGTTACTTCCTAGAAACCTTGACTCCCAGACCTTGTCGTTACTCGACCTGATTCAGAACTCTCTCAGTGCAAACAGTCTCATCCTTAGTTGTTTTTTTTTTTTGTCAAAGAACAATAAAAACAGTTTTCATTGTCTAATACACCTGCATAAGACAGAAATAACTATACAAAAGCATACAAGGGGGGGGGCATCTTAAAAAGAAATGGGGCAAAAATTTTAAAGGAAAGGCTATGGGATGAGAAGACTATCAGGGAATTTAGAAGAATGACATTCCTGAACCTAGAAGGTCATTAAAATTGGTCATTTCTAGCAAAGGCCTGAGAACTCTCTAATCTCTCATCTGCTGCTAATCTGGAGAGTCTGCCCAAGCAGGATATGAAGGCTAAAGCAGAGTCATGAACTGTTGGAGCAAGTGAAAGTGTGGCTCAATCCTCACAGAGAATACCACCTTAGAAAAAGGCAGGATGGGGGTGCCTGGGTGGCTCATTTGGTTAAGTGTCTGACTTTGGCTCAGGTCATGATCTCACAGCTTGTGAGTTTGAGCCCCACATCTGCCTCTGTGCTGACAGCTCAGAGCCTGGAGCCTGCTTCGGATTCTATGTCCCTCTTTCTCTCTGCCCCTCCCCCACTTGGGCTCTGTTTCTCTCTGTCTCTAACCAATATATAATAAATACATGTTAAATTAATTAATTAAATGTTTAAAAAATTAATAAAATAAATAGACAAAAATTTAAAAATTTAAAAATTAAATTTTTTAAAAAAATTAAAAAAGAAAAAGAAAAAAGAAAAAGGCAGGGTGGTGGGAGGGGGACTTACACTTTCAAAGCTTTTGAGAAAAACGCTGTCCAATATAAGCTGACCACTAAGCTAACTGAGCAAATCAACCAATGGCTGCATGTGCCAAAGAATACAGACCAGCAGCAGCAGCAACAATCACCAGCCAAACCAAGAAACAATGGAGAGACCATCAACAGAGGATGTGACTTTCAGAGATGTCACAGTATTTAAAATGTCCAATTTCAAAACAAAAAAGTTCAAGACATGCAAAGAAACAAGTTGTATTGCTCTCCATGGGCGGTGGGGGTGGGAGGCAGAAATCAGTAGAAATCATCCCGAGGATACCCAGATATTTGAGTTATCAAACAAAAATTTTAAAACAGCTTTTCCAAATGTCAAAAGAACTAAAGGAAACCATGTCTAAAGAGCAAGTATGAGAATGATGTCCCATGAAATAGAGAGTATCAATAAATAGAAGTCCTAAAAAAAGAACCAAATAGAAATTCTACAGATTAAAAAAAGAGAATCAGTAAAACCAAAAGTAGGCAACAGTAAGAAATAAAGATTAGAACAGAAATTAAGGAAAGAAAAACAGAAACAATCAACAAACCAGAAGTTGTCCTTTGAATCACATGGTTTCAAGGACTCACACTTCCTGACTTCAAAAGTTAGTATAGGGGTGCCTGGGTGGCTTATTTGGTTAAGCAACTGACTCTTGATTTCAGCTCACATCATAATTTCACGGTTTATGAGTTCCAGCACCACATCGGGCTCTGAGCTGACAGCACAGAGACTGCTTGGGATTCTCTGTCTCCCTCTCTGTCTGCCCCTCCTCTACTCATGCTCTCTCTCAAAAATAAATAGACATTAAAAAAAAAGTTACTATGACACTAGAATAATCATGACAGTGTGGTCCCAGCATAAGGATAGATTTACAGATCAATATAAGAGAAAAGATCAAGACAGTGGCAAAACTTAAGCTAAACTAATCAAGAAAGTGAGAAGACTCAAATTACTAAAATGGAGAGAAAAGACAAAAGTGCCTCCTTACAGAAATAAAGATTATAGGAATATTATTCACAATCATACCAACAAATTATATAAATGGAAATGGATAAATTTCTAGAAAGACATAAAGAACTAAAACTGAGAAAAGAAAATATCTGAATTTACCTATAACAAGTAAAGAGATTAAATTTGTAATCAAAACACTCTGACAAAGAAAACATGTCTTTGATGGCTTTACTGGTGAATCCTGTCAAACATTTAAAGAAGTAACAAATCTTTCACAAACTTCTGCAAAAAAATTGAAGAGGGAATCCCAAGTCACTTCCTGAGACAGTCTTACCCAGAATTCCAACACCAAACAAAGACATCATAAGTAAATAAAACTATAGTTTATTTATTTATTTACAGAGAGAGAGAGTGAGCGGGGGAGGTGACAGGGAGACACAGAATCCAAAGCAGGCTCCAGAGCAGCAGGCTGAGCTGTCAGCACAGAGCCGGCCATGGAGTTCAAACCCACGAATCTTGAGATCATGACCTGAGCCAGAGTCAGATGCTTAATCAACCGAGCCACCCAGGCATCCCAAGAAGGTCTTTTTAATAAGACTTGGACAGGGGTGCCTGGGTGGCTCAGTCAGTTGGGCATCTGACTTTGGCTCAGGTCATGATCTCACAGCTTGTGAGTTTGAGCCCCGCGTTGGGCTCTGTGCTGACAGCTCAGAGCCTGCAGCCTACTTAGGATTCTGTCTCTCTCTCTCTCTCTCTCTCTCTCTCTCTCTCTGCCCTCCCCCGCTCACACTCTGTCTCTCTCTCTCTCTCCTTCAAAATAAATAAATAAATAATAAAAAATTAAAGACTTGGACAAGAGGATATAAACAAAGGTAAGAAGCTGAACCCCACTCATAACATATAAAAAGTTAACTCAAAAAGGACCATTATTGCTAAATGTAAGAGCTAAAACTATAGAATTCTTTAAAGAAAGTACATGAGTCAATTTTTGTGATCTTGAATTTGTTTCTTAGACATAACAGAAAAGCACAATGACAAAAGCAAAAGCACAGATAAATTGGATTTTGTCAATACTTAAAAACAAAAATAAAATGGACTAATTTAAGGGACATCATCCAGAAAGTAAAAAAGATTAACCCAGGGGATCAAGGAAGTATTTGCAATTCATATTTCTGATCAGAAACGGGTATCAATAATATACAAAGAACTCTTACAATTCAACAATCAAAAGACAACCAATTTTAATACGGGCAAAAAAATTGAATAGACCTTTCTCCAAAGAAGGTATACAAACAGCCAACAAGCACATGAAAAGATGTTTAATAGTGTTAGTCATTAACGAAATACAAATCAGAACTACACGATACATTTCACACACACGAGAACAGCTAAAAGACAGATAATTACTCGTGTTGGCAACTCAAGCTCCGGAGCCAGACTGTTTGAATTCAAGTACAAGTGTTGCTGCCTGTCTATTAAATGGAACCACAGACTAGTCAGTCATCCAGCCTCCCTGGATGTCAGTGTGTTTGTTGGCAAAATGGTTCCAATAATTTACTTCCCCCACAGGCTAGTTTTAAGAGCAATTTAAATAACAAGTATAAAAAGAAAGAATAAGCCAATAAAAAGAAAGTAGTGAATTTTAAAATGGCAGACATTAAAAACCTGACTGTTTAAAAGTTATCTTTACACACCTCACAAGAAAATCTTCATCACCACCCTGCCCAAAAAAGATACGCAAAACATGGAATTAGCAGTAAGTGTGGTAAAGTAACTCTTTATTAAAAAAAAAGTTAATGAATTCTAATATTGATCTTTTTTCATCTGTATACAGTTGCATTTGAAGACCTCATAAAATATTCTTAAAAATATGACCAAAGTGACCCCAAAACAGAAAAACTAAGCAAGTTCTTTTACCAAAGAAAAAATTAAAGAAAAATCTATCCCAACTCCCCACCACACACAGACACACACACACCCCCCCACACACACACAATTTAAATTTAAAACATTACTAGACTTAAATATTTTCATATGTCCACATTAGCAAATCTTCATGGATGAGAAATCTCCATTGCTATTTAAACAACTCAGAACACAAGATGGAAAATTCTTTATAGTACCAGTATAAAATTAATCCTAACACTAACAGCACAATAAAAGGATCCATGGAATCAAGCTTATCAGTAAATAATGATACAAACTTCTAAATAAAAATGTAAAAAAAGTAAATAGAATTCAGTAACAACAAGCAGGTTCATTTCAGGAATATCAGGATGATAATATTTGAAAATATATTAATACAATTTAGCATAATAATTCAAGTAAAATGTCTATTATGAAATAGAAATAGATATAGACACACACACACACACACACCTCAAAACCAGAATCATTATGATGTTTCATGAAGAAATATTATCAACATTCTGTGGTGGGCAGAATTCTAATACAGACCTTAAGATTTCTGTTCCCACCAAGAATTGATTGCTGTGAGCTTAAAAGAGCAATTCAGGTTCTAAAAAGGAGGCTGCCTAGCTAATAATTTCAGCCTTGTGAAACTGAGCAGAGAATCCAGGTACATGGAGCCAAGATGTCTAACCTACAGAAACATAAAATGAATTTTTGTTGTTTTAAGCCCTAAATCTGTGATAATTTATAATACGGAATAGAAAACCAACACATATTCTCATTAAAGTTCAGAAAAAAAAAATCTTTGTTTCCAACTTAATATTCATCTTGAAATAATGTGGCAGGTAGTAATCTCCCTCCACACACACCGAAAATAAACAAACAAATAAAGATCACAGTAGTAATTTTAAGCCCACACACTCTTCTAGGACTTCATTATTCCTTCATCAAGAGGTGGAGATTATTTTTTCCATCTTTGAAACTTGGAAGATTTCTGTGACTCTCTTGGTGAGTAAGATATTTCAAAAGTGACACTATATGAATTCTAAGGTTATTTCTTAACAGGCAATTTGACTTTCACCTAGTTCTCCCCTTCTTCCAACACTCATTCTTGGAAGCCAGCCACCAAACTGCAAAAAAAAAAAAAAAAAAAAAAAGCCTATTCTCTGAACTTCTAGCCACTTCTGTTGACATGAGTAGAGCAGAGATGAACTGCCTTTAACTGCCTTTATCAATCACTGCCCAATTGCAGATTTGTAAGCAAAATAAGTGTTACTGTTGTTTTAAACCATTATGGACAGTGGAACCACAACTAAACTGAGGGACAGACAGATCTCTGTGTTTGGGGTAATCAACAGTTTTGTTTTAGCCAATGTAATTTCAAAATGCCTATTATATACTGAGCCTGGGTGGCTCAGTCACTTAAGCATCCGACTTAGGCTCAGGTCATGATCTCATGGTTCATGGATTCGAGGCCCCATGGCAGACTCTGTTCTGACAGCTCGGAGCCTGGAGCCTGCTTCGGGTTCTCTGCCTCCCTCTCTTTCTCTGTCCCTCCCCTATTCGTGCTTTGTCTCTCTCTCTGTCTCTCAAAAATAAATAAATGTTAAAATGACTATTATAAATCTGAGTAGAGATGGCAGTTAAGCAGTTGGATGCACAAGTTTGGAGCTGTAGAAAGACCAGGACCATTGATAGACATTTAGAACCACTAACACGTTTTTATTCAGGGTGCCTGGCTGGCTCACCCAGTTAGAGTGTGAAACTCTAAATCCCCAGGTTGTGGGTTTGAGCCCCGCATTGAGTATAAAGATTACTTAAAAATAAAATCTTTAAAAAAAAAAGAAAAAAGAAAAAAAACACTCTTTTTCTTTTTTTTTATTCAATCCCCACAATCATATGCTGTAGGCATTACTCTCACCCAATAGTTGAGAAAATGGAGTCTCAGGGAGAAGTTTTACCATAAAATTAATAATTGCCAAGGCTAGCATTTGAAACCAAATGTGTCTAATCGCAAAGCCTTTGCTTTTAGCCACCCAGAACAAAAAACTGAAATGACTACACCAGTGCAAGAACCAGGCTTCTAAGTTGTCTAGAGAGCAAAAAGTACAGAAGGAAAAGTGTTACTTGGTGCCAGATCCCTAGCTTTTGACTGTGGTCTAGATCCTACTTATATTGCAGTCATTTTTAAGCCCCACTGCATTTTTTTTGCTTGAGACTGCATTCCTGGCTTCATGCTTGCAATCAAAGTATCTTAATTAAATCCCTCTGTAAATTTGAATTTACTTGCCATCTGGAATGCAAGAGCATCTCAGAGACTTTTAACTTAATTGGGGTGCAAGCCCTTTTGTTTGGACATAGTGCTGTTGGCAGCCCTGGTCCTGTTGCCTCTGTCTGGGACGAACTTCCCTTCAGACTGCAGTCAGCAAAACGAGACATCAGGGAAAGTGCTGATGCCTGAAGCACAGCAACCCCAAACCACTTAATTAATACACAGGTTTAATGCATTTGGTAATTAAATTTTAATTCTTTTAAGATGTACAATAGAAACAACTCCTTTTGCAAGCATTTAATCCATTGTCCTGCTAAGAATAAAGTTGTAAAGGGAATTGAAATGGGGTTGTTCCTCCTTTTTAAGCATTAATCACACCCAGATCAGTAAAACGATAGCATGTGCTCAGCCCTGGCTGATTGATCACTATTCTTGCTGAGATTTGAGGCTTCTCTTTTAAGAGACAGCTCTTTTATCACAGAAATGCTGTGCATGCAGAGAAGCCCTTATAGAAATACAAACTATGATATATCATTGTAATATAGATGACATTTCAAGAAATTTGTTATCCTTCAAACAAGAAAAACAAACCAAAATAAAAACCAAAATTTCATTTTCAGGATTTAAGTTAGTATATAGATGATGGTCCAAGCCATATTTTCATCCTCCTGAGATTCTTAGATTTAAGCAATTATACCAGTTGAATTCATATCACATTTGAAAAAAAAAATCTAGGGGAGACTGAGTGGCTCAGTCTGTTAAACATCAGACTTCAACTCAGGTCATGATCTATCTCATGGTTTGTAAGTTTGAGCCCCGCATCGGGCTCTGTGCTGACAGCTCAGAGCCTGGAGCCTGCTTCAGATTCTGTGTCTCCCTCTCTCTCTACCCCTCCCCTGCTCGCACTCTGTCTCTCTTTCTCAAAAATAAATAAACATTAAAAAAAAAAAAGAAATCCAGTACCCATTTAGTAAGTATAGAGCCTAATGGAATTTTAGTTCCTAGATAAAGTTGCCCAAAACACATTAAAAAAAAAAAAAAGCTTCCCTGTCAAACAAATTTGAGAAATACTGCCTTTCATATTCACTCTCTAGGACAAACACAATTCAAATTACTATTTTAAAGCTTGGAAAAAAAATCTTGCAGTATAACTAGAAAGAACAAACAAAAAAACTGTTAATTCTAATATTCTCAAATCTTTTTTAATGGCTTAAATTTCTGAGAGAGAGAGAGAGAGAGAGAGAGAGAGCAGGGGAGGGGCAGAGAGAGAGAGAGAGAGAGAGAATCCCAAGCAGGCTCCATGTGGTCAGCACATAGCCCACAGTGGGACTTGACCTCACGAACCATGAGATCATGACCTGAGCTGAAATCAAGAGTCAGATGCTTAACCTACTGAGCCACCCAGGTGCCCCATAAACATGAAATTTTTTAGCTTGCAGTTCTCTAGGTACAAACTCTGATGAGGGTCTTACTAAGCAGGGTATTTATTGTCAAGGTATGTACCTTTCTGGAGACTCTAGGGAAGAATCCATTTTTTCCCCTTTTCCAGCTTCTAGAAGCTGTCTGTATTCCTTGGCTCTTGGCCTCCTTCCTGCATCTTCAAAGCCAGCCTCAGCAAATTGAATTCCTCATGCCACCATCCATCTGGCCCTCTGACTGCAATTGGGGAAAATGCTCCATTTTTAAATACTCATGTGATTAGAGTAACCTCCATCTCAAGGTCCTTAACCTCCATCACATGCGCAAAACTTCTTTTACCATTTAAAGCAAGAGATTCACAGGTTCTGAGAATTAGGACACGGATGTCAGGGGTCGGGGGGTGGGGGGCATTATTCTGCCTACCACATTACTGAAAACAATGCCCAAATATAGGAAGCTCCAAAAAGTTTTCATTTTATATTTAAATTATTTTAAATTTTCCCCAGCTTTATTGAGGTATAACCAACATACAAAACTGTGTAAGTTGTGTAAGTTGGTTTTCAAAACAATCAAGTCAGAGTTAATAAACAAGCCTTTCGTATGGAAAATTCACTCCAGTAATTATACTAAAAATCTAAAGTTTTCAATATCTGATAAGGCCTTTGAAAAAAATCTCAGATCAGCAGATAACCTTAAATGGTGGTGGAGAGAAACAAAATAGTTCCCATATTAAATTACCACAATTGCCAACCTTATATGCCAATCCTACACAGGATAGGAAAGCTGCCTCTCTTCCCCAGCAATAAACTATCCAGCACAAATGTCAATAGTGTCATTGCTGAGAAACCATAGTACAGGGGATGAACACTCATAGAACATATTCAAACACAAATGTTTGGCCAAGAATTAATTGACATACATGAGTCAAATAGATGCTGGTAGCACTGCCCATATCCCAGATGTGACAACAGAAATATCTCCAGATACTGCCAAATGTCCACTGGGGGCCCAAAACTGCCTGCAATTGAGAACCACTACTGTAAACTAAAATATATAAACTCTCTGGTTAATGGAGTCCCATTTAAGAAACAGCACCGAAAACAAAAGCCAGACACACTGCCAAAATGTTTGTAAAAAAATGAATGTACTTGTGATATATGCTAAATTCTATTTGTCTAGATGCATAATACACTAATAAAATTCAAAAGCAAATACATATTCTGATGCTTGCTTTCCATAAAATGTCATTTTTTTCCCAGGAATGTTGCCTGAGCATGTAGGTGAAGTGAAAAGAAAATGGAGATGGAGATGCAGGTGCAAAGTAACATTAGCCTGTCTTCTAATTCAGTCTTTTGAATAATCTGTACTTCTGTCTTCTATCTAGCAAAGCAACACTAGTAAAGACTTTTTATATGTAGCACCTTCTGTTGCCCCTTTTAAAGCTTCAGGCAGATGCTAATGTTGGATTGAATAAAGTATGCATGATTGAATCATATTCAAGATTGAAAGAAAGAAAATGATGTACACAAAACCTATTGTACGTCAGTCTCTGAATGTTTTCCTCTTTCATGAAATGGAGTAATTGTCTTCCATTTTCACTCCTACCACTCGAGATGGCATACCTCTAGTATCTCTAGAAGTTCCACTAATGACAAACACCTGAATTTTTTTTTTTAAGAAGCAACAAACACCAAAACAAAACAAAAATCTCTTGGAATCTTTGGGCACCTGAGTGGCTCAGTCGGTTAAGCGTCCAGCTCTTGATTTCCGCTCAGGTATCTCACTGTTTGTGAGACTGAAACTGAGGCCTGCATCCATGCTGAGCCTGGAGCCTGCTTAGGATTCTCTATCTCCCTGTCTCTTCCCCTCTCCTGCTCACACAGACAAGTGCTCTCTCCCTCCCTCCCTCATTCAAAAAAAGAATAGAAAATAAAAAAAAAAGAAAGAAAAAAAGAAGAAAAGAAGCAAACTCTTGGGGTTTTATGTGATTGAAAAGAGTCCTCAAATAAAACACACAGTAAAACCATCTTAATGTTTCTATTGATTGCCCAATTGATTACTGGCTTTTCTTTTTCTTTTTCCACTTCTTTTCTGAGAACTTGTTTTCAGTTCTCTAATCTATCACATGATCCAATGATTATGTGCATTTATTTTGGCAATATAATAGATTTTAAGATGGTAAAACCAGAAAGATAGAATTAATAAAATAATATTATAAATCTTATGTCTAAATTCTATATACAGAAAAGTATATAGATTTATGACCATTTGGTAAACGTCAAATTGTACAGTGTAAAATAATCCATTCTGAAACTTAGCAACATAGTGTTACTATAAACCAAGCTGCCAGTACTAGCCCTAGCCAATATAACACACAGTTAGAAAAAACCTGTGTAAACATTGGACTTTATCCAGTAATTACTCCAGATGATGAGATGGCTTGCAATATGACATTTTTATTCACATATTATGACCCAAATGAGAACATCTGCCCAAATGCATTATGGGCATGCCATCTGCTGTTTGGCTGACACAACCTGCCTGAAAAAAGAGTAAAATAAAGTTTTCATGGAGATACATACAAATGGAAGTTTTAATGAAATAGGTCTATAATGTTACTAGTAAACTGAATAATAAAAATATCATTGCATTTTTCAATTTAACATTTGTTCTTCTAGTCATTACTATTAGAATATGTAATTTCATTTATTTTGTGGGCACAAGGATTTTTCTGAATAGTTCTCAAATGCATAATGGCAGGTAAGCAAGACAGACTGTAGCTACAAAGATACTCTCGATTGGATAATAAATATGCATACCATAAACATCATGACAGATTGCACTTTCAAAAATAGCTGCGGTAGATCTTCCAGTTCACATACTCTTGCTTCTGCAATATGACCTTGGTACTCCTCCAACTGGGTGATGGTGCCTATATCCACTCCCCTTGAGTGTGAGCAGGTGTGTGACACTCTTGTAATCAATAGCAGTAGTGGCAGAGATGGGACAGGCACTACATGGTTTCCGAGGCAGCTTGTATCTTGTTCACTGGCATACTTGCACTTGAAACCTTGAACTCACATGTAAGCTGCTGTGACTTGAAGAAGTCAAGCCACTCAGAGAGGCCAAGGATAGGCACACCGAGACCTTGGGTTCTACCGGTGCAGGGGCAACATGTAACTGAACAAGCCATCAGATGATTAGGCGTCACCATCAAGTTACACCCTCCCTCCCAACTGTTGAGTCTTCTAGCTGAGGCGCCAGACACTGTGGCTTATAGACAGATCATCCCCAATATGCCCTTTAGAAATTCTTGACCCACAGGAGTGCCTGGGTGGCTCAGTCAGTTAAGTGTGTCTGACTTTGGCTCAGGTCATGATCTTGCAATTCATGAGTTCAAGCCCTGTGTCATGTCCTGTGTTGACAGCTTGGAGCCTGTAGCCTGCTTGGGATTCTGTGTCTCCTTCTCTCCTTGCCCCTCCTCTGCCTCAAAATTAAATAAACATTTCAAAAAAAAAAAAAAAGGAAATTCTTGACCCACAGAAGTCATGAGTACAATAAAAGCTTGTTTTCTATCAAGTTACCAAGTTTGAGCTGGTTTGTTTCACAGCAATAATGACTAGAACAAATGGGCAACCGGAAGCAAACATTTTAATATGATGCTCACACTAAATTAAACAAGACAACAACAAATCCATGGCTAGTATTAAACTTCATTGATTCTACATTGACCTAGAAAGTAAACTTTAAAATCAGATCTCTACAGATTTTGCTTTATCAATTATGCAGGTGGTAATTTTTTTATTAAAATTACTTTTAATGAATGACAAGCATTTCAAAGCCTGAATTTGTAAGTGAATACTAATTTTTAATTGCAGCTCTTTCTCTCAAAAATAAATTAACTGAAAGTTGGTTGCCTTGTAGATTGTCTTTTTACCCACACAAGGTTTTCATCAGATCTCTAGGTAAAATGAGTCACTTCAGTTTCCCTTCTAGAGTACAAAGTCAAAAGAAATATGTTAGGCCATATTTCAGCAGAGAATCCCCCAATTGTTCTCTGAGTATCTAACACTACAGACAGTTCATCAATAGTAGCACTTAGCCTCTGTAAAAGTATTCCATGTTCATAATGCCTTTAAATTACTTAGTTCCAGGATTTCCTTTTAGTAGACTGATGACCCTGAGACTTTAAAGCTATTTAGAATGTGTCCTTAGTCCAACATTGCTTAGCAATTTAAACTAGGCTCAGAAGGACTAGAATCAAATCTAGTAGTCTCCTACCAAGTAGCCTCCTCCCAATAGCCCCCTCCCAAGGCTGAAATATTGAAGCCTAAAGGCTCAGTCTGAAAGACCAGTTCTAGTCAAGATCATTGTTCCCATGGCTGCCTTTCTACTGCTGATAACCTGAGGAGATCTGACTGCAGATGATTGCTCAATAACTAACTGCCTGGCCCTGGTGTTCCATGAGTAACATGATTTAGCTAAACACAGTGGCTGTATATTTGTATCACCAGGTTGTTTCCCTAACAAACTCAAAGAACTTCCCTTGTGTTTTACCATATTTAAATTTAAATTATTCCTGGAGGATATGTCGAGAGTGGATAATATTAGTTGAGGGCAAAAGTTTGCAGAATTAGTGGAGAACCTCTTCTCTCCTGGTTCAGGTTTCACAATAGAGGATGTTCAACTAGAATAACACTCCTGGAATTTTGTCCCATCCTGTAATTCCCTCCTCTCTGGAGGGGAATATGTAAGAAACTTTATTGGGCAGGGGGTAGGGGGGAGGACAGTCAGTGTATTCACAAAGTGTATAAATTCTGGGTTCTTCCATGCCATTGGGTTAATAAGCACAAATTCCCTCAAGGGAAGATTGGAGACTTCACAAACTTGGGAACTCTGACTAGGTAAGTCCAACACATTAACATTTTAACTTGCTTTCTTTATCATTCTGTTGATGCCATTTTGCTTTTTTCAACCTGATCTTTATCCTATCTCTCATTTCGTTCCAAATTCTGATGGGGAACAGGAACGTTATAAATAGTCCCTTCTAGGGTCAAGAGGATGAATAAATATGTCAATCTAATTCTCTATAACAAAATAATAACACACTACAGATCTGCTAGATGCTTCTCTCAAGTCTTTTATTCCCCATCATTAATTTAAGATTGTCCTTTAAACTGCAGCTATACCCTATTATATGCTGAAGTCCATGTGCATGCCCACCATTATGATCCCAGTCTGCTTCTTACATCCTTCCCAAATTCAGCGTCTGTATATCTTCATCACACCATCTCTTATTCAGACTTGACTTTTCTACCAACAGCTTTAAGCTCTTAGAGGACAGTAAATACATTGTTCTCATTTTTTTGTCCCCTATATTTAATGCAGAATGTTAAACATTGAAGGCATACCACAAACATTTGTTAATTACTTTTAGGTATGAGAGATGAATTCTAAAGATATCCCCCCAAGTTCCTTGTCCCCTGGTCAGTCAATCAAATAGTACTCTAACTATTGTTATGAAGGGACTTTGTAAATGGAATTAAGGTTACTAATCAGCTAACTTTAAAATAGGGATATTATCTTGGATTTACCTAGATGGACCCAGCATGGTCACATAAGCCCTTAAAAGCAGACAAGAAAAAGCAGAAGAGGCAATCAGAAATACAGTGCAAAAGTGGAAGTCAGAGGAGATGGAATGCAAAAGGGAGGTCAAAGAGAATTGAAGCATGAAAATGATTCAGTCCGCCGTTGTGAGTTGAAGACGGAGGAAGGTGGCCACGAGCCAAGGAATTTGGCAGCTTTTAAAAGCTGAAAATGACCCACAGCCAACAGCCAAGGAGGAAACTGGGGCCTCAGTCCTGCAGTCATGCGGAACAGAGTTTTACCAACATTCCAAAGGAGGCCAGAAGTGGATTTATCCCTGCAGCTTCTAGAAAAGAAATCAGCCTTGCTGACACCTTGATTTTGGCCTCATGAATCCGACAGCAGAGAACCAGTTAAGTCAGGCTGGGGCTGCACTTTCAGCCTACTAAACTGTTTGATAGTACATGGATGGGCTTTTTTTTAATGCTAAATCTGTGGTAGTTTGTTATGGCAGTGATAGAAAACTCATACAGAGGGCAATAGCCAGAATAACAATAATAACACGTGTAGGCTGCTATATTCAAGGGGACACTTAACAAGATAAATACAGAAATCACCAATGATGTCAAGACCACGATATAGCCCCAAATCAGGGCTTATCATCCTTGCTGGGGGCCCGTCTTAACTTCCTGTCAGAAGATATGTTAGGAGTCTCATAATTATTGTAGCAACTTGAATATGAATATGTTCATTGTGAGGCTGAATTCAAAGATGCTCCCTAAGATCCCCAAGCCCTGGTGCACATCCCTTCCTCTGGAATGTTGGTGAAACCTATAAATATAGAGGGGTAGTTGCTCTTGATTATGTTACACTGTGGAAGGACCATCATGGCAGTCTGGAGTGGGGTTTCCCGCTGGCTTTGAAGAAGTAAGCTACCATGTTTTGAGAAGGCAGTATGGCCAGCATCAGAAGGAGGCCTCTAGAAACTGACAGCAATCCCTCCCTATCCTGTAGCCAGCAACTAAATGGCACTTCAAGGAACAGAATTCTACCAACAATCTCGATAGGCTTGGGAAAGGACCCTGAGCTCCACATGAGAACCTAGCCTTGGCCTACACATTGATTTCAGTCTAGTGAGACCCTGAGGAGAGGACTCAGTTGAGCAGGGCTCACACGCTATAACTCAGTACTGTGTGATAATAAATCTGTGTGTTTTAAGCCATGAAGTTTGTGGTGGTAATTTGCTATGCAACAGTATAAAACTAATACAGATTTGCTCATTTAGTCCAAGGCTATCATTTTATAGGTGATGATATGGAAACACCCTTCAAAGGCAAAACCACTGGTAAGTTGTAGCATTGGGACTAAAAGCCACGTCTTGGTTTTGTGCTTCCATGTTTTACACAGCTGTTCTCTGTTGAATGGATTATTACTCATTATATTCCAAACCATTCTACAGTCTATTTTATCAAACTTCATGAATATATTTACTACACTATGATACCAATAAGTTATACACACTCGTATTACACAGAGAAACACACAATTACATACATATTGCCTCATCGCACTTAGCCAGCTTCCTATCAAAGGACAATCTAACTTATTGGAGGGTCACTTAGGACCGTGGGTGGTATTAACTTTCACAAAATTGTGCAATTCTACTCAAGGAATTTTTACCTTTTGAATATGTGTAACTGAGTTAATGTTCTCATGGAGATGAGAATTGCCACATAGAAGTTTAGACTCCCCTTGCCTATTTAGACTTTGTAGCATTAAAGTAGCTCAGGATAGATAAGAGACAGGACCTTATGTGGTGTTCATAAGCAAAAGGAGAATCTTAATGTAGACAGGTCCACGAGATTTCTCCTCTTAAAAAAACTTTAAATTCCTGTAAATGTTTAATAGATACGGTTATCGCGGTAACATCCACAGGTTTGAACACCAGTGCCACAGACCAGCTGTGCATACATCCCAAGCACAGCCTTCTTCCATCAGCACTTAGGTGTCAGGAGTAGATATATGACGATGGTCCATTCAGTGTCAGGACCCTTTTTCCTGGGACTGACCATGACTGCCAATTACATTGCCAGATGGAATAACAATAAACAAAGGCAAGAGAACAATTCATCTCAAAAGCACAGCTTTCCTTTCCTTGTTTTTCTCTTCAAATGTCATTAAAGCTGAATCCAAAATCTGACTTTCATGGTTATGTTTTACTTTTACAAATCAGTAAGAAATTAAACACGACAGGGAAACAAATGCAAACAGAATGTTCAGCAAGGAAAAAATAAATTCTCTAATTAGAAAGCAGAAAAGCCTGTTGTTATTAAGAGCAAAACTACTCACTCCAAGTAAAAAAAAAAGCCTGCTTTTAAAATAAATTCATGACTTTATCCCATGATTAACAACTGGGTAAGGGGGCCCTATCTGAATGTTTTCCCTTTGACACACAAAAGTCTAAAGTAAGTTTTAAACCTGGGGCACATGTGAAAGATATTTCCATTTCAATGTTGATAATAAGTATAAAAACAAAGATATTTGGGGAGTTAATGGAAAGTATTTCACTGTCAGCAAGTAAACTGCTCATTTGTAGGGAGTTTCAAAATAAAATGACGTGTACATTGTAAATGTAAGTAATACTTCTTGGACAAGGAAGGAATGATCCAAGAAGGAAATTTACATAAATAGGAACATTTGGAAGCTGGCTTATATGGCCTCACACCTCATCAATTTCTCAATATGAGATTTACTATATCCATTTTGTAATTAAAGAATATTGTATGCATGTGCATACATACAAAAAACCTCTGCAAAATCTATAAATTCTCTGCAAAAATCCCTAACTTTTTAATTAAATTTTATTCTATCATTTCTCTTAAATCTTAGAAAATATTCATCTATATGTATAAAAATTACATTAAGTAGCACTGCTACATTCCCTAAGGGATCTAGAAAGAAGCATTTAGTTATTTTGAAATGACATTTTTAAAAAAAGATAGATTTTTAAGGTACTTATGCTTTTCATGAGATTTTTAATTAGGTTTCTAAAGACAGAAAGTGCATCTTTTCTGTGAGTGTGGTTGCTTACGAAACAAATTAAAAGTATCCATTCTTAAATATTAAAAATATCTACCAAAAACAAAGTAGTACCAATGTGTGTCACAGATTTGGGGGCAAAATGATAAGTTACTTGAAGTTAGCACGAATCATCACTATCATCATTGATAATAAATGTGATATAACCAAATCTTCATGATGTAGCTGACTAGGAAATCTGCTTTTCTTATGTGGCCTCCTGAGAAATAGTTACTAGAAGGCCCCAACAGATTTCCCTTTCTGTTTCAGTGTTCACACATGGGATACACGCCTACCCCTAAACCAATCTCTGGCAAAAGGGGATCCCTGCTGGTTTAGATGATACATCACTTGAAGCTAAGAAAGGAACTTACTTTCCTGAGCATGTGCTCACCAATATAATATGGGAAAAAATTGGTTTTCAGAAAGAAAGAATGAAGGGAGAAGCTATCAGATAGGACAGGTGTTAGCCACACTCATTTATTTACACATCATCTAAGACTCCTTCATGTTACAATAGCAGAGTTCAGTAGATGTCACAGACATTGTATGTCCAACAAAAGCTACATTATTTAGTACCAGGCCCTTTGCAGGCCCCATACTATAATTAGGAGAAGAAAATAGTTGACATTATGTCTACAAGCCATCCATAGAAAGCCTTACTACTTTAGAATCTTGTCTTTCTATGTAATGGATTTAGCCAGTTGTTAACTATTTAACAGATAATCAGGAATGCAATTGGAATAAGGAAGAACAAGAAGTGTCATGAGGACAGACAACTAACATTTGGAGAGGAGAAAGGTGTGGAAGACTCTAGCTACTTCCAAAATGACCATGAGCCTTCCCTAGAATAGCTTGTTGACTCTGCAGCATAGATCATGCTTGTTCTCTGTGTCCCTGTAACCAAACCAAATGTTACTGTAATAAAATTACTCTTCCAAGTGATTTTTAAGCTCAAACACAGGAGTAAGAAGAACTTAAACAAATTAAAACCTGTCTAGCAAGATAGCCCCAGAGGACAGAAACATATTTAAAACATATTACAACTGTTTTCCACTGGTAAGAACATGAAGCCCCTTTCCCTTTGCCAAGTAGAGTACATAAGGCCAAGAAGGTGAAGCTAAAAGGATCAGAAAAGAATTGGAAAAAATGATGAGTCACTTTTCTCCCTCTTCCAAGATCCCCAAACACTAGCAATCTGAGAGGAAGAAGATAGACATTTCAGGTTTGATCAAAATAATATTAATCAGAAATGCCAGAAAAGACAACAAGCTGCAAGTAATTTTGATAGAGCCAATAAAATGAGTGTATTCCAAAATATTCTTCTTTACAGTATCTGATAGAAGCAGATAAGAAAAAGGCTTTCTTGGGATGAAAGAGATCAGAGACATAAGCAAACAATGTGTAGATACAGTGCACTAATCAAATTCCGTCCCTGTTTTAAAACTTTTCCTGATGTGCACAAGTTTCTTTTCCATGTTCACAGTCACTTTGACTCATTCAGACATAACTCCAAGTACTGGGTTGAGAGGCATGAGAGTGTTAGTGCACTTGTATGTGTCTACGTGTGCATGCATGTAAAACTCTTTCTCAATCCATGGAATCATCACAAAGTGAAAGGAAAATTAGCCATCATCTGGTTTCTTTGATCAATAAACACACTCAAACCAGACTCTCAGGCTCCGATCTGGGAGCTTCTGAGATACTTTATGAAGTCTGAGATACACAATGATATATTTCATAAAACTTGGCGAAACCCCAGGCTTTCTTGCTTGAACACAGTGACTCCGAATGAGATAGTTTACTGCCTCTCTCTAGCAGTTCCTCTCGATTCTGCCCTGTCAAACCAAGCTTTAAGAAAAACACCTTTTGGATGTCTGTCACTCCATCCTTTCACATACAGGTTTAGGATGAACTCAACATCATACTGTCCTCTGCTTTTAAATAACAGTATTATAGAAGTGTTCTACTTTACTGAGTTAAAAATTTTCCCTTAGTCCACAAAATGTATTCATTGTAAATAAAAGCAGGGTTTTAACAAGATAAAGATCACTACTCTAAGTTTTCGTTACTGTAAACAATAACTTAATTGAAATAAAGTTATTTATGATATGTCATTATGTTATAATTGACATGTAAATGATTTATTTTCAAGCTTCAAAGTTATATTTTTTTCACATAAAAGCAAAACTGTTTTGCACGTTTACTTTGTTAATATGATTCTGAATATAACCTGCTTTCTTTAAGGCTTTTTATCTTTTCTATTACAGAATTCCTCAGTATTCTTTAAATTCATTTAGAAAGTCTGCCTCCCTGAATTCAATAATACTATAAAAAGAAAAATTAAAGCAACTTCACACACTTGAGAAAAGATGACATTTTCTTTCTAACCTCCAGAGAAGGAAGAGGTGAGAAGAAAGGTAAACATTTTACATAACAAGACCTGATGTCTAAAATGTGCTTTCCAGAGAAATACGAAAGCTTGTTGTGTGATGATATGTTTAAATGGGATCTCTGTGGTCTATGTGTGAATGTAAATCACTTTAAGGTAGGCACTTACTGAAATTGCTTTATGTGATGTAGACTAGAAATCATTGCAAGTGACAACGACATAGGTTCAAAGCGAACCAACTTCCATGTAAACGTGGCCTTAAGGTTGGTTGCATATGTAAAATGAAGAGTGACAACTGGAAAAGGCTGCACTAATTCTCCTAATGGTAAAATTAAATTCTTTTATTGCTTTATATTAATATGATATTCCACACAGCATTTCAATCCCTTAAGCTAAGATATTAACAGAGGACATTTCTGTAAGTGGCACAATGCAATGTAATAATTTTCAAATATAAAGAACTATCTTCTCAGATATCAAGTAACTCTGATGTGATTCACTTTACTGTGAACAACTGCAAAAATTTAAAATAAAACAGTCTTTGTATAGAAACAGATATACTTAGGCTCAGGCACTACTGTTCCATCAGAGATAATGTTATTGATCATATACAAGTCTTTCAACTAACTACAAGCAAATATTTTTCAATTAAGTCTGGGTTGCCATCAAATTGCTAGATCAGTGCTGCAATTCCTGATGATCTTAGTTATATTATTGTCTCAATACAGTCATTTAGGTTTATTAGAAAAGTTAATGGAATTATAATGCTTCAATATGAAAAGAGAGGGGGAAGAAAATATTTAACTATAGTGAATAAATGTTGAATACATAATTTTGTAAAGACTGACCTAATTGATATCCATAAGCAAGAAATAATTTTTCATAAATTAGGATGTTATTGGCTGAATAGCCAAATAAATACACATTGAATAATAATAACAGCCAATCATTATATATCATTAATTATGTTCCAGATATCATACTAAATGACCTACATATTTTAAATCATTTTATCTCAAAACAACACTAGGGAGTAGGAGCTATTATTATTCTCATCTTATGGATAAAGACACCAAGACCCACTGAGTTTAATTAAGCAACTTGCCCAAAGTCACACAGCTAATATTTGGGAAAACTAGGATTCAAACTCCAATCATCTCACTCTAGAATCCATGTACTTAACCATAAACATTTTAAAACAACAATTCACTTGCCACAGTAATTAATGGAAATAGTTAAGGGAATTCATCTCACTAAATTAAAAGCACTACTAGCCATAAAAATTAAAATGAGAATTTTGTATTATGATGAAGGAGATGTTAGACAAATAGATATCAAAGAAATATTGGATATTGCAGACAAGTAAAAAGGATCACTGACATAAACATTTCAGCTGAATACATACATAGTCACAGTATTCTTCCCCCTTGACTGTTTAATATGTATGGAGTAACTTAGGGGTGCTTAACTTGGAGAATGTGCTCCTAGCACTTAGTCCCTTGACAAATATCATATTTATGTAACTATCAATTCATTTATAAAGTGTTTTTCCCTAGGGTTTACTGGAGTCAATCAGTATTATCCACTGAAAGAGAACACAAATATGGAATGGGAAGATGGGTAAATTAATCAGGCTGTCAGAATTGCTGGATTCTCTGGTTTTAGTGGAATCTTAACTACAGTTCAGTGATGTTTCTCCTGTTCTGAAATATATTTATACTGGGTATCTAAAATCTTAGGAATTTCTATATTTGAGCATCCCTAACATAGAGATGTGAAAAGCACTTAAGTATTCTGCAACCATCAAATGCAAAGTAGATCCCGGTCAATCAGCTGGCTGTGTTTCCCATATACTTGACCTAGGCATTCAGCCAACTATCGTCTGCATATATTTGTCAGAAAATCATATAAAACCTGATGATTCTTCTAGCAGATTTGCATACACATTTAATAAGAAAAGACCACTTGAACACCAAGGAACTCCAGATTTGGAAATTCTTGGAAGAGAAAATGGGTGGTAGGAAGTAGAGAAGGAAGAGAATCTCAGTGGAAGTGGACGCAAAGTGGCCTCACAGGGTGACATACCTGGGTGGATATACCATGATCTGGAGTCTGGCTTCAATCTCTCAAGGCAAGAAACTTAGACTTAATACTATACCCCTAAATAAGTGATGAAATGACTCTAACTAAGTTTTCACAAAATGGATGTATAATTATTAAGGTACCTGGGTGGCTCATTTGGTTAAGCATCTGACTCTTGATCTTACCTTGGGTCTTGATCTCAGGGTTATGAGTTTGGGCCCTGTGGTGGGCTCCACACTGAGCATGAAACCTACTTAAAAAACTATTAACTTCTTAATCTATAGCTGAAGATACCACTTCTAATGTCCATATTTCCTCCAATATTTATAGTCAATAATTACATCAAGAGGCTGATTGATGGCACAGAATTAAGGCAAAGCTCAAGGATTGACATGGGGAGTATTTTACTCAAATCATGATGAAGTCTAAAGAAATACATCTGCCCACAGCAAAGAACACACTTTGCTCACAGATGAGCTGAGACCCTGAATGCTGCATCTCTCTTCCTGGACAGTGCTGGAGCTGCAAGTCTAAAATTGGCCTCTCTGAAAGGACCTTCTCTGTACAAACCAATCCATTTATTTAACTACATTGTTCTAAGTAGCTCTAGAGAATATGATTTCTATTCTCAATAGACTTTGATGTTTTATTTGTTTTGTTTTACTATCAAAAGCAAACATGTTTCTATTATCCCTAAGTTCTTTGTAGGCACCTTCTTACAACCCTCATTATTCATACTCTCTTATATGATGTGATTGATATATAAGGTTGAGGAATTCAAGTTCAATGTGAAGTCCAGGTCAATTCACAGAAAATCCATTATACCTGGGCAACTGCCATTGGCTCCATGCAGGCTAGTCAGAATCAATGCAATTTCTTGAAGTGTTTCTGAATTTTCACCCTCAGTTTGTTTCTCTGGCTGTATTTCTCTTGTTGATCTATACTATAAATGTGTGAGTTTCCCTTACTATCATATTACCGTTTTCCTTTTTGTTCCTACTGTTTCTCAAGGAGGATCTCCTCCAATCACTACATTCATTAAGGTGATGTGTATTTCATACACCAACTTTTCTTGGCATTTAAAAATATCTAGAGGGAAGTTTCCCATGTATAGCATGCTATTACCTCCAACTGCTAATCTCCAACATTCACCATTTTCCTTTAAGGCGCATCAAATTCAATCATCCTCTGTGTTTCCCACTTCTAATGTCTGCACTACTTCTCAGACACTAAGACAAGGACTCTCAGAGAATGTCTTTTCTCTACTGTTATCCATTCCACTCCAGGGTGTAGTGTTGGGTTCTTTTTAATTTAATTTTTTTTTCACATATTTGATGGGGCTATGGAACTATCTTCTTAATTATACTCCCTATTTTCAGTATCTCTATATTTGACTTTATTTTATATACTTCTGCTAAATTATTCTTAAAACACAGAGATGATAAAGCAACCTCCCCATAGAGAAGATTTCAGTAGCTTTAAACTTCACCTACCATTAAAGTTCAAGGGTCCCTGTGATTGCTCCAAACCCATCTTTTTGGGTTTATCTCCACTACTTTTCTTTACTTTGATATTCTTAGTTTTATGCTTGATGCATTGTTCTACCTCATGCTTTTGTCATTATCTGAAATATCCTGATCTCCAAGTTGGGTTAATCCAATAACATCTTTGGAAAAGAATTCTATTTGATGACAGTATCTAAATAGCTCATGTCAGGGGCTAATAGTTGGCTTAGTCGGTTAAGTGTCCAACTCTTGATTTCAGTTCAAGTCATGATCTCCCGGTTCATGAGCTTGAGTCCTCCATCAGGCTTCACACTGACAGTGCAGAGCCTGCTTAGGATTCTCTCTCTCTCTCTCTCTCTCTCTCTCTCTCAAAATAAATAAAATTTAAAAAGATATAAATAAATAAATAGCTCATGTCATATTCAATGTAGACATCTAACATGGAGCAACAAATACCTAAGTCTTTACAACAAATTCATATTTTCAAATGTGAGGGAAGTACCCCAATATAGCAATATTACCAAACAGGTGGTTATTTTACTAAAATGTAGGAGCTCTAAAAATACCATTAAACCTGAAACATATAAAGGAAAGTAATTCAGGTTTACCGTTCTTTTAAGATCCATCTCAGATATTCTTAGTTTCATGCTCCTTTCTTGAATTCTCTCTCATCCCTCTTCCCCATCAACCGTCTACTCTCATCAACTAAAATTCAACTCTACATCTAGAAACTATATATTTCTTTATCAGTATAATTCTGGCAATTATTATCATTTCTTAAATTATTTTAGTCATTTTTACATACATCCCATGTACATATATCCTGTACACCAAGTAATCTTTAAAGAAACTTAATATAATTAATGTAATTAATTTGTTATTATACAATTATATAGTTCTTACTGTAGTATATAATTATACAAAACATATACATGTACACAGTGTATACTTATATGTTCTAAATAATTATATACACATACATATATCTCCATCAATACCACCACCATTACCAACTTCCCACACTACTAAAGGACAGCAAGAATGTAGATTATTTGTGCTATCCAAGTAAAGTCCCTCCTGCAGTCCCATTGGCTGACTCTATTTCAAGCTTTTCCTATACTGAGAAATTTTCTGATTCTAGAACAAGCAGTGAACTATGTGGAAAGAGCCTCAAGGTAATATTCAGTTTTCATGCTTCATATCTTCCCTTCTACCTCAACGGAATGGGTCCATAAGGGCTCTTTGTATAATTTTATGAGCTATAGGGCAAAACGAATATTGGCAAACTATTGGCAAAGTCAAACAGGAAATAGTGGTACATGAAAAGGGTTATATATTTGACATATATAAAATTCTAAGCTTATATAAAGGATAGCAGCCCTAAGTTTACTATCATCCCCTATATGCATATTATAGGTCTTCTAAACTGTAGGGATTATCAAGTTTACCCCTCCATTTGGTAAAAGAGTGGTTGAGCCTGAAAAAGGTTAAGTAAATATTCCAAAAGTCAAGAAGCTAATTATCTATGTTCGAGGTTTTTCATTCCTTTTCAATCTCCACATTTACCCTCAGATCCTAGGAAAATATTCTAAGAGAATATTCTAAGAAATATATTATTTTCTAAGAAAATATTCTAAGAGAATGGATTCCAAAAGGATGTTTTTCCCCAGAAATCTAAGCATTTTTATTAAATTAATCTGGGAAGTAAAATAAAAAAGAGACATTTACTAACACTTTGTTTCTGTGAATTTAAGCAATAAAAGATGGAAAAGTGCAATGAGATAAGGATGAGGAAAGAGATTTCAGTTGGATAACAGAGCCCTTTTTTAGCACCATATGAGAGCACATGTGATAGTTCCTCAGTTTTCCCAAGTATTTAGAGTCATTAAATACTGGTACAGTTTCTCAGTCCCATTGCTACCCCTTTTTTCCTACCAATGCTGGTCATTCAAGTATAGTATTCTTTAAAAAATTAATTAGTTGGGGTGCCTGGGTGGCTCAGTCAGTTAAGTGTCTGGCTTTGGCTCAGGTCATGATCTTGCAGTTCTTGGGTTCGAGCCCTGCATCAGGTTCTGTGCTGCTAGCTCAGAGCCTGGAGCCTGTTTCAGATTCTGTCTACCTCTCTCTCTGCCCCTCCCCCACTCGTGCTCTGTCTCTGTCTCAAAAATAAACTATATAAAAAATAGAAAAAAAATTAATTAGCAGGGACTCCTGGGTGGCTCAGTTGATTAAGCATCCAACTTTGGCTCAGGTCATGATCTCATGGTTCATGGGTTTGGGCCCCACATCAGTCTCTGTGCTGACAGCTCAGAGCCTGGAGCCTGCTTTGGATTCTGTGTCTCCCTCTCTCTCTCTGCCCTCTTCCCCAACTTGTGCTCTGTCTCCCTCTTTCTCTCAAAAATAAATAAACATTAAAATTTTTTAATTAACTAGTAAATATAATTAACATAAAATAATACATAGCACATACAACAAACAAACTTATAGCCCGGAATACACATTGACTTTTCTTAGATGTTTTTAGCTACAAAACTCATTGCCGTTATCTGTAATCATTGATCTTTTATTTAGCTTTCTAAATGGGCTTGCAAATCATCAGGGTACCAGAATTTAGCTTCCCAATTTTCCAGGACTCCATTGCAGTTACTCTTGTATGCAGCCAGGAGGTCATGCTCAGCTCTGCCTGGGATGAGCCATGAACTATTACATTGCCTTTCCATTGGCTCAGGCTCTGCTCTCAGGTTACTTGGGCTGTGAACTTTCATGTCTCAAATTACAATAATAAATTTCAGAGCACATAATCCTCTAATCTCATCCCAAAGCAGGGGAGCTGTATCAATTTCATTGGTAGCTGCCATTTGTTTTCTCATTTCCTTTTTTTCCCTTTTTCCCCTTCCTTCTTTCCTTCCTTCCTTTCTTCCTTCCTTCCTTCCTTCCTTATTTCTTTTCCTTTTTCTTTTTTTGCTATAGAGTCAGTTTCCCCTCTTGTAGGTTCTCTAATGGCTCTTGACCTACACGGTCAGTCCTCCTCCATTGCTGACACTCTTTATATCCTGTCCCTAAATCACAGTCTTTTCCGGAGTTTATAGTTTCCGGAGAATATAGAAACTCCTACCTATACTGTTGAACATCAGATTCAACTATGCTTTTCTACATATAACTGCCATATGATATAATTATACATAGTTTTTTTTTATATAAACACATGTATGCACAGATTCCCATATTTTATTCACAGGCTTGTACACATGCACACACACAGCAGCCTGGTTGTTACATTATTATCTTCCATGAAATAACATTAAAGGAAATGAAGTAAAATTTTACCAAAACTATTTTTAGCTTTTTCATTTCTAGTGCAACTGCACTTAAGTCCATCCATGCCTGTGTCTGTGAACGGGAGCCCTGCTCAAAGTAATGTGGTATCAGCTCCTATTTGATATATTCCTAGGTCTTGGCTGAGAGCATTTCATTAGAGATGAACTGCACCTAATGCAATCACCAGAATTAAAGCAGTTAAGAAAATGTAGCTCCTTGCCAAGAAACTCTGCTGTATTGTGCTCTCTTTCGCTTGCCATTCCAGAAAGTATGCAACGAGTACTAATAAGTCGCTGGCTGGAGTTCCAGAAAGAGCAGCAGGAATAAAAATGCTGACCTCGGTACATTAGTCCTCACTTTACATTCCATGAAATTCTCACTGATTGATCTACAAGGCAACATATCCATCCATTCCATTACTGTTCTTTCCAAGAGCCTTTTAGGAACTTGCAAAATCAATATAATTCTGTAAATAAAGTAAATTTCCATCAGTATGACTATAAATATGATAACAGAAAAACTTGTCATATTTTAAATGATGGTAATTTGAACGAAAGGTGGGGGGGCAGTAATTCTATCATGAAGATCCAATTTTACTTTAAGAAAATAATGTAATTACTATAAAAATAATAAGCTAGGTATTACATTAACCAAAGTTTAATTGAAGCTCTTTAAGATTTCATATTTTAAGTTAGAGATGTATCAAAATATTTCCCTAATTTGGACTTATATGTGATCAAATTCTAACTATATATAGATATGAGGAAATTGAATAAATGGGTACTTTTCAGTGGAAAATAGAGTAAGGGACACTTCTTTCAATTGGTTGTAATTTTGGAACTATTGTAAAGGAAAAAGAGGATTCAGAATATAAATTGTTGTATATATGGAAAATAATCTATTTTAATGATGATGTGTAACAAAATGCTTTTTCATAGAAAAGGTGAAATTGAACCTGACAACACAGCTTTTAACTAATGTGTAATTACTCAGACAAAATTATTTTTTCTTGGAGTTTTTCTACTGAAATTCTCAGAGACAAAATGAGTTTTTATAATTTTACTCAGCAAGATAATGTTCTTCCTGCAGATAAACATAAAAATACGCACTGTGTACTTTTATACACGAGTGTATAATAGGGGAAGATGTTCATACTCACAAGACAGCATAATGGTAAAGAAATGGCTGAATGAACCATTTCTCCTAGAAAAGCCAGCACTTCCAGGTGTATTAGAAAGGGATACACAGACACACACACACACACACACACACACACACACCTATACACTATGACTGTCCTTTTTGTTTTGTTTTATTTTGTTTTGATGTGACTCATTCATTCCACTGTCATTTTTTTAAATGAAGTACATTTACCCCTTTCAAGAAAATGTGAAATTTATTTCACAGGTGGATGGCAACTTTACTTAGGAATGTCATTCCTAGATCATTTTAGATTTACAAAGTTAGCCCAGAGCCTAGTATAGGATGAAGGTTGAAAGTAAAACTCCCCTGCAGAATAAACAATTTTGGGTTGAGAGAGGTAACTTAAGAGAAGTTAGGAAGAAAAATCTTGACAATCAGGGTGGATTATTAGAGAAAGTCGCCTGTTCAAGTAGGGAAACACAAGAAAAGATATTTCACACGTTCAACTTGAAGTAGTTGGCTGTGTTGCAGTTCTCACCTATTATCCTGACTTTCAATTTTAAAATGTTCATAATGAAAGCTAGTTTCAGCTGGCTTCTTTGGAGGAGGGAAATAATGAAGAAAAAGTTGGGTGGGGAGAAAACAGATTATCCCAATGACAGAGGGATAAACGAAAATACCGTGGGAGAAGAAATTCAGAATTACAGGTGCTTCGACACCACAATTTCCTTGAAAACCCTAAGAAATAATGAAGAGGGTACTAGTTTTACATCGTACCTGGGCAGAGGACTTAAGCCATTTCATTTTAGTGGATATTAGAAGACTTGGATCTACTCAGGATACTCAAAACACCTGTCAAAGCACGAGCCATTGCAATATTATAAAAGCCAATAATTTAGTGTGATGCAAATGTGAAATGAGATGAACAGAGAATAATTTTTTTTTCTGTGCCTCATAGTAAGTGGCATTTGGAGTTCAAATTAAACACATCTAATTGAATTACCACATTGAGAGACTATACAATGTGCCTGTCTTAATTCTGGCTGCTATAATAAAATACCACAGATTTGGAGGCTTAAGCAATAGATATTTATTTCTCATAGTTCTGGAGGCTGAGAAGTTCGAGGTCAGGGTGCCCAGCATGGACTAGTTCTGATGAAGGCTTTTTTCTTGGCTTGTAAACATCCCTCTTCTTGCTGTGTCCTCACATGACAGACAATGAGGAAGCAAACTCTCTGATGTCTCTTTTTAAAGAGATACGAATTCCATTATGAGGACTCCACCATTGTGGCTTCATCTAAACTTAATTACCTTTAAAGGCCCCATCCCTAAATACCACCATACTGGAGGCTAGGCTTCATATAAATGGGGAAGGACTTAATTCAGTTAATAGCAGTGCCTCATAATAAAAACTACTTATACGTTTTTATTATCCATATATATGCAATGTGTATATATATATATATATATATATATACACACATAAATGAGCATACTACATGTGTATATATGCAACTTTTTTATTAAGGGTATCTGTTTCTCTGTAAACACTCTACACGTTTATATTTTACACACTCTGCTCCAGCACGCATATACATGCAAATGCACACACTTGCAAACAAATGCAGTATAAACTACTAAGTGAAAATGTAACTTGTAACAATTATTTTTCTGGGGAAACTCAAGGTTCAGGCAAAACACTAGGAGGTGGTTTTTCTTGGGGTAGGGATTAGCATTCATCTAAGAAGTGACGCTCCCTATCCCCAGGCTTAGTGTATAACTATAGAAAGTGTTTTGAAATAGGATATACACAGTGAACCTAGACGTGGTACTATTTCCTTCTGAGTCAACTCTGTAATGAGGTTCAACTGTTTTAACCTATACACTGCAGCTGCCCCCAAAACCAAAGATAATTATTCATTAAGAATAGAGATGAATCCCAATTCCAAACTGAAGTATTTTAATACTGTGCATTTCATTCTTCTTCTTCCATGATGTTGAAGAATCCAAAGTTTATTGTATTTGTGTGAGTAAATCTAATATACGAAGGAGATAAGCATTAATGAAGAGATGATATTTTAGAAAATATTATTCATTTATTAATTCTTTCAGCAAATGCTTATTGAATGCCTACTATGTCTTGAGTATTATACTAGGTACAAGGAAGACAAAAATGGAGGAGTCATGCCTGTTCTCAAGCACAATCTGGTCTTGTATTATTTAGAGATAACTCCCTCAAACAGAGCCACGTGCTGCAATATGATAGAAGTAGACGTGGACTATTGTGACATCTTAAAAGTTGCACAGTAGATGAGATTTCCAAGAAGTCTTGCCTGATGCAAGAGAAGGAAGAATCCAGATAGATGAAAGAGTGATAGACAAATGGACAGAATTCAGTGGGAACATGACAGCACATGAATTGGGGATGGTAGAAGATGTCTGGGTAGAGTCCTAGGTCATCTCTTATTTCCACAAAAGCAACTCTGTTTCTGTCTGCTCTGTATTTTTTGAGTTTCATCTAATACTTTATTTGAGTTAAGCTTCATGAAAATAATATATATCAAGATCTTATAGTAGAGTTTGTGAGGAGTTTAAAATAGCAGGAACTAAGAGGGCATGTGTAAAAATGCTATAGAGTTAAATTAACAAGATTGACAAAGGACAAATGGCAAACTTGATTAAATGAGAACCTAAGTGTAACAGGATGAAATGTAGCATCCTCTTGTATAAGGGATAAAAGACTTTAATCGGAACTGGCACCATCACGCCTTACTAGAAAAAAAGAAAGAGAGAGCTATTTACTTACAGTAAGTATGGTTTCTCCTACAAAGCAAGTGTGGCTTGGATGGGTCAAGAAAAAGCAAAATTCTTATTTTTCACAAGAATGGTAAAATTTGTTCCAGAAAAAAGCAAGATCAAAATCAGACTAATAAGAAAATTTTTTCATTTAATTTTTTCCATATGAATTTTCATCTTGGTGTGATATGTTTACACCATAACTAACCATATGAAGACTAACTCCCTCAAGATAAAAATGGAGTTAATGCCACTTTCCATTCACTATACACTGAATTTTTGTGTCTCCCCAAATCCATCTGTGGAAATCTTAGTTCCCAACCCCAGTGATAGTTTTAGTAGTAAAAGTTGTAGATGATTAGGTCATGAGGGTGCAGCCTCAGGATAGGGATTTGTGCTGTTATAAAAGAGACCCCTTAAGGCTCCCCTGCCTCCTTTTGCCATTTAAGGACATGCAAAAAGGTTCTATGAACCAAGAAGCAGGACCTCTCCAGACACCAAAGCTGTTAGAGTTTTGATCTTGGACTTCCCAGTCCCCAGAACTTTGAGAAATAAATTTCTGTTATTTTTAAGCGATCCAGTGTGAAATATTTTTGTCACTGCAGCCCAAAAGGACTAAGACACCGTTCTAGATCCTCTATAGCTTAATCATAGGAGAGATTCATTAGCATTTGGTTGAGACTTGAAGTGTCACAAAACTTAAGGTGGAATTTCCTCCTTTTGTGAGGGAGATGAAGTATATTGAGGGAGGCAAAAAAAAAACCCCAGCATGATGGATTTAAATAGATGGAAGGAGGAAGGAAAGGTAAAAAGAACTGTTGGCCTCAGTCTGAAAATGTTTTCACTTGCTTAATTAAGAAAGCTACTAAGTCTATCCCTGTGTCTGTCTTTGTTCTCAGACCATGTACTAACATTCTAAGAGCTTTGTGGCCATTTGGTTGCATAGTTTTTATCCAAATTGTCCAGAATAAGGTTACAAAGAATCCCAAATTATCAGTAAACAATAAATCTTTATTTCTAACTCAATTATGCTAGGTTCACTGTGGTTCTGTTCTACATTCCAGAATATAAGCTGGAAAAATACCAGCTACCCCTAATATAGGCTTCTCATGGCAAAGAAAAAAGAGCAATCAGCAAGGTACAAAATGGTCTTTACACATTTGCATTTTCTGCATAAGCCTGGCATACATGCCTTTCTTTCCTGTCATAGGCTACACAAATGACCACTAATGAAGTCAATGAGGTAAGGTTGTATAATCTATTTTAAGGGATGGTAAAAAAAAATAGGAAAAATAATAAAAATTATAACAAATATAACTTTTAAGAAAAAGAAAAGGTGATTCTTTTTTAAAATGATGTAAGGATAAAAGAAAGAAGGGAAGAATAAATAAAGGGAAAAAAGGAAGGGAGGGAAAAAGAAGGAGATTTAGCTGTGGTGTTGGTAATAATTTAGAGATGGACTGGACTGGAGAGAGAGACAGACCAGCTACGAGGCTCTCGCTGTAATCTATATAAAAAAGAATTAGTGGGGCACCTGGAAGGCTCAGTTGGTTAGGTGTGTGACTCTTGAATTCGGCTCAGGTCATGATCTCATTGTTTGTGGGTTCAAGGCCCGCTTCTGGTTCTGTGCTGACAGGGCAGAGTTTGCTTGGGATTCTCTCTCTCCTCTCTCTCTGCCCCCCACCACTCGCTTTGTCTCTCTGTCAAAATAAATGAATAAACTTAAATAATAATAATAATAATAATAATATTAATAATAAGAGATTGCTAGGATGCAAAGCCAGTAATGATGCAGGACCTGTAGTGCTATAACTTTCATCATTATTAAAGAAACTGTACCTAAGATAATTTTTAAAACAAAGATGATGGGAAGCACAAATATTGTATATTTTAATTATAGGATGGAAGTAATAGGAGAAATTGTTACTAAAGGTAAATTTTCCTTACCAAAGTTGTAAGGGTAGATTTATATTGGAATGTTTCCTTTTTTTTAAGTTTATTTATTTATTTTGAGAGAGAGGAAGAGACCCAAGCCGGCTCCACACCATTAGCAGGGAGCCTGATGCCATGAGGTCATAACCTGAGCTGAAATCAAAAGTTGGCCACTTAACCAACTTAGCCACCCAGATACCCTTATATTAGAATGTTTCTAATAGTTTGTGGTACTGCCTATCTATGAAGCAAATGTTTCTACGTCTTTATTTTAAGATATTGTTGTGGACTAAATGTCCATGTCCCCTCAAAATTCATATATTGAAGCTATAGCCCCCAATGTGTTGGTATTTAGAAATGAGGCCTTTGGGAGGTAGTTAGATGAGGAAGACAGGGCCTTGTTCTAATGAGTTTGGTGCTCATATAAGAAGAGACACCACAGAAATTATTCCATAATGTAGGTAGTGTGTGAAATCCAGGAAGAAAGCCCCAACCAAAATTTAACCATGCTGGCATACTGATCTGATATCAGCCTCCATAACCATGAGAAAACAAATTTATGTTACATAAGCCACTCAGCCTATGGCATTTCACCATGGTAGCTTAACTTGACTAAGACAAGTTTGTGACAAAATAAATAGGAGTACAGAACAGACCAAGAATGGCCTTCAAAGTGTTTTAATATTTGAAAGTATTCAACAAGTATATAAATAATTGGTATAAGGAATACTGTTCTTTGGAAACCAAGCTATCTATCTATCCCAAATAATGGAAAAAGCACTTGCCAACCTGGAGTTTATGGATAATATATCTTTCTATAATTTAATCTCGTGCTTCCTTCAGATAATTTGAAGAATAAATTTTTTCAAACAGATTGATTAGTGTCTGGTACTATGGCCACTCATTCTGGCTCTTCATGCTACACTCCACTGAATGTTGAATGAATGAATGAATGAATGAATAATTCCATTTTGACTTGAGGGTAAACTGTAAGTCCCCTAAAACCTTTGGGGATTCTTGTCACCCCATGTCACCCTTCAGCTCCTAGATTGACTTTCTAAAATGCTTTAAAATCACACAAATCCACCCTATGTCCTATTTATAGTGTAGGAACACAATGTTACAATGTCTACTTTACTAGTTAGAGGAGTTGTCCCTATCATGCACAAAGGGGAAGAGAAGAGGGCATCTGTCCTATCAGCCACCCATGTTGACAGCAGTGAACACTAGGAATAATAATAAAAACAATAACTAACATTTATTGAGCATTTCTTATGTGCCAGACATGGTATTACAAATTTTACAATAATCTAATTTAATCTTTTAATAAACCCTCTAACAAAGGTACTATTGCTATTACCACATTACAAATGAGACAACCGAAATGAACACAGTTTATGTGAGTATCTGGATTGTTTACTACCCATCATAGACATGATCACATGAAAAAGAAACGAAAGCCTGGAAAAAGCACAGATTAAGACATGGATATCAATTTCCTGTTTATCCCATCTTCTTGCTACAGTGAAAATCTATGTGTAGATCTTTGGCCTTCCAAAATATGTTTGGTTAAAAAGATCTCTGTCATACAGATACTTGCTCTATTAAGATCTCACACACACACACACACACACACACACACACACATGCACAATGCACACACACACGGGGAGAGAGAGAGAGAAACAGAGAGACACAGAGAGAATAGCAGAGTTGCATTTATTACCCAACATGAAGTATACATTTTTTGCCTTGCAACTGCCAGGCATTCATCAGCCACATTCCAGGAACATCACACCATTTCTGTATTATCAGAAACTTATCCAAATTTGATTTCCCCAAACATAAGTGACCCATAGGGAGAGTTTGATGAATGTCCTCCCACAGAGGATTTTTAATGGATTTCTATTTCTGCCTCAGCTGCTTTATTTGAGCCTCCATTGAAGGTAAAGCAATGCCACATGACATTCTCTTATTCTGTTAGGGTCTCTTCCAAGTCTCAAGCCCTATTATAGAGATACTAATATTCTGAAGAATTCAAAAACCTTCATTGTCTATTATTCAAATTCATGAAATTTCCTCTGGTTACTGTCGCATAGCATTTTCCTTTTTAAAATATTAAATTATTCAATTCACTTCCATTTTTCTCCATTGCAACACCCCAACCCCCTTCTAATACTATGCATTCTGAATATATACTGCCAGAAGGAATAATTCCTACAAATTAATAAGGCTTGTCATAGAAAATGTCAACTTAATATTGGAACAACAGAGCAATAAACCAAAAGCAATTCCACAAAGTAATGATGCATGGCTAAAAAATAAAATCTGTCCTTTGTCAGGTTTTTTGGTGGGTGCTAATAAGAAATCTAATTTTGTTAAGATAAAAACTATTTTTTCTTAATGTTTTATATGATAGGATTTTATTAAAATAAACCTATCCTTTTTCTCTTTTTATCATTAAGGAAACTCTCCTTTTTATAGAAATCATTGCTATGGAATATATAGCAATTGACAGTGAAGAAAATCCAATAAGATATAAAATAGGTTTCTTTATTAAATATATTTCAAATATCTCAGTCATGTATTTCATGTGGCCAAATTTGGCACCATCTGGAAGTAAACAGCATAAAACTACTAAATGGATCCAAATTATTTAGATAAAGAATATATCTCACTACAAATTTAAGAGTCTAGAAATATCATACAGTTTCATAAATCTACAATGAGTTCCATAGCATTGCCATTACTAAGGATGGAAACATTAGAGTAATTTTACAAATAAGAGCTTTAGAAATAGGGGCGCTTGGGTGGTTCACTCCGTTAAGTATCTGACTTTGACTCAGGTCACGATCTCTCGGTTCTCGAGTTCAAGCCCTATGTAGGGCTCTGTGATGACGGCTTGGAGCCTGGAGCCTGTTTCGTGTGTGTGTGCGCGCGCGCGCGCGCCCCTACCCCGCTAGCATTCTCTCTCTCTCTCTCTCTCCCTCTGCCCCTCTCCTATTCACACTCTGTGTGTGTCTCTCTCTCAAAAATAAATAAACATTTAAAAATTTGGAAAAAAGAGCTTTGGGAATATGTATATAACACATGCATAAGAGCACATATATATGAGATGATACATGATAGTTAATTTTGAGATACAAAGTACACATATTGGTAATCCTCTTATCAGATACTACATTCCTTATATCCTATCCCCTTTGCAATAGCATTTATCCCCCCTAAAATTGTAAATATACAATTATAGTTAGTATGTTAACTGTTTATTGGCTAAATCCCACTAGAACATAACCATGCAAGGCAAAATCTCCTTGAAATCACTGTTTTATTATATGAAATTTTAAATATATGCCAAAGTAGACAGAAGAGTGTAATGTACTTCTTGTGCTTATTATCTGATTTCAACAATTATCAAGTCATGGTTATTCACACCCATATATTCTACATATACCCTAGATTAGTTTGAAGTAAATCTCAGACTACTTATTATTTCATCTATAAATATTTTAGTATGTATTTCTATAAGATACTCTGTAAAATATGTAATTGCAATGATACTCCCACACCTAAAAAAATTAACAGAAATATCTTAATGTCATCAACTATCCAATTAGTGTTCTAGATTCACTTATTGTGTCACTGATTTTCTTGCATATGTTCCCAAATCCATATCATCGCTAAAAAATGAAATATAAGAATCTGAAACATAGGGAATATTAGGCCATGTTTGCTATGAGGCAAAGTAGGGAAAAGGTCCAACATAAAGGAGTTAGGTTTTGTGGGGCAGTCTTCAGAGAAAGTAGCAAAAAATAATCAGAGACAACTAGTTGTAGTATTGAGGATTTACTCATATGCAGGAATATACAATGGCCCCTTAGAAGATTATCACCCAGAACAAAGGCCAACTATGACGTGGTGGCAAAGCAAAAGTCTCACAGTATCATAAGGAAAAGCAATTGGTCTTTTTAAAACAAAGTCATTGGCTTGTTGGTTCAGGATGGGGCTGAGCAGAGCCCCTGTGCCCCTGTGCTGACCCCGTGCCCTTTACAGAGTACAGATAGTACAGCCGAGTCACAGACTACAGACAGTCACAAAGTTCACTATCCGGCTGTTGTTGGCTGCTGTTCTGCTAATTCCGACCAATTTTCCAAGAAGTCTTGGCCCTACCTTCATAGTAACTTACAACCTCTTCCAGACTCTGGATCATGCAGAAGGCAAGTCCTTATGCATGTGCTCAAAGCTCAGAGAGAATTTCTTTGTTAATACATTGTAATTGCTTGATTTGTCTCTTACATCTCTTATAAGTTTCTACTACATCTTTCATTTATTTTTAACTCCCAATTTATTTGCTGAGTTCTCTAGAGTTCTTTAGAGAACATAGATTGGTAACATTCCCTATGATAACATGATATGTCATGCTCCTTTGCTGTCTGTATTTCTCACATACCAATCATGAGACCTAGAAGCTTGATCAAATTCTGATTCAGTTTCTTTGGCAAGTCCAGTTTATGTGAGCTGTTTTGTTCTTCTTCAGAAAGCATATGATGTCCATTTTCTCTCTTCTTATATGTCAACAGTGCTTGATAATCAGTTCCTAGATCTATTAATTCATTACAGGTTACCAAATTATATCATTTCTTCTGTCAGCCCTTCTTTTAATTTGATGGAATACTTGTATAAAGAGAAACTTCCCCTTATCAAATATTTGGTTGTACAAAGAAATAATTTATTTAGAAAGGTAGGATAATGTTTAATTCTTCCTTTTTATTTATGGGATTTAAAAATGGGCTCATTCCCTAGCATCTTCAAACATGATTTTGGTAAACAGAATTCTGAAATGACCCCCAATAACCTTTGATGAGTCTCTCTTCTTGAATATCGGCAAGACCTTTGAATATGATGAAATATCACTTCTGTGATAGTACACTACACAACAAGGGTGAATTTCATTTAATAGATTTAATTTTTTTTAAAAAGTGAGATTATCAAAGTTGGTCCTGAGTTAATCGGATGCTTAAATTTAAAAAGAGGGACTGGACCCTCCCTGAGAAAGAGATTCTCCTGCTTGCTTTTAAATCATATATGGGGGAGGTGGACACATTACAAATCAAAAATACAGTAATAGTGGCTTTTATATTTACTTATGTAGTTTCCATTATGACTGTTCTTTATTTCTTCTAATGGATTCCAGTTAAGTGTCCTTTCATGTTAGCTTGAAGGACTCCCTTTAGTACTTCTTATGAGACAGATCTGCTAGCAATGATCCTCTCAGTTTAATCTGGGAATGTCTTTTGCTTTTAAAGAATAATTTTGCGAGACATAAAATTCTTAGTTGACATTTTTTTCTTTTATCTCTTTAAATATTTCATCTCACTGACTTCTAGACTCTATGATTTTTGATGAGAAATCTGTTACTTTTATTGGAGATTTCTTATATATGATGAGTCACTTCCCTCTTGTGCTTTCAAGATTCCATTTTTGTCTTTGGACAGTTTGACTATAATGTGTCAAGATGTGGATATCTTTAAATTTATCCTATTTGGATTTTGTTGAAATTCTTAATGTGTAGATTCATCTCTCATGAAATCTGGGAGATTTTCAGCCAATATTTCCTCAGTTACCCTTTTTGACACTTTCTCTCCTCTCCTTCAAGACTCCAACACACATATGTTGCTACACTTGATGGTGTTCTACAGGTCTCAGGCTCTTTTCATTTATCTTTATGTTTTTTTTATTCTGCTCATATTTGACAATCACAGTTGACTTACTTCACATTCATTGATTCTTTATTCTGTCTGTTCAAATCTGTTATAGGAAATCTCTACTAAATTTTTCATTTTGACTACTGTACTCTTCAACTCAAGAATTTCCACTTAGTTCCTTCTTTTTATAATTTCTATCTCATTCTTCATAGTCTCTATGTAGTGAGACATAGTTATGCTGGTTTTCTTGAGTTCATTGCCTATGATTTCCTTCAGCTCTTTGAATATACTTAAGGCAGTTGCTTTCAAGTCTGTGTCTAATAAATCCAATGTCTGAGTTTCTTCAAAGATAATTTATATTAACATCTTTACTTTCTGAGAATGGGCCATTCTGTCTTCCTTCTTTTTTTAAATATTCATTTATTTTTTTATTTATTTTGAGAGAGAGAGAGAGAAAGAGAGGGGGAGAGAGAGAGGGAGGAAGGGGGGGAGAGAGAGAGAGAGAGAGAGAGAGATTGAGAGAGAGATTGAGAGAGAGAGATTGAGAGACCAGGACAGACCAAGGGAGAGAGAAAGAGAACCCCAAGCAGGCTCCACGCTATCAGCATGGAGCCCAATGCAGGACTCAGTCTCATAAACTGTGAGTTCATGACCTGAGCCAAAATCAGGAGTCAGACGTTCAACTGACTGAGTCACCCAGGCACCTCTCTGTCTTCCTTCTTGAGTGATATTGGCAACATGTCAACATAAGGTATTCTTCCTTTTAATCCCCCTTGTTTGAATCAATGAAGTAGTCATCCATACATGAACAAAGGGACCTTGGTGGGTCTTTTGCAACCCAGGACCTTACTCCAAGGAACCTGGGAGGAGTCTCAACCACCAGTACAGCTGGTAAGAGATGGACATACCTCTGTATGGGCTGTGGAACCAGCAGAGCCAAAGAAACAGCTTAGACCCCTCTCACAGCTCTCAGGGAAAAATCAGGTGAGTGCTAACTTGGGCAGGTATTCATGCATTACAGAGAACTTGCAGAAGTCCAATCTTCCCAAAGGAAGACTCCAGCATACCATTGGGGAAAAAAAGAAAGAAAGAAAAAGAAAAGTATAAGTTGGGGTCACAGAGGAGGCAATAAGACAAAATTTTTTGCTGTCATCCCTCCCCCAAAAAAACACTGAAAAGGGCTAATTTATCTGGTAAAGGCAACCCTTCCCATTGGAAAAGGAAAGCAGTGAATGTATAGCTATCCTAGTTGAGTGGATTGCTGCTAGAGATGAAAGCTCTATGAATGGGGGGATAGAAGGACATTGGGAAAGAGGCAGATAAGAATTTTAAATGGTGTTAAAAGGATTGTACTCACCAAAAAGTCCACCCAAGAGCCTCTAGGATTACCACCCTCAGGGAACTTTCTACTGGGTCCTGGCTATCCCCAATGCACTATGTGCTAAGCACATACCTCCCACCATTCTCCTTGTGTGTGCTCATAAATACATCTGCAAAGTGACCTGTCAGGGAACACTCAGAAAATAGGCAGCAGTCAGTGGGCAAGACAACAGTCAGTGTGTGTTATAGCACAAAGTTGAGCTATAACACTACCTCCCAGAAAACAAAGGAATGGTTTCCAATAATCAGCTTGATGAATTGTAAGAACCACAGAAGACATAAAAGCTTAAAAACATGGCCACAAGAGAGAGCAAGAAAAGTGGAACAGGTTCACTTTCGCAAACCCAGAGTAAAAACTCAGATAATAACAATACTACCCCTTCTACTGAAGACAATGAGCAGAGAGGTAATCTGCTACTTCAAATGTGAAAGCACTTATGCACAACTACAAGGAATATGAAGAATAGAGGATATATGGCATCACAAAATTAAAATGATAATTTTCCAGCAACTGAGTTCCAAGGCATGAAATAATGGTGATCTAACTGACAAAGAATTCAAAATGGTGGTAATGAACAAACTCAATAAGTTACAAGAAAACTCAGAAAGTCAATTCAATGAAATCAGGAATAAAATCTATGAGCAAAATGAATTCTTTTCAAAGAGATTGAAATTATAAAAAGGAAACAAACTGAAATCCTGGAGCTGAAGAATTCAAAGAAGGAGATGAAGAATACAATAGAGAGCATCTATAACAGGTCACATAGAAGAAAAAATAAACTACTTAGGGGAGGGGAATTTTGAAGTAACACAGAGGAGACAAAAGAGCAGGATTACATAAGGAGAAAGCAGAGAGAAGGGGACAGAGATTTTGTTTTAAGAAATAATAGCAAGAACTTCCCAAGCCTGGAGAAAGACTTGGACATATAAGTCCATAAGCTAATAGCTCATCCTATTTTCTTAATGCAAAAATACCTTCTCCAAATTACAGTATAATGAAATTGTCAAAAATCTATGATAATAAAAAGAATCTTAAAGGGAGTCAAGAATAAAAAGAATATAACCTACAAAGGAAACCCCATTGTGTTATCAGTGAATTTCTCAGCAAAAACTTTACAGGCCAGGAAAGAATAGAATGATACATTCAAAGTGTCAAAAGAAAAAAAATTGCTAGCCAATATTACTTTATTCAGGAAAGTTGTGAAGTCTAGGCTTGCTTAGACAAACAAAAGCTGAGGGAGCAAATTCTGAAAGGTATTCTTCAAGCCAAAATGGAAAGAGGTTAGCCAGCAACATGCAAACATACAAAAATATATAACACATGCATAAAGGTGAAAAATATACAGTCATACTTAGAAAACTGTAACTCAATACTAGGATGGTGCATTAACCACTCAACTATAGAATAAGGATTAAGATCAAAGAACAGTAGAAACAATTACACAAATTGATAACAAATACACAACATAAAAGGAGGTAAATTGTGACCGGCAGAAGTAAAAGGTGGAGATTTTAAAGGCAACTAACAATAGATGTTATCAGCCTAAAATTGTCTACTTTATCTATGAGTTGTTTTCTATAAGCCAAATAATAACCACAAAGCAAAAACCTAATGAAACTGTAGCCAGACTAAGAAACAAAAAGGCTCAAATAAATAAAATCATAAATTAAAGAGGAGAAATTATAACTCACATTACAGAAATACATAGGATCAGGGGCACCTGGGTAGCTTAGTCAGTTGAGAGTCCCACTCTTGATTTTGGCTCAAGTCATGATCCAAGAGTCGTGGGATCAAGCCCTGCATCAGGCTCCATGCTAAGTGTGGAGCCTACTTAAAATTCTCTCTCTCCCCCCTGCCCTTCTCCCCCATTTGCTCTCTCTTTCTATCTTTCTCTCTCTCTCTCTCAAAAACAAAAATTAAAAAAAAAAGAAATACATAGGATCAAAAGAAACTGCTATAAACAATTATATGCCAACAAATTAGATAAGAAATGGATAAGTTCCAAGAACCATACAACCCACCAAGACTGGACCAGAAAAAAAAAAATAGAAAGTATGAACACACTCTTAATAGAGAGTAAGGAGATGGACTAAAAAACCTTCCAATACAAAAACCACAGGACAACATACTTTATTGCCAAAATCTACCAAACATGTAAAGAATTAATACCAATCCTTCTCAAACTCTTCCACAAAATTAGAGGAGGGAACATTTCCAAAATCATTCTACAAGGCTAGTACTACCCTGATAATAAAACCAGATAAAGACACAATAAACTATAGAACAATATCCCTGATGAACATGGATGCAAAAAATCTCAATGAAATATTAGCAAATCTAATCCAAAAACTCATTAAAATGATTGTACACCATGACCAACTGGTATTTATCTCTTGTATGCAGGGATGTTTCAACAAATGCAATGTGACACACCACATTTATAGAATGAAAGATAAAAATCACATGACCATCTCAATAGATGTAGTAAAAGCATTTGACAAAATGCAATATCCTTTCACGATAAAAACCCTCAAAGATTAAGTATAGAAGGGATATGCCTCAACATAATAAAGGACATATATGACAAACCCACAGGTAACATTACACCAAATGGAGAAAAATTTAAAGTATTCCCTCTAAGATCAGGAACAAGACAAAAGTGTCTGCTCTCACCATTTTATTCAACATAGTCCTAGCTAGAGCACTCAGGTAAGACAAAGAAATAAAAGGTATTTGAATTACAAAAGAAGTAAAATTGTCCTTACTTACAGATGATATAATTTTATATATTGAAAATCCCAAAGACTCAACTAAAAATTTATTGAAGGAATCATTCATTCATTCATTAATGAATTCAGTAAAGTTGCAGGATACAAAATCAATATACAGAAATCAATTGCATTTCTATACACAAATGATAAAACATCTGAAAAAGTAATAAAAAATGTATCCCATTGACAATAGCATCAAAAACAATAAAATACCTTGGACTAAATTTGACCAAGGAAGTGAAAGATTAAAGCAATGTAAACTACAAAACTTTTATTAACTTAAACATAAGACCTGTTACTGTAAAACTTCTAGAGGAAGTCATAGGTACACCTGAAACTAATATAACACTGTAGGCTAACTAACTGGAATTTAAATAAAACCTTAATAAAAAAAGAAATCATAGGGAAGGATCTCCTCAACAATGGATTTGGCAATGATTTTTTATATGATATCAAAAGCTCAAACAACAAAAGAAAAAATCACCAGTGAGACTACATCAAACTTAAAAGCTTATGCACTACAAAAGAAACAACTAACAAAATAAAAAGGCAACCTATGGAAAGGGAAAGAATATTTGCAAACCATGTATCAGATAAGAGGTTAATATCCAAAATTTATAAAGAACTCATATAATTCAATAACAGCAGAAAATCCAATTAAAAATGGGCAGAGGAACCAAATAGACATTTTTTTCCAAAGAAAACAGCCAAATGATCAACAGGTACATAAAAAGGTGCTGAATATCTCTAATCATCAGGGAAATGCAACTAAAAACCACAGTGAGATATCACCTTACACCTGTTAAAATGGCTATTAGTAAAAGGACAAGAAATAACAAGTGTTGGCAAGGACGTGGGGAAAAGGGAACCCTTGGTGCACTGTTGGTGAGAATGTAGATTGGTTCATCCCCATGGAAAATAGTATGCAGTTCCTCAAAAAATTAAAAATAAACTGCCATATGATCCAGCGATTCCACTTCAGAGTATTTACCAAGAAAACAAACAAAAGACCCCATGAAAACAGTAACTTGAAAAGACATATGCACCTTCATGTTCATTGCAACATTACTTACAATACCCAAGATATGAAAACAATATAAGTGCTTTTCAGCAAATGAATGGGTAAAGAAAATGTGATTCATATGGATATATGATGATATAAATATACATATACACAATGGAATACTATTCAGCTATGAGAAAAAAGAAAACTTGTGACAACATGGATAAAACTTGAGGACATTATGATAAGCGACATGAGTCATAGAGAGAAAGACAAATACTGTATGATATCCCTTATATGTGGAATTAAAAAAACCCTCAAGAAACAGAGTAAAATAGTGGTTACCAAAGGCTGGCATGGGGTGGGGGGCATTTGCATGAAACGGGAGAGATGTTGTTGAAGGATGAATACTTGATACTAGTACATAAATAAGTCCTGGAGATCTAGTACATAATACAGTGATTACAGACAAAACCTTATTATGAACATCAAACTTACTAAGAAACTAGATCTTAATTGTTCTCACCACTAGAAGATATGGTAACGTGGCCTGACAGAGTGTTAACTAATGCTACAATGGCAATCATATTGCAATGTAAATGAATGAAATCAATATGCTATACACCTGAAATTATACAATGTTATATGTCAATTATATCTCAATAAAAATTTTTAATAACTAATTAATTAAATAAATAAAACACTAGAAAGCACCTGTTCATACTGGTGTTCAGCCATTTTATTGAATAAATGGTCCTTGGATCACTACAAGCCTTTGGTTAATTTCCAGATTCTGAAAAATTTATGCCATTGTTGTTATGGAAGAAAGAATTTTAGGGGGTTCTTATTCCAAAGAGAAGCACTTCTTCCTGGTTCCTTTTTGAGGAGAATGATATTAATGGACTACAATATGATGCCAGAAATGTTCATTGCTATTGCTCTTTGGTCTTTTATTCTTTCTAGACCTTTATGTTTACAGCTGGAACGTAAAAATTAAAATACAAACACGTACGAACACATAAGTTCAATACATTTAGTCCATATATCGAATTTAGAACTACAAGATTTTTTAAGTTTTTTTTTAGTTATCTCTGTACCCAACATGGATCTCAAACTCACGATCTCAAGGTCAAGGTTGCATCCTCTTCCGACTGAGCAATCCAGGCACCCAAGAACTACTACAAGGATTGTGTAGAGCTGCAAATCACTGTGCCATTCTTGATTTGTGTGACTCACCATGCACGCATGTACATGAATATTCACTGCAGGACAGGGCATTTTTAAAGATCCTAGGTCTGGATTCAGACAGAGTTATAGGCTCTAACCTTACCTCTGCCACTTTCTGGCTCTGGCCAACTTATTTAACTCTTTGCCTTGGGGTTTTTGTATGTTTGTTGATTTGTTTTTAATCTATGACAACTGTACCTACTTCATAAACCTCTTGCGGGAACTAACTGAAAAAAAAATGCATGCTAAAGTCCTAGATCATGGTACATGGAAGTGGTTGGCAAAGCTTTTGCATTGTCATTTATGCAGAACATCACTCATTTTCTCTTTTCTGCCTCTACCAGTTTGATCAGCAAATGTCCAAAACATTCTCAAAGGGTGTGGTTAGGTGTAAAGCAGGCCATTTCTTCCTATGTGCTCTCTCAGGTGCATCAGCTTTCCATCGCCAGCCCTCTCGATAGTGAACACTCAAAATTCTAACCATTAAAATTAATATCCTTAGAGATGAGAGGTACAGCATAGGGAATACAGTCATTGGTATTGTAATAGCACTGAATGGTGACAGAAGGTTGCTACACTTGTGGTGAGCAGAGCATAAAGTATAGAGTTGTCCAATCACCATGCTGTACAACTAAAACTAATGTAACATTGTGTGTCTATTATGCTTTAAATTTCTTTAATTCTTAATATTTTTAAAAATCAGTTGGATGCCATGTTTGACCTGTAGGGAATAGATACAAGAATGGGTGTATATTTCCAATACAAGGTTAGCAGTGACATAGCAAGACATCCAAGGATGCTGGCTAGCAGTGTATTGGGGAAAGCCATACAGAGTGGAGAGCAAGGGAGCATCACCTATTCTGATCACCTTCTGTCACCCCCTTTATAAGCGACATATTCGTGCCTTAAGGCAATGGAGAGGGCCAAACGCATGATATCTGAAGCTGGATGGATGAGATGAGAGCAGTTTATTAGTCACATATACTTACAGCTTGGAGGGAAGAGGGCACTGCATGGCATGGAGGCTCATACAGGATTGCACTCGAGAACAGAGTGAATATCTAGGGGCTGTGGGAGGCAGACTTTGTAGTAGCAAAAGGGCAAAGTGCCCTGCCTGCTCTCCGATGGGAGAATGTGACTGGCTTGTTTGAATAATTCCACAGCTCATCAGAGAACTGAAACCTACTCCTCAGGGATAAGCAGGAACTTCCCCTGGTCTCCTTAATAAAGAAGGTTGTTTGGCTAGGGGACCTTATCCAACAGGAGCAGAGTAAGTGGGGACTTGAAGTTAAGCCAAAGGAGTCCTCCTGATTTCACCAAACATCAAGGCAGCACATAACACTGGGCTTTAAGTTTCAGCCTTAAACCACAGAGTCCAGTGAGGGTGGATGTCTGAATAAAAAGAACACCTGAAACAGCTCTTAATGTAGATCTTTAATTCATTCTTTTTGTGTAAGTTCACCCTGCCTGTGACATCCCCCCACAAGCATTCTTGCACATGAAAGACTTTGGGCTCTTACTGTGTTGCTCTGGAAGATGTCATAGGTGTAATGCCCTAAATCACCAACATGAAAAGCCAACTGCTTATCTCAGTTATCTCATAAAGAAACAAAAATAGCCACCCAAATAGAATTGTGTAAACTTGTACATACATAACTAGATGATTAAGTGAACACATAACCGCAGGAGAGACTATGTTGCTTTATATCAAATGATTAAATATGAAGTGATTAATGAAACCACTTTAAATTGATAGACACCTTAAATGTGGTAAATGAATAAGCCTCTAATGGAAACATCACTGTTAAAGATGACAGGAAATGCACATTTATTTGATGAATGCATTTCGTAAACATCCAGCCATTTGCTTTAATAGTGTTTTATTTCTAATTTATATTTATCATCTCTTTGGTAAACCACCTTCATTCTCACGTAAGGCTATTTTCAACAGTACTCTACTCTTTGATGATGTTACTTCTACATCTACATTGCATAGGAGATTTATCTGGCATTGACAGAGCCTGTTAAAATAAAAAAATAAGCAGAAATATGTTGCTGGGTTTTTTGATAGGTACTGAGTTGCTAAACTTTGGCACAGACTTTTAGTTAGGCATTCAAGCTCACAGAGGATATCTTCCAAAAAGGGCACAACAATATGCTAACTTTCTGTTTAAACTGCTCAAATTAATTATCCTCCTTCAGTAGAAAACCCATATTTTATAAGAATTTAATGCAGTATATGGACCTTGTCCAGTGTCTGTAAGAAAGTGTATAATAAAAGATATTGAAAGATTTCTTAACAAATGTATGTCCACTGGTAGTTTTGAATGCATCTCATCTTACCTATATTATTTTGTTTGGAGTTTTTTTTACAAAATAAATCAATAAAAATGTAAAATGGATATCATTTCAATTGAAGTAATTTAGGCATTTAGAACTCCATAGTTATTGCATGCATCATAAAATAAATTTTTCATGAGTGGAGATTCAAACAAAGTAATCATTCTTAGAAAATTTAAGATGATAATTTTTCTGTAAGGGCTTTAATTCACTTGAATTTAACATAACCATTTATTTATTTAATACAGATAGACAAGTAGATAAAGTATTTACTATGTGCCTGGAATTGATGACAAAAATTTGCATTCATGAAATTTACAGTTTAAAGGATTGGATAGGTGAGAAAAATATAACTAGTAAACGACACTATGCAATTATTAAAATTAGATGATAAAAACACTCATTTGAAGGGATACATGCACCCCCATATTTATTGAAGCATTATTTACAATAGCCAGATTATGGAAGGAGCCCAGTATCCATTGACAGATGTATAGTAAAGAAGATGTGGTATATATATATACATAATGGAGTACTACTTTACCATAAAAAAGAATGAGATCATGCCATTTGCAATAACATGGATGGAGCTAGAGGATATGATGCTAAGTGCCCCACAACTATATGGTCAACTAATTTTTTACAAAGCAGGAAAGAATATCCAATGGAAAAAAGACAGTTTCTTCAATTAATGGTGTTGGGAAAACTGGACAGCAACATTCAAAAAAATGAAACGGACCACTTTCTAACACTATACACAAAAATAAATTCAAAATGGATGAAAGACTTAAATATGAGACAGGAAACCATCAAAATCCTAGAGGAGAACACAGGCAGGAACCTCTCTGATGTTGGCCAGAGCAACTCCTTACTAGACATGTCACCAGAGGCAAGGGAAACAAAAGCATAAATGAATTATTGGGACGTCATCAAAATAAAAATCTTCTGCACAGCAAAGAAAACAATCAACAAAACTAAAAGGCAGCCTATAGACTGGGAGAAGATATTTGCAAATGATATATATAATAAAGGATTAGTATCCAAAGGGCTCCAGGGTGGCTCAGTTGGTTAAGCGTTCAGGTAATGATCTCGTGGTTCGTGGGTTTGAGTCCCGCATCAGGCTCTGTGCTGACAGCTCAGAGCCTAGAACCTACTTCAGGTTCTGTGTTTCCTGCTCTCTCTGCCCCTCCCCTGCTCACTCTCTGTCTCTCTCTGTCTCTGTCTCTCTCTCTCAAAAATGAATAAACGTTTTTAAATAAAAGAATTAGTATCCAAAGTCTATAAAGAACTTATGAAACTCTACACCCAAAAAACAAATAATCCAGTGAAGAAATGGGCAGAAGACATCAATAGACATTTTCCACAGAAGGCATCCAGATGGCTAACAGATGCATGAAAAGATGCTCAACATCACTCATCATCAGGGAAATACAAATCAAACCCATACTGAGATGCTACCTCACACCTGTAAAAAATGGCTAAAATTAACAACACAAGAAACAACAGGTGTTGGTGAGGATGTGGAAAAATAAGACCCTCTTTCATTGTTGGTGGGAATGCAAACTGGTGCAGCCACTCTGGAAAATAGTACGGAGGTTCCTCAAAAGTTAAAAACAGAACTACTTTATGATCCAGAAATTTCAGTACTAGGTATTTACTCAAACGATACAAAAATACAGATTCGAAGGGGTACATGCACCCCAATGTCTATAGCAGCTTTACTAATAATAGCCAAATTAGGGAAAGAGTGCAAGTGTCCATCAACTGATGAATGGATAAAGAAGAAGTGGTACACACACACACACACACACACAATGGAATATTACTCAGCCATCAAAACAAATACCATGAAACAAATGATTTCACTCATATGTAGAATTTAAGAAACAAAACAGATGAAAATATGTGATGAGGGAAAAAAAAGAGAGAAACAAATCATGACAGACTTAAAGATAGAGAACAAACTGAGGGCTGATGGAGGGAGGGGAGTGAGGGATGGGCTAGGTGGGTGATGGGTATTATAGAGGGCACCTGTTATGAGGAGCACTGGTTGTATGTAAGTGATGAATCACTGAATTCTATATTGCACTGTATGTTAACTAGAATTTACATAAACATTTCAAAAGAAAAGAAAACCAGAACTTCTCTATACCAACTTCAGCAACACCAGCTATACCAACTTTTTCTGGAAAATCATCAGAAATACATTGCTTGGGCCCCACCCCAGACCTGCTAAATCAGAAACTCTGGTGGTAGATCCCAACCATGTGCGTATTTACAAGACCTGAAGGTGGTTCTGATGTATGCCTGATTGATCGATCTTCTATTTTAGAATCGATCCTCTATATTTTTACTTGGGAGGTTGTTCCTCTCTCCCGTTTTCCAAAGGCAGAAAAACAAACACATATACAGAAATTTTTAAGAATTCAAGTATTTTTCTTGATTTCTTTATTATTTTATTTTCATTTTTATTGACTCCTTCCTTCTGCTTTGTTGATTCCTTAACTTTTTAAATTGTCTTAATTTGTTAATTTTCATTCCTTAGTAATTTACGTACTTAGGTTATGAATTTTTATCTCATCTTTGTTTAACTATAGATATGTACTGATAACACATTTCCATTGTCATTATTTCTAGATGTTCTGAAAATACAGCTTTGCTTAATGTAGAATTATTGTCCATCCAGTTGGTTGTTAGTTTGATTTCTGATTCCTTAGTTTTTTTGAATTGTATTCAGAAAATATGGTCTGCTTTATTTATACTTTTACTATTGATATAAACTTTCTTTGTAACCTGCCATATAATCAATTTTAACTTTTGCAAATGTTTTATAGGTGCTTAAGAAAAGTTATAATCTCTAAGGGTATATATGCATAAAAATGCATATGTGTAAATGTTATGCTATATGGTTTGGCTTATAAAAATTCACAGGCAGCCTTGTAATGAATGAGCTCTAAGCTTTGCTATTATATAAAGACCTTCCTTATCATTAAAAAATAATTTTGCCTTGAATTAAAAAAACAACGAGTGTATGTGAAATAAGTCAATCAGAGAAATACAAATGCCATATGATCTCACTTATATGTGGAATTTAAGAAACAAATCAAAGAAAAAAAGAGATAAGCCAAAAAAACAAACTCTTAACTATAGAGAACAAACTGATGTTTACCAGAGGGGAAGTTGGGGGGCGGGTGAATGAAATGCACACTTATAGTGATAAGCTCTAAGTAATATATACAAGTGTTGAAGAACCATATTGTACACCTGAAACTGACATAACACTGTAAATTAACTACACTGGAAGTTTTAAAAATTAAATGGTAATGTTAAAGAGTATACTACTTTAGATTAGTTGGTCAGGAAGACAACTCTAAAAACTGGCATTTAAACTTAGTTCTCATTATCAAGAAGAGGGATAATCAGGAAGAAGAGAATTACAGTGTGATGGCTCTAAGGCAGAAACTGGTAAAAATAATACTAAGTTTAGTAAGATTGAAGTGTGGTATGCAAGAGGGAAAGCAGTATGAAATTCCTCAAAGGAGTAAAGACAGGCAGATCTAGATAAGTTTGATAAAGCAGGGCAAGGAACGGATTTTATTCTAATTATAATCAGCAGTGATTAGAGAATTAAAAACAATCGTGACAGGATCAGTCTGGCTCAATACGGGGAAAAGATTATATGGATGCTAGCATCAAAGCAAGAACGCGGATAAGAAGTTGTATCCAGGGGGCGCCTGGGTGACTCAGTTGGTTAAACGTCTGACTTTGGTTCATGTCATGATCTTGTGGTTGGTGGGTCTGAGGCCCGTGTCAGGCTCTATGCTGACAGCTCAGAACCTGGAACCTACTTCAGATTCTATGTCCCCCCTTTCTCTCTCTCTGCCCCTCCCCCACTTGTTCTCACTCTCTGTCTTTCTGTCTTTCTTTCAAAAATAAATAAATAAATGTTAAAAAATTTTAATATAGTTAGCTAACATATAGTGTATATAGTGCGCTCTTGGCTTTGGGGATAGATTCCCATGAGTCATCGCTTACATGCAACACCCAGTGCTCATCCCAACAAATGCCCTCCTCAATGCCCATCATCCATTTTCACCTTTCTCCTGCCACGCCCCCCACCAACCCTCAGTTTGTTCTCTGTATTTAAGAGTCTCTTATGGTTTGCCTCCCTCTCTGTTTGAAACTATTTTTTCCCCTTTCCTTCCTTCCCCTTTGGTCTTCTGTTAAGTTTCTCAAGTTCCACATATGAGTGAAACTTGTGTCCAAAGGATTGGATTGGTAATTATGAGGGAAACAGGAATCAAAAATAAGTAGATTTTTTTGGCTTAAAGTAATTTGGGGGAGTGATAGACTACAGTATTTACTGAAATGAGAATGAATGAGAAGCAGGTTTGGCGAACAGGAATGTAAGAGTTTGGGCTATGTTAAGTTTGAGATGCCTCTTTGACATTAAGTGGCAGTATCAAGTAACCAGCTGGCTATATCAGTATAGAATTCTAGGTACAGTAGGGACTGGAGTCATCTTTTAAATATGGCATTTAAAACCATAGAAGTGGATGAGATCTCCCAAAGAAAGTGTAGAGACAGAAGAGAAGAGTCCTGGGTAAGGACCTAGGGAACTTCAAAATTGTGAGTTTGAGAGAAGGAGGAATCACCAAAAACAAAAACAAAAAAGGATGAACAGTGAATTAGGATAAAAAAAAAAAGGACAATTTGGGAAACTTGGAAAAGTTCTAATGTTTTATAAATGTAATTTTTGCCATATAATTAGAGGTAACTGAAAGACGTTAGATTTTTCACTTGGTGTTTCAAATTTTTTCTGATAATTACATTGGAGTGTGATTACATATGGAAAAGTACATGTAATATGAATACAGAATGTTAATTTTCCTACATATAATGGGACTAAAATGGATGGATAGTTAATAAAGAGGGTCATTATATTATCAGGATATTCACAGAGTTCTTTTCCCATGTTGATCAGACCAAAGTAAATAAAAAATGTAGTTAGCTATGGAAAGGGTAGGAAAATATTTAAATATATATAGGCACATATAGATATATATAGATTCATATACATACAGACACACAGTTACTTTTGAACAAGTAAATATAAACAAGAACATGTTCATTTTTGTTTCTAATAAATGTTTTCTATGAGTCAGTCTCTTTCTCCAAGGAAAGAGAGCAAATCTAAGCTGAAGTGGGAGAGGTAAGAAAAAATAGAATGAGTTCTCTCTATAGTTTCTGTTCACAGATCTGAGAGTCTGATTGGAAATGAAAGGGCATAGACAGACAAATGCCCATAGGAAACAAATTAACACCACCAAGACTAATATTATTACTCCATTTTCTACCCCAATATGCAGGGTAACTGTCTCTGACAGAAGTTAGAAAATAACCTCATATTAGACATAGCTCCATAATTTATACTTTTATTGCTTTAATATTTTTATTTTTCATTATTTATATATTTGTTTACTTTGAGAGAGAGAGAGAAAGAGAGAGAGAGAGAGAGAGAAGAGAGAACGCTTGAGCAAGAGAAGGGCAGAGGAAGAGAGAGTGAATCTTAAGCATTTCTCCATGCCCAGCATGAAGCCCAATGCAGGGCTCGATCTCACTACTGGGAGATCATGACCTGAACCAAAATCAAAAGTCGGTTGCTTAACTGACTGAGCCACCCAGGTGCCCCCATTAATTAATATTTTTAACACCATCAGCACAATGTAAAACAATTCTTATTCTCAAAAGGCTACAAATACAGATTGTTCCCTTGCTCCAGTGGTTTCAGGACTATCAAGAGCCAGTGGAAAATATTTTTCACATAGTCACTAAGAAAAAAGGACCTGCAACCACCATCTCAGGACTTTCAAACTTCTGGATCTCGCTGTCAATAACAGCAGTTAATTTTAGCACAACCTGATATGTTTGGCCATTATCTTTTGCAACATTAATTCTCTGAGAAAAAAATTCTTACAAATTTAGAATCGGGAGGCTTGGATCTTACCTCCAGGTCTGCCATAAGTGAACTGGGTGATGCTGAGTATCTCATTTTCATGAGCATTGAGTAGATGATTTTTGAGGTTCCTTCCAAAACTCAAATATAATTTTACAAGCTACATATTTCTATTTACTTCCATCACCACTTTATGTTCTCTTTCCTCCACTGTTATTATTAGCCCTCCATAACCTCCCTACACTGATTTGTGATACTTTCATAGGGATTCTTAGTTTAAAACAACTCTGTGTCATGTCCTAAAGCTTAGACCTATGCTTCTCTCACTTGACCTACACATTCAGAAATCCTCCCCACTACCCCTTAATACAGCTCTTAAGGCAACATTACACTCTTTCTTAGAGTACATGCATGGGTCATTTTATAAGCAACCCCTTTCTTGGTCATATCCACGGTTAACACTGCACCACTACACTACAAGCAGTCTGTGAAGCTTGGACGGGAAATAGGAAGCTGACTTCTGAATCAGCCTCCAATTAGTTCCATAACCTCTTGGGGTAAGCAAACAGGGGTTATGTCTAACCATCCATGGCTTCTTATGTACGACTTCTGAGCCTAGTCTTGAGATTTGAAACAGAAAGCAGATTAGCTGTTCACTGTAGATAGTGCAGGGCAGGGTGGAGGGAAGGGATTACAAAGAACACAAGGAATCTCTGGGAATGATGGATAGTTTATTATCTTGAGAGTGGTGATACTATCATGAGTACATGCCTATGTCAAAACTTAACCAAATTGTTCACATTAAACACATGATGTTCATCATATGTCAGTTATACTCCAATAAAGCGGTTTTTCAAGATACTTAAGGAATTAAAAAATAAATTAAAACATACAAAACATAGGGGAGAGAGAGAGTTAAAATTGGACTTGACTTCAGAGTTAAAATTGACCTTATTTGGTAACTATGGTTAGTGAAACAAGATAAACTGACTCTCTCATCTCACTTAGAGAAAGAGTTAGGGGGTTAGTAGGAAGCACAAGTTTGAGGTGAAAGATGTATGTGAAAATATTCTGAAACTATCAAAAAAGTATGAATTTTGTAATGAATTTTATTTTGCCAGATGCTGAACATACAAGTTTTATTTTTATTCCATTTTATTGTGTTGAGATCAGTTAACATGAGATCTATCCTCTTAACAAATTTTCAAGCCTATGATACATTATTGTTCTCTGTAGGTACCATGTATAGTAGTAAGCTCTCTAGAGCTTATTCAGTTATTTTGCATAACTGATACTTTATGCTCATTGATTAGTAACTCATTTCCCCTCCCTCTGTGCTTGGCAACCACTATTCTACTCTTCTATTCTATGAATTTGATTGTTTTAGATATCTCACGTAAGTGGAATCATACAGTATTTGTCCTGTGAGTGGCTTTGTTCATTTAGCATAATGTCCTGAAGGTTCATCCAAAGTATAGTTAACTGTCCTTTCCAGACAGTTAGAAAAGATAGGAAAGGAAGCACACGATTAATGACAGAGCAGTGGCAGAGACAGATGCTAGGGGAATTCAGAGTGCCTTGTTCTGCTATTGAGTGGTATTAGAAGCCTGCTTCATTTCTTCCTGAGTTAATTACTTAGAAAAGAATTGTCAGTCCTATATAGACATAGTGTCAGGTTAATTACATGAAATATAAGACCCATTTAAGTTGCATTTATTAACATCTAGAAACATTCCAGTATTGGCTGGTGCTTTGTACTTTTCCTGGAAGAGTGATTTAGAATAATCATTGATAAGCCTGATTCAGACAATATACAGAAGTTCATAACTTTTAGTATAAATTCTTAAAAATAGAATTTTTAAGAAATATTTGAGAGTGTTAATTAGTGTTTTTGAGAAGAGACTAGGAATTAAAAGCCATTGTCTGTCTTATTACCCTTACCTTTGAGTGGTTTCTATTTATCTCATTCAAACTACCAGTCCATAAAGGATGGAAATGTTGTCTCATTTTTGCACGTCCCAAATTATCCTCAGTAGACCTGTGAAGAACCTAATGATCAAGAAATATTTATTGAATGAGGGACACTTGGGTGGCTCAGTTGGATGAGAATTCAACTCTTGGCTTCAGCTCAGGTCATGATCTTGTGGTTTGATGGGTTTGAACTTTGCATTGGGTTCTGCAGTGGCAACATAGAACCTACTTGGGATTCTCTTTCTCTTTCTCTCTCTGCCCCTCCCCCACTCATGCTGTCTCTCTCTCTCTCAAAGTAAATAAGTAAACTATAAATAAATAAGTAAATAAATAAATAAATAAATAATAACTGAATTGAATAGGATAAAAACCCTCTTATCCAAAGCAATTCATATAGTTTGTTAATTAATTAAAATTTTAATTAAGTCTGGTTATTATTAAAATAATATACTGTGCTCCAAACATTGCATTTGAATTGAAAACATGTAAGTACACACTAACACCAGTTTTTTAAATGTAGACTTGAGGTCTTGTTAACAAGACCCCTGTTGTCTTTTATGTATTTATCACCATAACACATATAGTATATGATTTCAGGTTTCAGTTTCTTTAAGGTGAAGTAAAAAAAAGACTCCTGTGAAGCAAGCCAAATGTAGAATTAGGATTATAATTTCCCCTTAATTTTGTAAGGTTTCTTGCTTAAAGCTATTTCAACAGCAATTTTTAAACAATTCACCTTCATCAAGTTTTCCAAATTTGCTTTAATTTCATAATAACAATTCCCTTCCTTTTAAAATTCATATTTTATTATTTTACTGGATATCTAGCTGCAGTCATAAGTACAGTAATTCATGTGTTTATTGTTTTGCTCCCTCACTGAAAAATAAGCTGCATGAAAATACAAAATTCATAAGTCTTGTTCAACAATCTGTTTCAAGGGGGGGAGGAGGTGCTTCATTCATTCATTTTTTTTTATGAATGAGTCAAACATAACTGGCATAAACAGGACTGGAAACAGAGACAACTGACTGTATTGTGTACATTAAGCTAAGAACCAAAGCGGGAAGAGGAGCCTCTGAGCCATGAGCCTTTGGCTTGCATCAGATGTTAGTCAATATGCAATAGAGAGAGAATGAAACTGTCATTTAACCTAGCAGATGGTTAGAGATTCCTTAAGTCATAGAACTTTCCAATATTTATCATATCATAGCAGTGAGGAAAATAATACTTTTAGAAATGTTAGGATAAATGATCGAATGCCCACTCCTGGGGATTCCAGCTGCCCAGGTCTCCGCCCATCCATCCCAAGGAGCGACAGGCTCAACAACCCATCAGTGAACACTTGCCACAGTTTGGGAAGCTCTGCCTCAAAGTTTCTGTTATGACCTTCTGAAGTAATTCACATGGCAGCACCTACTACACCATTGTTTTACTGTTGATGGAGGAGCACCGCTATAGCTCGACCACATTTCCACACCTTTGGGCTCCTGGTACCCTGCTAGCTGACCCCTTCAGGAAATCAATGTCAGTTTTGTTACCTCTGTAGATAACCTCTGGTTATCTACAAAAATATGAGCCCAACGGAGCCACCCTTCCTTGGCTTCCCTCAGTGTTCCACCTTCTGTTGGCATCCTTGCTCATCAAGCCAGGCCCATAGTGATTCCCTATCATGCAGAGGAGGACAATCCTCTCCCTGATACTCATTTAGGAGTGTCTCACAGCAAAACTAGCAGAGCTCCAAGTTCTGCAGCTTTTTAGTAAGAGATATATTTTGAGTCAGCACATCTTTCTTTCTAAGAAGCACCCCTTCTGCTGGGTTGTGGCATCTGGATATGCCCTAGATCAGCTCTCCCCCACAATTACGCAGGTACCAGTGTTCATCTCAGACTTTTCTCTTCAACTTCCCTTTCTTGAAAAGCTGAGTTTGATTAGGGATCTCTTAATATATCAGATGCATTTCTCTATCTTTCAATCCCAACAGGAAAAAAGAAAGAAAGAAAGAAAGAAAGAAAGAAAGAAAGAAAGAAAGAAAGAAAGAAAGAAGAGCCCAATCTTGAATTAATCTAGAAATGAGATGGTATTGATATGAATCAGAATGGTAACAATGCAAATAGAGATAACTGGACAGATCATAGAGATATTTAAAGACAGACTCAGTAGGACTTGGTGATTGGATAGAGGTAGAGGTGTAGGAGCCAGGTTTTAGCTTAGGCAACTGTATTGGATTCTGGTTACTATTAAATGAAATTGGGGGATGGGAGGGATAAAACAGAAAGAAACAGTTTAAAGAACATGTTGACTTTAACTTAAATTTGGAATACCCAAATGAAGGTACCATATGAATCAAATCTCAGGAGGAAACTTTGCTTCACTTAAGACATTGAGAAACACTTGGTAATTGAAGATTGGAGCCATGGAAAAACTATATCACTCAAAGAAGTTTTGTAAATTATGTAAAATAGAAGAGGACTTTGGATGTACTACAAAACAGCATGAAAATTTAAGGAATAGACAAAAGAAGATTAATAAACAAAATATTCTCAAGTGGAAAGGTTAGAGAATAGGAGGAATGTTAAGGACTCCAAAGGAAAAGAGTATTTCAAAGACAGTGCTCAAGAGTATCCAATGCCACTGAAAGTATCCACTGATTCAATCAACTAGAAGGTCATTGATTACCTTTGAGAGTAGTTAGAGTGGAGTGGTAGAAAAAAACACAGTTCCATTTCCCAGTTCTAAGATTCATGGGATATACAAGATCAATCAGCCTTTTTTTGAGAGACTTATGAGGAAAATATTTTCAAAGTAGAATCAGCCTTAAGTGTGGAACAATAGGAGAAATATTTAGTGAAGAAACAGAGGATTTGTCTTTATGATGGATCAGGGATAATAGGGGGCAGAGTAGAAAAGGTTGGGCAGAATGGGAGGTTAAGTCATGGGAGAAGAAGACAGAAGGCAAATAGTGATGTGGGAGAAGAAGAACCGGTGTTAAAATTTTGAGCAATAAAAAAGAATCACACGTAAGAAAGACTCAGTGATTTTAGCTGCCTACAAGTTTCCCAAATGAGTACAACCTAGGGGAATTGAAATAAATGCAGGTGTGCAAAGAGGAAAGGAGAGGAGAGGGATTCCCTAGAGGTGTAGAATGAGTCTGTCATGGCCTGGTTGCAGTTCTGCTAAGATGCTAGTCCAGATGAGTTCACAAGCAATAGAATTATTTTGCACTTGACTCTCACTCATATTAAGAAAATCAGCAGCCTTTGAAGCTAGAGGATATGCTGTACCAAGGAGAGGTTGGACAAAATCCTGATTATTTGCACAAGACCCCAAGAAAAGGCTCTGAGTTCAGGCTTCTGGCACAAGACCCCAAGAAAAGGCTCCCGAGTAACAGCAATTACTCCCAAGCTCTTCCAATTGTTTCCAAAACGTTCTACCTGATTCACCCTCATCTCCGGCAATCTATCCTCTATGACTCTACTAATCTTTCTGGAATGTATATATGATTGTATTGGTTTTCCATTGCTGCATAACAAACCACCCCAAAACCTAGTGTCTTAAAACAACATTTATGTAACTTATGAAGCCATGAGAGGCAAATTGGGCTGGGATAAACCTGGCAGGTCTTCTGCTGGTCTCAGCTGGGTTTCTATCAAATATTGGCTGTTAGCTGGAATTTGATGTTTTCATTCATATGTCTGACAGGCTGGCTATTATTATCTGGGACTGGCTGCTTTATGTTTATCTTGCCTGAAATTACTAGAACAATGAGGCTCCTTTCCTTACAGTTCTCTTTATTGAACTCCTACTTCAAAATTAAGGTTAGACATCACTTTTTTTATGAAGTCTTAACTGCCTCTGTATAACAGGTGTTTACAAACCCTCAGGGCTTACACAATCTATTATACATACCTCTAATAGCAGTTATTCCAATGTATTACAATTAGTCTCGTATATGCCCAACTCTTCACCAGTCTGTTAAGGACAAAATCCTCATTTTCACATTGATTTTTACCTAAAATAGTCCTTGCTTGAACTATAAAAACACTCAATAAATACATTTTGAGTGAAGGAGTATCTAATTATGTGTTTTGTTTCACTTCATCCAGGATGCAGAAGGGCTAAAGGTATAAAAAGAGTTTTGATAAGTGAGTTTCTCTCCCATAGTGAACATGGGATTCCCCTACAGTATTGAATAGACCCCTACTTTTGGTTGCAGCCAAGGAATCTATAAAATAATCGGTGAGGACAGATATCATATGATTTCACTCATATGTGAAATTTGAGAAACACAACAGATGAACATGGAGGAAGGGAAGGAAAAATAAGATGAAAAGAGATGGAGGCAAAGATAAGAGAATCTTAATTTTTTTAATGTTTATTTATTTTTGAGAGAGACAGAGAGAGAGCATGAGCAGAGGAGGGGCAGAGAGAAAGGGAGACACAGATCCAAAGCAGGCTCCAAGCTGTCAGCACAGAGCCTGAAGCAAGGCTGCAACTCGTGAACTGCAAGATCATGACCAAACTGAAGTCGGACACTCAACTGACTGAGCCACCCAGGTACCCCTAAGAGACTCTTAAATACAGAGAACAAACTGAGGGTTGCTGGAAGGGAGGTGGGTGGGGTGATGGGCTAAATGTGTGGTGGGCATTAAGGAGGGCACTTGCTGGGAAGAGCACTGGGTGTTATATGTAAGAGATGAATCACTGGGCTCTACTCCTGAAGCCAAGACTACACTGTATGTTCACTAACTTGAATTTAAATAATAATAAACAGAAATAGGATAATCTAAAATATATTGGGAACAAAGGTAAAATTTCTTTACATACATGAATGTAGATTAATTGAGTTGCTTTAAATTTATTTAAATAATTTAAATTGTAGTATAAATAAGTAATTGAGGAAGAATCATCTGCCAGTGAACAGAAGGTATATTACAAACGATCACATATTTCATAAAAGCAAAGGTGGAAGAAAAATGACATGCCCCTTTATGATTGTCTCAGCCAGACTACATGACTGAAGGAAATGCTAACCAGCCTGTTTTTGTAATGGTTGAGAAAACTGATACCATAACTGGACTGAGGCTAGGTGACATGAAATAACAGGGAAATCAGATCTTCCATATGGAAAGTCAGTACGATTAAATACTAGCAGAGTACATCTCTTTGATACCGGCCATAGCAACTTCTTACCAGCTATGTCACCTGAGGCAAGAGAAACAAAAGCAAAAATAAACTATTAGGACTTCGTCAAAATAAAAAGCTTCTGCACAGTGAAGGAAAAGATTAAAAAATAGTAAGAGGCAACCTATGAAATGGGAGAAGATATTTGCAACTGACATATCCAATAAAGGGTTAGCATGTGTCTTTTCAAGATGAAAGCAGACACATGTAACACTCTTTGCTTTTTCAGTGTAGGAAAAAAGCTTAGCAACACCAGGAGCTGCATGCCAAGACCTAGGTGCTCTATTTATTTGCTCCCATTACGAGACCACATCTGGAAACTTTAGCTGCTATAGCAGCTACCATCACTAAGCTTTCAGCAATTAACTTTCATTCTCAAAGTTCATATTCCACATCTTTAAGCAATAGGGAAACTGGCAGATTAAAAGGGAATGTGAAGAGCATATTATTCCTATCTATTTTGAGACTGAAAATGACACTGATGTTTCTATTTCCCTTAAATACACTATTTATTAGAGAGAGGAAGCTCCAAAGGTTTGCACTTAGTCCTTTTTATCATATTAGCTCTTGCTTTTTATTTTATTTTTTTATTTAAAAAAATTTTTTATGTTTTTTATTTATTTTTGAGATAGAGAGAGAGACAGCGTGAGCAGGGGAGGGTCAGAGAGAGAGGGAGACACAGAACCTGAAGACAGGCTCCAGGCTCTGAGCTAGCTGTCAGCACAGAGCCTGACGCAGGGCCGGAACCCACGAACCGCGAGATCATGACCTGAGCTGAAGTTGGACGCTTAACCGACTGAGCCACCCAGGCGCCCCTAGCTCTTGCTTTTTAGGGCAGGAAATAAAAGAGTGGATTCTGCCCATTACTAAGCATATCCTTACTTCTATATACTTGAGTAAAGAGATGATAACCACAGGGTGGTGTCAAGGTCCCACAGGGCCTAGCATATGATGGATGAACCAAGATTCCATTTGTGCTCTGACTCCCAGGGTATTCTGGGTCCCCAGTAATTAAAATTAACATAAAAGCAATAACAACAACAACCTTTTAAAAGTCTTTGTATTGCCCCTTTCCCTGTGCTAATCGAGGACTTTGAGCTACTTGGTAACTGACCAAGGATGCTTGAGGAAGACTTACAGTCCCAGTTAGTACTAGCTATGTTATTGGAGGTTATAGTACTGTATTTTATTCAAGGGTTCTGGCTTTGTGAACTTACTTAGGTCTGGAAATTGGACATAAATCCATGTCTGTAAAAAAAAAAAAAAAAGAATCAAGTCAAACTTCCATTCACCAGACTTGGAAATTTTCCAGTTTTTATAAATCAAATAAGGATTTTGTAGGCTTCTCATCCATTTTAGTCCTAGGAACCTATGATTAATTTGGCAATACCAGAGATCCCACCTGGACCAATCGTTGTGATCATCAGGCAGCCCCTGCAGACTGTCACAGTAACTATGCCTTCCTTTGATCCTAGATATGGCTGGTTGGTAACTGCTACCTGAAATCCTGTTATCTCCATTGAAATCAGAGAACACACACCAATGGCAATGCTTCCATTATTTCTGGCTTAGAACAGCTATAAAAGTGACTTTCAAAACTGCCTGTAGTCATCCAAAGCCTTGGTGAAAGACGCATATTCCGAGCCTCTTTGGGGACATACTTTGGAAATGGGTGGATAGGTTGCATACAAGTAATTCACTTTATTTATTATTTTTTAATGTTTATTTATTTTTGAGAGAGAGAGGAGAGAGAGAGAGAATGAGCAGGGGAGGGACAGAGAGAGAGGGAGACACAGAATCCAAAGCAGGCTCCAGGCTCTGAGCTGTCAGCACAGAGACGGTCACCAGGCCAGAATCCACGAACCTCGAGATCATGACCTGAGCAAAAGTTGGATGCTTAACTGACGTAGACATCCAGGAGCCCCCAAGTAATTCACTTTAATATTCACATCTCCAAAAGTCACTGAATTTCTTTCTCTATATTAATTCTCACATTAGATCATCTAAATATTTTTTAAAAGAATCAACAGCTGGATTCTGCCCCTGGATACTCAATATGATTGATTTGGGTTGGCATGAGGCACTAGTGTTTTCTAAACTTTCCAAGGGATTATAATGCAGAGCCAGAATCAAGAACCGTGCCACCATTCCTTTGTGTATCTGTGGCCTGCAAGCATTTTTGATAGTAAGTTCTATAATGATCAGGGTTCTTTGTTTTTAAAAATTTTTTAAAGTTTATTTATTTCGAGAGAGACAGAGAGACCAATGGGGAAGAGGGAGAGAGACATGCCAAGCAGGCTCCCCTCTGTCAGCATGAAGCCTAGTGCAGGACTCGAACTCCACAACCACGAGATCATGACCTGAGCCAAAACCAAGAGTCAGTCACTTAACTGACTGAGACACCCAGGCACCTCTTAGGATTCTTAATTTAAGCAATAGAATCTAACTCTGATTCAAGCAAACAGTGAAATGTTAGTAAAGTAAGTCACAGAATTGCAGGTACCACTAGAGAAAACGTCTTGGAAAAAGGCACACAGAATTAGGCATGGATCAGCCAGGATTAGAGTAAAATGCTGCAACAAAACCAATCTGGCATGTATCCCACAGCTTGCTCTATTATAGCTGGCTCTGAGAGCTGGATGCTACTGCCCTTCTCTGCTGCTCTTCATGCAAGCATGCAGCTGGGACCACCAGTCTCCAGACTGCATTTTCCAAAGCCCTGATTCTATCACTAGATCGTGATTCTTCCTATGGAACAAGTATAACTAGTTAAGCCTATGGGCCTACCTTTAATTGCCAAGTAGGCTGGGAGAGGAAATAGTTGCCCTTTTCAAATTATTAAAAGGTTTTCACTGAGTCTCACTGAGATTCAAGGTAAGTAACTTCAAAAACATCATAACAGCGTTCTGCTTCTAGGTAGCCAGAAAGTTGTAGATATTCCCCATATCATTTCATAACATCATACTGAAACATATCAAGTATATAGCATTGTTAGGGAAAGAAGAACTCCATACATAGGAAATCTTGAAACTTATTCTTTACATGAGATACACCTTTAATGTTAACCATCACAGTTAGAAGTCTTTCTAAAATAGACTGTACATTCTCTTACACTTATAGGTGACACACACAAAAAACTGTGTTACTGGAATCATCAGGAAGAGCACTTGCTAACTTAGAGTATAAAACAATAGTTATTGAGATCTTGAGAGCCTTCCATTATTCCATTAAAAAGTCTTCCAACGCTAGAGATCTAGTCTACTGTGCTTTGCACTTTTTCTTCCCCCTTGGCTTCCAATTTATTCAGTTATAGCCCTTTTTAGGAGTCCCATTCTCTTCTAATTTTTTCTTCCTAATCTGTTATAGGTTGAGAAAAAATGTAACTTTAAGAATCGACCTACATGCTGGTGGGAATGCAAACTGGCACAGCCACTCTGGAAAACAGTATGGATGTTCCTCAAAAAGTTAACAATAGGGGCGCCTGAGTGGCTCAGTTGGTTAAGTGTCTGACTTTGGCCCAGGTCAATATCTCACAGTTTGTGGGTTCAAGCCCTGCATCGGGCTCTGTGCTGACAGCTCAGACCCTGGAGTCTGTTTCAGATTCTGTGTCTCCCTCTTTCTCTGACCCTCCCTTGTTTGTACTCTGTCTCTCTCTGTCTCAAAAAATAAATAAACTATTTTAAAAAAGTTAAAAATAGAACTACCCTATGACCCAGCAATTGGATTTATTTATCCAATTTATCCAAAGGATACAGGTATGCTGTTTCAAAGGGGCAGATGCACCCCGATGTTTATAGCAGCACTATCAACAATAGCCAAAATATGGAGAAAGTCCAAATGTCCATCAACTGATGGATAAAGAAGATGTGGTGTATACACACAGACACACACATACACACACACACACACGGAATATTACTCGGCAATCCAAAAGAATGAAATCTTGTCATTTGCAACAATGTGGATGGAACTAGAGTGTATTATGATAAGTGAAATTAGTCAGAGAAAGACAAATATCACATGACTTCACTCATGAGGAATTTAAGACACAAAACAGATCAACATAAGGGAAGGGAAGCCAAACTAATACAAAAATAGGGAGAAGAACAAAACATAAGAGATTCTTAAATACAGAGAACAAACTGAGGGTTGCTATAGTGGTTTTGGGTGGAGGGATGGGCTAAATGGGCAAGAGGCTTTAAGAAGGACACTTGGGATAAGCACAGGTTGATATATGTAAATGATGAATCACTGGACTCTACTCCTGAAATCATTATTGTACCATATGCTAACTAACTTATATGTAAATTTTTAAAAATTTTAAATAATTAATAAATACATAAATACATAAATAAAAATAACTGGCCTACAGTAAATTAAAGATCCTACATGGTCTGAGCCTTGGGCATTTTCTATGATTAAAGTACATAAATTCACTTGACCACAATTTTGAATGCTCAGGGGGCAGTTGTATTTATTTCAGTGTTTCCCAGTTATCCTAGTGACACTGGGAAATAGGATCTCCAATGCATGAAGAAGGAAACAGAAGAGATTTTCTTTGGTAAAGTTCTTTGAGAGTCATTTAAAGACATTGTCTCATTGAATCTTCTCAATTCTTTGGGAATAGGTTTTACAAATGGAGAAGGCTGAGGCTCAAAGGTATTATGATAGATTAAAAGGTAGAGTCTAATTCCCTTCTTCTTGAATTTTGGCTGGACATTGTGTCTCCCTTGATGAAAAGGATATAAAAGAAGGACTTTCTGGAACTTCTAAGGCTAAGTCAGATGAATTTTTGCAGCTCTGGCCTAGCTACTTCGGGATATTACTCTGGGAAATGCCATCTTCTACGTAAAGGAGTTCAAGTCTCCTAACTTGATGCTGGAGACATCAAACATCCTGTTCCACAACCCCAGCTGAACTCAGCCTTCCAGCCATCTTCAGTATGGTGCCAGACATGACATGGCCCTCACAGCAGCCCATCCACCACAAGAATACTACTGAGAAACAGCTAATGCCACATGCAGATAAGGAATCACCAGCTGTGTCCACTCGAATTCCTGACCCATAAAATTGTGACATAGAATAAAATGTTGGTTGGTTTAAGCCATTCAGTTTCTGGGTAGTTTTTTACACAGCAATAGATAACTAGAAAAGACATTAAATCAATTGATTGGTTCTTTTAGCTAACTGTTCAAATCAAGAGTCAAACTCACATAGTTTTAACATCAAGGCCTATAACCTTCTCTTTATTTCCTAGTGCTTCCAGGGACAAAGTAGGATATCTATATTTTGAAACTATTTCTTTTTTAAAATAGAAAAAAATGACAATCTCTTTATTATTTTACACCTCATTTTTGCATAAAAACTTATAGTTTAAAAAAGTATTTCACACTCTCTCATGATTTCTTTCATTCTGATAACCATCTATTGAAACAAGTTTTATTATTTCTATTTTCTAAGAGAAAAGGCTACAAACAAATGAAACTGTGCTTCCAATCTAGGTTCTATGATTCCAAAAGGGACACTCTTACCATTAAATTAAAACATTTTTCCATCTATTCCATATGTAGTCATCTATAATGAAATTTTTAAAGACAAAATAATCTATCTTCGGTTTGGATTCCAGTGTAGGACTTAGTATTATTGCTAACTTCATGCCAAAATAAAACTTCAGGATGAGAAAGCAGAAATTTAGGCCAAATCAATTAATATTGTTACTTTCAGTTCCAATTCTTACTTTAAGTTTCATTGTATCCTATTTGCAAAATTGTCCCTCCCTACATTACAAGGTGTTATCTTGCTATTTGTCAGAGAAATCTAGAGAGCGGTTCAACAAAATGTTCATTAGCCTCCTCAAATGTTAAAATTTGATGTTAAAATGTTAAAGTGATGTAGCGGATGACAGTGGGAATTGATATCAACACTAAGCTCCATCCTTGACAATTAAAACATAACACTTCTTTTCCTGACAATTCTTTTAGACTCTAGTTGATCTCCCATGTTCCTTTTTTATGACTGGTCTTACTTGCCTAAAAACCATGAAATCAAAAAATGAATTAGAAGTTTTAAAAGCAATAGGTATCTCTTTAGAGCTTCATAGTATAGTTTGTACTCTGTTTTCAATGAGTTTAAAAAAGCCCTTTTTACGATATCATTAATTGCTGTAAAACCTTTTCAAAATCGAGCAAAGGAATAAATACTAAATAAACCACAATAAAATATAGGCTTGCATTTACACGTTTTTTCATATAGATGATGGAACAGATGTATCTACTGCTGTCAAATCCTGCCTCATGATGCTGATGTCACTAACAAATATTCTCAGTCATCTTGTACAGTTAAAATCCAGCCAAAACTTTTAAATTCAGGTGTTCATACACTGCACTAACTTACTGTGGAGAGCAGATCTAGAAAATATTCAGGTAAAGGGACCTAAGGCAGAACCCTGAAATGGTAAAAGGAATTATTGGTCATTAGTTGAGCAATTGATAAGGAAGAAAACCCAGAAGTTGTAAAGAATAATTTTCCTAGGATGTAAGTTCCATTTGATTGAAGTGAAATTCTACCTTAAGGATATAGACTAAGGAGATGAAATACAAAATGCAAGTAACAAAACAGCTACCTCTTATGAGGTTGAGCTTACACTCAAGTATCTCTTCATCTTAGCAAGATCTACTGAATTATATCACATTCATCAGTATTAATTCTTGGACCTGAGTAATCAACAGTTACTCATCTTTAATTTGAAATTTCTTCTTTAAATTTTCTTTTTTTTTTATCCTTATTAAGTTTTGGACCACTCTATCTGCCTCAATTAAATATATACTTTTCAAAACCAATTTGGACCATGACCAAGCAAATATAAATTTCATTATGGAAACCAAATGCAGATTTCTTTCATTTTTCAAAGAGTGCCAAACAGTAATTTCATTAATGCTTTTTACACTGGATGAGAAATTTTCTTATATACTCAAAAGTACAGACATCAGCAAAAAAAAATTGTAAGTGGAAATAGATGATCATGTTGAAAATGTAGCTACTGGCTTCACTTCTTATCTTTTTGTTTTCCAGTATTCTCATATTTTTATTGTTATAATAATGTATTTCAAATGCAGGTCAGACATCTTTTTTAACTGTTTCAAAAATATTCAAATATTGATCTTCTAACTCTTTGGGTATTAAAAGGAAATCCCTAGATATTTAGTACAGAAAACAAAATCTTAAAACTGAAGGATATGAATAAAAAAAAATACTGATGAGGGGGTGCAGAATTAAAACACCATAGGTTTTCTAATTCAGAAAAACAAAACATTTTTAAAATAAGAAAAAAACATTGTTTAAAACCTACACAAAAAAATACATAACCATCTCTGTTTTAATACCCTCAATTGACTGCTGAGATTGAAGTCTTAAAACATTCATTAACTTACCTGAAGTTATAAAATTGGAGTAAAAATCTTAAGACCACTATCTCAATATACAATGGAATTCCCCAGGACAAAAGGAATCTCTCAAGTACGGCATATAGATACTGTTACAGATCATTTATATATACACATACTCAGCAAGCTTAGGCAAATCATGATAAAGTCCTTTATTGACCTCAGTTGATTCTTTTCAGTTTTTTCCATTTTACTTTTTTGTGCTTATTAAAGCAATGCATGTACAAGATTAAAATGTTAAATAACTTATGCCCCACTTCAACTCACCCAATTTCATTTCTCCAAAGGCAACATGTTCAAACTGTTTCTATTTGTAGTTCTTCAAGTATCCTTATATCTCTAAGTAATATACTAATACTTATTTACCAATATTAGGTATTACATATGGAGTTCCTACTACCCACAGAAACGTCTTAGCCCTTACACAAATCTTACACCCACTACCCTCTTCCTTCTATTCCCCATGCCAACCTTCTGGTAGAAGTTACATTTCTGCTTTTAGTTCCCCTATTACATGTATGTTACCTTTTATTTACTCCACCAACCACATAGTCTATCCTAGCTCCACACTTACTGAGATATTATCACTTTCATCCATTCCCTCACTTATATTTGTCTTCCACCTTCAACTTCTGCACCCTCACTTTTTTTTAATTTCAAGTTTTTATTTAAATTCTAGTTAGTTAACATATAGTGTAACATTAATTTCAGGAGTAGAATTTAGTGATTCATCACTTAACATCTAACACCCAGTGCTCATCACAGCAAGTGCCCTCCTTAATACCTATCACCCATTTAACCACACTCCTCACCCTCCTCTCTTACAACAACCCTCAGTTTGTTCTCTATACTTAAGAGTCTGTTTTTTGGTTTGCATCTCTCTTTTTTACCCCATGTTCATCTGTTTTGTTTCTTAAATTCTACATTTGAGTGAAATCATATGGTATTTGTGTTTCTCTGACTTACTTTCCTTAGCATAATATTCTCTATCAAAATTGTTGCAAATAGCAAGATTTCATTCTTTTTGGTGGCTGAGTAATATTTCATTGGATATATATATATATATATATATCACAGCTTCTTTATCCATGCATCAGTCAATGGACATTTGTGCTCTTTCTATAACGTTGTTGTTGATAATGCTGCTATAAACATCAGGGCGCATGTGTCCCTTCAAATTAGGATTTTTTGTGTCTTTTGGGTAAATACCTAGTAGTGCAATTGCTGGATCATACGGTAGTTCTATTTTTAACTTTATGAGGAACCTCTATATCGTGTTCCAGAGTGGCTACACCAGTTTGCATTCCCACCAACAGTGTAAGAGAGTTTCCTTTTCTCCACATCCTCACCAACATCTGTTGTTTCTTGTATTGTTGATTTTAGCCATTCTGACAGGTGTGAGGTAATATCTCATTGTAATTTTGATTTGTATTTCCCTGATGATGAATAATGTTGAGCATCTTTTCATGTGTCTGTTAGCCATCTGGATGTTCTTTGGAAAAATGACTATTCATGTCTTCTGCCCATTTCTTTATTGGATTATTTGTTCTTTGGGTGTTGAGTTTGATAAGCTCTTTATAGATTTTGGATACTAACCCTTTATCAGATATGTCATTTGCAAATATCTTCTCCCATTCTGAAGGTTGCTTTTCAGTTGTGTTGTTTCCTTCGTTCGCACCTTCACTTTTTAAAGTTTTAAGGTTGATAATGTGTTTTTCCACTGCTTTTTCTATAGGTTGATTCAGTGTGTTTTATTTGAAAAAACAGCATTTATATTATTCAGAATACACAAATATTTTTCACTTAAGTTTATACAGAGTGTCATTATTGTTCTCTCATACAACTTTTTTTCTTTTTTACTTTCTAATTGTCTTCATTATCTTCTTTCCTTTTCTGCCTTTGTCTTTTCCTTAGGTTTGTCCACAGTCTAGCATGCTACTGAGGCTGTGAAATGCATGTTTTTATTTGAATATCTGATGAAACTCTCTATTCTCCTTGTCCAGTCAAGTAAAACTTTCTCTAGTTATGCTTCACTGAAATCATCTAGGGATTTCATGTCATTGCTCTTCAGAATTGGAGCTAAACTAAAATCCTGGATTACATGCATCCTTTCTTCCTTTACTCCTTTACTTTATTTAAGCACATCCCCCAAGGGACTATCAAAGAAACAGTGTGGAGAAGTAGGTTTTCTTAATTGAATAAAATATCTGTATATTTCTTTAATAATTTGATGAGTACAGACATTTTGAGTTGAAAATATTTTCCCATTTGAGCTTGGAAATGATTGCTTCTTTGTCTTCTAGGAACCAGCATTACTAATAAGAGTTCTGATTCCAACTGATCCAACTGATTTCAATTATTGGGTGACTTTTGGAAAAATTTAGGAGTATCTCTTTATTCTTTTTTGAAATACCACAACAACATGTCCAGAGTTATTTCTTTTTATTTTTCCATCACATTTGGCATTTTTAAAAATGGAAACATATCCTTTATAATAAAATCTTAAGAATTATATTTTAATATCATATATGTTGTCTTTAATATATTATAACCTGCCTTGGTTTTCTCTGGCTATTGAAACTCTTGAAATGCTACTCTCTATCTTTCATCTTCCCTCTCTCATGTTTTTTTTTTTTTAAGTTTACTTATTATGAGAGAGAGAGAGGGAAAGCATGCTTGAGCATGAGCAGGGGAGGGGCAAGGAGAGAGGGAGAGAGAGAGAATCCCAGTGGGGGGCTTGATCCCACAATTCTTGGAAATCATAATCTGAGTCAAAACCAAGAGTCAGATGCTCAACCGACTGAGCCTCCCAGGTGCCCCACCTCTCATGTTTTCTATACCCTTTTTTTTTTCTACGGTGTAGACTTCCTCCACTTTATTTTAAAGCCTTTTATGAGTCTATTTGTGCACTGTTCTTATTTTAGGGATGCAGTAAGTTTTCCATTGTTTTGATGTTCATAACTAGACTCTTTTTTTTTTCAAAGTTATCTCCTATTGCGTGAAATATCTCTACTTCCCATAGGCATGATTCTTAATTTGATCATGGACACACAACCATTGTCTCTCAAGGAGACAAAAGTCAGATAATATTATCTGCCCTTGTTATTACCATTCAGTTTTTCCTTTTCTATAGAGAAGTTTCTGTTGGTTTTTGCTTTTGTTTTGCCCTTGTTTTTAATTTATGTTCTCTTCTTCTTCTTCTTCTCCTTCTCCTTCTCCTTCTCTCCTCCTCCTCCTCCTCCTCCTCCTTCTCCTTCTTCTTCTTCCTAACCAGGGTTAAACACCATGCTTCTAGCCATTCTGTGCTCAAGTATAGGTGAAGCAAAATGTTACATTTATAGGCATAACAGGAGTTACAATTAGTCAGTATACTCTGATAAGATTAGTATTTAATGTTCATTTTGAGTGTTCATTCTGATTAGTCATATGTATTTTGTATCAGTGGTTAAGCATTTTCATTATGACTCCAGAAGAGAGCCAACTAATGCCACTGACTTAGGATTCACTTTTCATTCTTGCCATTCATTTGTCTTGCAATCTTGTTGTCTGCAACCCTCTTCCATGATGGAACTTTTCATAAATATTTACACTGGAAAAATCCATTACTCTGATTCATCAAGATAAACTCATCCATCTGATTTCTATTTGCAATAAATGTGTTGAAATACCCTGATAGCCTTACTTCTATCTTCTTCATTGTTGTAAGTTTAAAAGCTTCTTACACCTTTATCATCATTTTAGTGGAAACTCAGGAAGAAAGGGTACATTCCACATAGGCTAAATCTATAGCCTTGAAGTAGAAATTAAAAATTATCTACTGTCCTAAAATAAACTGTAGATTGATAGTGACTATATAGGGCAAATTATAAAATAAAACACACTCATGTGTTCAGTTATAACATAAAATTCATATTAGCAATGATATTTCAGATGCTGTGACACACACAATTAATTAGAGACAAGTTTATAAACAAAGTATTCCATGGCTAGTGTAATTGAAGGCAATATCTGTGAGAAAAATACTCTTTCAAAAATAGGAACAGAAGAGGAATTGAACTTCTTTCAAGGTGTTAAAGATTATAAATGGAACAAGAAATATTATGGATCTGATAAAACTGATGATATTTGTGTTGCTAATAGTAGGAACAAAATGAACAAAAGACTTGCAAAGAGAACGTCAGCTCATCCAGGAGCTGGAAGATGGAATATACAAGGTGATGGTGAGAGGCAAGGCTGGTAAGATAAGTTAGGCCCATGCTGTGGGAGGCTGGACTTTATGAGAAACCACAGGGATATACAGTAAGCCAGATGGTTCCTTATTCCCTGAAACATATTCCAGAAGCATCAAAGTAAGGAATTTAATGGTAAGGATTTAGAATATTAAAATATTATTGAGGGGCTCTTGGGTGGCTCAGTCAGTTAAGTGTCCAACTCGATTTCAGCTCAGGTCATGATCTCATGGTTCATGGGTTCGAGATCCACATTGGGCTCCTCACTGTCAGTGTGGAGCCTGCTTTGGATTTTCTCTCTCCCTCTCTCTCTGCTCTTCCCCTGCTTGTGCTCACACACTCTCTCAAAATAAACAAATAAACTTAAAAAATACTATTGAAATATAATAATATATTAAATACATTTTACTATAAAATATGAAATACCAAAGTCATTTTAGATGTGGAGCTGGCCACAATACCCTTCTGAGAATTTTCCTTCACTGTCTTTGGCAGTTAGGGGCAAAATGGTAGAAAGGTTTGAGAATCATGGCTATAGTTTTATTTTAATGAGTAGACAATACAGATCCAAAGAGTGATATGATCAGAACAGTGCTTTAATGTGTCTACTCTGAAGGACACATTTGGATTTATACAAATGAATGGATAAAAGATGGAGTGAAAATGGGATAGGTTTGAGGTTCTGGGACACTTTGCAAGCCCAAGCTAGAAACAATTAAAGTTCACATAGAACAGCACACTATGGATAGAATAAAGATGTAAAAACATATTCATTATAAATGATGACTTCTTCAAACATGGCATATAGCTACATCTGGGGATAGAGGAAAAGTCTGGATAATCCATAAAATATGCTGGTGTCACTGATGGGATGAAAGGAAGAGGTTTCTAAAGTTACATTTTGGTTTGGGGGTTTTATTACGTAGGGATTTAATATTATGTTTCTTGTGTTTATAAGATTAGTAATATTCTGAGAAATAAATGAAAGTATCCTTAGGATGACACTTCATGTTAGCAAAAAGGAGTGGATATTTTGTGTGACTAAGATGATTCTGTCAGTGATTTGCCAATTAACCTCAGAACCAGTAACTTTGAACTTTGCAGGAAAAGTAGATGGATACCTATAGAAATAAAAGCACAATGAAGTAGCAGATGGTCACATTAAAATTTAAGGTGGGAAGGAAGGTGCAGTGGAATAATTAGCCCCTCCTTGTGCCTGTAGCAAGGAGCAGGCTACAGAGGAGTAAATAAATCAGAGTTCTAAGGAAAACTGGGCAAATCCTTGAGGTAAAATAACATAGAAAATTAAGGTATTTACATATAAAGAAAGATCATAATGCCTCACTGCAGTAATCAAGATAGTTAAATCACCTCTAAGAGCTTATTATTTTCCTATATCTTGTTTCATCTTGGGTATCATATGTATTAAGGGAGAAATCCGTGTTTACTCAATGCTTGAGATGTCTTATAGAAAAAGCATAGGAATGTAGTTTTGCTCGAGAAATAATGTATTAGGGGATTCAAAGGAAAAGAGTTTGAAATAAGAGTCAGCAGTTCTGGCTTTATTTGTAAGCTTCTACGAACTAGCTGTGATTTTTGATAAAGTGGATGTTCGCATTCATTCATTCATTCATTTAATAATCACTTACTGGGTGTCTACTCTGTTCCAAGCTCTGTGCTAAGAGTCTAAGATAGTCCTGCTCTCATGGAGATCACATTCTTACAGGAAGATACAGAAATAAAAAGTGAACATAACACGTAAGTAGATTTAGAATATTAGAACACGGTAAGCGCTGTGGAAAAATTAAAAGTAGAGCAGACTACAGGGGATACAGAGTGCAGGAGTTCAAGGAAGAAGTATCCATGTTTAAGGGAGAAGCCAGGATAGGTCTTATTTCAAAGAAGCCAAGAGGATAACTGGGAGGAGTGGGGATGAGAGGGATGCTGTCTTCATATTACCCAAGGATCTAGCTTAGCATTACAATAAAATCAAATTCTAATACATGTTTAGTGTATATAAATAATCAATTATTTAATTAATCTCTCTGTGCTCAATTTTCTAGTCCATAAAATGAAGGCAGAAAACCAGATCCAGAGTTATCTAAGTAAAAATGGTTAAGACATGACTATATCTAAGAGACTACGTATAAAGTCCCTCAGTCCATTCATAAAACAGAGAAAAGGCCGGTTTTGCTGATACAGGAAGAGCAAGGAGGACTAACTATTGTGTAGGATATGACTGGAATTGAAATGTGGTCATAGATCAGTGTTGTATAACATTAATTAGCTATGATTCAAATTAACAAAGCAACACCTAGGTTTTCTTCAAACAAGTTAAATACATTGGATAAAGATAAAATAACACATATGGTAAAAGTAAATTTTGTTTTCTGAAGCTTCTGTTTCACATATATGTGTTAGTGTTTGTGTGTATAATCGGATACCATATAAAGATTTCTTTTGGAGAACATAATCAAAAAAGCTTAATAGAGATTACGCAGAGCCTTGAAAATGTTAAGATTTTAGAACAAATGAGACTATTAGGCCCACTCAGGGTAGCTAGAGAAAGCACATCATAAAATTGTTAGGTAGTAGTATTTATGCACAACATAAGAAAAATCTTCCTAACAGCTCCATCAAATTAACCATGCAATTGGCTTTCCATCACTGGAAGTTGGATGATCAACTGTTAGAGATGCTGTAGGAGGATTCTTGCATCCTCTGGGGACATGAACCTTAAGGAGCAAGACTTTGCATCAGGGAATGGAGAATACAAGGATGCATGGTAACATCTTTCCCCATCAGGACACATGCAATTAAATTCAGTTTTAAGTCATGAACAGGAAAAATAACAATAAACAACCAATAGAAAATCTAAGCATGATACAGATGGTAAATTTCAAAGATAAATAAGTAACCTTATTTTTTATAACTTTATTATTTATATTTCCTTGATGGACCAAGGAAAACTTGATAAGAAAAAGGGAGTTTTAGCTGAATCTTGAGCCAAAGGTGGCCATTGATAGTTGGGGAAAAAAGAGTACTCATCAGGAGGAGACAAATTCAAATGAGATGAGATGAGAAGGTACAGTCGGTTTGGTGGCTGTGGATAAATCCACTTAGCAGACAGCTGAGGATAGGAACCTCACTGAGGCCTGGAAGTTTATAAATTCAGAAGTCAAAATTGGGTCAGATTTTGTTGGATTTTATCTTAAAGTATTGGCCTGATAAAAAAGTTGATTTAGGAAAATTATTTTGACAGATGTGTCCCTTTACATTAGAGAAGCTAAGGAAAAATTGAATGTTTATGTAAAGTGTCAGTCAAGGTATAGTCAGAAAAATACTATTAATTTTTTTATTGTTTATTTATTTTTGAGAGAGAGAAAGAGACAGAGCATGATTGGGAGAGGGGCATACAGAGAGGGAGACACAGAATCTGAAGCAGGCTCCAGGCTCTGAGCTGTCAGCACAGAGACTGATGCAGGGCTCGAAGTCATGAGCAGTGAGCTCAAGACCTGAGCAGAAGTCTGATGCTTAACTGCTTAACTCACTGAGCCACCCAACCACCCCAGAAAAATACTATTAGAAAGAAAACCACAGGACCAAGATGGAGTCACTTATGTTAGGCCAAGTCACTAAACACGGGCTTAATATCAGAAAATTCTTTTTTATTTTAATTTTTTAATGTTTTATTTATTTTTGAGACTGAGAGAGACCGAGCATGAGAGGGGGAGGGGCACACAGGGGGAGATACAGAATCCAAAGCAGGCTTCAGGCTCTGAGCTGTCAGCACAGAGCCTGATGCGGGGCTTGAACCCACGAATGTGAGATCATGACCTGAGGCGAAGTCGACCGAGCCACCCAGGCGCCCCAACCCGGGCCTAATATCTAACCTAACTGCAGTTTCAACCTCTCCCAGAAATGCAGTTTTAACTGACCAGTCAAGAATTTCCTGGTAAGCACCAATGAAGTACTCAGTCACCTGAGCCCTCTCCATACCCCAAAGGAAGATGAGATAACCTGTGTGATAAAACTTCCTGCCCTTCCCCCTAAGGGAAGGTGACTAGGTCTGAAACAATCTTTTCTTTTCAATTGCTAATAACTTCCTTGCCTCACCCCTCCTTCCTAAAAAAAAACCTTTCATTTGGTACAACTCCTCTGAGCTCCCTTCTACTCACTAGATGGGAGGCTGCCCAATTCATGAATGGCTTAATAAAGCCAATTAGATCTTCAAATTTATTCATTTGAATTCTGATTTGTTAACAACAGAAAACCTTCCAGGTATTTCACTCAAGAAAGAATTGAATACAATGGATTACCTATTTATAAAACGCCTAGAAGGAAGGACCACAGCTGTGAAGCTGGAGGGAAAAAAAGGGAAGGGGGTGGCATTAGCTCTCCAGTTGGCTTATGGCTTTCAGAGGGATGAACACTTTAGGAACTGGAGGTAACCTAAACCTATGATCAGAGCTGCTTAAAGCACCCAGGAGAGTGATTCGCGGAGTGACAGCCAGAGGCCACCAAAAACTTCCCTTCTGCCAATGGCCACACATCAACTACTGCAGAAAAAGAGGCAATGGCATGGTTTCTGCTTCATTTCTCCCTTCCAAGTCTCATACCCGTGCCATACTGAACCTTGATGGTAAAGGATGCAGAGAAGTGTAGTCCCTAGACTTCTAGGCCCCACGGCAAAGAAGAGATTATAGAAGTGAGTAGATACAAATGCCTCTTAAAAATACATACCTGCATGTATACACACATGTATATATATAACTTTTATGTGGTCATAAATATACATATAAATATATATAATTGGAGTTATATAATATAGAAAGTAAATAAGAAGAGTATTTCTTACCGTCCGCTGGAAAACAATTGACTAGAAATTAGAGTGACCTAGGAAGATCAGATGCAGAAGGCTGATTTTTGGGTTGTAGAGCTGCTCTTTTAGTTCATTGACCATTGAACATTCTGACCAGTTAATTGCACCTGCAGTCATGCTCAGTAGCAAGAAGAAGCCATGTAACTGAAGTGGTGATGAACTCGGGCTCTGACTCAGACTGAGTACAAATCCAGATCTGATCCTTACTAGCTATGTGACCTTAAGCAGATATCTAACATTTCTTAGCTGCCATTTCTTGACTTGTGGAAAAGATTACCGGTATCAGAAGGCTCTTTGAGAATAAAATGACTCAACATCCATAAGGTTATTAACACATAGAGAGGACATAATAAATAGCAGCAAAACAGCACTGAGCAAGTAATATGTGGTGAAGAAGGGTGGGAAAGCGTAGTGATTTTTGTTATATGAATAAAATGTTCTCATCTTTGAGAAACACATAGTCAGAGAATATTAACTGGTAAAAACATAAGCAGAAATAAAGTAAACTTTAGCTAGGAGAACAGAGGTTATTATTCAACTTTGAAGTATTTGCAGGATTAACAATGGTATCTACTGCATACTTATTATTTAATAGATTTCATATTCTAGACCCTATACATGCATTAATTGATTGAATACTCATGACACCCTTTAAGGTAAATATCATTTATTACCTCACCATTTTACAAATGAAGAAACCTAGGCACAGAGAGACTACATCACTTATCTAGAAAGAGACAAAGGCAAGTGGCAGAGGCAGGATAAGAAACCCCACTGGTCTGACTCCAGAGTTCATGCACCCAATTATACACTATACTTCAAGCATTACCCTTACATTTGTCTTTTTTCCAGCCCCTTTTACATAACTTTTGGCAAAGTGCATTCCCACTGGGGGTGGGGCAGAAGAGAAAAGATGACAATAGATGATGAACATAAACACAGACATACAGATCATGTATATATGGACACAAACTAGGAGAGGGCCTGTCAGCAAGCAGGCAGAGGACAAGAATGACAAGTATGCGGCAATCATCATCATCATCATCATCATCATCAAAATAACTGCTTTTGGGGCACCTGGTGACTCAGTAGGTTACGTGTCAGACTCTTAATTTTGGCTCAGGTCAAGATCTCACAGTTTGTGATGTGGAGCCTCGCATCAGGCTCTGTGCTGACAGAACCTGGACTTGGGATTTTCTCTCTCTCTCTCTCTCTCTCTCTTTCTCTCTCTCCCTCTCTCCCTACCTGCTTCCCTCCCTCCTCCCTCCCCCTGCTCTCTCACTCTCTCAAAACAAACAAAAATAAAAAACTTAAAAAAAAAAAAAACCCTGCCTTTAGGGGAGCCTGGGTGGCTCAGTCAGTTAAGCGTCCGACTTCAGCTCAGGTCATGATCTCACAGTTTGTGAGTTTGAGCCCCGCATAGGGCTTTGTGCTGACGGCTCAGAGCCTGGAGCCTGCTTTGGATTCTGTGTCTCCCTTTCTCTCCCTGTCCTTTCCCTGCTCATTCTCTCTCTCTCTCTCTCTCTCTCAAAAATAAGTAAACATTAAAAAAAATTTTTTAAACTGCCTTTGATTAAATACTGTGTGCCATTTTCCCATTTGTCCTAACCTACAAATAATAATCCTCATTTTAAACATAATGAAACAGGCCCAGAGAAGTTAAGTATCTTGCCTAAATTCCCACAGGTAATAAATGGTGATGAGAAGAGACCAATCCAAGTGTGTCTGACTTTATAGTTTTAGTTATGGTCCTGTGGATTATATGGTAAACATGAGGAGAGGGATTTCTTGGAATTTATTTTGACATTTGGGGAACAATCCTTCTAAATTTATTCTCTTTCTAGAACTGTAATATTGGAATATTTTTTTGTCTAAAACCACAGACATGAATATTGCAGGTTTTCAGAGGTTGGCAAGGCATGGCCCACTATAACTCATAGTCCATTTTCTTGAAAGTGGTATCAAGCCAGAAAAGGTGAGCTTGGTTGGAGAACATTCTTCCAATCATATGGCCCTGACCTGTGTGGTTACAACTAAAGACTAAATTTCCTGCCTTCTCCACACAGATGGCAGCTATGTTAGTCTGGTTGGGCTGCTATAATAAAATAGACTAGGTGGCTTGTAAACAACAGAAACTTCTTTCTCACAATTCTGGAGGCCAGGAAGTCCAAGATCAGGATGCCTGTTGAGAGCTGGCTTCCTAGTTCCTGTGTCCTCACATGGTGAGAGAGAAAAGGGAGGTCTTTGGGGTCTCCATTATAAGGGTAGGAATCCTTGCATGAGGGCTCTATCCTCATGACCCAATCACATGCCAAAGGCTTCACCTGTGACTCCATCTCATTGAGGATTAGGTTTCAATACATGAATTTTTGGAAGGACACAGACGTTCAATTTGTAGTGGTAGAAGTTGTCATTTTGAATTGAAAGCAGCTCTGAATATCAGTTCACAAACTCAAATATGCAAGAAATACTTCTTAATTTTTCATATTCAATTCAATTTACTGCCCATGTGTCTTTGGAGTTATGTCTAAGTTTGAAGAACTAGTTTGGGAACATTCCATTGGTAGTCATCAACCACTGTGTCCTCTATCTACACAGACATCCTCCATCGCATCTGGTCTTCAGTCCCTGGTCCCTGTGGATACATCAACTCTCCATTTTTTCTGTAAGGCTTCTCAAGTCTCTCTCTTCCTTTTCTCCCTCCAGACCATCAACAATATTTTCAATCTAGACTTTGAATAGAAATTCTTTCTTTAAATCATCATGAAGACGTCCATATTCTTGCCTTGGCCAGGAAGTAAGGAGATTAACTTTTCTCAGCATTCTTTTCTTTCCTTAGGCAATAAATCCACTAAACTCTAATAACAGAATGAGGAAGAAGGAAATTTCAGAGGAAATTTTTAATAGTACTTCAGAAAGTGTTTCCCACTGCAAGTTAGGCATCTTCTCCTTTCCCTCCCCAAGGGCTTACATCAATTAGTTAAGTGAAATTAAAAAAAAAAAAAAGAAGCACAGGGGAAAGCACAATACATTCATCTATTTCCATCTCATCTACTAAAGAGTAGATATAGCAATGTCCGGCTATGCACACTATTATCTCATACACGTTCCAACTTTATCTTAAAATGAACCTTAAATAAAGGCCACATAATGTTCTTCAGAACACTGAATACCAGCAAGTTATAACACTCCACCTTGGGAATTCTTAGTTTAAAGAGCATTCCAACATTGAAATGATCACTGCTTAAGTTCTGTGTTATTAAGATTTGCTCACGTGGGAAGTGACTTGTGTCTGAGCCAGAAGTTATTTAGCAATTATTTCTCATTGTTCTGATAGATGTGCACATGACCAGTTAAGATTTCTTGCCAGGGATGATTCCATAAAGGCTGACTGGCAAATGAGAGCTTTCTCATCACTCAATCATTTGGAAGAGTGGCTATTTTCTATATAATCAATTCCATTAGCCATTTTGATGGTCAATAGCCCAGCAATTCATTGAGTAGTAATCAGTTGGATTCATTTGTCTCAGGCACTGAAATAATCAAAGTAGTTTTTCAACCTTCTATATCATAATCAGTTTAATTCTATGTTTAAGTGATACAAAATCAAAATTATGTCACAAGAAAATAAAATAGGCTTCTATTTCAAGATAAATATAAAATTTATTTCTAACTCCTTATTCTTTAAAAACAAAGGTTACCACTTTAATAAATTATATCAAGATAAATATAATCTACATATAATCTGCAAATACTACAGTAAATATGTTCCATGAATGAACTGAATAATCAAACAAAAATTACTAATCACTAATAAACATATACAAGGAATGTCTGAGTTTCAGAGATAAACCAAGTAAACTATATCCTCAAGTAAAGCCTCTTTTTTATACTGAGTCATTTTTCCTCCCTAAAAAATTTGATTAAAAAATGAGTTGAAATCTCAATGTAAATATTACATTTTTTAATTTAGGTAAACAACATTGATTGAATTATTATTATGACTCATGCACTTAAAAGATAAAGCAAATAGTTCAAAAGTTTTTCTCTGGTTTAAGGTGAATAATTTAAAGGAAAAAAAATGACAGAATCTTACTGAAAGTTTAAATAACTTAATAGAATCATTAGAAGTACAAAAGGGCCTCATGCCATGCCATACATTACCAATGCAAAAGAGAGATGGTGATGGTAATTAAAGATAATCATTCAAGAGAACTGCAGTTGATACATTTATTAAGGTAAAATTACATTCTGAAACCAATTCAAAATGCAACCAATTTCACCTGCTCCTGAATTTTTTATTCACCTTATGGATGTCATTTTTTAAACTAGTTTCTTGGCATTGCTCTCAGATTTTCACCTAATTTTACTTTAAAATCTTTTACACTAGTTCTAACCTTGTATTCCAGATCAAAGTCAGTAATGTTTTGTCTATTTCAAAAAGTTTTCCAATGCAGTGATATTAATAATGGCTACTTCATTATCTACAGAGACCAAAGTCACAGTAAGTGGGATAAGTGTCACAAGGCTGTACTGAGATGGTTTATAATAGTTCATGCCCCCAAAGTAATTCCTTATCTAACACTGTTACTAAAGAGGTTATACACTGATATGTCTTTCAAAGGCTTAGCCTTTGAATATCAACATATGAACTTTAATAATACGTGAGACATTGAAATACATGGAGATATTAATATTTTTTCAAATGTCATTATAATGAACTCCAAAATAACATGGTTTGAAATTAAGACCATGGAATGCAAAAACAAAACTTTTAGAGGTGTATGTGATAAAGGAAAGTTCTCCACCCTCATGAGAGATGGCAGGCTGTGACTTTTGACATGCAGCCAATGGAACTCCATTTTTAAGGTTATATTCATGTAATTGTCTAAAGAGTAAAGATTTTTCTACCCTATACATTGATTTTTGTTCTTCTGATGTTTTACATTAAATAAACATTTCCCTCTCAAGAAAATACCTGCAGAATTTAATGCTCATCGCTAAGCACATTCTGACAGAAATTATACTGCAGCCATAAGCAGACCTTCTAACTAATGAGAGATCTTTAAAATTGCTTTTCAATCAGCATTACATCTTTTTCATTTTTCTTTTTAGCTAATTAGGTATTAATATTTTGAGACCTAGAAAGTTTAAGGTAGGCTGTTAGCTGAATATTCAGCCATGTAGTTTTGTAAATCAATTAAATTACTTTAAAAATAGATTTGTATAAACAGGTTACTATAACCTTCAATGAAAGAACTGAAAGAACTTGAGAGTGATACCAACATGTGTTGAGGTGAGTGCCTACAAGGAGCCCCTCATCCTGTCTGGCAGGAAACACAGCTCACTACATACCTATAATTTCCCTGTATTAGTTTTCTAGGGCCACCACCATAACAACATACCACAGGCTGGGTGAGAACAGAAATTTATTTTTCACAGTTCTGGAGCCCAAAAGTCCAAGATCAAGGTGTCAGTAGATTTGGTTTCTCCTGGGGCCTCTCTTTGACTTGCAAATGTCCAGCCTCTTGATGCCTTATCACCTGGCATTCTTCTGTGCATGCAAACCCCTGACATCTGTGTGTCCAAATTTCCTCTCTTTTAAGGACACCAGTCAGACTGGATTAGAGTCCATCCTAATGGCCACATTTTAATTACCTCTTAAAAGACCGTATCTCTAAAGGTCACATTCTGAGGTATTGGAGGTTAGGGCTTCAACATGAATTTGGAGGGGACCTAAATCAGCCTATAGGGTCCCCCTAAAGTTATACTTGCCAGAAAATGTTGTAGCAAGAATCTAAGCATATTTCCATTTGCATAATGGCAGAGACTTATTTCTTATTCTACCTACGTGATTTTCTCTATCTCCATTAAGGGTTCATTCCATAAAGGTGTTATGAGATCTTTTATTTGTGGAGAAAGGGGAGTGGACTCTCTTACCAGTTACCAGTCCCTAAAGAGAGAATCATTCAAACCTACAGCACCATATGAGAAGAAACAATACTGAAATAAAATATTCAGATGTGAATTAAATAATGGTGATAGATTTCCCCTATTTTGGCTTTAAAAATCAGATACAAAACTATATAATTAAGAGAAAGAAAATTGCAAGAGTCTGCCTTAAAACTGAGCAATTTCAGGCCTGAAAAATCCTAGTTTAAAGGAAAAAAAATTTACATATTTATGAAATAAGATTAGAAATAAAGTACATAATTTCTTATCTTTTTAATGACCCCAAATGAAATACATTCACAGAATATAAAATCTACTCACATAAGTCATGAGTTGAGGGCAAGAAAAAAGAAATTCCCAGTTTCCAAGTAAATTTAACTCTTACCCAGCTTTAGAGTCAGTAGTCAGTACCAAACCCGTCATAACCCTTCCAACTAAATTGGCTACAGATTATATGTTGGGTAGGTGGTCACTGAAATGTAACAAATACTTGCCTTTCAAATTTTCCAATGAAGCAGCTAAATTGGATTAGGTTGCTTACGTTTAATAGCAATGCATCATTATCAACTGTGGGCTTCCTCCTTCTCAAATGTGCCATCACAGCATTTCTGTTCGTTTTTTTTTAATGCATTTCTTTAATACCCTCAAACAATTAACCAAATCTTCATTTGAGCTTTTGCTGCCAAGGAAAATGCAAGTGCCATAGTCTCCCAGATTCAATCAGATTTGTCTCCAATACTGCATTTAAATGAGTGTCTTGAATGATAAATGATCACTTGCTTTGCTAAAACATTGAGATTTTCCTCCTAAGCTTCTTAAAAATTTTAATATAATGTCTGTACGCCAGTTTCACTACTCAGCTTCATCAGCAACTTGATTGCAATCCCCAGGAATAAGATGCTTTGTAAAATCTTTCACTTATTAAATAACACTCTACTCGCCATCTTATCAGGAAAGAAATAACACTACTGACACAAAGTTTCAAGTATCCAAGTACATATGACATTCTCAATTCTCAAATATTCTTGGGTGAACTATGTGCATTATATATTAATTATAGAGGTCAGCATGTTTTATTTATTCATTTATTCATTAAATTCACACATTTATTATGCAATATTTTTTGGTGTATATTATGAGCCAAGTACTCTGTTAGAACTTGGAGATACAAAGATGAAAGAGACAGTCTTGTAATGCTCATTCCAATGCAAAACTGCTGACTATAGTTTGAATCAGAAAATAGGCATGATTGACTACAAAGAGAATCTGTGAGTGTGTGTGAGTACATGCGTGTGTGTGTTTGTGCCTTCATATTCAAAGAGTAAGCTATAGCTAGAAAACCATGATATTATTAGTGGGTACATGCATCAATCCTTTCCATGGAGCCTACCCACAAAAGCTATCCTTTCATTTGTAATGGCAACCACCATTTTCAGAACAATGAGCTGTATTTCATTCACAAATGATCCTCATTCAGACAACACACAATGCTAGGATAATTGCTATAACCACATATGCAAATCATTTGTGTTAAGAGCAATATTCTTATTTATTCTGCTTTTGCTTAATTTAATTAACTGTAAGCAACTACTGACATTCATTACACATGTTTAATTTCTATTCATTTGTATTAATTTTATCAAAAACTATCAAATACCTAGTTTGTGTCAGGCAGTATATTCACAATGAGAATAAATTACTAAGTAAAAAAGTCTTAGACAAAGTCTCAGCCTTCTTAGAACTATCATGGGAGAAATGGGGAGTATTTAAATATAACACAATTTAAAATAAGCTATAATTATGGTAAGTACTAACAAAGAAAGGGATTTAGAGGAACTCTAACCAAAGGCAGGAAGCCAGTATAGGATTCTCAGAAGAGGTGAAGATTGATCTACAATCTCAACGAAGAGCAGAAGTAGGAAGTAAAGGAGATTGGGGTATTAGGGGGAGGGTGTGATCCAGAAAGAGGGAATGAGCATTAGTGATGTGCAACCAATCACACTGAAGAATAGAATGGATGGAGAATACAAAGTAGGAGTGAAAAGTGTGAGACATAAGAAAAAAAAAAAAAAGAAAAAGAAATGCAGAGGAAGAGGATGAATGCCAGGCTATGTTTGGGCCTAGAGGCCATGTTCAAATTTTGGTCTTCATCTAAAAACAATCGAAATACATTCAGGTATTTTTTAAAACTAGGTATTTTATTGAGCTATGATTGACATACAAAGTCTGTTCATATTTAATGTTATACAACTTGATGAGTTTAAAAGTAAGTATACTCCCATGAAACTATCACCACAATCAATGCCATAAATATATCACCTACAAAAGTCTCCTCTTGACCTCTTTATTCTTTTTTTGCTAACAACACTTAATATAAGACCCACCTCTCAGCAAAATTTTAAGCATCAGGTGTAGTATTGTTAACTATAACCACTTGCTATAGAACAGATTTCTAAGATCTCATTTTGCATTACTGAAACTTTGTAACCTTTGAGCAATACCTAACCATTATCCCTCAGGCCCTTGCAACTACTATTCTATTCTCTGGTTCTATGAGTTTGACTATTTTATATTTTATATAGATGTGAGATGATGTAGTATTTGTCCTTCTGTGGCTGGCTTATTTTACTTACCATAATGCCCCCCAGGTTCATCCATAATGTCACAGATGGCAGAATTTCCAGAGATGACAAAGTGTTTAGGTGACATTCTTTACATAATTCTTTGATCATATAAATAAGAATTTTTGAATGTTTACAAATTGCAAATCTGCTGAATACATTTTAATTCACTATTATTCAACCAACGAAAACCTTAAATCTTCATAAAAATGCAATTTACTTGAAAACAGTTGTGGTTACTTTTCTTTTTTTCCAAATGCTATGAGCCTGGGTGGGTTTCTTGCAGACACACCTATTTTTTACCTCAAGGGCACATGACTGATTCTCTCTTAAATCAATTATTTTTTCCCAGAGAAAAATCTGTATACAAATAGGAACTGTCCACTTTAATTAATGTCATGCTGTTTGTTTTCAATATATCTTCCGTAAATAAATGAAAGGAAATTCAGTGACACGTGGCAGTACACTCACTGAATCCTAATCACAACGTCCATTCTCCCACCAACACATCCTTCCAGCACTTTCAGCCATTTTCTCTGTGTTCTTCTCTCTGAACTGAGTCGACCAGCAGCTCCTCTGAATTGGTTATTACTTTGTTCCCCAGGGATTCATAAATGATAAACACAGCTGGATTGTCAGTAAAGGTCTAATTTGGAAACCATGTCTATCTTCTCTCTTGTAAACTTTTTGGATCCGTGCTAATACCATGTTCAGTTCTTTGAAGAATGTTTCAGTTTAGCCATCATTTTTGGAATTTGCATCAAACCAGCCATATTTTACTGTTTTTGTCACTATTTTTTGAGTTCTTCTGAAATTATAATTGGAATCCCCTACGTCATAAGATAGTATTGTCTCTTTTAAAATCAGAAGAAATGATGGTTTTCGTTAGGGGCTCCTTTTTTTGTTTTTTTTTTCTTTCTCTCTCTCTCTCTCTCTTTTGTTGTTGTTATTGATCTGAATAGGATTTTTCTTTTAGAGTATAGGTTTTCTGCATCAAAATTAATATGCCAACCCCCAACTCAAAGCAGAGCCTGGGCTGCTCATTACTTTTAAAAGTTTGAATTTTGTGCTATTTGGTAAGTCTTTGTTATCAAAAATTCACATTATTATTTTTATAGTCTGGTGATTCTTTATATTTAAAATTTTTTTTAATGTTTATTTATTTTTGAGAGGAGGGGTAAGGGCAGAGGGGAGGGGACAGAGGATCCAAAGCAGGCTCTGTGCTGACAGCAGAGAGCCCATGAGGGGATGGAACTCACAAACCATGAGATCATGACCTGAGCCAAAGTCAGACACTTAACCAACTGAGCCACCAGGCACCTCTGTTTCTTTATTTTTTATATTCTTCTTCCTCTTCTCCTTCCTCCTATTGTTCCAATACCAACTTCATTGTTGATAGAAGCCTTGTCTTCTATCGAGACTGAATCCAGGGATTATGTTAATCACAAACAACACATTGCCACATAGTATGTTGTCCCATGAGTCTATATTCAGTGATTTACTTTGATCACCATTTTGTGCTAAACACAAGGTTTTCATCGTTTCAGATATCTGGTTTCCATAAATGCTGAGAACCAATAAAATAAAATTGCCTTTATCCTGGGCTGTGTCAAGTTTAGATACAGCTTGGTTAGTATTGCATTAAAAAATCTACATCTTTTACACATGAAAAGATGTTCAACATCAGTAATCATCAAGGAAAGGCATTTCCAAACCACAATAAGATATCACCCCACACCCGTTAAAATGGCTAAAATAAAAAAACACGAGAAACAACAAGTGTTGGCAAGGACGTGGAGAAAAAGGAACACTTGTGACTGTTGGTAGAAATGCAAACTGGTACAGCCACTCTGGAAAACACTATGGAGATTCCTCAAAAAATTAAAAATGGAATTATCACATGATCCAGTAATTTCACTACAGGGTATTTAACCAAAGAATACAAAAACACTAATTTGAAAAAATATATATATACCCCTATGTTTATTGCAGCATTATTTACAATAGCCAAATTATGGAAGCAGCCCAAGTGTCCACTGACAGATGAATGGATAAAGAAGATGTGGTGTACACACATACACACACAATGGAATATTATCCAGCCATAAAAAAAAATAATGAAATCTTGCCATTTGCAACAACATGGATAGATCTAGAGAGTACAATTCTAAGTGAAATAAGTCAGTCAGAGAAAGACAAATACCATATGATTTAACTCATATGTGAAATTTAAGAAACAAAACAAAGAAATAAAGAGAGACAAACCAAAAAAACAGCCTCTTAAATACAGAGAAAAAACTGATGGTTACCAGAGGGGAGGTGGGTGGAGGGTTGGGTAAAATAGGTGAAAGGGATTCAGAGTACATTTATCATGATGAGCACTGACTGTGAACAGAATTGTTGAACCACTCTATTGTATGCCTGAAACTAATAGAACACTGCATGTTAACTATACTGGAATTAAAATGAGAACAAAACAAACAAAAACAGAGAAGCCTTGCTTCAGGCAGTATAGCTGGTGGTGGGAAATTCAGAATTTGAACGCATGTTCTATCTGACTCCAAATCTGTGATTTTTCCATCATACTACTATTTTCTCATATAAAAAGTTGATTCATAGGAAAACTACATCTTTTAGGTGTTTGTATCTTCATTAATGCTTACTTTGGCATTCATTTTCATCACCGTCATCATTATTGCCACCAGTACTCAACTGTGGACTTTTGTTAGTATTCCCTGTGTTTTTATCCCATTATCTTCCACAACTGCAACTGTTTGGGCCAAAGATTGCACTATCATCTCAAGATCCATATTTGACAGCTTTAACATAATTTCTCTACTTTGAGAGCTTGATTATCTTTTAGAAACTAATTATAAAGTCTATTATACTGATGTTGACAATGACTATTTCATTGAGAAATATTTTCATCCATTTCCTTTTTGTCCTGTATTATTCACTTAGCCTCTTCATGTAAACCCCAAAATGCAGCTTTGTTACTTCTCTATGGGGTATAATAACATTGAGATGTTTTCTCTCTTATGTTAAGACTTAAATGTGTTTGAACTGCTAGTATTTCCTATGAATTTCCACCAAAGGATATCATCAAAATCACTATGAATTTTCTCTCGTATGAAAATCACTTAGGGAAATTGTTTACTTCCTTTTTTATCACTTGACCTTGGAATCAGTAACCTATGAATACCTTCACCTCATTACCCTTCAGGTGAGTCCCCAGAGCCCAGATGCAGCTAATTTGACCCTATTTCAGAGGTTCTCTATCAATAAATACTTCAGCCAACTGTGGTAATGAACCCATTGTTTTGCTTTCTTCTTTTGGGCTCCCAGGGTAAGATCTGCTATTGCATGTTCTGGGATTCAGTAGTACTCATGACTTCAGACCAACATTCCTTCCTGCTTTGGTTAACCTATATTCATACCATGGTGATTCAGCCAGCAGTATAGTCCTTCTGGGACGTGAATTCAGTTGCCATACCTTGGTCTATGGATCGCCATAGTGATCTGATGACAGGTGATCTGGTCTCCAGTCTTCTGGCTTCTTAAAGTGTCACTGACACTTTATTAAAGTATTTGATTTTTTTAAACTGTTACCTTGGCTACCAAAGAGAGAACTGGTTGGAAGGAGGCAACAATGGATAAAAGAGATAAGTTAGGAGACTTCCACATGAAGGAAATAATGGGGTCTTTGAAAGAGAATATTTGAAATGGGAAAGAAGACATGTGAACAAGATTGAAGAAATATTAAGAAGGTAAAAGATAATGGAATACTGGAATGATGGATGCAATGTGAGACAAGGAGGAGTGGGAGGTGTTAAGAATGACTTCTGGGGCTCTGACTCAGGTTAAAGGATGGACAATGTCATTCACTGAAAGTGTTGGGAAAAATCTAGGTTTTGCAAGTTGGAAGTAAATAGCAAAGTATAAGATCATGAGTTTGAATTTTTGAGTAATTAAAGAAAACTTTAGAGGATACAAATGAAAGAGCTGACATCTGAATAAAGTTCTAGGGTTCATCTGAGATGACCAGATATACTAATCTGCCATAAAATATACCACAGGCTGAATGCTTAAACAATAGGCATTTATTTCCTCAAAGTTACAGCAGCTGCAAGTCTATGATCAGGGTGCCTGAAAATTCAGGTTTTGATGAAAGCCTGCTTCCTGGATTGTAGATAGACCCCTTCCTGCTGTGTGCTCATGTAGCCTTTCCTCTGCACACAGAGAGGGAGAAAGAGAGAGAGACAGACAGTGAGAGCTCTTTGGTGTCTCTTCTTATAAGGACACTAATCCTATCTGAATCAGAACCCTACCCTTATGACTGCATTTAATTTTACTTATTTCCTGAGAGGCCCAATTTTCAAATGTAGTCCTATTGGGGGTTAGGACTTTAACATATGAAATTTTGGAGGGAACAAAAAACATTTAGTCCATAACACCAGGTCAGAGATGTAATTTTGTGAATTATCCTCATATAGGTAGTGAGTGAAGAAAGGAGAACTCATACGATTGCCTTAGGAAGGTATAAACAAGGAAGAAATGAAAATAAGCACTGAACCTTGTGACATCAGAATTAATGAATGGTTATGGGATGATTATCCTGCAAAGGAGGCAAAGAATCAGTTGTAATAATAGGTGTAATGAAAACCATGAGCCTGGAATCAAGGAAAGAGAATGTTTAAATGCTCATGAAAGGCCAAGAGACTATAGATGAAAAATATCCATTTTGTATGTAGTGACAACGAAGTGGCCTGGGGTAGAGATATTTCAGGAAAGAGAAAGTGCTGGAAGATGGACCAGAGTGGGTTGAGAACAGAGTGAGAAAAAAAAAAAAGAGAGAGAATTTACCTGTGAAAGAGAGGTGACATACAGGGGGAGGCTTTGAGGGTGAGGTAAAATTTTGTTTTCAATAGAGGAGACTTAAACATATTTTAAAGATGATGGGATACACAGAGCCCAGAGGATTTTTAGGGCAGTGGAACTATTCCATGTAATACTATAATTGTAGATACACATCACACATTTGTCAAAACCCATAGAATCTACAACACCAAGAATGAACCCTAATGTAAACTATGGACTTTGGGTGATAATAATGTGTCACTTTACCTACTATGAAAAAGGTACCATTCTGGGGCAGGGTGTTGTTTGTGGGGGAGGCTATGTGTGTGTAGGTTCAGGGGATATAGGGGAAATCTCTGTTCTTTTTACTTAATTTTGCTGTGAACCTGGAAATGCTCTAAAAAAGAAAGTCTATATAATTTTTTTTTTAAAAAATGTGAACTATCCATCTAAAAAAGAGGGACAGGGAAAGAGAGAGGGAAGAGGTAAATTAAATATACATAAAAAATAGGCTGTGGTATTTTATGGAAAAGAGTAGCCATATGAATAGTGAATGCTAAAGGCAGAAAATCCCAGTCATCTTTCTCCACCCTACTCCCAGAATGCTGGCAGTCAGATCTTATCCTCAGGATAAGATTAGAAGATAATTTGCTGAAGATTGTGATTAGCCCAAGAGATAATGCCTGGACAGACAGACATAGGAGTTCCTCAATACATGATTCTTTCATATTATCCTACAATAAAGCTCCACATTGCGGGCCACCCTCCCTGCACACTTAGAATTTCCAGTCTGCTTCTCCTTCTAATCTTGAGTAGAAATATTAGAACTTTAGACATTTAGATAAAGTTTCTAAGATGAAAATTAGAAAACCAACAAATAAGAGAAAAAAATGAAAGGAAAAGAAATCTATAACTACCATTAAGATCCTTAAAAAAATCAGAGAAGATACTGTATTCATGATTAAAAACATGATAACAGGGGTGTCTAGGTAGCTCGGTTGGTTAGGTGTCTGATTCTTGATTTCTGCTCAGGTCATGATCTCATGGTTCATGGGTTCAAGCCCTGCATTGGGCTCCACATTGTGCGTGCAGCTTGCTTGGGATTGTTTCTCTTCCTCTCTCTCTAACCCTCCCCCTCTTCTTCCCTCCCTCCCTCTCTCTCCCTCTCAAAATAAATAAACATTAAAAGCAAAAGCAAAAAAAAATATGATAACAAAAAGAAAAACAATAGCAGGGATGGGGGAAAGAAGGTTGAAGAAAACTCCCAGGGGAATAAGAAGATAAAAAGATGAAAAATAGGAGAAAAAAAGAGAGGAAAGTGAAGGATATCTATTATTTGGAAAGGATCCATAAAGAAATAACAGGAACTCATTAATGACAGAAATCAAGAAAAATTTCCAGATTTGAAGTACATGAACTTTGGATTATAAAGCCTCATGGAGTAAACCCTCAACCCCCCCAAACAAAGGGCCCCAAACAAGGCACCATGTTGTAAAATGTTAAAACACTAAGGACAAAGAAAAGATTCCATAAACTCTAAAAAGACTGATTGATTAACTAATATCTAAAAAGTAACCGACATGAACAAAATTTGAAATGGCTTCACCACAGCAACACTAAAGCAAATAGACACTGGAGAAATGCTTTCAAAATTCTGAAGGTTAATGATCTGCCAACTAGACTACATCCCTTCAGACTGTCAGAAAAACAGGAAGAGTGAATAAAAACAATTTCAGACAAGGAGAGGTCTCAAAACATGTATTTCCCATGCACCTTTCATCTGGAAACTCAAAAAAAGAAAAAAAAATTAAGAAAGAGTGAAGTATGAAAACAAAAGCTTCAGAAAAGGAAAAAAAGTGAAAGGAATTCCCTGAAAAACAGGATGGGAGATCCCAAGATACCAGTCACGCACCTGGCAGAATGAGCAAACATTCCAATTGGGAGCGTATGACACAAGAGACAGAAAACGGGCTGTCCTATGTCACCATCATACTTTCCTTTTAACCTGAGGACAGAATGATCAGAAAAATCTTTTCAGTACTTGGTATGTCATGATCATGTTCTACAAAATTCATACTCCCCCACTATGTTCTGCTACCATGGAAAAGATAAAGACTTTGGGGAAGTAGTGGTATTTGTTTCAGTATTAGTGTCTGGTTTTATAAACTAGCCTGTTATATTCTCCAGCTTTAAACATGGGTGATATCCTGAGGCCAAATTAAAAATGACATAATCACAAGCCATAAAAAAATGAGAAAAAATCTGCAGAATTTGCCTTTGGCCTTGAATTTGATATTCTATTAGAACAAATTCTCTATCATACCATCAGTTGGTTTGTTTCTCACCTCTCTAATCTCTCTCTCTCTTCTCCCTCTCCTTTTCTGTCTCTCTCTAAATATATATACATACACACATACGCATACACACACATTTTAATCATAAATATATCACATGTGTGATCATATACATCATAGTAATACATGAAAAAATATGTATGCATGATTTGATATGTGATATATATCATATGTAATATAAGGTCATAATTTATATATTTTTTCATATATCATACATGTGATATCATATCCTGTTTGTGTATAAGTGTGATATGATGTGTGATATATAGAGCTATACGGAGTAGAGATAGAGAAAGAGATGAGAGAGAGATGATGGAGATAGATCTATGATAAAAATGTATAGCTATGGGTATAATTATCCTGCTATAGTCTGGTATAGGGCTGCTTTATTCCTTGTGGTTTTCAGTCCTCAGAATCGCAATAACTCTGCAAAGCCGAATGTATCCCTTCTGTCAAATGAAGCAGAAGAAAATGTGTCCAAAATAACTTTTTAGGAAATAGATAAATATAGACAACTGGATTTCCTATCTTTCTCCAAACATCTTCTGCTGGTGACTTGCCTTTGTAAAACGACGTAAAAGGCCTGATCTAGTCAGTGACCAAATGGAAGTTCAGTTCTAAAATAATTATCTCATTTTCAGTGAAGTCACTGTAAAGTTTTGTTCCTTCCAGTCACCACAAATCAGTGTCAGACCAGGTCGGTATTTTAATGGAAACCAAACAAAACTATTTTGGCTACTTCTGGAATTGGCAATTCTCTAGGCAACAAAATATCTTCTGGGGTCAATGCAGGATTGCAACATCAGCATTTCAATAAATAGTACCCTGGGTTAGCGAAGCCAATATAAATGATGTAAAGATCCTAGGGTTCTTTGGCAAGAGAAAAAAAATATTTCCCCTTTCTTATATGCCAAATTTAATTGTATGTCATTACATCTTTTCTCTCCCACTATATTTAGCTGTTTGCAATAGTCTTCATCCCCTTTTCTAAACTTTTTGGCAGGATTGTTCTGATGCGACTGGCACACAACTCTTTGAGAGTGGGTGTCCTTCTGCCCTCACCACTGATACACTGTGTCATTTCCATATCAGATATACAATCTGTAAAAAGCTTGGGCTTAAAAACTGCTACACCAACCATGAAAATGAATAAACTTAAACTTACTGAGGTGTATGCAGTATACCTAAAGAGAAATTTTACATATTCAGAGGCATTTTTCTATTTCCTCAATCCTGGAAAATCTATTTAGACACGGATTAAAGAAAAATAAATATCTTTGTGGGGGTCTAAAACTTCTATTTTCTTAGCATAAACTTGTCAACTGAAGCGAAGGTTGAAAATCATGTTAACGAGATCAAGTGACAAATTTAATACACATAGTTCAGAGAATATGTCTCCAAATATTGCCCAGAGATGTCTCCCTCATTCCAGACAGTGGTGGCAAAAAGTCTGATATGAAGCACAAGTAGAGCTGTGCCACATGGGAAAGATGAATCAACGCTGGTCCAAAGACACCGGTGGTTTTGAGACGAAGCACATGCAGACACCATCTGGTGTAAACCTACCCACCCTCCCTTGGTAAAACTTCTTACATTTATGGCAAAAATCCCAAACAACGGGTAAGGGATTTCTCATCCAGTTAGTACTTCTAACAAAGTACAAACTTAGTTCTTTCAAAAAAGAAACTATCCGAATATTTTGTCACTTACCAAAGGAAGAGACCAGGCTGAAAAATGCAACATTGTTGAATGAAAAGACATGGCCTTAGAAATCAGAATCCCTGGGTTCTGGTGCCTGTCTCCACACCAGCCTGTTGTGGGCTTGGCACATTTCACCCATTGGGAGTTTAGTTTCCTTATCTGTAAAATAAAGAAATTATTTAAATAGATATATATTTTTTTTAATTTTTTTAATGTCTTTATTTTATTTTGAGAGACAGAGACAGAGAGCGAGCAGGGGAGGGGAAGAGAGAGAGGGAGACACAGAATCTGAAGCAGGCTCCAGGCTCTGAGCTGTCAGCACAGAGCCTGACGCGGGGCTTGAACCCACAGACCGTGAGATCATGACCTGAGCCGAAGTCAGACGCTTAACCGACTGAGCCACCCAGGCGCCCCTAAATAGATATATTTTAAGGGGCTTTTTAATAACAGCCTATAAAGTCAGTCACTGCTATTAGAAAAACAACTGAAATGCATGTTGTACTGATTATCCCCACTGTTACATAAGTAAATGAAGATTAGCCTCTGAGCACAAATATCAAGACTTCTTCTGATGTCTTTAGTGATGAATTTCTCCTAGTAAACCTCACTTTCTTCCTAGGAGCAATTCAAACACTGAAAATAGAATCCTTCCTACCTCACAAACTTCCAGCAGCTGATAATGGTGGAATAGATGAACTGTTTTCCCCTACCTGTAAAATCATATTCAACGCTTTATTATGCCTATCTACAGAAAATGTTCTGTCACACGTCTGTTGATTCAAGTCCACAGTTTTAGGCATATGAAATTCTAGTTTTTCTTGACTACTTTTTTTCATTATAAGTTATTTTCAAAATTAAGAAACATTTAGGAGTGCCTGGGTGGCTCAGTCAGTAAGCATGCAATTCTTGATCTCAGTTCAGGTCTTGATCTCAGGGTCATGAGCTCAAGCCCTGCATTGGACTCACGCTAGGTGTAGAGCCTGCTTGAGAGAAATAAAGAAAGGAAAGGAAAGGAAAGGAAAGGAAAGGAAAGGAAAGGAAAGGAAAGGAAAGAAAGAAAGAAAGAAAGAAAGAAAGAAAGAAAGAAAGAAAGAAAGAAAGAGAAAGAAAGAAAGAAAGAAAGAGAAAGAAAGAAAGAAAGAAAGAAAGAAAGAAAGAAAGAAAGAAAGAAAGAAAGAGGAAGGGAGGAACAAAGGAGGGAGAGAGGGAGGGAAGGAAGGGAGGGAGAAAGGAAGGAAGGAAGGAAGGAAAAGAAACATTTAAAAATAAGAAAAAGGCCTTTCTTAACCTGTTGAAACACAAGCTTCTTTCTAAGGCCACAATAATTTGGGGTAAGCCAAACAATTTATTTTCTTCATCAACAGCAAACTTTTTATCATGCTATCTTGCTACCTAGAACATTATATATTTAAAATACTGTTATGGGGAGTCCACTAAATCATTAAACTCAATAAGCCGGAGAGTCCAAACATTTCTTAAAATCTCTGCCAGATGTACAATTTGCAAAGTCATGCTAAAAGCATTTTGCTTAATACTCTCATCTAAGTTCTAAAATACTCTTCCATCACACTTCTAAAATATAACATGACAGTCTTTGGTTTCAAATAATTGGACATGGCCCCTCTAAGACATCTTTAATAATAATAGCATCATCAAATTAATTGGAAACACGAATAATAGCATCATCAACATTAATTGGCATAGGTATCCATGCCATGTACAGATATCCAATATCTATTCCATTGTATAGGAAAGAAAGACCAAGCTATACCTAACCTTTTAGTCACATCTCAATTAAAAAGTAAGTTATTTAAGCTCACAGACCCTATTTTAATTATGAGCCACTAGTGATCATTAATAAATGAGTATACTTTTATTCCAACTTCAAAAACTTGTTATTTTTGCTTACATAGCATGTACCTACTTGAATTGAACAACTCTATGACTCTCCTAGGATAACTTAAGGGGCACCTCGGACCCAGCATGAGCAAACCTAAACTCTTGGATCTCAACATCCCTCCTCAACCCCACTCCCCATTGCAAATCCTTTCCCCCAATCTACTCCTTCACAGCAAATGGCACCAACATCTACTCAGCTGTTCAAACCTGTGAGTCATTCTTGGTTCTACTCTGTCCTTATTCTGCACACCCAACTTATCTGCAAGTCTTGCCATTTCGACCCGTAAAATTCACTTCAAATTTCACCTGCCTGCTACTACCTTCATCCAATCCACATTCAAGGGCTTCATATTGGAATTCAAATAAAACCCTAACTCCTTCTCAAGCCCTCCAAGGCTCCACAAATCCAAACACTCCATGGCCCTGCAAACAATCTCATTTTACAATCCTTTACTCACTGTGCTTTAAACATCCTGCCCCCTTTCAGTTTTTCAAACAGCCTCTCACACCTCAGAAAAAATGCCCCTTGATGGAGTGCTTTCCCTAAGGACGTCGTCTAAGCACATTCTGTACTACTTACTACCCCCCCCCCAACCCACACACCTTATTGATCTTAATCACATGCTCTTTTCATTGCCTTCAGAGCACTTATCATCATCTATAAAATAATATATGTAGATATTTGTTTGTTTAACTTCTAATTGACTTTCTCCTCCATTAAACTGTTAGCACCATGAGGGCAGAGACCACATTTCTGTTTTATGTATTGTATTCTGTTGTAGGCTCAGTGCCTAATGGGGGCTCGGCAAATATCGATAGATTGAATTACATTGGGGTTATGGGCTAAATCTGTCTCCCCAAAACTCATATGTTGAAGTCCCAACTCTTAGTATCTCAGAATGTAACCATATTTGGAGATAAGGCCTTTAAGGAGGTGGTTAAATAAAAATGAGGGCTTTAGGGTGGGTCATAATCCAACCTGACTGGTGCTCTTTAAAACAAGAGGAAATCTAGACACGAGGGATGCATGCACACAGAGAAAAGCCCATGTGAGGGCACAACAAGAAGGCGGCCATCTATAGTCATAGAGCAAGGTCTCAGGATAAATCAAACCTTCTAGTACCTTGATATTAGACTTCCAGTTTCCAGAACAGTAAGAAAACAAATCTATTTTGTAAGCTACCCAGTCTACAGTATTTTATTATGGCAGGAAACTAATACAATTGGAATTAAAATGTAAATAGATTTCACTCAGTAAGTGGAATTTAAGAAACAAAGCAAACGAACAAATTAAAAAAATAAGAAACAAACAAACAAATAAACTCAAAATACAGAAAACAAACTGGTCACTACCAGAGGGGAAATGGGTGCGGGATCGGTGAAATAGGCTAAGGGTATTATGAGTACACCCATCATGATGATCTCTGAGAAATGTATCGAATTGTTTAATCATTATATTGTACAACTAAAACTAATACAGCACTGTAAACTAATTTTACTTCAATAAACATTATTAAATAAAAATAATAATTAAATGTAATTAGAAAAACATATCACATTATATTCCTAAGTAGTACCTTTATGGATTTTGAGTCATGTTTGATCTTGAATTCATACTTACAACACAGTGCTGTGTAAATTCCAGATCTGCCCATTATCTACCCAATTTGGTTAATAGATAAATTCTAAAATTTTCCACTTGGATTTGGCAAACTTCTACAATTTTCCAAAGTGATTTGTCAAACTGACTTATTTTTGTCTGCATAAATGACAACTTTGACTAATATGTTTCTATAACACATTCAGGTCAGATTCATTCATTCAACTGTTGACAAGATTATTCAAGTGTATCACCATCAGTGCTTCCCAAAGCTGAAGCTTAGAGACTATGCTGTTTAGATTGCATAGACTACGTGAGAACAATGTAGTTCATAATAATTCTTTCCAGACATAAAATAGTAATTTCATATAGTTTTGTAATTGTGCTTATCTCAATTTTCAAATTTAAAACAAATTTTCAAATTTAAAACAAATTTAAAACTATTAATAAATAATAGTCAAGCATTCTTTAGTCTCATCTGAAAATCATTACAAATAAATTTTTTTTCAAACTTTGAAATTCTGAACATTACAACAAATCTGTAGCCGGTATGCTTTTACAGGTCTAAAACTGACTGTGGAAAGTGGGCTGCATATCTGCCCCCCAGCCTTACTACTTTAAAGATGGATGTCAAACGCAGGTGTTACATATGGTAACTACTACAACTATTGTAAATACAAAATAGATCCAGAAAGAGATTTTCAGTCTACAGCATTATCGATATGTTTCGAAAGTTCTAATGCTTATAATTACTCTTCATTAGAAAGCATTATTTCTTCACTTGGCATGCCGTTCACTTTGAAGTTCAAAGATTATAAGCAGATTTTGTCATAGACTGAGTATGCATATATAGAAATCTTGCCATTTTTTTTTGCCCATCGGGCTTAGTGGGTTTCAGAATTTTAATTTCTCTTTTTTCCTTTAGAGCTACTTTTTTTTTTTTTAACCTGAGCCATCTCCCACTTTTAAGTACAGGGTTTTTCTAAATTCATGGGTATGAAAACAATAAACCAAACAAGAGGTGGCTATGAAAAGTCATAGACCCTCCTACCTAGTTCTTCTAACCATCTCGCTCTTGTTCTCTCCCTCTTTTATCCTACCCAAATTTCCTCATCAGGAATTATTTCATTTTACAAAGGTAAAAAAAAATTTTTTTAATTGCAGAACACCATATTATTTTCACAAAAATTTCAGAGCTGGATAGATACCAAGAAATATTTCCAAGTGCCTTCAGAACCTCCACTTCTCCAATTTGGGGTTTCAGGAAAATATTAAAGCTCTGTTATTAGTGAGAGAAGCAAGTCAATTCATTGTCTTTTTCTAGGAGGGCAGAGATTTTAAGTTTGGCCTCTTTCACCTGACTGGACAGTTACCAATGTCAAACTTCTTTCTCCATAAACAGCTTTCATACAGTCAAATACAATTAACCCACACATGCCTCATGACCACAGAACATATTAAGTGTTCAACAAGTCGTGAATGGATGAGAGGAAAAGGTGTGATGTTTCCCACAGATTGTGGAGATACAACACGACCAATACAATGAAGGACTTGGTGGCCATCTTCCTAAGATTGGTGCTTAGAGTTAAGGATCCCATGCTACATCTTTTTTTTTTTTTTTTAATGCCCTCTTGTCCTCACTAGTCAAATTGTGGACCTTCATAAGTTTTTGTCATATTGATCTTCTACCAAAGTACTTTAGGTCAGACTGGGCAGCATGATGTCTAAGTTGGCACTTTTCTCCAAGTTTCTCTTGCTAACATGTCTGCTTCTCCTTCAAGGAGATCAATTACCCATACTCTTAGTATACTTTTGGCCTGATTGCAGCCAAAATGAGACCAGAGGACCACTGTAGGTGGCACTCTGGCCTTTACTAATAATATTGGTTTCATATTCACCGCAGTGGTGAATATGGGAAGGGCCAGTGGTTCTTCCCTGCTCTGGTTCTTCTTCCCTGATCTGATAGAACTACAGTGCTATCTCTAGCCAAGCTGGAAATAATTCAAGCAATCAAAAGTAATTATATTAGTATATAAAGTTAGAAGCCATAGGAAGGAGTTGAACATATTTTAGGAGTTGAAAATACTGCATTTTTAATATTAAAATATATTCTAAGTTTGAGAGGGGAAAGCGACACCATATTCAAAGCTGTGGCCTCTAGACCCTTTATCCTTCATTTAACATTAAATAATCTCTCTCACACAGTTATCACTGCCAGGCCTCCTATATATCACCAATCACTATGGCATCAGAGTAGTCCAGTTAATCTAATTAGGTGATATTCAATTACCTGTGTTAGGAAAAAATATCCATATATATTTTCTCTTTCTGCCAGAGTCATTATTGATTAAATGGAGAAGGGTTAGAAGGAGCATCTATAAGCCCAGATTTTCAGGCTTCTTGAGCCAAGATTAAAGTAGAATTTGGGCAAAAAGTGGATTCTTGCATTTTTTCTAGTTGGTGGATTGAGCACTAAAGAAAATCACAAAGTTCAGAGAAGTGCTTATTTGGGGAAAATAACTTGCTATATTGTAATTCAAGTTAGCCCTAAACTTATAATTATATTCTCTGACCTGTGAATTGGTATAGAAATATCAAATACGGAGACATGAAAATTAGCACAGCTCTTGGAACCTTGCCCTTAAAGAACATTAGTCTCCTTTAATAATAAAAGAAGGCAAGAGATAATTTCTGCCATGAGAGCATTTGTGGAGTGACGTCCCCAAGAGATAAAATGGTTATTTTGTTAGAACTAAACTAAGAAAATTAAGACACCATTAAATGCTAGAGGATACATCCATTTTTTTTTTTGAGCAATACATAGGTGCAATTAATCAGGCTTTTCACATACATA
>CM053573.1:24383475-24448381 GCA_028646485.1 Cryptoprocta ferox
CTCCCTTGGAGATGGTTCTAGGTGCGTTTTCCGTCTCTCTTTCTCTTCCCCTGGTCTCTCCGGGGCACAGCGCGCTCTCCCTGTGTTGGGTTCGGGGGCTCCTTCCCCTGCACCACCGGGACCGCCCGTCCCCTAATTTCCCAGATCACAGTCACTCACTCAGGCATTTTTGAGGTTGTCTTCTTTCTGGCGTCTGTTTCTTCTTTCCCCCACTTGCAAATCCAAGTTTTATCCCTTCAGTCCCTCTCAGTTCAATCCATACGGGCGTGCGCGGATTACAGAGCTCCCTGCTCTTCCGCCATCTTGTCTCAACCTCTCTCACATACATATCTCAACTAATACTATCTAAATAACAATTTCACTTGGATTTGTAAACCTCTATTATGTTCTAAGTGAATTCCTTGTTTTTACTTTCAACGGTATGTACCTTTTCTTCTACCAGCAATTTAGCCATTTGTTTGCAAGAAAATCTCAGAAGTTATCTTTGATTCCTCTCAACCAATCCATCACCAAGTCTTATAATTTCTATCTCAAATATTATATCTCAATCTGTTCCTCTCATTCCATCTCTGGGACAACCTAGTCTGGGCCCTAGTCTGGGCCATTGTTATCTTTCACTTGGTCTACTACTGCAGTCTTCCTGTTTCACTCTCTCTACCTGACAGCCCATTCTTGGCACTGTGACTTAAATGTAAACCTGAAACTCTAGATTAATACCCATCCATCAATGGCTTCCCATGACCTTAGAATAAAATTCCAGCTCCCTCCCATGAGCTACCCAATCCTTCAGAATCTAGCTTTTGCCTGCTTCTCTAATCCCTCTGTTTTCTCCACCTTGCTCACTTTATGACCTCCCTTCTGTTCTTCAAAAAAATGTGTACTCAGGGTGCCTGGTGGCTCAGTTGGGTAAGCATCCAACTTCAGCTCAGGTCATGATCTCATGATTGGTGAGTTTGAGCCCCACATCAGGCTCTGTGCTAACAGCTCAGAGCCTGGAGCCTGCTTCAGATTCTGTGCCTCCCTCTCTCTCTGTTCCTTCCCTGCTCGCTCTCTCTCTCTCTCTCTCTCTCATTCAAAAATACATAAACATTTAAAAATTTTTTGATGTGTATTAGTACATTAGTTTCCTGAAGCTGGCATAACAAATTACCACAACAAGAGTTGATCTTGTCTCAGTTTTGGAGGCCAGAAGCTCAAAATCAAGTTGTTGGCAGGGCCATGCTTTCCTCAAAGTCTCTAGGAAAGAATCCTTCTTGCCCCTTCCCAGTTTCTGATGACTCTCCGTATTCCTTGGCTTAATGGCAACTTAACTCCTATCACTGCCTCTGCCTTATCATGACCTTCTCCTTTGTGGCTACATCTTCTCCTCTTCCATCTATAATCATGACACTTTTCAGTGGAGTTAGGGCCTACCGTGTTAATTTAGGATGATTTCATCTCAAAATTCTTAATTACATCTGCAAAGCCCTAATACGGTCATATACACAGATTCTGGGGGCATGGACATACCTTTTTGGAGGCCACCATTCAACCCACTGTACCAAGAGTTTTCATCTTTAGGCCTTTGTAATTTTTATTTGCTCTGCTTGGAGCACTCTCCTCTGAAAATTTTGACCTATCATTCTAGTCTCATCTCAGATCTTATATACTGCCCTTATATAGTCCTTCCCTGGACATCCACCCAAAATGGCCTCCTCTCATTACTTTTTTCTTCATCTCCCTGTTTATTCTCATGACAACATTCATCTGAATCTGGGAAGCTTGTCCTTTTTAGTTACTTATTATTGTCTGTCTCCTGCATTCAAATGCAATCTCCATGAAGGCATAAAACCTGCCTAACTCACTGTTGAGCCCTTGACATCTAGCACAGTGCCCAGCATGAAATAGCTGCTCAGTAAATATTTACTGAATATATAAATATAGGCCTCACAACAACTCTGTGAAGTAGGATAAAATTAGCCACCTGAGGAGTAGACTTGAGTAACTCAAAATCAATTCAAAATCTAATTAAGAAGGCCAAGACACAATCTCAAAAACACATGACTAAATTATTATTGATATAATAAAAGCTTACCTAATCAATTATACTGCAATCTACCTAAAGGGGAATAAGCCTCCCTCCCCCAACTATAAACAGAAAGAAGATAATCTTGAAAACCAAAACAATGAGAAGCCCTAAAACAGGAAAATAGTGTTATTTCCAGAGTGATATAGATTGCTTACTAAGGATCACAATGAGTCAGGACTGAATACCTAACTTGTGGTGACCAGTGCAAAATGAAAATGTGGGGCCACTTGTACTAAAAAAACAAACAAATAAATCTTTTCCTTCTTTCTGCAGTCTCTCTCTTGTCATGGTTTTTTTAAAAATTTTACTATTTACTGCCTTTCTAAGTGAAAAATATTTAATATTGAAGTTATTACTGTGAATTTTGCTGTTTAGCTTGATGCTGCACCATGTTAATTTTAAATGCAAACATAAGAGCATTTAACTTGCATGTTAAATCATCAAAAGGATAAAATTCATATTTTGTAGCTCATACATGCATGTGTATGTATATTTCATTCTTACCAGACAACTAGAAACACAGCACAAAACTAGTTCAACTGTTTTTATTTCACTTCTTAATACATGAACATTTTGAGGCACCTGGGTGGCTCAGTCGGTTAAGTGTCTGACACTTGATTTTGGCTCAGGTCATGACCTCACAGTTCGTGAGTTCAAACCCCTCATTGGGCTATGCAGTGACAGTGAGGAGCCTATTTGAGATTCTCTCTCTCTCTCTCTCTCTCTCTCTCTGCCCCCTCTGCTATTTGCACTCTCTCTCTCTCTCTCTCTCAAAATAAATAAATAAACATTTAAGAAAATACATGCACATTTTACCAATACTTTCTATCTTTGGCTTACTGATAAATAGGAAAACACTGAAAGGAAAAAAACAAAACATATGTTGCTCTAACTTTCTTGTTCCTTCCCTGTCATCATTTTGAGCATAAGTGGTTTGCTAATACAGGGAAGTAACATGAGTAAGAAAAAATAGGGTTCTTTGGTCATTTGTGTTTCTCATAACACCACTGCCTTCTTTCCGCATTCTAAGAAAGTTCTGGTGTCAGTGGAAAACATGGCCTGTTGAGCAGTCAGCGCCCTGCTTACTTAGTACAAGTAACAAGCGCTGAGTCTCCCTGCACTCCCACCCATCTGGGGTCCACTGGAATGCTGTGCTCAGGGAGCATACTGAATGCAGTAAGAGAAGGAGGTGGTAAGAAATAGCAGGCATACATATTGCATGCATCTCCTCTGTTCACAGATGTGTTCCGTTGCCCCATCAGATTTCACTTAAAAATGCATCTTCAAAGATAAAACTGTTAAGAATTCAATACTGCTAACAGCAGAGCATTAAATGAAGAAAGTGTCCCTTCTGAATGTAAGCCCTATGTGACATTCACATGCCCTTGAAGTCAGTCCTGCAGTGAGTATTCTTGAATTCTAGACCACCTACCCCTGCATAGAGATAAATTCATCCAGCAATCATCTCAGAGTCCTAAATCATTAAGAGGATACAACCAATTTCCCCTTCTCTATAGCTACATGAAATCTTACAATTATAATTCATCACCCCATATAGACTTTTCTTCAAGCAGCAAAGAATAATTCATTCATTCAAAAGTTAAATTTCCCACTGTAATTTAATATTGTCATTTTGGTGTATACATAAGATTACTGTGAATTTAGTTAACAAAGTAAAAGGCCAGAACTTGATGATACCTAAATAAACTGCCAAAATCAAGTTTTCTGGACCAATAAAGATGAAGACTACAAAATGACCAAAGTTGAAGAACACACCAAAAATTCAATAGTGCTACATATTCACATCCCAGTAACATTCAAGATCTATACCTCTATTATTTCATCTTGTACTCAAGAGACTCTTTCTCTGAAAATATTTTACATGGAGTGTAAATGTGCTATGAGGCACATTTTAAGCCAGATGTTTAACTTACTGGTAAACTATTGGATATATGGGATAAAGAAAAACTCATTCAGCTATGATTTAGATTGTGTGAATTGTAGTTCCCAGATCTATTTCATACTGGTCAGGTAACAATGGCAAGTTTTATAACTCTTCCAATGTTTTGATTTCCTCAACTGCGAAATGAGGATTTTAGAATAAATAATTCCAAATATCCCTTTCTGATTTAAAATTCTGATCCTCTAGTACCTGAGAAACAAGCAAATAAACAAAAAAAGCATGTGCCCTTACTACCAGAGTACTGAGGCATGTGGATGCCCCCTGCACATCTTGTGGGTCCCAAAGAGGAGGCCATATCAATCAAATGCGGTGAAGAGTATTTCTGGAGGAAGGTGAAGGTGGGTAGAAGAAGCCCATTGATATGAGACCTGATTAGTAAATGTTAATTGAAATCTGTGCCATGCTCTAAAAACTTTTTGGAAAACAAAGTACAATATTTTCATGTAAAAACATAAATCTAAAATCTTTAAAATAGAAAATATCCTCTTGTGACTTTTCAGCAGGGATGTTTGTGGATTTTTTCTTTTTTTTTTAGATGCAATCCTGAATGTATGCTTTTCCCAAAAGCTTGTAGGACACTGTACATTGGCTCCTGTAATAGCCTATGTGATGTTTCAGGCAAGAATGAGAAGAAGCTATATTTTTCTACCTCTCTAAATTCTGCCTAAGACTTTCTTTTTTAACATTCAGTTTCCCATATTATATCCTCCCAAATGTGTATCATAAAAGGTAGCTTTCTTTATTTATTGCTAATCTATAGTAGATAGATTTGATATTGCTTCCCTTTGACACACAAGAACACATATGAAAGAATCATAAAATTTACCCGTAGGACAGACTTAACTAGCCCTTCTTCTTACAATCAGTTGTGAATCATTAATCCAGTGATTTAGCTTCTGTGAGCCTTAGCTTACTCATTTTTAAAGAAAAAGGACTGGATTAGATGACTCAGTTACTTAATTGAGTCTATTCTATTGAGTCTACTCTACTAGTCTAAGAATCTATTGTACCTAAGTTTGTATTTTCTACCATTGGGGTTTTATTGGTTAATGATTTAATCTTAAATTATACTTAGATTCTTATAATTACAAAAATACACTTATATCCATTTGTGACTACAGGGATGGAACTAGAGGGTATCACGCTAAGTGAAATTAGTCAGTAAGAAAAAGACAAATATCATATGACTTCACTCATATGAGGACTTTAAGATACAAAACAGATGAACATAAGGGAAGGGAAGCAAAATAATATAAAAACAGGGAAGGGGACAAAAACATGAGTCTCTTAAATATGGAGAAAAAACAGAGGGTTACTGGAGGGGTTGTGGGAGGGGGGATGGGCTAAATGAGTTAGGGCCTTAAGAAATCTACTCTTGAAATCATTGTTGCACTATATGCTAACTAACTTGGATGTTAATTTTAAAAAATTAATAAAATAAATAAATAAATAAAAATAAAACAAAAAAAAAAAAACCCAAAAATACACTTATGTGATTTGCACATAGATTCTAAGTAAAATATTATAATCCAAGTTTATACATATTCCAGTAAGAAGATGATGCTTAAATGAATAGGATTTCACTTCTAAGGTAACAATTGATAGTTTTTATTGAGTGCTTTACATGAAGATATATATCTTTAATATTCAAAGTATAGTTTGACATGGGTACAGTTATTTTTATTGTACAGCTGAGAAAACTGAGGCTTGTACAGTTTCCATAACCAAGAGCACAAAGGCAATCACTGGTGGAGCCAGTGTTTCAACACCACCCCTCTGTCTCCATAGGCCATCCTTGTAATCAAGTCTGAATATGCCTCCTGTATCTATCTATGACAGCCAACAACAACAAATGAATAAAATGACTTTCTAGTCAAGGTCAAACAAAATCAATGTAAGGATACAGATTTTCAGCATGCAAGGGAAAGTTATATACAGTTGGCCCTTTAATAACATAGGTTTGAATGGTGCATGTCCACATATATGTGGATATTTTTTTAAAAAATACGGTGCTACAAATGAATTTTCTCTTCCTTAACGATTTTTTTTTAAAAAATTTAACATTTATTTATTTTTCAGAGACAGAGCATGAGTGGGGGCGGGGCAGAGGGAGACACAGAATCTGAAGCAGGCTCCAGGCTCTGAGCTGTCAGCACAGAGCCAGACGCATGGCTCGAACCCACGAACGGCGAGATTATGACCTGAGCTGAAGTCAGATGCTTAACTGACTGAGCCTCCCTGTTATAATTTTCTTAATAACATTTTTTCTCCAGCTTACTTTCTTGTAATAATAGCATATATAATATATATACCATACAAAATACGTGTTCATCAACTGTTTATGTTAATCAGTAAGTCTGGTCAACAGTAGGCTATGAGTTATGTTTTGGGGAGTCCAAAGTTATATGCAGATTTTTGACTGCAAGAGGGTGAGCGCCCTTGACCCCCACATTGTTCAAGGGTCAACTTAATTTTTAAAGCCTTCAGTAAGTACTGCTTTTCATTTTTAAAAAAAGTAAGAAATAACCACAATTAAAGCAAGCTGAAATTAAAGCTTTTAAAATTCAAATCATGTGAGAAGAGTGGATTATGAAGCTTAGTTGTTTCTTTTTTATTTACTGCTTTCAAATCAATCTGAAAATATGTAAGTAGGTTTAGTGGCCAATTTATTACCAATAAAATCCAGACAGGAGGAAAAGTGAGAAAATAAAGAGAAATAACTCATGAAATGTTCTCTAATTAAGGTATATCATGTCTTCTTTTTACCACTTGTAACTAGATAAAAGAAAGCTGTATTTGAAATATAGGGTTTTTTGGCTAATATTCAAGATACATTAAAATAAAATGTCCCCAATTTAAAAAATGGTTTCAAATTTGATTGCCTATAACAGCCTTTTTATGGAAAAAATAATAATATTCTGTAGCTTAGGAGCAATCATGTGAAATATATCTGTAAACCATTAAGAAGCCTTTTGTTACAAAATTCCAAAATGCTGATGCAGCCCTGGGAATCAGCAAATATATCACTTCATTGCAGATATTCAGGCCCATAGCAATTCAACAGAAAATTAATTAGTATCACCTTACCATATATCTCAACAGTATTAGCTAAAATGCCAATTTTGGGATCACTTTTCATTAAAGCCAAAAATACTAATTAAAATTGATTTTTTCCTGTGCTTTGGTAAACGGCTGCCAGTTAATGGCTTTCAGTTGTAATGCAGACCTTTACTTAAATTAATTTTGTATGTTGTCTCCTTCCTTTTTATAAAGATAATAAAGTGTGAAAGGATAGGGGGTGTTGGTGCAGAAAAGGGCAGTTCACATGAAGGAAGAATAGTAAAACATAAAGAATTCTGGGGCTTTTTTTGTACTATCATGGCCACTCTCCTTTATAAGCTGTTTTTGAATATGTTATTTCATGAGCAAAAAATAAGTCTTTTAACAAACAATTGATAAGAATTCCTTCCTATAAATCATTTGAATGATTAAATAACATGTTTCTTTTTAAAGAATTTTTTGAGTAAAGTCATATCCTTATTTGTGTGATATGACCCATTTGTAAAGCACAAGCCCATGAACTTGGCCCATATTTTGAGGATCATTTGGAACCAATCAAGATTAATTTAAGACTCAACATATGTTAAGTGGAAGGTAATAATTATATAAATGTCAAAGCCCTTTCATTAGAGCTAAATAGCAAAATAACAAACCATAAATCTCAAAGGGTAATCCACAACAGCTTTAATTGTTCTTTCAACATTTTAATTGATAAGAAAAATTGATATGGTACTGAAGTTGAGTTTTGGGGCCATCAGGGTGGGATAGGTGGGGATGAGGGTTGGGGTTTTCCAATAAGTAATAAGAGATAGTGAGTGAGTCACTTATAGTCAGGTTCTCTAAGGAGCCAAAAATTAGAACCAGAAGCCACAGAGGCAAAAATCAAATTCAGAGTTCTAGAATTCCATGGATGCAGAATAAAATTTAGCTAATATTTCTGGATTTAGACCAAGCATATGAGAAAAGACATAAAGGGGATCACAAATAAGAAGGCCAGGTTCAAGATGTTGTAAGAGCCAATAAGCACAGACAAAAATCCATTTTAATTAGTATTTTTGGCTTTAATTAAAAAAATACAAAATTAAGATTAAATCTTAAAATATAATTCTTAAGAGTCCCAAGAGGTAGGAATAGGCAGGGGGCAGAATCTATACATGGTATCTAGATTCAGAGACCTGGGTGGCACCTCTATCATTTTCAATAGGATTCTGTGCCCTTGAGACCTTTACTCTTTACTCCCAACCTCACCCCAAACCATTACAACTCTATTCTATTCTCATACAAAATTAAAATACATTGCTTCTTAAGACATAAGAAGGATAGCGATCTTAATAAACAAATATACTCTAAGAGTTAATAAATCATAGTTGTAAATCTCTCCGGTTTATTTGCATTGTGTTAACACAAAGGAATTATATAGTACACCCTTGACATTAGGGCAGCCTAAATCCTGACTATTACATATCTCCCAAATCAGAATTATTACTATACCAAATAGTTTCCATCCCAAAATGGGATAAAATATGATTGAAATTTTCAGTTTGGACCATGAGTTCATAACAAGAAAGTCATTTTGGGCTTCTTATAGACTTGTCTAGGTATTTCCTTATGATCTCTTTATCCAAGTACATTTTACTTACATAGCTAGGATTACATATTTTAGATTCTGATTTCTAAGCATCACTAATAGAATATTTAAAAGCTCCACATGTCAGATGACATGAAGAGACAATTAATTTATAATTGATGTTTGCCACGAGATTATTTGTTAGACATCTCCAATATCTAAAATTTCTCAAAACTTACATCACTAAGTCATTTTACATTCATTTTAATGATACATAAAACTAGCCAGAAAATATCCAATGGTCATTAATTTGTTCTAGGCAGCTCCACTATGAAGCGTGTTCAGTAATTTTCTAAGCATGTCTCAATAGTGTAAGGAAGTTAGTGACCGTTGGCAGGTATTTTGCCACTTGCTTGAAGTGGTTGTCAAACATAGGAAGAGATTCTATCAAATTGGGTTTGAGTAATGTAGCATAAGAAACACTCATTCTTGATCCGTAACGAGAAGAAAGAAGTCAATCAATAAAAACAGATCAGAAATGTCAGATGATAAAATTAGTAGATAAGGACACTAGAACATGTACATAACTATATTTCATATACTCAAGAAGGTAGAGTCAGCATTTTAGGTGGATATGAAAGATTTTTTAAAGACCCAAACTAAATTTCCGAGATGAAAAATTCAATGTCTGAGATTAAAAAAAATTAAACTGAATGAAATTAATAGCAGATTCTTCCTTTGGAGAACAATGACTAATTCAAGATCTTAAAAGCATGTCTTAGGGGGAAAATGCATTATAGACAGAGAAACAAAGATAAGAATGATGGTAGATTTTTCATCTAAAACAATGCAAGTGGAACAGCATTTTTAAAACATAAGAGAGAAGAAAGCTGTCCACCTAGAATTCTATAACAAAGAAAAGTACCTTTCAAAACAAAGTCCTTCAGGAGGAAGGAAAATGATACTAACTGAAAAAAAAAATGGGTCTACATAAGAAAATAAAAAACACAGAAGATACTAAACATGTGGGCAAATATATAGGGTAATTTAAAAGAAAAGTGATTTTTTTTTCAGCCTTCTGCTAGTGAGATCTCACTCCTTACAATATTGCAATGGTCCAAACTTAAGGTTTCCCCCTCCCCTTAATGTAGGAGGTAGGCAAAAAGAGGCTTGTCCTGAGCAGACTGTTTCTCTCATCTGAGATGAGGTACTATAAAATAGCAACCGTCTCCCTGAATTACCTGAACAGTGAGCCAGCTGATATCATCCTCCTCTTCTCTAGCCAAAGAGACTATACCTAAACTTCAGTTCCCACATTAGCAGTGGCTTTCTTCTCCCTAGAGATGGGACTTCAACTTCTTGTGAAGTCCTCAGATTACCTAGCTATTGGGCTGCAAGGTTTCCCAGATAATTTATGTAAACAGCTTGCTTCTAAATCCAGATTTTCTGGTGATCCCGCAGTCTGCCTGCATGGTCAGCAAGAATGTTGTTCTCTCAATTGCCCTGTAAGAAGGCAGTGACAGGAAAATTGAGAACCTCCATGTTATCACAAATCTATTGTTTCTATTAGAGCATCCAGGACCTGGTATTACCTCTGGGGGATAAAGTGACTACAGGTACCACATGCCTCTACCCTTCTTACTGGTCCTTGATTAGTAGGCATCCTCCAAAAAAGCCTAGACTGCGGGGCACTGTGGAAGTCTTCCCAGGCAAACCCTGGTGTATGAAAAGCAGTGGTGACCATGAAGGGTCTCAACCATACCCACTACATCTTTTATATCCAAGGTGATTTACACCGATGACATAAATTACCATTCATTTTAGATCACTTGATGCACAAAAAGGAGAGGCTCCTATGTGTTCTAACAAAGATATTTCAAAGCGTCAAGCTGGTAAAGTGTTCATGATCTTATATAAGAAATAAAGTCTGAAAAAACACTTTATGCTATCCTAACATTACCATCATTATAAATTATAAGAATCATTTCATAAGGATAGAAAATCATCAGCCTAACTGTACTGTGCTTTCCTAGTGACAGATTTAAAATGTGTGCCTTCCCAGAAGGAAGCACAGACATACTGCCAATCACAGGAATAAAACAATGGGCAGGCTTGTTGAGTCATTGGATAAGCCAAAAATAGGGCTTCTTAATTCAATTTCATAGACCCTACAGTTAGTGGAAATTTCTCTCTGATTCTGGAATTAGGTTGGGTTTCACACTTCCTTTACGGTTTTTGAGTTTTCTTCTTTATTTATGTGTTTCGTAAACATTTTTGTGAGAATATAGGAGACACTATATTAATAGACCTTAAGTTATACATTATTTTTTTTAGTATTTATTTTTGAGAAAGAGAGTGCACACATGCACGTAGAAGTGGGAAAGGGGCAGACAGAAAGTGGGGGACAGAGGATCTGAAGTGGGCTCTGCACTGACAGCAGAAAGCCCGAAGCAGGGCTCAATATCACAAACCTTGAGATCATGATCTGAGTCAAAGTTGGAGGCTTAACTGACTGAGCCACCCAGGCACTCCTACATTATTTTAAATGAGAGGTATCTGAACTACCTTTGTGTGTATGGGTCTTAGTCTTAATTCTCTTCATCTTGAGTTCTCCCTAGGATATTCATTCTCATGGTCCCTCATGTAAATAGTCTTGATGACTCTATCTCACCAGTTGTTTAAAAAGGGAGAGTTATGAGGGCGCCTGGGTGGCTCAGTCATTTAAACATAGGACTTTGGCTCAGGTCATGATCTTGTGGTTATTAAGATCAAGCCCCATGTCCGGCTCTGTGCTAAGAGCTCAGAGCCTGGGCTTAGGATTCTGTGTCTCCCTCTCTCTCTGCCCCTTCCCCACTCATGCTCAGTCTCTCCTCTCTCAAAAATAAACAAACATTAAAAAAATTAAAAGTGGAGAGTTATGTGAGAGAACTTCGATAACTACAAAATAAAAATAGATGAGCACTTTCATATTTCCCCTGCTGGGGGTGAACATCTATGTTTTAATCATGCCCCAAGTCACAGTGACTTGGTTCCTATAGTCAGAGGTTATGGGTTATTACCTAGTGGCATCTTACCACAGATGAATCTGCTCACTGATTATCACGTTAAAGTTGTGAAATTATTTTATCACAGGATGCTACAGGAGGAATCAATCTTGACATCACCTGAAGAAAAAAGAAAGTGATGTCAGAGAGTAATAAGGGGACAGGATGAGGTGTTCTTGTGAAAAATGGTGTTTTCCAAATCATGAATATTAAACAGTCAGGAGACCAAAAATCAATTAGTTGGTCATAATGAGCATTTTTTAAAATAGAATAGGATAGAATAGGAAGAATAAAGAAATCAGCCTGCTTTGTATATAGTAAGAATAAGTATGATTGTGTGTGCATGGTGTATGAGGACTGGATCAATACTTGGTGGGTGACTGTCAAAAGCCAATTCCCTAAAATAGGATTCCAGGTTGTTTTGTTGTTGTTGTTGTTGTTGTTGTTGCTTTTCTGCTTCTACCTTGAATACTGGTATAGTTTAAAAAACTGGATCATTTTACATTCAGTTCTCTAATCTCTAAAAAAAATATTTTTGACTTTCCTAAAAGACAATTTACATCAACCAAACTTACTATTTTCAGCAGCTGTATATTACTTTCTAATATGAGTATACAATAATTTGTTTAACAGTTCACCTATTTGAGTAATTTGCTCCCCTCCCCAGTTTTTTAATTACCAGTCCTGTCAAAAAAACATCCTAAAATATAATGCCCTTTACTGTGATTTTATTTCCGAGGACTAGATCCCTATAAGTGGGAGTACTCTTAACAGAGTTTACAAACTGACTTCTCAAGTCATTCTATAACATCTTTATATCTTGTTTTAGACTTGTTTTATTTTTGGCTGAAATTATTTACTACTGTTTCTTCAGAATCTGAGTGTGCCAGTCTACATTCTTGGCTGCAAACAAAATAAACCAATTTGGGTAGCAAATGAACAAATATCCAATTGTAAAGTACATCAGTCACTAACACAGTGAAAGAAAGCTGGAATATGAGACTCAGAACAAGGAAGTAATCATCCAAGTCTCAGCATGAGTTCAATTTTATGAGAAGGCATCTGATTCCACACTAACCATAAAGTTGGATATTCAACATTAAGGCCTTAAAACTCCTTACCTATGATTCTATGCCCCTCCCTAAAGATTTCAAAGCTGAAACAGAGAAGCCACTTGGATAAGCCTAGGACCCAAGCCATATCACTAAGGATCATTCAAAAGGATTCTATGCCCCATTCAGTTCTCCACAAAGTAAACAGCTAATGCCTCCTAACCATTTTCTCATGACTTTCAAAAGTTTTAGAGCTCACAACTTTCATTACCCATATCTATCTATAAACTTCTTTTCATATTTATCATTCCAAAACAAAAATTTTAATGGCATAATATAACTTTTCCTGACAACAGTTCAAACAGGTTCCTCCCTTCCCTAAGCCTCGACTTACTTCATCTATATTTTAATTACTCTCCTTATAGTTTTTTAACTATTTTATCTGGATGTCCTATAACCAATGAGCTAAATTGTAAATTTCACTACAACTAACTTCCTATAAATTACAATAGGAAAAAATACATAACAAAAAAAAAAACCCTGAAAATTAGTTCAACTGACTAAAACTATTCAAAACACAGTGAAAAAGAATCCATAGGCATAGGCTTCAGTCTTCAGTTCCGGAACTGGCAAGTGATGTAACCAGAGTTCATGATCTCCCTCCTCCACTACGTACTCCATATTCCTTTGCCTTAAAAACAGTACCCCTGCTAATCAAGACTCTTTACTTAGTGAGATATCTCAAACTTTTATTCCTAAGGGAAGAGAACCTTTACTGATCATCTCTGCTGTGGCACCAACTCCTCATCTTGGAACGTTACAAGAACAGTTATTTTTCCATCAAGGCACACGTAAGTGGCAAGTCTGCTATGGTTGGTTTCAGACTGCCTATCTGCCCCATGGTTCTTCAATTCTTGGACCCAGGCTGAAGGAGCAATCACTCACCCCTGTCTTGATCCATTCACTCTTCTCTCTCCTCAACCCACCACACTTCCCTCCCAGTCTCCAATTAGGCTTTCACCTTCATCTCTCAAATGAAATAGTTCTCATTAAGCAGGGACAGGGGTAGGGTGAGGTAAGTGACATCCTTGTGTTGGATATAAAATTTAAGGAACACCAATAATTCATCAGCTGAGATAAACAATTCTCATGTACTATCTTAAAAATCAAAATTTATGCAAAAAGTCATGATGAACTTATCAAACGTTTAAATAAATACACGCTGAATATTGATGTTTCCTTTTTCCTCAGACTCTAATATGGCTCAGTACAGTACTATTACCAATCCTGTCCTTATTTAAACTGTTGATATTGTGTCCATTGTAGATTTGTTCCATTAATTTTTTAAAATGTCGCATTAAGATATCATTTAATTGCATTAAAATATTGAGATTTTTGGCACCCCAGGCAAGTACCTCCCTTGCCTTATCCTAGTGCCAGCTCTGTTATGAAGATCACCAGTGACAAGTATGTTCCTGAAACCAACGACTCAATTCTCAGGCCTCATCGCACTTGTCCTGTGAGTAGCATCTAACATCGATGATCACCATCTTCCTTAAACAAATCCAACACACAGCTTCCAGGACACGACTCTCTCAAATGTGCTCCTACCTCCCTGAGCACTCTTTCTCAGGGTCCTCTGCTGCCCACTCCTCACTTTAGAGGGTCCAGGTTTCTGTTCTCAGAGCTCTTCTCTTCATTTTTTTCACTCACTCCCTAGGCTACCTAATTGAGCTCCATGGCTTTAAAAAATGTTTTTTAAATTTAAAAATTCAGTTTACATATTGTCTTAGTCCATTTGGACTGCTATAACAAAATGCCATAAGCTGAGTAGTTTATAAACAACAGAAATATATTTCTAATGGTATGGGGGCTGGCATCCTGATCTCAGGGAGCCAGCATGGTTGGGTTCTGGTGAAAACCCTCAACCAGGTTGCAGAGGCCCCATCTACATAAAACTGTCATGTTAGAGTTTAGGATTTCAAATTCTCACATCCAACTGCCTTATGGTCTCTTGTTCCCCAGCCTGCTCACCCTTAACTTCATTTCTTGCCTTCCACGTTTCCTTCCATTCTGGCTTCCAGACATTTTAGCCAATGGACAGCACCGGCAGAAACTTGGAGGGCAGGAGTAAAATAAAAGGCAGATTTTCTCTATCCCCTCACTCAGTTTCCTACGGGGTCTCGAGCAGAGAGTGCTTCTCCTCTGCCTCTACTCCAGCTGCACTCCCCCTGAATGTACTGGGAAATCCCATTGTGGCTCTATATCCATGTTGGCTCCAATTTTTTGACTCTTGACCTGCTCCCTTCTTTTATGGTTCTTCCAGCCCAAAGAGTAGTAGCCATTTTCTGCTGTGGCTAACCTCAGGTCAAAAACCTTGATTCTTCTCTTTCTCTTATACCAGAAATTCAAACCATCAACAAAACTATCTGGCTCTATTTTAAAAAAGAACCCAGAGTGTAATTAGTTCTCACTCTCTCTCACTACTACCAACCTGCTTCAAGACACCATCATCTCTTATTTTAATCACTGCAATTTTAGTCTCCTTACTATATCCTCTTTCAACCTAATACATTAATTAGACATTAACCACAATGGTCCTTTTAAAATATAATTCAGATCATGTCACACTTCTGTACAAAATCATCCATCCATCTCCCAATTCACTCAAAGATGGCCTACAATTCCCTTGATCTGCTGCCTCTATCCCTACCCCCACCTCACTGATTGTGTATCTGCTACTCTGACCACCTTGAAATGCAGATCACTGCTTTTCCAGTCTTTGCATTTCCTCTTTCTTATGTTTGGAACCTTCTTCTCCCACATGTTTCATGGTGTGCTCCCTCTCTTCCAACAGGTCTCTACTGGTATAGTTCAACCTAACCTCCATATTAAGTCACAATGTCCCATTCTCTGACCTCCTCTACCTTGACTTTATTTTATTTTTCTACATAGTATTGATCAGAATTGCATATGTGATGTATTTACATGTTTATTTGCTTATTATCAGTCTCTCCCCTCTACGATGTTAACTCTTGAGGAACTTGTTCTTTCTGTTCACTGCTACATTTTTAGCACCTAAAATGGTAACTGACACAACATAAGCACTCAATAAGGGTGCCTGGGTGGCTCAGTGGGTTATGCATCCTACTTTGGGTCAGGTCATGATCTTAAGGTTCATGAGTTCAAGCCCTGCATCAGGCTCTGTGCTGACAGCTCAGAGCCTGCAGCCTGCTTCAGATTCTGTGTCTCTCTCTCTGCCCCTCCACCACTCACACTCTGTATCTCACTCTCCCTCAAAAATAAGTAAATATTAAAAAAAATTAAAATAAAATGAATCCAATTGAAATTAAAAAAGCAAGCACTCAATAGCCATTTTTGAACAAATGAATGAATGGCATGAACATACCATATCATCACATTTAAGATACATGGTTTCCAGGTCCTATGAAAGTAATGTGATCAATATACTGAAACTACTTGTTGATGGAATCTTGGGTCAGATTTTGGAGCTGAAATAATACCTTTTTCAAGTCCTTGTATCTTCTGCTCAGTGGAATAAAAAAAAATCAGAAAAAAAAATATTTTTCAGATAAATATTTGCATACCAGGTGTTAGGGTATGTTGATGTGCTCCAGTACAGAGATCACATTTGAAACAGCAGCTGTAATTAAAATAACCACCTGTCATTTTCTAGAACTCATCTATCTTCAGAACCAGGCATATTGGAAAGATAAATAAGGATGGGGTAGGAATCAGCTGCCCACATCTTTGAAGTATTTGATTGTGGCACTATTCTCTGCTCTTCTTCAGTGGGGCAATATTGCTTTGGTCAAAACGCTATGCACCAGCTGACTCTCCATAGGCCCCTAATGTGACTGGTAGTGTACAGTAGCACTATGAATCCCCAGAAACTAGTGCTCACTCACAGACATTGTCAACTAATGATAAAAATCATTAGTCATCCTTGATTGCAAGTAAAAACAGGATAATACAAAGAATCTTAGAATGAAAATTTACAATGTGTGTTTGTTTTTCCTCAAATGAACTTTAAACTCTCTTCATTAGGACATACTGGATTGTTGGATTGATTCGGCTAATAATCAGGTAAAGGGCTGTACATTTTCCAATAATGTAATTCATCAGGCCTCAGTTCAAATCAAGCTGGATCTTAGTGGACTGCCAACTACTTTTAACACCCCACCCCACACATGGCTAATATGGGAAGCCATGCTGACACTACACTAACTCTGTTGCCCACTTTATCTGTGATAATAAAGGGCTGCCCCCTCACCTTTTCTTCCCTAGGATCCAACCATCCCTGCACTTCAGTCAAGGAAATAGTTTCACCTCCAACATCTCACAGTGTGCCCAACGTACAGAGAATAACCTCTAAAGTCTGTTTCTAAGGTAAGGACATTTCTCTCACAAATTTATTTTTCAGGGTCTTGGCAGATAAAATATATCCTGAGCACCACTGAGTTATATTAAATAAATTCACTCCATCACCTCAGTCTCCTGACATCTTCAAACTTCTCCATTATTACCAAGGAGTTCCTGGCATCTCTCTTTCATTAAGTATGGGCCATCATTAATACAGGTTTCAGAGGCACCTGCGTGGCTCAGTCAGTTAAGCCTCCAACTATTGATTTTGGCACAGGTCATGATCTCCTGGTTCGTGAGTTCGAGCCTGTGTTGGACTCTGTGCTGACAGCTCAGAGCCTGGAGCCTGCTTCAGATTCTGTGTCTTCGTCTCTCTTCCCCTCCCCTCTCAAATCTAACTCTCTCTCAAAGATAAACATTAACAAAAAATTTTTTTAAATACAGGTTTCACTTAGCTGACCAAGCAAACAATTAAAACCATTTTCAGGGTGTAAAGGAGGAAAGTTGTCTTAGTAAGGAATCTCCCACAGGTTAAGGACCTAAGGCATCTTCAGAACAACTTTTTTAGAAAGGGGAGAAGAGGCTTGCACTAGTTGGCATGAAACGTGTAGCACAGTTGGCAGTTTAAGCTTTTCCAAATGCTTCAAATCCTCTTAGATACTGTCATACTGCTACTCAGTTTCCAGACTTTCATAGAAGAGATATCATGGACCAGAAATTCAACTGACATACTAATTTTGTACCTTTTTAGTTCTTGACTAACTCAACCCTCTGGTTGCAAAAAATTAGTGAATCTTGGCAACATCATATAACATCCATTCCTTGAGCTGAGAATCCAGGCACTTAAACCTGTTATTCTCCCCTGATCTGTCCAGTAGTGTTAAAAGAAGTCACCTCACCTTATAATCCTTGACTTCCTCATACCTCTCCTATTTATCTAAGGTAGCAGACATTGGATTCCCCAAGCTTATGCCTTCAAATGGTATTTTATTATAATCGACCATGGGTTAAAATTTAAGTAACTGTTTCACTACTGCATACAATGAATTTCCATATTCCTTTTCCACAATCTTAAGATGTTTGCTACCTTCAGTCCCTACCATATCAGATTCTACTTTTTTCTAACCTGTTAATAATTTCTGTATTCTTGGTTGTAAACAACAGAAACCTATTCTGGTTTATTTAAGCAGAAAGGGATTTTTCTGAAGGGCATTGTGTGACTATATATATATATATATATATATATATATATATATATATTGCTGTATACCAGATTATCCAAACTTTAGCAATTGAAAACAAGCAGTTATTATCTCAGTTTCTATGGGCCAGGACATTGGGCATGGCTTAGCTGGGTCATACTGGATAAGGATTTCTCAAGAGGCTACCATAAGGTCTAGACTAGGGCTGTAATCATTTTAAAGCTCGACTGGAAGAGGATCTGCTTCCAAGTTCATTAATATGGGTGTTGATAAACTCCAGGTCCTTGCTAATTCTTAGCTAGAGATTCCTTCCCATGTAGGTCTCTCCATGGGGTTGTTCACAAAAGGTCAGCTGATTTCCCTCAGAGCGAGCAAGCAGAGAGCAAAAACAGGTATACTTAACACAGAAGCCATTGTCTCTTTGAAACTTAATCTCATAAGTGGCATCCCATTGCTTTTGCCATACTCTATTTCTTAGAAGTGAGTCATTAGGTCCAGCCCACACTCATGGGGAAAGGATTATTCATGAAACAGGACTCACTGGGGCAGGTAGAGGTCTTCCTACCACAGATGTATAGTATTTCACATAATTTACAAGAAGGCTAGAGAATTTGCTCAGAAAGCCCCAGGATCCAACACAGCTAAGTCATGTCTAAAGAACAGTTCAATTGTACTGTCACCACTAGACACTTGTATTGTCCTCACTGGAACTACTACAGTCCTAGACTTTGACTCCTGCAATGAGTAACTTGACTGGGTTTAGGGGTATTTCTGGGCATATCTCTGAAGGTGTACCTAGCAGTGATTAGGTAGACTGAAGAAAGAAGATTGGCCTTACCAATTCAGGTCAGCATCATCCAAACCACTGAAGGGCTGAATGGAGAAAAAAGGAAGCAGAAGAGGAAAACTGCTCTTTGTTTGAGCTGGAGCATCTCTCTTCTCCTTCCCTCAGACCTTGGCACTCCTGATATTCAGGCCTTCAGACTCAGACTAAATTATACCACTGCCTTTTTTGGTTCTCAGGCTTGAAAAAGCCAACTGCAGGACATCTTGGCCTCTACAGTCATGTGAGCCAATCCCTGTGATAATTCTTTTTACCTATGTCTGTCTATATCTATCTATCTATAGGTTGATAGATAGATAATTGGTTTTGTTTTTCTGGAGCACCTTGACTAATAAAATTCTATTATTGTAACTAACTTTAAAACTTTTTAACTAATTATGAAATTCAGTGATCTGAGCTTGAACATCCATTTGCCTGAAACTGAATCACTTACCTGAGCCCCACCAGACTCAGGAGTTAAGAGAAGAATATCAGCTCTCTTTGTCTCATTGTGAGTGGTGGAAGATTCTCCTTATATAGGAAGGGCTTCAGACTCAAGATAACCATAATAAACAGTCAGAAAGCTAAAGACTCAGCTAAATTTACCAATAAAATGTCCCTTTCACTTGTCTTAATATATACAAAGTTTCAATTAAAAATAGAACTACCCTACGACCAAGCAATTGCACTACTAGGTACTTATCCAAGGGATACAAGTATGCTGTTTTAAAGGGGCACATGCACCCCAATGTTTATAGCAGCACTATTGACAATAGCCAAAGCATGTAAAGAGCCCAAATGTCCATCAATGGATGAATGGATAAAGATGTGGGGTGTATATATACGTGTGTGTGTGTGTCTGTGTATATACATGTGTGTGTGTGTCACACCCACACCCACACCCACACCCACATTATATATATATATATATATATATATATATATATATATATATATATAATGGAGTATTACTCAGCAATCAAAAAGAATGAAATCTTGCCGTTTGCAACTATATGGATGGACTAGAGGGTATTATGTTAAACAAAATTAGTTGGTCAGAAAAAGACAAATGTCATATGGCTTCACTCATATGAGGAATTTAAGATACAAAACAGATGAACATAAGGGAAGGGAAGCAAAAATAATATAAAAGGGGGGGGAAACATAAACATAAGAGACTCTTAAATACAGAGAACAAACTGAGGGTTGCTGGAGGGGTTGTGGGTGGGGGGATGGCTAAATGGGTAAGGGGCATTAAGGAAGACACTTGTTGGGATGAGCACCGGGTGTTATACATAAGGGATGAATCACTGGAATATACTCCTGAAATCATTATTGCACTGTATGCTAACTTGGATGTAAATAAATATATATATATATATACAAAGTTTTCCAAATGGTTGCCTTCTTGCATATGAGAGCAAGCAATGATTATTATGCTTAATAAAATTTCAAAACATTTATGTGTTCATTTACATCCCTCATTCTTCAGTGGAGCTCATTTCATTCTTCAGTTTTTAAAACATTTAAAATGTACACAGAATGGCTTTATCAGCCTTGATAGCAGACTCAAACAGGGTCAGACATGTGGCCAAAGTAGTGTGACTATATGTGCCAACACAGTGTGACTGTTAAGACCATAATTTAAGTAGGAATTTCTACATCCTCCTCCTCCTCAGTAATTCTGTTGAACACATGCCTACAGTTGGACCAACTTATGAATTTTACCACTTATTTAAAGCTGAAATCCCTTTATATACATCTGTATCTTTAAAAGAGTTGTTATTGGTTCATTTGTACCCAGATAAGCGTGACTTCTCACCTCATTTCCTTTGACGAGGAAGAAATTAAGAGCCCATAAGCATGCTGAGCAATTACGAAAAGTGACATGGTGAAGAAGGCACAATGGAGGACATAACACGTTTGGCCCACCTTGCTTTTTGGGTCCAGTCCTAAAGCATACCAGGCCCAAGGAACAAAAAGAGACAATGAATTTATAAAATTTCATTTTTATCATTAAAAAGTGATATGTCAGCTCTTTATCTTAGATAATAAAATGCTTATCTGTCTGTAAACTGGGTGGGGCTAAATAAATGGCTTTGAAATCATTTATTCAACAATATTCAACAAATACTTATGGGGCCCGTATTATGTAATGGTAACTGTCTAGGTGCTGAGGATAAAATTGTCAACAAGACAAACTTAATTCTTGATATTATGAAATGTTGTATAAAAAGAGATGATAGATAGATGATAGATGTGCTAAAAGGAAATAAGGTGCTATGACGAAGAATAACAGATAGGAGAGGTACCGAATTTATTCAGAGTATCCAAATAACTCCCTATACACAGGTGACATTTAAGTTAAGACCTGATTTCTTCCATTTTCTTATATTTTTATTGATATGGAATAGAGGAACTGAAATGATTTTGGGGGTCACAGAAAAGTATAGAGTTGAAAATCAAGCTAAGAAACCACTAGGCAGTGATTAAGGTTAAAAGCATCACATTTTACCTAAGTGTTTGCTTCCTACCACTCATTTCAAAGTGAAATTCTCATTACCTAAGTTTAATATACATGAATCACACCAAACTTTAGGAAATTACATATGATTCTTCTGTGTAACTTATTAAGCAATATTAAAATCATTAATAATAATAATTTGCACTTTGCTTTCTTCCAAGGATTCCCAAATCTATAATTAGAAGAAAATTATTTAGGTTTGTGCTGACTTAATTTATTAAAGCCAGTTTAATCATTGCTATAAGGAAACTAATGAAAAGCTATATTCTTTTGGGGAAAGAATTTTTAAAGATATTACTTGCTTTGCTCTTGAGTTTCCTTTGTTGAAACAGGGAAAAAAAAGACAAATTTTATGAGATGTGATTTTAAACCTCATGTACTTCAAAAACTGTAATTTCGAAATTGGCCCAAAAAAGTAATGACTGTGTTAACCTTTTGACTAAAAAATTTCTTTGTAGACTCCTTGAAGTTAGCAAATTGTCTTCCACAACACCTTGCACATAGTCGGCACTCAATAAACGTTTATTCAAGGGATCAAATAGATTGCATTTATATGAAACACCCTTTGATTCCTTTTAATCAGTCTCACACAAAAGAAGAAACAATTCTGGTGTGTGAAAAAGGCAAAGGAGTGCATTTTCTGAATGCTAATGCATACAATAGAGGGAAAGTCACATTTGTTATAACCCTGCCATAAAGTGAAGCCGTAATCTCACCATGCATCTGTTCCATCTGCCATCAATTAGTTTGATGAAAACAGGCTAACAGTGCGGGAGTGATTAGCAGGAAAGATTAAATTCACTTTAGTTTTAATTACAAATCTTTGTCCTTAAAGTTTTATTGGCTTGAAAGAACCCCTACTGTTCCCTGTTTCTCCCCCACAGTTGATGTGCATTTTATTTTTTCACTTTGAAATTATTAATGCATTTTAGTTGGTACTTATTTCTAATTACAGACTTTATCTACAAATGCTACTGATATGCCCATATGCCAGAATAAGCATAACTAAGACTATTCAAAGCTCACTAATTAAAGTACAAATGATCTTTAGTAGCAAATGTGGCATCTGTTATACGTAGACAACTCTGAGGTTTACATGTTTGTCTCTCAACTTGTTTCATTCATTGCCCGATTCATTTATTCATTCTCCAAACATTAATTTGGCTCCTATTATGTCCCAAGCACTGATATAGGTGCTTAGGATACATAAGTGAACAAAAAAACTCAAAAATCTGTAACCTCACGAAACCCCCATTACAGTGGCTGGAAATAAACCAGTTGCTGTGGGGTGAACTGGGTCTTCCAAAATTTAGATGTTGAAATTCTAATCTCCGGTACCTCAGAATGTAACCATATTCAGAGATAAATTCTTTTAAAAGGTAATTAAATTAAAATGAGGCCTGTAGGGCGAGTCCTAATCCAATAAGACTGACGTCCTTATAAGAAGAGATTTAGACACAGACATGCACATCCAGAGAAAAGACTATGTGACGACAGAAGAGATGACAGCCATCTACAAACAAGCAGAGAGGAATCAACCCTGCCAACATCTGACCTCAGATTTCTAGCCTCCAGAACTGTGACGAACTAATATCTTTTGTTTAAGACACCCTGTCTGTGGTATTTTGTTATGGCGGCCCTAGCAAACTACTTTGCCGACAAACAAGTAAAAAAAAGTAAAGAAGTATATTATATATTTTAGAAAGTTTATGTGGTATAAAAATAGATCAATAAAAGGGAACTGTGAAGTAGGGAGACATTCATTCATTTTCATCTCTGAGAAATCATTATAAAGTGTGAAAACTCACCAATTCTATAAAAATAAGACCACAACCAGAGGGGTTCTTGATGAGGGGAAAGGAATGTTGTTGTAAGACCCAATCAATTATTTTTTTCTATCATTCTTCCCTGGGTAATAACCATATCACAAAATGTGACCATTTATGAGTATATTTTACAGCATTAAAATTTTCTAATGTGTTCAATGCATCAAGGTTAAGCTAGCCAAGTAGCCAGTACTGAACCAGGTTGTTTGATATTTTAACATATTATTAGATAATATTTTTTAAAAAGACACAGAAATGTCTACTTTTAAATCTTATATTGTTTATTGTGCCTTGAGTCTAAAACTCAGTACTTCTAAACTTGATATAGCAGAAATTATAGATAAAACAGCTACTTTAAAAACTCAGAAAAGTTTTTTTTCCCCTGTAACTTTAAGACTAGAAGGAGAAATTTTCTTGTTAGGGTAGAGTCTTTTTGGATCTGGGAAATATTACTTTCCTGTGCAGATTTAGTTAAGCAAGTATAGGTCACAAGATAAATTCACCATTCTTGAGGTTAGACCAGACATTAGTTAAGTGATGCAAATTCATATAGGTCAGCCTTGTGAAGCATTCTACTTAATAATGTAAAATTTTCAAGGTCAGTCAGTGATGAGCAGTACAAAAGATATGTCTCTAAAGAAAGTATACAACTCCATCATCCTCTATGGGTTAGCCAAATAAAGTCTCATGATGTTACAGCCCGGCATGGACTTTTCCAGGAGCATGATTTTCAATAAACTACACCTTCCAAAGATTGGCAAAATGCTTCATGATATCATCAAAGAATGAGGTAAGGAGTGATTCAGTGGTTTGGCCACCACTCATTCCCCTCCTCCCCCACCACGCAGAGACGCATCCTGCCAATTCTAGAAAATAGCCATCCATAGACTTGCCATTTTCAGAATTGCCTCTTTTCACTTAGGCATGGAAGCAAAGGAGCAGTAGCCCCCCACCCCCGCCCCAGAACATCTTTGAATTTGTTCACAAATCAAACAGAAGTTTATTATACTCAACTTCTTGAGTTATATATTAAACTCAATTTTTGTGTTTTCTTATTTGTATAGTTCTGAATAAACCAGTCAGAACACTTTATTTCTCTGAACTTCGAAGTCTTCTACAATTCAGCAAGACGTGAGGAGTGCCTGGCCTTACTTTGTCTCGTTATGATGCCTACAGTTCTACCAGAGTAAAAAATTCAGAATCAAAGGAAGAAAAGGATACCAGTTGTGCCTAGACAAACAAATGACGCCATGATTTTACTACTGAAGTGAAAAGGTTTTCCAACATACATTCTAAGCATTTAGGATTTGAATCTCTCCATTGGCAACTAAGTTAATTGGACAAAAAAAAATAAGATTAAGGAGATAATTTTAGGTGGAAATGAGGCAAAAAGCATTCTTATCAGACTCCCTGGACAACAATTTCAGCATAATGAATAAATACATAGTCAGGATTGTAGAGCAGACAGTTATTCTCACAGAGGGAGAAAAATGCGTCCTGCCTTCTCTTTTACCATAGCTAATCACTAGTTTTTCATGCTTTGCAAAGCAGATATTCTGTGGCTTTTCAACTCCTTTCCAAGGCATGTTTATATTACACAGCAATTCTTTCCAGGAAAGCCATTTGTATACTGTTTTATTGATCCTCACAGCCTCTGTGAGAAAGAGAAATGGAATGTGAAAATATTTACATTTTGTGAATCAAAAATATTAAGGTCATATAAGGGGTAGAGTTAATTCCTGCTTCAAACCCTAGAATATAATTACCTCTACCAATATAATTAGTTGAGGGGAGACAACATGCTAGAGTAGTTCTGTCAAAAACGATCCAAGGGACAAGGTCAGAAGTGTCAGATATTGTACCTGCCTAGGACAGCTGTCTCTTTATGGACAAGAGTGGAACCAGATGCACAGCCAAGAACTCCACACACTTTGACACTTGGTTGTTCTTCATTCCTGATTGGATCCGTGGCTCCACACCCTAGCCTCCTTTTTGTCGCTCGAGCTCAGCACTGTCCTGGACCCACGCTTTTCCCACCCCTGCCTCCTACCATCTCTGCAGGGTGGCCTCCATCTTGTATGACTACCAGCTGGAACTGGCTCCGGTAAATTAACATCCCTCTCAATCTGGCACATATCACAACTGGCCACCCAGTTGTTCACAGCAGCTTAGCCTCCACACCACCTTCCCCTGAGAGCAGCTCCAGCTGGGGAATCTCTTTGTAGTGAGCGGTTCCCCACCCCCTTATCCTCAGCTGGTCCCAGGCAGTTGCTGCAGTGAAGCAATCAGGTTCACCTATATCCTGACATAGGCCAAACCCAAGAATACTAGTGAAGTGGGTAGGTTATCATCTCTCCTTTAAGTGTTCTTAGCTATCCTGGGCTAAGCTGTCCCATTCTTGCTCTAACCAACTATCAGATAACTGCTATTAAATTTTCATTTAGGCATTGAGGCAGTTCCTATTAGCACCTTAACATGTGCCTTCTTCCCTCCTTCCCCAATCCTGCCTTCCCAGGCTTATGTCTATGGAAGAGTAGAGAAGGCACCAGACTTGGAATAAAAAGATTGGGTTCAATGGGAAGATGAGTAATTAACCTCTAAGAGCCTCTGTTTTTGCCAACACTAAACAAGATAGTGTTTATCAGAGAGCTTAGAACAATACACAACACCTAAGAGTTAGTTTCTCAGTACAAATTAACTGAACGTTGAATGGAATTTAGAAAAGCATTTCTAGGGGCACCTGGGTGGTTTAGTTAGTTAAGCATCTGACTCTTGGTTTTGGCTCAGGTCATGATCTCACAGTTTGTGAATTTGAGCCCCACATTGGGCTCTGTGCTGGGCATGGAGCCTGCTTGGGATTCTCTCTCTTCCTCTCTTGCCCCTCCTCTGCCTGTTCATGTGCATGCACACATATGTGCGCGCACTCTCTCTCTCTCTCAAAAAAAAAAAAAAAAGAAAGAAAGAAAAGAGCCTCTAAACAACAAAAAAAATAAAGCAGTAAGTTTAAAAATAAAAATAAACGATAGCAGTGGGGAGGAGGAGTTGTTCGTAAAAGAGCCATCTACTCTGGCTATTCAAACTTAATTAGAAACTTGTGGCTTAGAAGTGGAAAAATTAGACTCCCTGACACCCATTTCTCCTTAAAACCCTCTATTTGATGAACTTCAAAGTGTCCAAATAAAGTATTCTTCAAGGGCAAATGTGGAAGGCCAAAAAAAAAAAAAAAATGCCTCCCCACCCCCATAAGATATCCATATCAAATTCCTGAAGCCTGCAAATGTTATTTTATTTGCATAAAAGCTCTCTTTTGCAGATGTAATTAAGAGTCAAGATGAAATCATCCTGGATCATCCAGGTTTGCCTTAAATCCAACGACAGCCCATACCATAATTTCAGACTTCTGGCCTCTATTACTGTGAGAGACTAAAAGCCTGTTATTTTACACCATCAAATCTGTGGTTGTTACAGCAGCCCCATGAAAATAATACAAATGACCTTGACAGAAATTCTTTTGTATTAGTCAATTCAGGCTACTATAACAGAAGACCATAGACAGTGGCTTAAGTAACAGACATGCCAAATTTAAGATCAAGGTACCCATATATTTGGGTCTTGGTGATGTGCCTCTCCTGACCTGCAGACAGCTGCCTTCTCACTGTGTCTTCACATGGCAGAGAGGGAGGGAGGGAGGGAGGGTCGGAGGGAGAGAGAGAGAGAGAGAGAGAGAGAGAGAAGAAACAAGCTCTCTAGCATCTCTTCTTAGAAGAGCAGGCATCCCATCATGAGGGTGCCAGCCTTATGACCTCATCTAATCTTCCAAAAGCCCTATCTCCAAGTATTATCATACCGGCAATTAGGGCTTCAGTATATGAATTGGGAGATGGAAGCAGGAGACATAAACATTCAGTGGATAACACTCTTTCAATGATGCTTTGGGAACAGAGACTCCTCTCAGGGAGCTGACTGAGTTCTCTTTCCTCAATATCATACTCTCCCACCATTTACTACTCACAAAGGGGTGGCTCTCACAAAGGGAGAGCATAGAGACTTATCATATAACCTCTAAACGTCTCTATTACTTTACTTATTAATTCTGTCACTCTGAAATCCATCCACTCATTCCACTAAGCTATATGTAAGATATATACTAAGGAACTTTTAGTTGACATCTCACAGGTCAAAGTGAAGGAATATATAGATGTTTTATTAATATATAAACCAGAATCTGGGGTCCTAGAAGGCTACTTAGAATGACGTGGTATACTTTACACAAGTGGGGCAAGGAAAATAAGCCTTATGTTACCTCTTCTTAGTTTGAAAGGAAACTGGCCACTGGATAAGGTGGACTAAAGTTGGAATCAGAAAACATACAATCAGAAGTGTGAGTACAGTAAAGCTCAATTTGTGATGCATATGCCTGGGGTACTAAAACCAAAATTAGCTTCAAGGATAACATACTCTTCTAATTTTTCCTTTACCTCTCTAGCTGCTGTTTCTTAGTCTCATTTGCTGGAATTTCCACCCCTGGCTGACCTCTAAACATCAGGGTATCCCTGGGTTCAGTGATGTCTTGTCCTCCTGCCTCCTCTAAGTATGTTCAGACCTAAGCAATGTCATTCAAGGCTATGGAATTTAATGCCCCTGTATGCTACAAACTCCAAATATATACCTCCAAGCCAACCTCTTGACATTCGCTCGAGGTCTATGGTGAAGTCTGTATTTCAAAACTAACAAGTTCAAAACAGTGTTCTACACCTCCTACCCTACAACCCACCTTCTCAGCCTTCCTCATTTCATTAAAATGCACTTCCATTCACCCAGATGCTCAGCCAAGAAAATCTAGGAGTCAACTCCATCCTCCCATCCATGTCTCACAGCCAATTCATCAATAAGCTTTTATTGGTTCTATCTTTGAAGTATTTTCCAAATCTGACCACATTCTATTATGTCCAGTGCTGTCATCCTAGTTCATATTGTCATCATTTCTTACCTGGATTGTTTCAGTAATATGCCAACTCATCTGTTCCTTGCTTGTACTCTTGGCCTCTTACAGTCTATTTTTCATACAGCAGGCAGGATGAGATTTCAAAACAACTGTCATACCAAATTTATGCTCAAGATCTTATAATTTTTTTTACAGTTACAATAAAATTCAATATCCTTATAGTATGCTACAATATGATGTGTAGTCTAAGCTCTAGTACCTCTGACAACATCTCCAACCTCTCTGCTTAAAACACTCTTGTTCAGACATTTGTATTACTCACTTCAGTCAAGTCTATGACCAAATGTCACCTAATTAGAGAGGGCTCTCTTGATCACTATTTAAGACAGCTTCCCTTCATCATTAACTAACCCCTTATCCCATTTCACTGTTTTGTGTGTTGAGCCATGTTATAATGTATTTATTCACTGGTTGTTTATGATCTGTTTCCCTCACTAGAATGTAAACTCCATGAGCTCAATGGTGTTGTCTGTCTTAGTCACTGCTATGTTTCCAATACTTAAAATAGTGTGAGGCACTCAACAAATATTCTTGATTGAATGATGGATTAGTCTATTCCAGTTGCCATTACAAAATACATAGACTGAGTGGCTTAAACAAATTTATTTTTTTACTGTTCTGGAGGCTAGAAGTCCAAGTTCAAGAGTCTAGCTGATTTGGTTTCTGGTGAAAGCTCTCTTCCTGGCTTATAGATGGCCACCTTCTCCTTATGTCCTCACATTGCTTTCTTTTGGTATGCACACAGGGAGAGAGAAAGAAAGAGAGCATTTTCTAGTGTCTTTTCTTATAAAGATACTAATCCTATCAGACCAGGACACCACTCATGACCTCATTTAACCTTAATTACTTCTTTAAAGGCCTTATCTCCAAAAATAGTCACACAGGGGGACTGGGGCTTCAACATATGGATTTTGGGGATACAAACATTCTGTCTATAACAAAGGAAGTAAAAACAGGCAAACAACACTGAAGAAGAAACCAATGTTCTATACTAAGATAAACTGAAGAGCTTAAAAATAAAATGTAAATTCATTATATCTCTCAAAATGAGAAAGGAAAAAAAGAGGGCTTAGCTTCTTTAGTAAAGAAAAATTAGGCCCAAACAGAAAGCATCCTTGAAGTTCATTTGCTGAAGACTGTATGATTGTTTGCAATTATTCACTATTACCCTTCCCAGTGAGAAGACTGTTTATCCCCATCCATTTCTACATGACTAGCCAGTGCTTTCTGTGGGAAGAGTTCCCAGCCTCTTTAACTTTGGGCTTGGCCATATATTGTTTGGGCCAATGAAATGTGGGTAGATATGGCATACACCATGCCCAGGCAGAAGCTTTTAGAACATCATGAGTTCCCCCAGCTCCACTGCTCTTTTTCTCTGCTTCAAGAATAGACAAGTGTCCCACAGGGACTACTTCTTCAATCTGTGGCCCCATATGAGAAGACATATGGACCAGAGCCACAGCTACCCTATATATGTAACATTCATGAAGAATAAACTCTTGTTTATAAGCTGGTAGGATTCAGGCATGATTTTTTCTACTATAGCAACCCATTAATATATCAGTGAAACTATAAGAAACAGAGACAAAAATTGAAGCCGGATTTTTTATTTTTGTGATATTAATTTGGCATCTCCTATATATCTGTTTTTCTAGCATACAATATTACTTTCAATTAATTTCCACGGGTACCTGCATTTCTGTTTGATTTAAGCATAGGCTAAGAACACATAGGTTATAATAATAATAATAATAAGCATTTTTGACAGCCTACGATGTGACAAGCATGGTTCTAGGAACTTGTGCAAAGATCATATCATTTCTTCCTTATAACAACTCTACAATGAACCCTTTTTATCTCCATTGTTTACATAAGGAAATCGACAGATAAAATAGTTAATTAAGTAGTTTCCTAAGTCACAACTAACAAGTGCTAGAATTAAGACTGGACAGTGAGCTTATAAACAGGTCATGAAGGAAATTAAAAGGGTGCAGTAGATTACCCAAGCAAGGTATTTGACCCATATATTGACCCAAGAAATCTGAGTATTTGTGATAGCTGCAATCCTCTTTAAACCAACTACAAGTGTTTCCTACACTTGGGTCTCCTTGCTATATTCCACATGACTCTGCTCCCTGACCATTGATAACTAGATAGAATATGAGCTCCTGACACCAACACAGCCACCTTGACCAAAGTTTTTTGAACCAGAGTCTGTGTCTGATTTGAGGATGGTAATTTAAACATTGACTAAGAGCCTACATAAGGTAACATGGGTTGAGAGCTCTGTTCGATAGGATTAACCTGAGCTGGATCCTGACTCACTGAGCTCTACACATCTTCTCTCTTGGAGAGTTGGAATGTGAGATGGTTTAAGGGAAACACAAGCAGAATGATGAAGAGAAATATCATGAAAGATTGAAGACTGGGGAGGTTGTTGGTCAAATTCCCATTGGTGAAACAAAAGGCCTCCTAATATCCACTGTAATTCCACCAGTTGCATTTTTTCTTTTCTCCTCACATGAGGAACATATAAGATTATCAAATATTACCCATTTTCATTAAGAATGGCTTCCAGAAATTATACACACATTTTAACATATAAAACTCATATTCAGGAGCACCTTGGTGGCTCAGTTGGTTAAGCGTCCAACTTCAGCTCAGGTCATGATCTCACAGTTTGTGAGTTTGAGCCCCACGTTGGGCTCTGTGCTGACAGCTCAGAGCTTGGAGCCTGCTTCAGATTCTGTGTCTCCCTCTCTCTGTCCCTCCCATACTCACGCTCTGTCTCTCTCTGTCTCTTAAAAAATGAATACTAAAAAAAACCACTCATATTCACATAATGCTTTTAAAGTTCACAAACTACGCCTTCTTCCCAGCTTAATATTATTGTCAGAAAATAGAAAAAGCTATCCATTCAAACAGATCTCAATAATATGATATCATTATTCCTGAATGTTTCCAGTTACCATGGCAATAGATAAGTGTATCTTTCTTCTTTGAGGTAATAACCAACCAACTTTTGTCCACAGAACCTGAATATATGTTTGGGCAAATCCCTTTGCCATCTCCAAAAGGCAATTAAATAGAGATTCAGTTCTAGTAAGTTGTCTTACCAGTTTTACCATAAAGAAGAATACTGGTATCCATAATACTTATGTATCACTTAGTATTGCTTAGGTGGTATTGAATGGAGAAAACAGAAGAATGGTCCTTCAACCTCTCTGTCAAAGTAGGCAGAAATCATCCCTAATTTTGGCAAGGACTTAAATTGAAAGTATGAAGAGCACTGAGACAGTAGGAAGGACAGTTGAAGTGATGACAGTGGATAGCCAACCAAATTGGCAACACTGTAAGTAGAGAAATTCTTAGGGGATGACCACACCAGAACTTCTTTGGAATGACCAGCACAGACAACTAGAGCTAAAGTTTTACCTTAGATAATTATCTTAGTTTGAGTTTCTCCAGAGAAGACACTAAAACAAGGATTTGAGTCAAAGCAGATTATTTGGAGAGGTGGTCCCAAGACACATGGTAGAAGGAAGGAGAAGGGAAAGATGGAAGCCAATACTGGGTATGTTATTGATCAGATTAACTTCTGTAGGCAATTCATTGGAAAAATCAAGCAATTAACATAAAGAATTTCAAAAATTAATTAAATTCCCTCAGTGGTGTCTGGTGTATAGTCCCTGACTTCCAGAGATAGTTACTAGAACTCTTAACAAGTTTTTAGGCTGAAATTATATCCTGAATGTCATATGCAATACACTATCTTTCATTCATTCATTCATTTATTAAACAATAATTCCACATTTTTAGACATAAATATTGAACAGTTACTCAGGTGGACAATTTTCATTTGCAAATGGTGATCCAGTTCACTGAGTATTCTTTACTATCTTTTGTGGCTATTTTCCCATAATGCCTGAACTTTAGGAGAAAACTAAATTTAATATAAGATATTATGTAACAAGAGGCACAAGACCTAAAATTTAAGAGGTCTTGGAGGTTTTTTCAATACTTCTTCTTAATAACTATCAAACTTGGACCAAGCAGTTAAGCTTCTTAGGTCTCAATTTTCTCAAACATATAATTACCTGCTCAATTAGAGGATCCCAACTGAGTTATTCTATAATCCTGTGTACATTAATAAAGGTGATATGGAGTGCTTTAAGATTACCTGAAGAGGTATTCTTCAAAATTTTTCAGCAGACAAGGGACAGACTCACAGGAATGCGTTAGAAAGATTAATCTAGAGTATCATTCAGACAGTGAGAAAGTCGAGGGCTATTGCAGTAATCTAAGGTGAAATCAGGGCCTGATGGAAATTGTCAGTTGAAATTAAAAGATAGAGTGGAATGATGTATTTATTAAAAGAAAAATGTTTGTGATGACAAATGAGAGCAAAGGAGCAGAAGTCACGATGTCATTTAGTTTTGGTGTCTGGGAAGATGATAAGCCACTGGCTGAATGCCCAAACACTCACACCATCATTGTCTAACTGCCCAGCCTCCAGTCCTTCCTGATTCTGTCAGTATCCTGTAGGTCTTCATCATGTCAAAAAAGGAGATAAAACATGGATAAACTTCAAACAGGGAGTTAAATGTACTTGTCAGATTAAAAGACATCACTTAACTTGATCTTAAATAGAGTGTTAACAATACACATAGAATGATGTCCAACACATAGTAGGCACTCAAAAGTGGTTGAGTGAACTAAGCCCATCTGCAGTCTCCGGTGAAAAACAAACAGAAATGACCAGAGAAATGCTGCAAAATCTCCCTTGGCAAACCTGCTTTACCAAAACGTCTTTTGCTATCATCAGCAGTTTAAGAGAAAGAAAAATATCATCTTCCCATTACCTGAACTTTAAAACTTTCTGAAACATTCTGAGAGTAGATGATTTATTCATAGCTAAACATAGCTAAAATAAGGACAAAACTTCAGCTTGAGAGAATGTAAACAGCAGAATCCTTTAAAAACAAAAACATTGCCTTTCAGCAAGAGATGTAGCAAACTTTTAACTACTTGGGACAAATTTTCCTCTCTTTATTAGCGGGAGAGGGAAATTTTCAGTAAGAAAAAAATAATAGCTATGCCAAGTTATATTTTTATATTCTTCACCCTAAACGCCAATGGAAAAAAAATATCACTTTCTATCAACTGAATCTTCCAAACCTAAGCTTCAGATTTTGTCTTAAAACACCCATTGATCTTTCCTCTCCTCTCCTCTCCTTTCCTTTTCTTTTCTTTTCTTGCCTTGCTGTCCCTGAGACTGTAGCACTGATTAAAACCATTTACTCGCACTTATTCCTGAAACAAATAATGGAGAAAAGTAGAAGTGTTATTTTATAATGTTTTTTCTCAACCAAGTTATCTACCAAATTTTCTGGCATTGCCAGCTCATTAATATTTAATACAATCATTAAGTATTTGGACAAAATATAATATCATGTTTCTCCCTATCTACTTATCCTTACTACCATACACTTGTCCCAGTATAGAGTAAAAATGGAAATTGGTAGCATTGTATACAATACACATAATAAATCTGGGAAACTCTCTTTAAATATTTTGCCATACTCAACATTCTACTGACTTCAAAGAACTCTCTGGTTGATACTTTTGGATGAATGTTCAGAAGTCAATATGTCCTTGAAGAACTTTAGAAAATGGTCCTTCTTCATTTATAGCATCAAAGAGGAATCTTATTTGCTGAAAGCTAGACTAAATCATTAATATTTTTCTCTTCACCTTGCTTAAATAAACAGAGCTGCCAAAATTGATGGATCTTTCATAATGCTGGTGCTAAAATGTTTAGTGGAAAGATTTGAAAATCTCACAAATTTCAGGCTTCCCTTTAAAAGCAAGTTTGTTTCTAAATGTTTTGTTTCTATCTTCCTCCATAGCTGAGATTTGAATGCTTTTTTTTTGTTGTAACTCACAAATCATTCACATTCTTGAAAAATCTTACCTGTAAGAGACAACACAAGCAAACTATATTTGTGCAAAAGTGGACTTCTGATTAAATAGAAACAGTTTTTAAAAAGAGGCTAGACAAGCCTGGGAGTTTGAGAAGGGATAAGCGGGATTATCATGAAGAGTTTATATATGGGACACAGATGAAGAAGCAAACAACTTGCAGTGATAATTTGTCAAGAGTTCCGGCTATCGATCTTCAACAGATGAAACTTTTCCGGTTACTGGTGGGAATATTTGACCCACCAGGTGACTTCTCTGAGTTGAACCACTTTTCTTTTTAATGATTCTAACTGTATACAACCCAGATTGGCCATATGAGAATTTGAACATGGTAGTAATTCCAAAAGAGTGTAGATCATGTCCATGAGTCTGACTGGATTTATCTGCCCTGTGTCCATTCCTTCAGTCTAACTGATTTGTACTCAAATGGTGTTCTTTTGAAAAATAAGCCAGCCAACAATTCCAATGCATTGTTAATTTCCATTAGGTTAGAAGACTTTAAGAGTAAATGTGGAGTCTTTACGCTACACATTATTTTTCACATTCTCATTTTGTTTTGTTACATAACTGAATTAAACAGCATTTTTAAATAAAATGTGATTTTTGTAATTTACATTTTATGGTCCAACTAATCGTGTTCACTAAGCATATAGCAATAATTCCTCAACTCCCACCTTTATACTTTTAAGAAAAAAAGTGTATTTCTTTATTTTAATTTTGGCATCTTTAAAAACTTAAGTATCTGTTGAGCACAAGTTCAAAATGAATGAGACTAAAGGAAAAATCATACATCACCTCCTATGTAGCTTAAAAATACACGAACAAATAAACAACCATTGGACCTAAACTACTCTACTGAATGGAACTGTATTCATGAAGAAAAACATAAACAGTTGAACTCAATTGTCTATGATAGAAAAAATATGAGAGGGCAATCTTCAGGATAGCAAAAATAAGAAAATCATTGTACCAAATAGTGTGCTGTTATTTTCTCTTTTACTCTTCACAGAATTCTATGCAGTGACTAGGTCTGAGACCCAATGTTGTCTTAAAGTGTGTCTGAAACCAAATATTGTTTTAAACTGGGTTTTTTCATTTCAAAAACATAAACAATCAGAGTGTATTTCTGGGATATTTTAATGAACCTCTTCAAAGAGCAAACAGACCAGGCTAAATTTGAGCCATTTATCTGGAACTAATATGCCAACAGAGTAACCAAATAAAAATGATTTGGCCATTCCTAACATTATAAAAATTGGAAAAATTTACACATAGGAAATTAAAAGACCTAAATAGTAAAATTTTCCCAACTTACCATCTTATAATACCTTTATCAAAGCATCTTTCACTGGAACAATACTTCTGTACAAGCACTTTCTTCATTTTCTTCAAACAAGTGCACTTACTTAAAACTACACAGTGCAATGAAAGATCTGTGCATGGTTTTGACCTTTAAAATTCAAGAAAGTATCCCACTATTCTCTCACTGATCAGTTTTCAACTGTTCCAAATTCCACGTTATGATTTTGCTCGAACCAATATTGATCCAACGTACATTTAATGACACAATTCATATGTGGAAAATACAGAAAGAAACTCTGAAGATTTAAAAACTCCAGTTAAGTTTTATGTTTGATGCCACCATATCTTTTCTATAAAGTGAAAAACCTTCCAAAAAGTTTTCCTGCCAGAATAACCTACATAATTTATTTGCTGCATCTTAGTCTGAAGAAAACAAATAGCAGTTCAATTTAAGGAGTTCCGTGGGTTCTCTTAGGAAGTGTAGAATGCCTTAGGTAACTTAGACAATGTATACAATCAATAAAAACCTATATTTCTTCACATCAACATTTCCAAAATATCAATCATAATGCATGCACTTAATCAAAACCTGAAGGTGTAATAACTGCAGATTTGAACCCAAAGTGCAAATCGCAGACCATCAGCTTGCTTGGGGGTCTTATATCTCAAGTACCTTGTTCTGTATCTGGCTGATAATAAAGTATATAGTAAACATACATTAGATAATGCAGAAAACATTTCATTGGAAAATATGCATATTTTCCATAACAGATGCATATATTTGAATTGTCAACTCTTAGAAAACAGTTGTTTAAAAGAGCTATAATGAACCCTAAATCTGGCTTTAGATTAGCACACTTCTGGGTTCTATGGTGTCTGGCCATGTTTGTCTGACTTGACCCTCTGGACAGCTACATTATACCTTTTCATTTTTTTTTCTTGAATTAGTATTTTTTCCAATTCAACATGTATTCTTTGAAAAATTTATGTGCACATTTTTTATAGAAATCTCTTGAATAATTTTTCAATCCCAATTCATCAACACAAAATATGTGTGCTTAATGATGCAAATGAGCCACAAATTGGGGGAAAAAAAGCTCTTTGTCATCCGTTGATAAGCTCACAGTAGCATCTGGAATATCAAGCCAAGAATTGTTAGCTGATGGCCATTTCTGAAGTGTCAGACTGAAGGCACTAAGCTACTTAAGTGCTTCCAGGAGGCTGCCAAATTGCAAAAAGATGGCAGAGTAGGCCAGGGGCAACATTAGAGTTCTGCCACCAGTTTCCTGGTAGTGAAGTGTGGAGTTCTGTAAGGAGTTACTAAGGATGTGTATAAAAACCATTTTAGGAAATGTTTCCCAATAGAAAGATAACCTTTGGTGAGATGGTCTAGGGCTAATCTTATCATTTAGCCTGAAATATCATTAGCTCCGATTCTAAGATCAGAATGGAAAGAATGTTTTGCAGAAGAATAATTATTATTTATTTAGCACTGAATGGCTCTACTGAATCTAAATATCAGTATAGATATCACTGAATTCCCTCCTTTGTTTGCCCCTCAGTGTCCTGAGTGGGAGGAGAGGTACAGAAGCAACAGATGTAAGTGAGAAGACCTTTGCTAGCTCCCATCTGGGGTGGAGGCATGGCTGGAGAGAGGAGCTCCATATTTCCAGAATGGACATGAAGGCTTTCAGCTCCTAAAAGAGCCCAGCCCCTCAAAGTGGGGCCAGTGATAGCTGAGCTTTTCAAGGTGCCTCAGAAAGACGAGACAATTTACACAAAGATGCGTATGATCTAGAGGGATGTCTGGTCCTTTGCTCTCTCCTGAATCTCGGATTGCTTCCAGATAACTTTAACTGGAATCTTGTTGTGAGAAATTCCTAAACAAGGCTATTTAAAATTGCCCCTTAAATCTTCCTACCAGTACAGTGTAATTTGGAGCCTCTGTATTTTATAAGCAAACAATTTCTGGCATTTAGTATGTGCTAGGCACAATTCTGAAGTGCCTCACAAACATTACCTTCTTTAATAATCATAACCCTATGAGTTAGGCAGTGTTGTTATTATTATTATTTGTTTTACAAATAGAGAAACTAAGGCAGGAAGAGTGAATATACTCCTTGCCCAAATCATACTATAAAGAAACGGCAGAGTTAAAACTCAGGTTACCTGGTCCCAGCATCCAGGCTCATAACTGCCTCACAATGTGCCTATCATACTTGTTAATGACTACAGTTGGATTTGAATCCATATTCTGCCATTTGTCAACTATGTGACAAATTATTTGCTTTCTCTACCTGCAAAATGGGAATAATATGGCCTCCTCAAATTAAATGGGCTGACGTAAAGCTAAATTCAGCACAGTGTCTGGCACCTAGTAACATACCACAAGTGGTTGTTGCTTGTTTTATCACAATGATTTGCAAATCATTGCAAATACAGATGACAATACATCATCACACAGATAAAAATAATAATTGCTACTCTGATTAGGACCTCTATTATATATTTTTGACAATTCATTATCTCATTTAATCTTTGTAACAATGCTGCTAAGAAAATATGATTCCTATTTCACATATTAAAAATATAGTACATGAGAATTGAGTAATAGACCTAAGACCTCACACCTATAAAGTAGTGTGAGAGTTTGTGTCATTTTTTGACATAAAGAAAAAAAAAGCAGAGGGCAGGGAAGTGATTGCTTCTATGTGTGTGAGTGGATTCAGAATCAAACAAACAAATGAATAGATAAGCTGTCAAAATTTAAATCTCCTCATTTGACCTGACTCTTTTTCATTTAATTCCGATGACTCTACGCTTTATTTTCTAAAAGCCATGGGTATACATCACAGGTACATCAACAAGCATAACATTGACATCATTCTATTTTTATCTTCCCAAGAGTACTTCTGTTGTAACTGATGTGTTGGTGGTGGTGGTGGTGCTTTTGTTTTTGTTTTAGTTTTTGTTTTTGTTTTCAAAATCCTGGAAGATTTAATGTGGTAGAAGTACAGTACAGTAATACATATTGATTTAGACCTTTGACATCACTCATGGAGTAGAAGCTAAAAGCTTGATTCTTTTAAAAACCAATTAACATATTATTTTTGATCCCAAGAGAGTATTGTCTATTAACATTATCCATTAAACACAATAAGTAATTAAAATATATATCAAATACTTCTCAAAATAACTAGCAAAACTATGTGAAAATAGAATTTTTGCTAAGTTAGTTGCCTTTTCTCAGGCCACTAATGCTTTGTTTAGGTTCAGCTATGAAACTTTTCATTTACTTTATTAAGTCTTCTTTTTTCTAAGAAAAATGCAAACAAGCAAAACATTTTTCTTACCCAGTAAATTATGTAGTCCCCCAAAAAACAAAATTAAAGAAAATTTCCATATGCATTTTGAGTTATATACAGACTGACATCCATGTCTTCAATATACTACTAAATGAATGCAAATTATTAAATGGACATGTATTATAAAGTGAAATAACACATGTAAGGTGACTAAGAGTCTGCTTATCACATAGAAAGCAGTCAATATTGGCTTTCATTTTTAATATTATGCTTTAGATTGCTAATATACTACTTTTCTGAAGTCTTCATGACCTGCCAGTGCAGGGCTTAATTTAAGTGAAAAGGATCTTTACTAAGAGGTTCGCCATTGCAACCTATCTGCCAGTTGAGGAAAGTTTGGCATGTATCAAACAGCAATTCTTCTGCCAACATTAAGGCAAAGAAGAGAAATGCATCAAAAGCTAGATGAAGCTAGTGATGATGAATGTCCAGGGCTCTTGATTTTAACAGCATTTTGTCTGTCCCCAAAGAGAGTGCAGTGTACTGAATGTGTCTCCCTAAAATTCACAGGCTTAAACCCTAACCCCCAATGGTATTAGAGGTGATAGTATTAGGACATGAGGGTAATGTCCCATGAATGGGATTAGTTCTCTGATCAAAGGGACCCCAGAAAGCTCTCTCATCCTTTCTCTGTCATATGAGGATATAATGCAGAGACAATGGTTTGTAACTTGGAAGAGAACCTACCAGAACATAACCAAGATGGCACCCTGATCTTGGACCTCCAGCCTCCAGAACTCTAAGGAAAAGATTTCTGTTGTTTATAAGCCACCCAGTCTATGGTACTTTGTTATACCAGTCCAAACTAAGAGTGTATTGATCCTAAAGACAACTTTGTGTCTTTCGTCCCCAGAAGGCCTCTCTGTCCATAAACACATATGTCTGTGGTCCTGGTAAACAGCTCAGAGTAGAAGACAGGATATGTCTTTTACTCCAGCAGGCTATGGGGCTCTTTGGGGCCTGAGCTCTGGAGCAAGGGCCAATGTGGAAGTCCCTTCTCTTGGAGACCATAACACCCACAACAAGTTCACAGAGAACCACCTGTAAATGTTCTGCTTCAGGATCTGAACTTCATGAACCTCACAGGTCTCAGGGCAGCTATCCTATTGTCATCTACTCAAAGCTGGCATGTGAGGAAAGGACTTACAAGTTGAGTAAATATTAAAAATTAAAGAAAGAAGTAGTAAGAAATGTATAAACTTTAACAAACTTATTTAAGAAACAAAACAAATGAACATGGGGGGAGGAGAGGCAAAGACACAGACTCTTAACTATAGAGAACAAACTGAGGGTTGATGGAAGGAGGTGGGTGGAGGATGGGCTAAATGGGTGATGGGCATTAAAGAGGGTGCTTGTTGGGATGAGTACTGGGTGTTGTATGTAAGTGATGAATCACTAAATTGTACACCTGAAACTAATATTGTACTGTATGTTAAGTGGCTGGAATTTAAATAAAACTTGGAGAAAAAAATATAATAAAATTAAAATAAAGAAAACTGAAGGAAATTAGAACCAAGCTCTTCTTAACAACATTAGGACTAGGATTTTATCTGTTAGGAATCATTTCTATACTGGTTTTAGTAGTAACATGGAAAAATAATCTTTAAAGAGGAAAAATAGGGTCGGTATTAAGTTTTAGTCATTTAATGCATATAATTTGACATGGCTAGAAAACAATAGAGTAGAATATGAGTAGAATCATAAACTGATGTGTTATACTCATGGAAAAGAAACTATATCCAGATGTTTTCTATCAAAGTGACATATTTTATAATTATCAAACTTGCTTTTGCTTTTCTATTGCAAAGAAATGGACGATGATGACAGGATTGGGGGTGATAATCAACGGGAGGATGAGGCCAATTGCATGGCATGAATTTTCTCTTTCCTACCTAGGCCTTTTTAACAACCCATGAAGAAACAACATATCAGGATGTAATATACTGTAACAGGAAGACTAAATGTATTTGCTGGCAGCAGAAACAAGTGTCTATTCAACAGTCCCTGAGTAATCCTTAGCATGATGGATCTGAATAAGCTATTATGGCTTTAACTGGCAAATGAGGCATGTCATTACACTGTATTTATAACAAAAAGAAAGACATCCTCATGGGCCATTTGCCTAGAGCCTCATGGGCTCCTTAAACACCCTCAGGAAAGTTCCCTGTGTAGGCAGCAAGGCCAATAAAACTGAAGCCTGGCATGTTATCAAATTGTTATCAAAATTCCCTGAATTGGTTGGCCCTCGTTCACATATACTTTTGCTTCTATTAACTGAAAATGACCTCTGGTTTTCAATTCAGGTACAGGCTGAATTTTGCTTTTGTTTTCTTACTCTGCCCTACCTCACTCTGCATTTGTTCTGTAGTCTCTGGCCACAGGCCCTGTACTTCCACACCTTCCTTCCATGTTAGATGGTAGCCCAGGCCCTATGCTTATAAAACAGCTTCTCCTTTCCCTGACCTAATCCTGGGCTCTGCTTCTACCACACGCTGCATTATTACTTCATTATTATTATTATTATTATTATTATCTCATTTGGTTTTTTTTTTCTCTTTAAAACCCAAAGCAAAAACTAGAGTATGCTAAACTAATCTTTAGGATCAGGTTGCAGTCTATTTTTCAGGAAGTTCAATGTTGAAAGCTGAAACCTATCTCAGGAAAAAAAAAATAGCTGTTTTGAGAGTAATGTTTGGATTTTGAACTTTCACCCTTGTTATTTTTCATAATTAATATGAGTATTTGTCACAATGCTGTCAGCAGAACCACATTTCCCTTTCTTGCCCATGAGACCTCTTTAATAATTTATTATCGGTGTGGGGAAGCTAAGGAAGCCCTTTTTCTGTAGAATGAGGAGAAATACTTTATAGAAAATCAAGTGAACCTTTTTGCCATTCTCCAAGGAATCTTTTAAAGTTCACAAGAGAGGAAGAGCTAAGGTGTTTCTTTTATTTGAATGATCATCATGACAAAAACATAGATGAAAAAAAGTGAATTCCTGGAACAAGAGACACGAATGGGAGCAGCAATAGTAGCTAATTAGATTCTGGCCCAGGTAAGTAACATGTATTACCAAAGTTCACACAGGACTTCAAGGAACCAGGAAAGACAGCAGAAGAAACCCCCTACCCCAAAATACCTTAAGACTATAACCCTATTAGAGCTGTATTACAGTCACATACGTCCTGCAGAGCAAGGAACAATTCTACACATTTAGCAAATATCTACTCAAGTTTACATCTGTGGTTTGCTTATGAGGATCCTAAGACAGCAGGATATTAAAATAGGATTCAATGTCAGTTATGACTGAGGCCCTATGTCAAAAATATTCATTATTATCATGTTCCAAACTGAGTTGCTAGACTACCAAAACCTATCAATATTTGAAAAGGAGAGAGTCAAAATGCAATTTTGCAACTTTTATTTTAGCACCCATATTAAGTGTTTAAGAGGCTGAAACTAGATATTTGAAAGAAAATATCTTCCAAAAAACACTGCTAGAGTGGTTGTTTCTGCATCTCCTACTACAGGGAGGCACAGGGAGTGTTTCTCTCCTCAACCTGACAATGATGAAAAAAGATTCGAAAGGTCCATTTGCAGAGGTTGATATATGTCTCCCAACATGGCCAGCTGGAGATTGACCATCCATGTCAAGAAAATGCAAGAGAGAGATCCTTGGCTGAGGAGAGTTCTACAAAAAGCCTATATCCCGCCATTTTCCATCTGCCAAACACAAAGAATGCTGATGGCAAGAATAATCAAATAGTCTTGCTCCCATCCTCTGCATGATCCTGGAGGAGACAGAAACATAGCATGAAAAGGGAGGAGAGATAGAAAGCAAGGTAGAAGAATGAGAAGAAGCCAGCCATGCCCCACTCCCTTCATGTAAGTTCTGGACTTTAACAGATCTCCCATGGGGAAGGAGAAAAGCTTTGATTTTGAAGCAAAATTACTGATTATTACACATACCTATACATCCCAATGATGGAAATGAGATTACTTGGAAGACCACAGCAACCTGAGATTTTCTCCAGAGGAAGCAGAGGAACTAGTCCCATGGGATGGATTTGAAGAAAAGGTGGGAAACAAAACGGAAGTTGCTTTATCATTGACCCTGGTAGTCTCATTTTTTTCAGTGTTCTAGTTATAAAAATCATTCTTCATGTTTTTCTCTCAGAATAAAAAGTATGTTCCTACAAGTCAAAATATGCTTTTAGGTTGATTTTTTTGTTACATATATGTTCAGCTAGTAAAAAATTCTCTACTCAAATCATTTTTTTAACTTTTAAATTCCTCTAGGATTTTATGGTAAGAATCATATAAATTCAGATTTTTTAGGGTCTCAGAGGTCTCATCCAAGGGGTGAATTTCCATAAAAGTAGTCAAGTGGCCTCTGATTAAACACCTCCAGGTTCATGACTTCATGAGGCATTTCAGTCTTTCCTGGAGAGCATTTATTATTAAAAAGGTCTCCCTCGTATTAAAGATAAAATCTAGGGGCACCTGGGTGGCTCAGTCGGTTAAGCATCCGACTTCAGCTCAGGTCATGATGTCGCGGTCCGTGAGTTTGAGCCCCGCATTGGGTTCTGTGCTGGCAGTTCAGAGCCTGGAGCCTGTTTCAGATTCTGTGTCTTATTCTATATCTGCCCTTCCCCCGCTTGTGCTCTGTCTCTCTCTGTCTCAAAAATAAACAAAATAAATTTTTTTAACTAAAAAAATAAAGATAAAATCTAAACACTGCCTTGTCCACTTGGCAAAAATGCACTCAGCCTTCAATTCCCAGTTCAAATACCACCAAGATGCTTTTCCTGGCCCCCAAGAGTTGACCTGATTCCTCAGTGTCCCCCTTTGTGTCCCTACTGTACCTCTTATTGGCTTCTCCCATGCCACTTAGCATGGTGTGCTTCCTGTCTTGGTTTATGTCACTGCCTCCTTCTCTAGACTGAGCAGCTGCTGCTTGCTAATTCACTGTCCTGGGTCCTGCAGAGGATCCCGAGATAATCAGACATGTTTTCTGCCCTCAAGTTGCATCACATCCACAAACAGGGATAAAACATGGACACTGATAACCTTAGCATAAGCTAGAAGGAAATAAGTGCCTCAGATAGGTGCAGATTCTCGAAGGAGAAACATTATTGTTTAGTTTTTTCTCTCTTGAGAGAGTATCTTTACCATAGTCTCATATTTTCCATTCCTTGAGTATATTTACATTCTACACTTCAATTTACCAACAATTGGTGATCTTTTCAAAAAGATTTCTTTTCCGGCCTGGAGAAGAGTAAAACCTTAATACCGCTGATGGCATATGAATTAGACATTCAAAGACAAGTAGTACACATAGGTTAAAAAAAAAAAAAAAAAGGCTTCTGCAGGGGCACCTGGGTGGCTCAGTCGGTTAAGCATCCAACTCTTGATTTAGTCTCAGGTCATGATCAGGTGGTTGTGAGATCCAGCCCAGTGTGGACCTTGCTTAAGATTCTCTCTCTCCCTCTCCCTTTGTTGCCCTTCTCCTACTTGTACACATGCTCGCTCTCTCTCTCAAAAAAAAAAAAAAAAGGAGGGGAGCTTCTGCAGAGCAAATAAAATGGTGACGAGGAAGAAGAGCCAAATTAGATGCCACATAACATATAAAAGTAATAACAAGTCATTAAGTTCAGCAGAAGCCCTGGTGAGGTAATCAGGTAATCATGTTGCCAGAATACAAAAGATCTTGAACACCAAATGTCCTGGATACCTTCACTTCACGTGGAGGTCTGCACAAGTGAATGAGATTCAGGGCCCAGCATCTCACTTCAGAACTGAAAGAGATTCACGCACTCACCCACTGCTGCAATTAGGTCACAGGCATGAAACCTAGGCTTGGTTGGTCAAGTGTTTTTCAGCAAAGCCCTGAACATTAAGAGAGAGACCCAAAGATGTAGGAACAGTTAAAAAGAATTAAGTTGGTGGTGACAGCTGAGCCAAGAATCCACCCAGCTGCATGAGAGCTGGGATTGTTATTTAATATTATTTAAGAACATGATTCCCTCGAGAACATCAAATTAAAAACCTCTTAGGGTTAATTATCAACTTTGTATCCAATTTATATGTCTAGAATCCAACATCCTTAAATTCAACACTGAAAATCATCTAAACTATTTGAAACTGTAGTGGAAATGTTAGTATATAGTGTATAAAGGCATAACTAAACATTCTTACATACCAGCATGTTAGCTAAACGCAACCCTCTTGTTTTCTGTGCAGGAAAAAAAAGATACAAAAGGTCTATATAGCAGTTGTTAGGAAAAGTTCTCAACTTCCAAAACATGCAACTTACAGTAATTCTTAGCATTAAAGCTAAGTGTGGAAATACAGAAAGACAGAGACAGAGAGAAACAGAGAGACAGAGACCAAGAGGAGAGGAAAGGTAAAGGAATATATTTTTTTAATTTTATATATTTGTATATTAAATAAAATTATTTTATATTTTAGAATTTTAAGGTATTTCATATTTTTATATTTTATATTTATAGGATATAACAATGGCATTTTGTGAGATTTAGAAGCCCTGAATTCTGATAAAACAGGACTTGTCAAAGTCCTATATACTGCTATTCTTCTCAGCAAGGACCACAGGGGAGCCTCAAAGAGGAGGCTGGAGGAGACAAAGGTCTTATTAAATTTGAATCCACACTGTTTCTTGTTCTGGTTAGCAGGGAGCCTCTCTTGTTATGTTTACCAAGAAGAATAAAGAAGTTTCCAGAATTGTTTAACAAAGTTCCCAGGCTGTCTTTCATTTCAGATTGGGTGTGTCATTTCAGGTTGATATGAAATAAAATGAACTCAAGCAAATACATATACAAATACATGGCATGGCTTGTTTTTGTTTTATTATTATATCTTGGTTTTTTGACATAAAAAGAGTTTATATACACCCAAATATTATTTTGTACCTCTAATATAAATCTTATGAAGATTTACATTACCAAATATTTATTTATTAAATAAATTAAATTTCATTTACTTATTAAATAAAAATATAAATAAACATTTGATTAAATTATTTAAACATCTGATCAAATATCTGGTTATATGTTCCTCAGAGTTTTAGGGCATTTTAAATAAATATTGTCTATAAATATATCTATGTGTATGTATACACAAATACACACACACACACACACAAACACACACACACATGGAAATCCCAAAGTGCTCATAGTCTATTAGATAAACCCATGGAATTTTAGACTTGGAGGAAACTCAGTGGTCCCTTAACCAACACCCTTCATTTTACAGATGAGCCTCAAAGAGAAATGAGTGAGTTTTTCAAGTTCTCACCGAGAGCTCTAAAAGAGTCAAGACAGAGTTTTAGGTATGTGGTGTTCCCATAAAAGCGTGCAGTTTCCAATATTTTCCCACATCTTGTTCTTGGATACAGAACCAGGACCTTAAATACTTTCCAATCCCTCAAAATATTGAAGCAAAACCAATATTTATAACACAAAAAGTCATGGACTAATAATCTCATTCCTACAAATTCTTCCTTTTCTCAATTCTAGCAAACATTACCTCTCCCCAGTGTGTATTTACATGCACATTCTTTAAGGTATCTTTAGTGTTGAACCTTTGCAAGGCATGGGTTAAAACTTCCTATAGGAAATAACAGCCAATAAGCCAACTTGTTGTGTCCAGGTAGACGGGGTAGGCCCAGATGAACTTGAAGCCTGTGAGTCAGTGGAATTTCAATGTCACACTGTATCAACAAAGTTAGCAAGATCTGTGACTTCCTAGATGTGTTACTCCTAAAAACAGCATATATTCCATTTTTCTCATGACTTCACACAGCGAGAGTATTCAAGTAAGGCAAAACTTAATGCTTTTTGCAACTGCTGAAAATTTTCGTCCTCTACATTGTGCCAATAATACTGTTTTATAATTATATTTTACATAATGTTTTTTATTTCAGGGATTTGGAGGCAGATAAATGACTTCCTTTGGATGCCAGATGCTTTGTATTCACATCAAAAGGTTTGCCCCAGTGCAACTGCCCCCACTCCAAACTGTGTCTTTCTCAGAGTCATGAAGCATGGGACGGGTTATAAGTGTAATGTCAGATGGCTTATGATTTGTTTTAATAACCGGCAGTGAGATGCTTGTTATTCACATTAAACACATAATAGACATAGCAGGTGGTGCAGTTTTGCTCTTGATATATCGTAAGAGGCTGAAATATAATGATATTATATTCTATAGTATGTTTCTCCTCAAGCTCTGTCTCTAGAATCAAAGAAAATTTGTGTTACTGTGATTTAAAATACTGCATGCTTAGCTCTTTGGCTTTCTATTAAGTCTGTGTTAGAGGAAAACCGATTATGAATACATATTACTTTTTAAATGTTCTCTCTTGGCAAGGGTCTGGATGGATGCTCTGGTTACCTAGGAGATGAAGACAAAACGAAAATTGATTGACTTATCAAATTGATTGTGAGCTGAGCTTCAAGTGGCAGCTGTGTGTGCTGCACATGAAATGTAGGTGCTTGGAAGTGACTTTTTTTTTTGTCACATCAGTAATGACGCCACATAGATTACTAGGTAGAATGAAATGGTGATATCTTATTAGAAAATGCAGTATTGAATGATTATCCTAATGATTATAGTTGGGAAAAAAGAGATTTTTAAAGAAGTAACTCTGGCCTGAATGTTTATTTCAATGTGTCACTAAAAATGATTGCATTGATGATAGCAGAACTCTATCCATAGTAGGAGCCCTGCTGCTGGCTTGCTTTTTAGCAATAATAACCCTGCCTCTGTCGGCTGAGATTGCACTAGTGGGAAGCAAACTTAATGGATCTTACTGTAAAAGCAGCTATAACCTCCACCCCCTTTATTCCTCTATTCCTCATGCAATTTTTCTATATAATTTGGCAAGACAAGCTAGAAACATAAAAGGAAGTTTCATTTTCTAAGCTCTCCCAACTTTTCATTACTATCATCTCTCTTCAAAAGACCATTATCTTTTCCTCCAACTTTGTAATTTTGTGATGTCTCCTTACCTCTTTACCTCCAGCCCTATACCAGAGTCTACTCTTCCAGTTACCTATTTTGGGCACCACTATTTAAACTTACATATCCAGTGTGTCTCATTATGGCCAAGATCTTTCTCTTATATAGCAATCCAAATGGAAATAATCTGCTAATTAAGTGTTACTAGGTTATAACAGTATAAAGAGTTATTCCTCAAAGAGTTATTTTCATTGTGTTGGACACAGAGCCTTAAACCAAAAGAATGGACCTATAATGGTAGAATGAAGCTTCTCCTGGGAGACAAGTAGTCATAGGAACCTTCCTCTTTGCTCAGCTCACACCCTGTAGTCACCATAAAATTGCAACATGTGAGCCAGAACAATTTATCTCAGGAACTAATTGAACACTAGACCAAGAAAAGAAGAGGGAAAAACAACTGGAATTTTCCCTCTTTCACTGTCGAAATGCCATTCTCCCATGACCGTGTGACTTCATGCAAACTTCCAATTAATGCAGAAATTGCCAGATTTGCCACTAACTGGTGAAATTGAGCAGGTAAATAGCAAATCCCAGAGTGATATAAGTGGTGGAGTTGAGGAGCTGGTAACTTAACATTGTGAAAAGCAATTATCTATAAAGTTATACTCTTGATATAATGAAGGAACTGCTAAAGGAACAATAGAGCAAAATGCAGGGCTCAAGGGAAGAAAAATGCACATTTTACTGATGGACATAGGGATGAATTTAAAAAATATAGTAATTGCCATGTTTCTGGATAGGAATTGTCTATATTATAAATAGATCAGATTTCTCCAAATAAATCTATAAATTTAATACAATTCCAATCAAATCTGAATGAGAGTTTTGCTTTGAAACTAGATTAGAAGACTCAATTTCATTTCAAAATTTGTGAAAACAAAGACTAATAAGAAGGAACTTTTCCTATAAGATATAAAGATGTATTATAAAAGTATAACCAATTGTGCAGTAGTCCTACCACACCTGACAACTTATTCATGGAAAGGACAGACTCAGTGTATATAAGGATCCAAACATCTAGTAAGTGATAATAAAAGTATTTCAAATTAGTGAAAAATTGATGTAAAAGTACATAAATTAGGTTTCCTACAAACAGTTATATTCATACCTCCAATTTTTATCAAAATAAATTATAAATCAATTAAAAATAATGGAAAAACCCTATAAACTAGAAGAAAATCTAAGGGTATTTTGATAGAAATTTAAGATGGGAAAAGCCTTTTTACACATAATTAAAAAGACAAAACCCATAAATAAAAAGATTGATGTGGCTATATTAAATCAAATTTTTAATTAAAAAAACTTTACATGATAAGAGAAAAAAAATAAACAAGTGAGACCACAACCAACTAAAAAGTTTCTGCACAGCAAAGAAAACAATCAATGAAATTAAAGGCAATATATGGAAAGGGAGAAAATATCTGCAAACTCTATATCCAAAAAGGGTTAATATCCAAAATATATAAGGAACTCCTATCATGAAAAAGCCAAAAAATAAGTAAATAAATAAAAAGAAGACATACAAATGGCCAACAGGTATATGAAAAGATCCTCAACATCACTCATCATCAGGCAAATGCAAACCAAAACCACAGTGAGATATCACCTTACATCTGTAAGGATGTTCACTATCAAAAAGACAATAAATAACAAATGTTGGTGAGGGAATGGAGAAAAGGGAACTGTTGACAGGAGTGTAAACTGGTATAGCCACTATGGAAAACAGTATGTAGGCATCTCAAAAAATTAAAAATAGAATTACCATATGATCCAAAAATCTCACTTCTGGGTATATACCCAAGGAAACGAAATCACCATCTCAAAGAGATAACTACATTCTCATGTTCTTTGCAGTATGCCAATGTACAAAAGCAACCTAAGTGTCTATAGATGCATGAATGGACAAAGAAAATGCTGTCAATATATACCAAAAACATCAGTCAGTCATACAAAAGAAGGAAATCTTGCCATTTGTAACAACATGGCTTGGTCTGGAGGGCATTATGCTAAGTGAAATAAACCAGACAGAGAAAGCTAAATACTGTATTGTATCACTTACATGTGAAATAAATAAATAAAATAAAATGGTTGAAGTGAAAGAAACAGATTACCTTGGTAGTAACCAGGGGCTGGGGCTGGGGGAAATGGGGAGTTTGAACAAAGGGTATAAACTTTCAGTTATAAAATAAATAAATCATGGGAATATGATGTACAGCTTAGGGGATATAGTCAATAATATTTTAATAACCTTGTATGATGACAGATGGTAAGTAGACTTATATTGGGGATCATTTTATGGGGCGCCTAGGTGGCTTAGTCGATTGAGCGTCCAACTTCAGCTCAGGTCATGATCTTGCAGTTTGTGGGTTTGAGCCCCGCGTCAGGCTCTGTGCTGACAGCTAGCTCAGAGCCTGGAGCCTGTCTTTGGATTCTGTGTCTCCCTCTCTCTCTGACCCTCCCCCGCTTGTGCTGTCTCTCTCTCTCTCTCAAAAATAAATAAAACATTAAAAAAAATTTTTTAGACTGTGTCAAACTATTGACTCACTGTGATGTATACCTGAAACTAATAGAATATTGTATGCCAATTATACTTTAATAATAATAATTAAAATTTTAAAAATAGTAATATTGTATACTTGAAATTTGTTAAGGGGGTAAATCTCAAGTTACCTCACATACACATACAAAAAAACTATGTGAAGTAAGTAAGCGTAATTAACTTGATCATAGGAATCATTTTATAAGGCATGCACATATCAAATCATCACATTATACATGTTAAATATATCACAACATTATCAATTATATCTTGATAAAGCTAGAAAAAAAAAGAAAACCCACACAAAAAAGTGAGTGAAGACAGCAAAGTAGAAAATAAACTTCATATGCAAAGGACACATAATCTGGAAAATATTTTAATTTTTTTATAAAACGTTATTAACATCATTCCTATACAGAGTTCCTATATAGTAAAAAAAAAAAAAAAAAGTTACAATAAGAAAGTGAGCAAATAAGCCAGCAACTCATAAAATATGAAAAACAAATTGGCATTTAACATGTGAAATAAGTTCAATCAGTAGTAAAATGAAGTACAAATTAAGCAACAAATAAGATATTATGTCTTATCTACCCAAATAACAAAGATGGAAAACTAATGACAAGATGAGGTCTGGGTGAGGATTAGGGGACATGAGGTATCTCAAGAACTGCAGAAGTGATATAAACTGCAAGGATAATTATGGAGGAAAATGTACCAAGATTATCTAAAATTAAATATGTACATACCCCTCTAACTAGAAAATATCATTTTTAGAAATATATCCCAAATAAATAGCCACAAAAATTCACAAGATGTATGGCTGAGAATATTAAGATATTTGTAAATGATGTAAAAGAAAAATGATGTGAATGTCCTAAAAGTTGGATTTTTTAAAATGACATGTAGTACATCCACACATTGGAATATTATGAAACCACTATAAAAGTTAATACTGAGTTTACAGTTTTAACCATGGAAAGATATTTATGACATCTTTGAGGTTAAAAAGAAAGCAGGTTAAATGGCTTTTATTTTTTACAGACACATAAAAAACAATTCTAAAATTCATGTGGAACCACTAGGACCCTGAATAGCCAAATCGCTCTTGCAAAAAAAAAAAAAAAAAAAAAAAAAAAGCTGGAAGGAAGCATAACCTGATTTCAAAATACATTACAAAGCTACAATAATTAAAATAGTATAGTACTGACATAAATACAGACATATATTCAATGGAAGAGACTCAAGAGCCCAGAAATAAACCTATGTATCTAGTCAACTAATCTTCAATAGGGGGCCAAGAATATACAATAGGGAAAAGATAGTCTCCCACAAAAGGTATTGGAAAAATGAATACCCACATGCAAAAGAAGGAAATTGGATATTTATTTCATATCATACATAAAAATCAATTCAAAATGGATTAAAGACTTAAAATAAGGCCTAAAACTGTAAAATTCCTAGAATAAAACATAAGGAGAAAGCTTCATGACATTGGTTTTGGCAATGACTTCTTGGCCATAACATTGAAAAGTATAGGTAATTTGGGTGCTTGGTGGCTTAGTCAGTTAAGTGTCTGACTTCGGCTCAGGTCATGATCTCACAGTTGGTGGGATCGAGCTCACGTCAGGCTCTGTGCTGACAGCTCAGAGCTTAGAGCTTGCTTCAGGTTCTGCATCTCCCTCTCTCTCTTTCTCTGCCCCTCCTCTGCTCATACTCTGTCTCTGTCTCTGTCTCTCTCTCTCTCTGTCTCAGAAATGAATAAACACTAAAAAATTTTTAAAAAGAAAAGAAAAGGATAGGCAACAAAAGCAAAAATAAACAAGTGGATTACTTCAAGCTAAAAAGCTTCTATAGAGGAAAGGAAATAATTGCCAAAATGAAAAGACTATGCAATGAAGAAAATATTTTCAAACACTATACCTGATAAGAGGTTAATATCCAAAATAGACACAGAACTACAACTCAACAGCAAAGAAACATATAACCCAATTAAGGTGAGCAAAGGAACTAAATAGACATTCCCCAACACCAGAAAATATACATACAGCCTATGGCCAACAGGTATGTGAAAGGATGTTCAACATCACTAATCATTAGGGAAATGAAAATCAAAACCAAAATAAGATATTGCTTCACACTTATTAGGATTATTATTATCAAAAAAAACAAAGAGAACAAGTGTTGTAAGGATGTGGAGATACTGGAATGCTCTTGGTGGGAATGCAAACCAATGCAGCCACTATGGAAAACAGCATGGAGTTTTCTCAAAAAAATTGAAAGTAAAACTACCATATGATTCAGCAGTATTGTATTTATGTACATACATATGTATTTACAAAAAAGAATTCAAATCAGGATCTCAAAGAGATATATTAGCACGGCCATGTTCACTGCAGCACTAGTCACAACAGCCAAGATATGGAAACAAGCTAAACGTCCATTGATGGATGAGTGGATAAAGAAAATGTGGTATATACATGCACTGGAATATTATTTACTCTTATAAAAGAAGGAAATTTTGCAACGTGCAACAACATGGATGAACCTTGTGGACATTACGCTAAGTGAGATAAACCAGTCACAGAAAGATAAATACTGCATGATTCCACTCATATGAAGTATCATAAATAGTCAAACCCATAGAATCATAGAGTGGGATGGTGGCTTTCTGGGGCTGAACAAGGAGGAAATGGGAGTTGCTAATCAATGGGCATAAGGTTTCACTTATGCCAGATGAACAAGCTCCAGAGATCTGCTGTACAACACTGTGCCTGTAGGACAGTACCATATTGTATACTTAAAATGTTTTAAGAGGATAGATCTCACATTAATTGTTCTTACCACAATTTTTAAAAATAGTAAAGCAATGATATTATATTTTTTAAATATTTAAATAAAAAGAAAATACCCATTAAAAAATAAAGTTGGTTAGAAAGAATATGTATGTTACAAATTCCTATAAGTATATACAAGAGAATAAATAAGTGAAAGGATGCTATGGTTATATTTAAGTCAAAATTATATAAGGATATATGAGACGGTATGTTATATATGTATCCTTTATACACAAACACTAACTGAAGAGATTGTGAGTAACTTTTCCTTTTTTTTTTGTTTAGTTTGTTTTAAAAGATTCAAAGAGAAAGTATACCACTATTTTAATCAAAAAAAGAATTAATTAAATTTTCCTAAAATAATTCCTTAGTAGGATGTATTTTCATCTGTATATATCACATTCTACTTGAATATCTGTTTATGCTCAAGAATTGAGAAGCCGTATAGTGTTCATGTGACAAAGCAAACTTAGCCCTTCTCAACTAAACCTTTTGTTTTCTTTATAAAATCTTCTTTGATGGAAATCCCTTTAGATATTAGATACTTATATATTTAGATGTTTAGTTAGATATTCAGATAAACCCCTTTAAATACCTATAGGACTTAAATGAGATTTTTAGTAAACAATCTAGTGGTAAGAGTGGCCTAAACTGGACAATCCTTTCCACTCACAAAGCAATTCAGAGATATAGCTCTTCTTGCCAGTGACACTCACATACTTTCAATATATACTTGAGCTGGAGGTTGGGAACATGGTGTATTATAGAGTATTTGTTAGGAACACAGGATGGGAAATCCTGATTTGTTTCTCCCTCTGGCACAATGTGAATTACTCAAAAGTCTTTTAAAATAAGACAATGAGAACAGCCTTTATATCAATCAGCATGAGAGGTATACAATGTCATTATTAAATATTAAGAATTAGAAAAATCTCTACAAAGACTAATAATAAAAGCCTCCAAAGAACTACTTGGGCTTATGTCAGATGAACACATCTATCTTTATAATTGACTTTTATAAATTTTTATTTAATTTTTCTCCTTTCACAGTAAGTTCTTATGCTAGTAAATAATAAGATCATTATGTGATATTTAATTGATTCTCCACTCTTTTTTCCTTCCCCAATATTCCTATCATTAGTGTAACAAAAATACATTACAAATAATGAGTTGCTTAGCCACTCAGATAAGGGTGTTTAGAATGAGGTAAACTACATAACCTCTCACCCTGAATTACATCCATGAGTCTCTCTATACATACCCATCACACATGCTTTTCTCAAACTCATAGCATGGTGTATATATAATTTTGTAAATGTTTGATTTATTGTTACTTTCTGTTCCCTGGAGCTCAGCTGACTCTCATTTCTATTGGCTCTTCTAGGTGCCTTGGGACAACCGACATTTGCAAGACTTAACCTGAGCACCACTAGTTACAAGAGCTTGGAGGCTTCAGCTGTCACTTCTGTTTCCATAGAAACCCAAATCAGATTGCCAAAAATGAGGTTAGTCATTTAAAAATCATATTTTTTTAAAGAAAGAAATACTGCCCACCATCATCACATTATTTGAAACCGTGCTTTGTTGAAAGTCATTTTCTTGTTTTTAAGGATCAAATACCTGTTTCCATGGCAGCAGATTAATAAACTACAAAGATAGAGCTGGGCTCTGAAAGTTCCTTCTGGCAGCACCTAAATGCTCAGAGCCTATTGTGTTCATGAAACCACCTGCACTCCTGCATGTTTGGGGCTCCAAACACGTTTTTTTTTTAAACAATAATAAAAAACTACTTTGTTTCTATTCATATATGTTTCCCATAGATGGAATAAGTTAAATATAGTGACAGAAGGGTTTTTGTTATTGTTATAATAATAACAATAATATTTACTACTATTTGCTAACTGTCTACAATAAGACTAAAAATTTGCAGGGTGCTTTACATAAATGATCTCCAGTTCTCAATATCATTGCCTTCATTTTACATGGAAAATGAGACCTACTGAAGGTCACAAAGGTATTAACAAGAAGCCATGACTGAAATTCAGATCTGGTCAGGGCACTTCTCTCATCCTTTTCAAAGAGAAGAATGGAACTTGGAGAACATGGTTTGTCCCCACCTTCATTGCCAACACAGGTGTGTGAGCACATAGTCACATGCTGAGAGTGAATAAGCTGAGAGGGAATCAGGCTCCTCTGAAGTGTTTAAACACTGTCAGCTCGTTATCTGATCAGGTCATAAAAAGAATGTCTAGGTGCCCCTGAAGCTCAAAAATGGAACCTAATCTTACAGGCCTGCAATCGCCCACTGGAATTCAGTACATCCTTTCCCTCTTCATACCTCCTCCTCTTACCACTAATCACAACCCAGTATATAAACTCTAGTAATGTCTTAGAGTATAGGCTTTCTATGTAACATAGGTATGCTGATTTAAATGAATGACTTCTTTTAAATTCATAATCAAATGAAAATGTTGGTCACCCCAAATGACTGCAGCAGGAATTAAATAGATACAGTATTGTACCCTGCAATAATATTTTTATGTTTACCTGAAAGTGTACATTTCTACTGTATAATCAAAAGCATAGGTGACCACACATTCTTCAGAAAATTAGGGACAGTAATGGTCATTTATGTCTTATTCTAAATTAATTCTGTCAGAGTTAAAAATAAACTCCCCAAAGCTCTGAGGACATACTTAGCAGAAATTAGATCCATTTCAACATTAAAACAGCTGTCTTCCACATTTTTTCTCAGGCAAAATGTAGATGGAAAACTGATATAACAGATTTTGTCTCCAGGCAAAATGAAATGAATGATTTTAATGTCAGTACAGGAAAAAAGGAGGGAACAGTTCCCAAAAGAGCAACTCAGTGCTCACTTTTAATTTATGTCAATATTTTTCTATTGAAGTAAGAAAAGAAATGATGGAATAGAACATTTTTTTGGAGGAGTAAAGTTGAGGCATCCCTGACATCACAATGACACACCGTTTAATCTTAAACTACTTGGATTCTTTGGCATAGGAGTAAAGTTATTTCTAGTTTAAAGAGCTTAGAAAACATGCCATCAAAGGCCTAAATTATATTTAATTTGAAGATACAATTACAGCATTTCCTAAAAATCACAAGTACCTCTCCAAAAACCAAACACTCTGAAAACCAATACAAAACATAATTCCTCAAAGAAAAAAATGATTTTCCAAACAAAATACGAGTTGCCATTTGAAACTCATTACAGCCAACAGTCTGCTCTTTCAATTTGCAGATCTTTAGAAGTGATACTTAGAATTTTCAATCCTGTGCTCAGCCATAATGTTAATCATTGCAGTAATCCAAATGAAGCTACAATAAACCAAAAATATGTAGTAATCAGGGAAAATGTACTCTGAATGGACAAGCAAAAATATTTTGCAAAACATATACTTAATTATACTTGCAAAATTATAAATTAGAAGCAAGAAATCAAAGTAAAATCAGCCTACAACATAAATGGATGATAAAAAAGACCCTTATAGTTCTGTGCATTTATTTACCCACAAATTCCAAGCAGGAAAACAGTCATTAAACAGGAGATTCTATTTGTGGAGTAGACTTTATCTAACAAAAAGTTTCAAGTATTCCTTCAAATATACTTCTTTTTTAGTCATGTTTTTTTAATTTTTTTATTTTAGAGAAAGAGAACACAAGTGGGGGAAAGGGGCAGAAATAGATAGAGGGAGAATCCCAAGCAGACTCCATGCTCAGCATGGAGCCCAATGTGAAGCTCAATCCCACAACCCTGGGATCATGACCCAAGCCAAAACCAAGAGTCAGATGCTCAACTGACTAAGCCACCCAGGCACCCTTCAAATATACTACTAAATTGAGAAAAGTTTCTCCTTCTTCTACTCCTCTTCAGTCTGTGGTAGGCAGAATGATCTCCCCAAAATCTCCATGATCCGATCCTTAGAACCTATGAGTATATTATGTTATATGACAAAGAAGATTGCAGATATAATTAAGGTTTCAGATGATAAATAAGGAAGATTATCTGAGATTATGTGTAAAAGCCCAGTCTAATCTCATGAACAGAGAATGTTCAAAACAGAATGTTCTCCAGCTGGAAGAAGATGAATAAGGCAAAGGCAATCAAAGAATGAGAAAAATTAAACATATTGTTGCTGGCTCTGAGATGTAGGATCCCATGTGCAAGAACCAAGGAAGGTCCTGTTGCATCTAAGAGCCAGCACTCAGCTGACAGCAACCAAGAAAATAGTAATGTCAGTCCTACCACCGCAGGCATTGAATTCTGCCAACAACATGAATAAGCCTGCAAGGGGATACTTCCCAAAACCTCCATCTAGGACTCCTAAAGTTGGCATCTTTTTTTCATTACTGAGATTCAACTGAAATATAACATTGTGCAGGTTTGTATACAACATAGTGATTTGACACATTTATATTGCAATATGACTGCCATTGTAGCTGTAGCTAACACCTCTATTATATCACATAATTATCATTTCTCAGGGGTTTACATCTTGATTTTGGCCTTGTGTGTCCCAGAGCAGAGAACCTAACTGAACCAACTAGAACTTCTGACCTTCAGAACTGCAAGATAATAAATGGGGTTGTTTTAAACTACTAGGTTTGTAGTAATTTGTTATGCCAACAATAGAAAACAAATATATCACCAACCCCAAAACCTGTTTTCCTTTCACCTCTTACCTTTGTAGGGAAGCAAATTTTGCCACCCCGAGATATGCCTCTTTGGCATACTGATTATTTTAAGTTGGTTATTTTTAAGAAACTGTAGACACAAGGGAAACTGAGTAAAAGTTACCCTTTTGTAAGAAACATTAACATTTATAAGGGAAATTGCCATTTGTAAGGGTGTCTCCCTGCTACACCAAAAAGAGGGAGATGACTCAATCTCTAGCAACTGTGATCAGTGGAAAAGACAATGATTTAAATCTGCATAGCAACCTTACCCTTGTTTACTGTGCTTTTTCTGGTAACCTTCCATAACTAGGCTCTCCCTCTGCCCCAACCTTATCTTTCATCGTTAGCTGGAGATAGTATCTGAGGTGATGGTTTTTGCCATTTCAGAGAGTTACTCAGTTTTCCTAGGTCTTCTCCCAGGTATGCAGGAGGTATACAGGTTATTAAACTTTTGTTTTTCTCCTGTTCATCTGTCCAATGTCACATTAATTCTTAGACCAGACAGAAGAATCTAAATGGTACAGAAAAATTTTCCTCCCCAACACCTTCCATTTACCTTCTTAAGAAATTAAAATTAGCCAACCGAGGTGGGGAGGGGCCAAGATAGTGGAGCAACTTGGAAATTGTCTGCTTCTTTCATTCCTTAAATGCAGCTAGATCAGCACCAAACCATTTTGCACACCTAGAAAATTTGGTCTGAATACTAACACAGCATCTGCATAACTTGAGCCACAGAACTCAGCAGGTACGTGGCACGGAAAGGTGAACTGGGGGAGAGAGAAGTCACAGACGGTGGGGAGCTGTTTTTGTTTGGAGAGAGAGAACAGAGATGGGGGAGAGTATAGGAAAAGCATTCCCCCCAAAAGCAGCTGGAGAGAAAGAGTGAAAACACCTACGGGAACTGAACAAGAAAGGGAGAAAGGAGAAAGAATAAAGGAGAAGGTTTTGTTGCCATTAGGACTTTATAAACAGGGGAACGCAGAGTCTGAAACTCTGCAGCTTGATACCTTGTGGTTCTCTGGTGGGAAGGACAAATCCCCAGGAGCAGATGAGGTCTTCTGGGTCCTCAGGCCACACAGGAAGAGTTAGTTCCCCTGCCAGGAGGACATTTGGTAGAGGCCGTGCAGCCTCCCCACAGGAAAAGGTGCCAGTGACCCCAGATTAAAGGCACATTTGCTGGTGTTGGAACAAAGATGCTAGGTTACAGAAAAGCCTGACGCCAGATGTGTGTTGTGACTTACCATAGTCCCTGAACTGCTGCTGCTACATGACTGCATGAAATTTTTCTGGGGCAGGCTGCCACCCAGCCACTGTCTCTGGGCCTCTGTAGCAGCACAGTCACGTGAGTGCTCCTGGAGTGGGCCTGCACTCAGCCATTGCTCAGTGAGACCCGCCCCCAGAGGGACAAAGCAGTTTCAAGCCACAGGGCCCTCAGAGCGAGGGGTTTGGAAACATAGCCCCATCTGAGATAAAATTTTGGAGGGAGGTGCTGCTTGGCAGGCTGACAGCTTGTTCATGTACAGTGTAGAAGCAGGGAGTGGACAGAAGCTGAAGACAAATGAGGGGTGCTTGACTGCTGGTTGGTGAGAGCACAAAGTTCTGATGCTAGAGACTGGGAAGTTGGGCGACGCCATTTTCACCTCCCCTACACATGTACATATACGTGTACACCTGCTACACTGATCCACTCCAGTAAGCTAAGCAGCACCATCTAGTGGAGTATGGAGCCATTACAACAAACCCTGTCCAACTGAGCCAACTACACCCTAGAGGACCACCACAAGTCTCTCCCTCTCTTAGTGCTTAGTGTACGGACTATTAAAATGCTTCCAGGTTTGACTTCTAGGGGAAACTGGATGTAATTTCATTTGGATTTCATTCTGTTTAATGGTCCATCTATTTTTTTTCTTTCCTTTTTCTTGGATATAGAAAGAGAAAAAATTTATTTTTATTTTCTGTTTTTATAAAAAAGATTTTTTATATAAAAACATCTTTATAAAACATCTTTATAAAAGATGTTTTACATTATTTTTTACTATATATTCTTATTTTTTTGTTTGTAAATATTTTAGTCTATTTTACTTTCTTTATTTCATTTTATTCTATTTTATTGTATACGTTTTTTCCTTGTTTTTTCTTTCTTTTCTTTTCCTTTCTTCTCTATTTTATCAAGCTTCTCTCAACAGCCAGAACAAAACACATCTTGGATCTAGCTTCCTTTATTTGATTTTTTTGTTTTTTAAATTTTATTTTTAATTTTATTAATTCTTTTGCTTCCTCCAAAATGACAAAATGAAGGAATTCATCCCCCAAAAAAGAACAAGAAGGAATGACAGCCAGGGACTTAACACAGATATGACTAAGATGTCTGAACAAGAATTTAGAGTCACGATAATAATATTAGCTGGGGTTGGAAAAAGCATAGAATACCTCTTTCCGTGGAGATAGAAGAAGTAAAATCTAGTCAGGATGAAATTAAAAATGCAGTAACTAAGATGCAATCTTGATGGATGCCATGGTGGCAAGAACAGATGAAGCAGAGCAGCAAATCAGCAATACAGAGGACAAATTTATGAAGAATAATGAAGCAGAAAAGAGGGAAACTAAAGCAAAAGAGCAAGATATGAGAATTAGAGAAATCAATAACTCATTAAAAAGTAATAGCATCCAAATCATAGGGGTCTCAGAAGATGAAGAGAGAGGAAAAGAGGTAATAGGTTTATGTGAGTAAATCATAGTGGAAAACTTTCCTAACTTTGGAAAGGCAGACATCAAAATCCAGGAAGCAAAGCGAAATTCCATTATATTCAACAAAAACTGACCATCAACGAGGCATATTATAGTCAAACTCACAAAATACTCAAGCAAGGAAACAATCATGAAAGTAGCAAGGGAAAAAAAGTCCTTAACCTATAAGGAAAGATAAATCAGGTTCACAGCAGACCTATCCACTGAAATTTGGCAAGCCAGAAAGGAGTGGCAAGATATATTCAATGTGCTGAGCCAGAAAAATATGCAGACAAGAATTCTTTATCCAGCAAGGCTGTCATTCAAAATAGAAAGAAAGATAAATAATTTCCCAGACAAAAATTAAAGGAGTTCGAAACCACTAAATTAGCCCTGCAAAAAATATTAAGGGGGACTCTTTGAGGGGAGAAAAGATGAAACAAAACAAACAAAACAAAAAAAGCAACAAAGACTAGAAAGGATGAGAGAATACCACCAGAAACTCGAACTGTACAGGCAACACAGTGTTAATAAATTTATATCTACAGAGGGGGAAAGATGGTGGAGAAGTAAGGAGCTCTGTAATCTTCACCCGCCTGCATCTATTAAACTGAGAAGGACTAAAGAGACAATACTCTGATCTGCAAGAGTGGGAGGAGAACACACAGACTCCAGAAAGAAGACAACCTCAAAGATGCCTGAATGACTGAGTGCAAACTAGGGAAATTAAAAAACGGGCTGGGCCTGGAGGTGCGTAGGGGTGGGAGCCCCAGCCCAATACAGGGAGAGCGCGTGGTGCCCCAGAGAGACAAGGGGAAGAGAAAGAGAGACTGAAAACACTCATAGAACTGTCTCTAAAGAAGAGATAAAAAACTCGGCCCAGGACAGAGAGAGATATCGTCACCCCATATATAACCGCTGGGCTCGGGGACAGAAATCCTCCCATCTAGCTGGCGAATTCTTCCTTGGGCTCGGCAGCAACGGCGCCCATTCCAGGGGGCACCAGGAAAAACAGCACCCTTCCCCTATGCGATCCCAGCGGGGAAGCCGGCTACCAGCGTGACTACTTCTCCCCTCCGGCGGCAGCAGCACCAGGAGAAACAGCCCCGGCCCCTGCACTATCCCCTGCCCCCTGCACTATCCCGGCTGGGAGGCCAGCCACCAGGGGGAGGGAGTGCATCTCCTATCCCGTGGTAGCATTAAAGTACATGGACTAGGATTTGGAAGCGGAGCTTGGAAAATACAACTTGGCTCGCCCATGGCACAGGGAGATCAGACTCAAAAGAGTGGCTTGCAAGGCTTGGCTCGAGCAGAGCTTGGGGCGCTGCCATTCTTCTCGCCGCAACCACCAAGGCGGGGCCTCAGAGAGCAGCCCCTGGAGACGTGACATACCTACACCAAACCGCACCCATCCACACGGGAGAGATGCCTTTTGTTCCCCCACCTGTTGCTTTTCTTCTCCTTTTTTTCTCTCGCCATCCAGATATATTTTCCCTTATCTCATTCTTATTACTCCACTTACCTTGATATATGCTTTTAGACTGTCCATAGTCTTTTGCTGTGTCTGTCCCCCCCCTTTTTTTTCTTTTCTTGTTTACTTTTCTTTTCTTTTCCTTTCTATTCTATTCTATTCTTTCCTTTCCTTTTCTTTACTTCCTTTCCCCTTTTGGTTTGCTTGTTTGTTTGATTTGTCTGTGTGTTTGCATGCTTTTGTTCCCTGTGTGTTTGTCTGTTTTCCTTTTCAGGGCTACCTCAAGAAAGAAGCCAAAGTACCAGGGTGGAGAGTCCCAAATATCACTGAGTAGGGAAATAAAATAATCAAAGGCACAACAAGAGAAACCGAGAGACACCATTAAAAGAACACTTCCTGAAATGACAGGCCCTCGACAGTCAATGAGCCTCCTTTAATAGAGCAATACTAACAGGTGCACAGCGCATAATGAGCTTTTAAAACTGACAAGAGACAGAAAGCTAGCCAAAATGACAAAAAGAAAGAACTCTCCTCTAAAGAAACTCCAGGAGGAAGTCACAGCCACAGAACTGCTCAAAACAGATGTAAGCATTATAACTGAACAATAATTTAGAACAGTTCTCATAAAATTAATCGTTGGACTTAAAAAAGCATCAGAGAAGCTATTGATACAAAGACTAGGGACCTTCAAAATAGCTGCACCGAGTTAAAAAAGGCTATAAATGAGGTGCATAATAAAACGGAGGCAGCCACTGCACGGACTGAAGAGGCAGAGAGGAGAATAGGTGAATTAGAAGACACAGTTATAGCAAAAGAGGAAGCCGAGAAAAAGAGAGAGAAATTGATACAGGAGGACAAAAGGAGAATGCGAGACCTGAGTGATACAATCAAACGAAACAATATCCATATCATAGGAATTCCTGAAGAAGAAGAAAGAGAAAAAGGTCCTGAAGGGGTGCTTAATCAAATTATAGCTGAGAACTTCCCAAATTTGGGGAAAGAAATAGACATTGAAATCCAAGAGGCGCAAAGAACCCCCTTAAGATGTAACTTGAATCGACCTTTGGCACGACATATCATAGTGAAACTGGAAAAACATAAAGAAAAAGAGAGAAGTCTGAAAGCAGCTAAGGATAAAAGGGCCCTAACATACAAAGGGAAACCTATCAGAGTGGTTACAGACCTATCTACTGAAACTTGGCGGGCCAGAAAGGAATGTCAGGAAATCTTCAATGTGATGAACAGAAAAAATATGCAGCCAAGAATCCTTTATCCACCGAGCCTGTCATTCCAAATAGAAGGAGAGATAAAGGTGTTCCCAAATAAACAAAAATTGAGAGAATTTATCACCACCAAACCAGCCCTACAAGAAATCCTAAGAGGGACTCTATGAGGGAAATGTTCCAAGGAATACAAGGTACCAGAGACACCATTACAAACATGAACTCTACAGAGAACACAATGACTCTGAACCCACATTTTTTAGTAATAACCCTGAATGTAAATGGACTGAATGCTCCAATTAAATGAAACAGGGTAGCAGAATGGATAAAAAAACAAAACCCATCCATTTGCTGTCTACAAGAGACTCATTTTAGACCTGAGGACACCTTCAGACTGAAAGTAAGGGGATGGAGAAATGTCTATCATGCGACTCATAGTCAAAAGAAAGCCGGAGTAGCCATACTTATATCAGACAAACTGGACATTAAAGTAAAGGCAGTAACAAAAGATGAAGAAGGACATTATATAATAATTACAGGGTCTCTCCATCAGGAAGAGCTAACAATTGTAAACATGTATGCGCAGAATTCGGGAGCACCCAAATACATGAAACTATCACAAACAGAAACAATCTTATTGCTAAGAATGTGTTAATTGCAGGGGACTTTAACACTCCACTTACAGCAATGGATAGGTCAATCAGACAGAAAATCACTAAAGAAACAATAGACCTGAAGGACACATTGGAACAGATGGAATTGATAGATATATTTAGAACTCTGCATTCTGAAGCTAGGAAATTCACCTTCTTCTTGAGTGCACATGGCACATTCTCCAAGATAGATCACATACTGGGGCATAAAGCAGCCCTCCATAAATATAAACGAATTGAGATTATACCATGCACAGTTTCAGATCACAATGCTATACTCTTGAAATCAATCCCAGGAAAAAGTCTGGAAACCTCCAAAAATGTGGAGGTTAAAAACCACCCTACTAACGAATGATTGGGCCAATCAGGCAATTAGAGAAGAAATCAAAAAATATATGGAAACAAATGAAAACGAAAATACAACAATCCAAACTCTCTGGAGTGCAGCAAAGGCAATCCTAAGAGGAAAGTATATTGCAATCCAGGCCTATTTCAACAAACTAGAAAAAGTGTAAATTCAAAATCTAACAGAGCTCCTAAAGGAACT
>CM053573.1:24448881-24485003 GCA_028646485.1 Cryptoprocta ferox
TAGCAAAGTGGATGGTCCTCGAGGGTGTCATGCTAAGCGAAATAAGTCAGGCAGAGAAGGACAGATACCATATATTTTCACTCATAGGTCTAATAGGAGAAACCTAATAGAGGACCATGGGGAGGGGAAGGAGGAAAAAGAGTTAGGGAGAGGGAGGGAGACAAATCATGATAGACTCTTGAATTCTGAAAACAAACTGAGGGCTGAAGGGGGAGGGGGAAGGGAAAGGGGGAGCAATGGTCATGGTGGAGGTCACTTGTGGGGAAGAGCACTGGGTGTTACATGGAAACCAACTTGACAATAAACTATAAAAGAAAAAAACAAATAAAATAAATAAATAAATAAATTCATATCTTCCAGTATTCACTCTAAATGTCAATGGACTAAACACTCCAGTCAAAAGATAGGATAACAGAATGGATAGGAAAACAAGATCCATCTATATGCTGTTTATAAGAGACCATTTTATTTATTTTTTAAAAAAATTTTTAATGTTTTATTTATTTTTGAAAGAGAGTGAGTGGGGGACAGAGAGTCCTAAGTGCGCTCTGCACTGGGAGCAGAGAGCCCAACGTGGGACTCGAACTCATGAACTGTGAGATCATGACCTGAGCCAAAGTCAGACACTCAACTGACTGAGGAACCCAGGAGCTCCACAAGAGACCTATTTTAGACCTAAAGACACCTTCAGATTGAAAGTAAGCGGATGGAGAACCATCTATCAAGCTAATGGTTGCCAAAAGAAAGCTGGGGTAGCCATACTTATATCAGACTATCTAGATTTTAAAATAAAGACTGTAACAAGAGATCAAGAAAGGCATTATATCATAATTAAGGGGTCTATCCACAAAGAAGATCTAACAATTATAAACATTTATGCCCTCACGTTGAAACATCCAAATATATAAATCAATTAATCACAAACATAAAGAAACTCATTAATGCCATAATAGTAGGGGACTTGAAAATCCCACTTACAGCAATGGACAGAGCACCTAAGCAGAAAATCGACTAGGAAACAATGGCTTTAAATGACACACTGGATCAGATGGACTTACAGATATATTCAGAACATTTCATCCTAAAGCAGCAAAGTACACATTCTCCTTGAGTACACATGGAACATTCTCCAGAATAGATCACATACTGGGACACAAATCAGCCTTCAAAAAGTATCGAGATCATACAGTACATATTTTCAGACCACAACGTTGTGTAACTTGAAATCAACCACAAGAAAAAATTTGGAAAGACAACAAATAATTTGGAGACAAAAAAACATCCTACTAAAGAATGAATGGGTTAACCAAGAAGTTAAAGAGGAAATGAAAAAGTACATGGAAGCCAATGAAAATGATAATACTACAGTCCAAAACCTCTGGGAGGCAGCAAAGGCAGTCATAAGAGGGAAGTATATAGCAATCCAGGCCTTCCTAAAGAAGGAATAAAGGTCTCAAATACACAACCTAATCTTCCACCTTAAAGAACTGGAAAAAGAACAGCAAATAAAACCCACAACCAGCAGAAGACAGGAAATAATAAAGATTAGATCTGAAATCAATGCTATCAAATAAACAAAACAAAACAAAACAAAAACAGATCAATGAAACCAGGAGCTAGTTCTTTGAAAGAGTTAACAAAATGATAACCCCCTAGCCAGTGTGACCAAAAACAAAAAGGAAAGGGCCCAAATAAATAAAATCAAGAATGAAAAGGAGAGATCACAACCAACACTGAAGAAATACCAAGAATAATAAGAGAATAATATGAGCAATTATATGCCAATAAATTGGGCAATCTGGAAGAAATGGACAGATTCCTAGAAACATATAAACTGCCAAAATTGAAACAGGAAGAAACAGAAAATTTGAACAGACCCATAACCAGTAAATAAATTGAATCAGTAATTTAAAACCTCCCAAAAAAACAAGTAAGTATCCAGGGCTGGATGGCTTTCCAGGGGGGATTCTACCAAACACTTAAAGAGGAGATAACACCTATTCTTTTGAAGCTGTTCCAAAAAATATAAATGGAAGGAAAAATCCCAACTAATTTTATGAGGCCAGCATTACCCTGATTCCAAAACCAGACAAAGACCCCACTAAAAAGGAGAACTACAGACCCTGATGAAGTGGATGCAAAAATCCTCAACAAAATACTAGCCAACCAGATCCAACAATGCATCAAAAGAATTATTTACCATGACCAGGTGGGATTTATACCTGGGATGCAGGGTTTGTTCAATACCCACAAATCAATCAATGTGATACATCACATTAATAAAAGAAAGGACAAAACCACATGAACTCAATAGATGCAGAGAAAGCATTTGACAAAATCAGCACCCTTTCTTGCTAAAAACTCTTAAGAAAGTAGGGATAGAAGGATCATACCTCAAGATCATGAAAGCCATTTACATGAGACCCACTGGTAATATCATCTTCAACGGAGAAAAACTGAGAGCTTTCCCCTTAAGGTCAGGAACACAACAAGGATGCCCACTCTCACCATTGTTATTCAACATAGTGTTGGAAGTACTAGCCTCAGCAATCAGGCAATACAAAGGAAGAAAAGTCATCCAAATTGGCAAGAAGGAAGTAAAACTTTCACTCTTCACAGATGACATGATATATAGAAAGCCCAAAAGATTCCACCAAAAAACTGCTAGAACTGATCCATGAATTCAGCAAAATATCAGGATATAAAATCAATGCACACAAATCGGTCGCATTCCTATACACCAATAAAGAAGCAACAGAAAGAAATCAAGGAATTGATCCCATTTACAATTGCACCAAAAACCATAAAATACTTAGGTACAAACTGAACCATAGAGGTGAAAAATCTATACACTGAAAACTATAGAAAGCTTATGAAAGAAATTGACATAGACATTAAAAAATGGAAAAATATTCCACGCTCATGGATTGGAAGAACAAATATTGTTAAGATGTTAATACTACCCAAAGCAATCTACATGTTTAATGCAATCCTTATAAAAATAACACGAGCATTCTTCACAGAGCTAGAACAAATAATCCTAAAATTTGTATGGAACCAGAAAAGACCCCAAATAGCCAAAGCAATCTTGAAAAAGAAAACCAAAGCTGGAGGCACTACAATTCCAGACTTCAAGATGTGTTACAAAGCTGTAATTATCAAGACAGTATGGTACTGGCACAAGAACACATAGATCAGTGGAACAGAATAGAGAACCCGGAAATGGACCCACAAGCATTATGGCCAACTACTCTTTGAGAAACCAGGAAAGAATATCCAATGGAATAAAGACAGTCTCTTCAGCAAATGGTGTTCAAAAAACTGGAGAGCAACATGCAGAAAAATGAACCTGGACTACTTTCTTACACCATACACAACAATAAACTCAAAATGGATAAAAGATCTAAACATAATACAGGAAGCCATCAAAATCCTAGAGGAGAAAACAAGCAACAACCTCTTTAACCTCGGCCACAACAACTTCTTATTCAACACATCTCTGGACACAAAGGAAACAAAAGCAAAAATGAACCTCATCAAGATAAAAACCTTCTGCACAGTGAAGGAAACAATCAGCAAAACTAAAAGGCAACCAACAGAATGGGAGAAGATATTTGCAAATGACATATCAGATACAGGGTTAGTATCCAAAAATCTATAAAGAACGTATCAAACTCAACACCCAAAAAACAAATAATCCAGTGAAGAAATGGGCAAAAGACATGAATAGACATTTTACAAAGAAGACACCCAGATGGCTAACAGACACATGAAAACATGCTCAACATTACTCATCATCAGGAAAGTACAAATCAAAACCACAATGAGATATCACCTCACACCAGTCAGAATGACTAACATTAACTCAGGCAACAACAGATGTTGGTGAGGATGCAGAGAAAAGGGAACTCTTTTGCATTGCTGGTGGGAAGGCAAACTGGTGCAGCCACTTTGGGAAACAGTATGGAGGTTCCTCAAAAAATTAAATATAGAACTATCCTATGACCCAGCAATTGCACTACTAGGTATTTATCCAAAGGATACAGGTGTGCTGTTTCAAAGGGACACATGCACCCCAATGTTTATAGTAGCACTATCAGCAATAACCAAAGTATGGAAACAGCCAAAGAGTCCACTGACAGATGAATGGATAAAAAAGACGTGGTGTATATATACATATATATATGTATATATACACAATGGAGTAATATACAATGGAGTATTACTTGGCAATCAAAAAGAATGAAATCTTGCCATTTGCAACACTGTGATGGAACTAGAGGGTATTATGCTAAGCAAAATTAGTCAGTCAGAGAAAGACAAATATCAAATGACTTCACCCATATGTGGAATTTGAGATACAAAACAGATGAATGTAGGGAAAAGGAAACAAAAAATAATATAAAAACAGGGAGGGGGACAAAACATAAGAGACCAATATAGAGAACAAACAAAGGGTTACTGGAGGGGTTGTGGAGGGGGATGGCTAAATGGGCAAGAGGCACTGAGAAAGATACTTGTTGATATGAGCACTGGGTGTTATATGTAGGGGAGGAATCTAGGTTCTACTCCTGTAATCATTACTGCACTATATGCTAACTAACTTGGGTATAAATTAAAAAAATAAAAGAAATATAAAAATTATAAATATAAAAAATAAAAATAAATAAATAATAAAATAAAATCAGCCAACCATGTCTTAAAATAGAATCTCAAAGCAATTTATTTCTGGTTTGAACAATCAGAGTACTCAATGTCCATTTTTGAAAATCATTTCCTGCTATTTCTGGCAGATGTAAAATGGCAAAGTGTACAAACTATGGGGAAAACATTAGCAAATTCTTTAATTCTCCTCAAACTTTAGTTTCTTCATCTATACATAGAGGAGAATGCAAGCTCCCTGACAAGGGTGAGGGATGAATTAAAGGTTTACTAAATATAAAATACATAGAAAATGTTTAATATACCTCAGTCTCCTAGTCTCCTTTAAAACTTCCTGGAGGTTGCAATCCCAAATTCAAGAATGCTGTTTCTACTCTATCTGTAGGCAGCTGCACAAAGCAAAAAAGGTTTATATAACAAAGCTGACAACAATGATTTAAATCTTCCTGGAAAGCATTTCTGAGAACCATTCCATGGAAGGCCTGATATCACACAACCACTAATATGCTTACCAATGACTCAAATGAAAGAAGAGGGTGTTCTTATTATTTCAAGTTTATAATGGCTTTATTACAGTGTAAATAATTAAAATAAAATGTGAGATGATCTTAGTAAATTAGAAAAAAAGAATACATTTTAAAAATAGGGTAGAAGAAGAAAAGAGGTAATTAAGGACAAGGGCGTAGCAGTAAAGGTAAACAAATGTAGATAGAGAGTCTGCCCAATTCTAATGTAGAAAATTATAGTGTAGAGAGTATACTGACAATTCCATAGCTAAAGAGCTGCTAGGAAAAAATTATCAATAATTATTGAACTTGGTGAATTGGTTGAACTTAGTAAATTGGGTAGATGAATTGATTAATGGGAGAACTGATTTTCAGAGATTTGGCCAGCTTCTCATTGGCACATGAAAGGTGTTCAATAAATACTTGTTGAATGAATGGTGAGTACTGATATTATGTTTGGCCTTAAATTTAACTCTGAAATTCCTGGAAGAGTACATTATTATCATTGAAATAAAAAGAATCAATGATCTACCTGCCCCTTTTCCAGACATCTAACCAAACGCACAGAAACTTGAAAAACAGTCGGCCAAATTTGATCTTTAAATCCATCAGTTGTAAGTGAAATAAGTCAGGCAGAGAAGGACAGATACCATATGTTTGCACTCATAGGTCTAACAGGAGAAACCCAACAGAGGACCATGGGGAGGGGAAGGGGGAAAAAGAGTTAGGGAGAGGGAGGGAGGCAAATCATGAGAGACTCTTGAATACTGAAAACAAACTGAGGGGGGAAGGGGAAGGGGGAAAGGTAATGGGGGGTGATGGTCTTGGTGGAGGTCACTTGTGGGGAAGAGCACTGGGTGTCATATGGAAACCAACCTGACAATAAACTATAAAGTTAAAAAAAAATCTATCAGTTGTATAGTTTTGTCAAGTTAACAGAAGTCCATCTCTCACAGAAACTTTATATGATAAAATATAACATGGTGTCTATGAAAATACTATGCATTACATTAAGTTTGATAATCATTCATGAGTAAAAATTACATTAAAATCTGTGGTGAACTTTAATAAATAGTCAAAATATTTGTTGAGTTGATTATTTGGACTGTATATATGGACTGTAAATTTTGAGGGCCCCTTGTGTCCCTTGTATTTATTAATGAATAACCATAATTCATCATAAGCTTCACAGATTCTTAGATGTTGGAGCAAGGGGACCATGTGAGCATGGGCAGAAAAGGCAGAAAATTTGTTGAGAAAATAACACTTAAGATGACACTAGCCCTTGAAGGATAGGGAGTTTCCCAATGAAAAATGAAGGAGGAGCATTCCTGGAAGAATATTGCATAAGGAACATTGGATTTAAGACCTTGAAGTCAGGAAAATGGAGTAATTTTGAGGAACTGGAAAGTAGCCAGGATGCCAAAAATGTGGCATGCAGAGGGAAAAATAATAACATGATATGATGTAGGAAATCAGGCAGGAGTTAGCTTTTGCGAGGCTTTGTAAGTCATTTTAAAGCAGCTAGATTTTTTCCCTAAGTACAGTGGGGAACCTAGGCTTGGTGTATATGTAATTCTTCTAAATTTTTCTTTTAGTTTATATTTCTATGTTGATGACCTTATTGCTCCTTTTTTTAATGTTTATTTTTTATTTTTGAGAGAGAGAGCATGACCAGGGGAGGGACAGAGAGAGCAGGGTACAGAGGATCCAAAGTGGGCTCCGCACTGACAGAAGAGAGTCCGATGTGGGGCTCGAATTCATGAACTGTGAGATCATGACCTGAGCTGAAGTCGGAATGCTCAACCAACTGAGTCACGCAGGTGCCCCTACTCCTTTCTTTCTTTTAAAAGGAGTTTATAAATTGTTAATAATAATAATATATCTACAATCTATAATATATATTGCATATTAACTAACAGGAGAAAATGTCACCAGCCTTTCTAAATGTAACTTCAAATAGCTATCTTAAACAATTAATAGAATAGATCCTCCATATATATTAAAAGGATATTCTTACTGCCTCAACAGTAATGTATTTCCTCTATAAAATCATTTGATATTTGGCAATCCCTATTCTCCTGATGTAATTCTTCTTCTACATTTATTGACTCATTAATGAGCCTTTTGTTAGAGACTAAAGATGTTTTGTTTTGCAAAGAATTATCTCTTTTGATGTATCTTTTACCAAAATAATCTTCAAATGTCTACCATTTGATAGAAATAAATCCTAATTTCAAGATTTTAAAACCAATTTCATAGGCAATTTTATCAAAAAGTACTTTTAAAAATGTCTTTATTTCCTTTTCTAGTGGATGGCCCAAGTAGAAAATAATGATATTTCTATTTCAAAAAATTATATTTATACTAAAAATTCTATGGACCAGAGAAGCATGCAACCCACTTGATTCTTTACTAATCAGATTATGCATTACAAATGTTACTTCAATTCTTCACATCTGTTTGTTGTTATTGTTTTTGTTTTACAAAAATATTACAAATTATTTTTGTAATTACAAAAATTATTTTTCAAAAAATTTAGGAGGATTAAAAATGATATGAGATTGCTAGGAAGAATAAGGCCATTAGAATGAGAAATGAAGAAACAAAAAGCATACATTCCTAGAAGCTGCTCACTGCGGAGCAAAGGAACAGTTAGGCCACTGCAATTTCTCATTACATTTATTATCTGGATTTTATCTGAATCTTCCCTACATATATTTCCCCAATCCATCCCAACTTGATCTTTCCATGGCTAGAGGCAGACAAGAAGGAAAAAGAGAGAAGAAGAGGGTAGAAATAAAGAGAAGGTGTTACTGATTCCTAAGTATAGCCTTTTCCTGGAGGTATTTTCTGATAGATATTAACCTAACAAAGCAACTTAGTAAGAAGTCTATGTATTTCTTGAGACAGAATCCTTAAAAGATACTTAGTAATGAGATCTTAAACTCCTGGACAAGTACCAATAATACTATTTTGTAAGCATGTCTTAGTCTGGGTGGCTCAACATTCTAGAAAAACCTATTTCAATGAGGCATTATTCACTGCATCATTTATTAAATGGATGGTAACATTCCACAGACCTAATTTATTACAATAAACATTGAGGTTTGGCAGAATTACTTTCTTCTCCTGATGACTTTGGAACAAATTGGGAAATAAGACGGAGAAGACAAATAGATAGAAGTAAAAATATAGGCTTTATTACTATAAGCTGATTGGAAAATGTGAATTTAGTTCTGTGGTCAAAAGACTTACTGCCTACCTTGCCTGCACACCCCCACCACCCATACACACACATACACATTGTATACTTCAGGAAGTCCACCAAAGAACCTTTGAACCTACAGAGTAGATGTACTTATCCAAGACTGGTCACTCACACTAGCCTAAAGGAATGTAAGAAAGAAAAAAGAGTTAATCCCCAAGGTCCAATAGAGAAAACAGACCCAGACATCACTTATCAATTAGGAAACTCACTTTGTCTCATGGATTCCAATGAATAATGGGAGGGGCTAGAGGCAGAAAGTGTTACTCTAGCGGAAGTCCCTCCACATGAAAACATGAGGTAAGTGGAAAAGAATTTCCCCCATTTGAGGCCCAGTATAGCACAATAATTTCCAGATATTAAATGATTTAGAAACCATAAGGCTGCATCGTCCTTAACATCAAAATCCATAATCTAGATTTAGTATCATATTAATGCCTAAAATTAGAACTCTCCTAGGTATTACATGCCAGTTTAAAATTCCATAATGTATTTCCAGAATTCAGGAAGAAAAGAAGAAAAGCCACTTTTGCATTTATTCTGAACTGCTCACAAAATAATGATGGAATATTTAACTTTAATCCTCTTATCATAAAATTTTTATACATTATTGCTAACAGAAAAAAAATTTCCTCAAAAACTAAAATGTAATATTACCCAGTACTTATTTCCTAATAAAAACTTATTTCTGGGGGTACCTGGGTGGCTCAGTCAGTTGAGCATCCAAATTTAGCTCAAGTCATGATCTCACAATTCGTGAGTTCAAGCCCTCATCTGGCTTATAGGGCTCACTGCTGTCAGCACGGAGCCTGCTTTGGATCCTCTGTCTCCCTCTCTCTCTCTCTCTCTCTCTCTGCCTCTCACCCCACTCTCTCCCTCTCTCTCTCTCACTCTCAAAAATGAAATAAATATTTTTTAAAAACTTAATTCGACATTTACGCTGAAGAGTCATTAGTTCTGTTAGCTGCTTACAAATTTGTTTCATGTAACATTTTTATATAGAGAGCTGGTATTTTAAATGCTATTTCTAATGCAATTTTAGCATATCTCTTCTCCTCTTTACCTTAAAATTTTCTATTAATTTTTGTCCTTCCATATATTTATTCTCTTTCTGATGAAAAATATGAATTCCTAAATTCAAAATATCAAATAAGTGTCTAACATTTAATTTCTATATTACCATAAAGTGTCCTATAATTATAATTTGTACAATGGAGTCAACTATTTTTTTATCACTCAACTTAAATCACAAATGAATATTTAGCATAAAACAAATATGAGAAAAATATTATCCAAGACTTTGGCACATAGAGCAACTTATGTTTTCAACCTACGAACCAGAAGATTTGTGGGAACAACAGCTTCACCTGATCATGTTGAGGAAAAGAATAAATTGACATGATTAAAAAGAGCTTAAATTAAGCAGAAACCCTAGGTGTCCACATTCCTGAAAAATACCATTTTCTGGACAGTTACAAAAACACCATTGATAGTTTCTGGCACATCACTTACTCTGGAGTATAAAGAAACTCTATTCCTAAAAGTCCTTTGATTTCTAGAATTGAAAGGCGTTCAGTAACAATCACTGAATTCTGAAATGCCACAAGCAGCAGGCTGCATGGGAATCAACAGTAAGAATAACATAAAGATTTCCTCTTCCATCTAAGACAAATGACCTGCATCATGAGAAATTCCAAATGAACCCTGCATTGATCCCATTGGTTGCTTATCAGGTGTCCATCATGTTTGCCACTGTGCCAGAAGCTAGGAGAGGGGAAGAATAATTCAAAGGCTGACAAAGCATAGACCTTCCTTCATTAAGTTTACCTCAATGTTGTTGGGGGTAAATATGAGAATTATCATATAAATGGTACTCAACAACAGGTATGAATACAGTGTTCTGTATTATATCTTTAATTTTTATTTTTTAAAATTTTTATTTTTTTTTTGAGAGACAGTGCAAGTAGGGGAGGCAGAGAGAGAGGGAAACACAGAATCCTAAGCACGCTGCTGGCTCCAGGCTCTGAGCTGTCAGCACAAAGCCTGACGTGGGGCTTGAACTCACCAATGGCAAGATCAGTATCATAGCCGAAGTCCACAATTAACTGACTGAGCCACCTATGTTCCCCCGTATCTTTAATTTTTAAACAAGGCCTGAAAGATGCTTGAAAGAAAACTAGGCTATTATGAGGAATAACTGACTCCCAAATGTGAACCATCCTCTAGAATAAGAAAGGTGTGTTGGTCAGGGTTGGCATAAGCTGGCTGACAACAGAAATTTCAACAGGTAAGACACAGGTAAGATCCAAATATAACCACTGGGGTAGAGAGCCAACAGGAATAATCTAAGGAGCAGAAGGATATCCTAGCAAATGTATGCTGAAATCCAGACAAAAATAAGGAATATAGAAGAGGCGACTCTAAATCACACAAGGAGACAGGCTGGCAGAATGGCGAGCTTTGGATAATCTACAGCTACTGAGAACCCAACTCTTGTGTGGGGCTCAGAAGCACCCGGTCTTCCTTCAAAGACAGGCAACAGAACACAGGTCCCAGACTTTGAACTCCTGCCCTGTCTGTGCATGTAAAGGCAGAGTCCTAGACATGGCACTTAAAGCTGGGACCAGATCTGTTAAAGCGAGTTCTCAGCAGGCTGAGATATACATGCCTAATGGCAGAGGGGTTCTGGAACAAAAAAAGTTCTAAGAATAAAAGGAAAAAAATAGGAGGAATCTAATAAAAATGGAAAAAAAATCCTGCTTCTCACATTTTGAAGCCAAGACCAACTGACAAAAGGACACAAATTCCAGCCACCTTTCATGAAAATGAGGAAGAAATTATATGCCAAGAAAGTACTATGTGTCCTATCTTTGATCTTCATACAAACCACTCTAGGTACACAAAGTAGATCATGGAAAAATAGTAGAAAACAGTAGATCATGGAAAAAAGACACTTTTTAACACCAAACAAAGTATGGACGACCAGGAAGCTCCCTGGCTTTTAGTAGTGAAGAAGGCTGGTAGCACAAAATTATGGACAGGTCTCTGGTAGTTGGCAAGAGTATGGAAGAGGCTCTTCCTAACCAGACACACACAACTGCCGATGCTTGAGAGAAAACACATTCCCAAGAGACCTGAGAGAAAGGCAGAATGGCCTCATGATGGAGAAATTATTAATTAAGCTGCTTGACATTCCCACTGGAGTATATGGAGACTTCCAGGAAAATTCCTGCAACTATGCAGGACAAACATTGTTTTAACACAGACCAGTAGCGCACTCAAGGATTCTGAAGAGACTTGAACTGTGTGATGAAGTTACCCAGCTAACATGTGTCAAGTAACAAGGTAGCGTCCACTATGATTCTGCCCTTCAAATAAAGAGCAATTTTTGGATCTATAGTATGCACATAAGTATTTCTTCAATATTTGAACATCGATTGAGTGACTGATTGGCCCTGGACCACTAGAATTATGTCAGAGATTGCTCAGAGCAAGGTCTTAATTTCAGAAAGAATGACTACCTGTGCATTTTTTTGTTCCTTTTCCCTTTTCCAAATCCCAAACACATAGCTCCTGTTGAAAGGAGAGGTAACATTGCTACACAAGTAGCAGTAACATTGTTAATAAGTAGGAGACATTTTGAAGAACACAGTGAAACCTAGGAGGCTTCGTTCAGTTCAGCAAATCTTAGAGCTTGAGGGAAGTCCTGGAATATCTATTTGCCTAAGAAAATGCAGGCTCCTTGGAAAAAGCTGTGATGAAAAACATGGGGCCAAAAAAATAAGCTAGAATTAAAAAAATCCTCACAAAGGAGAGGCTATTACAGGATGTATGATGAAGACAAAGAATTTTTTTTAAGTATGGAAGAGTAAAAAGACATAATTCCTCTTGGGACCATAGTTTTATAGTCACTTAAAAAAATACTCACTTGTTTCATTAACAAGTATACCATACTAATAGTGTCCTAGTTCAATTCTTTGGCATAAATACCCCAATAGTTGGAGAAATAAAACTTTCATGAGTAAAATTATTTGCTGACTGCATGAAGAAGCTCAGAGGAAAATAAATCTTATCAGTACTGAGGGCAAAGCATTCTTTGGGTGTTTTTGTATCATCAAAAATTGAAGTGGAACAAATAAAAATCAGCAGCAATAGAAGCCCAAGCAGGCGTCATTTCAGGGATTTACTAAGAAGCCAACTATGTGAAGAATCGCCCTAGTTGGCTCTTTTCTCCTCCGAAAAAAGTAGATTACCCTGACTCTACACAACATGATGGGAAAGCCCGTGAGCCAACCTTATAGTTGGCGATAACAGAGGTTTATACCCAGTCCTGTATCTCTTTATCATAACCCATACTTTGAGTATTCTGCTCATCACTGAGTGACCTAAGAAACTAGAGCTGGACAACTGAGGACTCAACCCCTCCCATAAGAATAGGTCAGTCAAAAAGACTTTGTAAACTCTAAGAAATATTGGAGAGAAACAATTTTTCTCTCTTCCTGCTCCTGATAGCCCAGTTCTTTGTTCCCCTTTCAAATCCCTCCTCTCTTGGCAATATTTACTGTGGCCCTAATAAGAAAGTGTATTTCTGAAATCACTCCCATGACAAAACAACTTTCTTCATGGCCTCTTAAATTTAAATCAAGACTAGAGGCATGAGCCCAAGTCTTAAGTATTTTGCCTGAGACCCTAAGTGCATCTCTCCATCAATTCTTATCAAACTGATTTTGACAGATAACTACAGATACACAGATATGAATTCCATAAAACACACAGAATATTAAGATGTTTAAGAAATTACATATTTAAAAAAAATTTTTTTAAAGAAACTTATGTTATAGTGGCATATACCAGAACTTAAAAATGTCCATAATGTATCAGGAACCACAGTCTACCTGGCCCAGTTTTCTGTTGACAAAACCAGTCTCCTAAATATATTTCTAATTGGACCTTCCCTTGATAGCCATTTATAGTTCTGTCATTTAATAGAATAATTAAGTAATTTTAAATCTGAAATGTTTTGGTCATGTGACTCAGGTTTTTCTTTTGTAACAAGGTGACCCTGGGTCTTTCATGCATTTGTCCTTTTTTTTTTTTTAATCTCCTCTACTTAATTTTGTCTTGTTCCTTTTTGATTTTGTATTCCTCTCATAATCCCACTATGCAAAGCATTGTGAGGTCCAGTGGTAAATTAAGCTGTGAGCCCTGCACTCATGAAACTCAAAATCATATCAGAAGAAAGTGATATGTAACCATCTCTAAGTTAAAAATTAAAACTGCATTGTAAGGGTATGAAAAAGCATGACAGAAGTCCATAGAAATAGCAATCTGTTGTAATGGAGGAGATAGTGACAGAGGCAACATCTGAAGATTAAATAATCTATCAATAGAAATTAAAATCATATGTAACAATAATGATGAGAAGAAGATGTAGAAGAAGAGGAGCTGGGAGAGGAGGAAGAAGAAAGGAAGCAAACAAAAAACATGTTCAACTGAACTAGAAAGAAGTGGCTGGACTACATAATGTGTCAAAAGATGAGACAGAGATGAGTTCAGATGGATTCCAGCATATGGTGAATGTCAAATTTGAAACTAAAGAACTTGAAATTTTTCAGTACACCATTGGAAGACTGGAAGTTTATGATGTGGAGAATGTCAGGATCCCAGTCTATGTTTTAGGAAGAAAATTCTTATGACTGGAAATGGCTCATATATGTTTTGAGGAGGAAGGGGTACTAAGAATTATTATTGCTTAATTAGGACAATGACAATGTAAGTGGGAAATTAATAATTTTAGAGATGTCAAGTGTATAAACTTTCCAGATGAACTTAAAATGTACATTTAATTATTCTATCAATACACTTTTCTGAAGCATGAGTCTAAATGAAGCAGAAATTCTCAAACTGTTGTTTACTGATTGTTTCCAGATGTTCTTGGCTTCTATTTCATTTGTCCACATGAACAAAGGAAATACTAAACAGGACAAGGAGGAACCAGCAGTTGCTGACCTAACACATCTGTGGCACCACGGCACATATTAAAAAATGGCAATTCATAGCTCTCTGGTTAACTTGATCAAAATAGATCAAGTAAACTGGAAGTAGATCAGGCAAGCCAAAAGTTACCTAAGATATCCAGACTGACAGTCAACATTGGCTATGTTAGACCACAAGTGGAGTGAGATTTTGACAATGTTTATAGACAGTCACTAATGGTTAAAACAGGAATTCTTTGTCTGGAAAATAATCCTCAACCTGTTGGAAACAACAAATTCAAAACAAACTTTTTTAAAACAAACAGACTGGAACCAATTATTACATAAAAGACAGCATTACCCACAAATAAGTGCACCCACTCACTCTGGAAAAAAAAATCATTCCCCTTTATAGTATAGTTACCAGATCACCTCCACTGATCTCTGGTAAACTAAATTGTTGCATTCTTTATTTTTTAAGCTGAAATAAATTCTCTTTGGTTCAGGTATTTTCATGTATACATTTTAAGTATGTTTGTGCTTGTATCTGAGTATTATATGCATTCATTCTACAGATATTCTTTCTGTACTTTTAATTTCCTTTTCTTCTGCTTAGGTAAGTTTTATGGCTTTTTGCAGGTCATTCACATGTAAAATATGAAACACATGTATCTATCATTCTCTAAATGAGATGGATTTGATTTATATAAAAGACAATTTTTTATTTCAGTTTCAAAGGTAGCTTTTCTCTCTTGAAGGAATTTCAAAACATGAATGTTATATTAATTTGCATAATCTCTGATTTAACAAGTCTCTTGATTAAATACTTTCACAGTCAAAGACGAATAACAGGGTGTGATTATGCACTATGAATACATTTTCCCATAGCTATGTATGTTTGTGATTTTTTGACAACTTGTTTCTATTGATGGGAGAATAAAAGCCATTAACAGATCAAATATAAAGTGATTTCATTTAAACCAAATACTCTTTATTTTTCTCACGGTTTTCTCTGAGCATTATGCAAAAGGTCATAAATGGGTGACTTGATAGTAGGGACGTAAGAGAGACAGTGTAGCGTGGTGCCATGCCTTAGGAGGTATAATAGAAGAAGTTTAAAAAAATTCTGAAGCTGGGGCGCCTGGGGGACTCAGTTACTTAAGCATCCAACTCTTGATTTCAGCTCAGATCATGATCTTATGGTGGTGAGATCAAGCTCCGCATGGGGCTCCACACTGGGCATAGAGCCTGCTTGGAATTCTTTCTTACCTTCTCCCTCTGCCCCTTCCCCATGTTTTCTCTCTCTCTCTCAAAAAGAAAACTAATTAATAAAAATACAAAGATGAAGCCAAAGGCAGAGGGGGAAAAAAGAAAAAAAGGAGAAAGAGGTCTTTCTCTGGTTAGAAAGATAATAATTATGATGGTGCCATCTTCTAGAATTTTCCCAATCTGACATTTTCCATGTAAATACCCATAAACCCTATTTGACAAATAGATTAGCAAAGTAGAAGTGTTTTTAACTAACTCAATTTTGGGATATAAGATGCCTAAAACGGAATCCCTGGCACATTCAATTTGATTAAAAGAATGAATTAAGGAAACCTTTTTCCCAACACTTTTGGAGAGAAGAATTAGTTGACTACATTTCCAAGAAGGAAATGTTGCCTTAACAATTCTCACTTTATCTGTTAACTATTCACTATATTTGTGATAATGTATTTTCTCACAGTTTTTCATATTTCAGGTAAAAACTACTACTTTATCAGCTGGGCTTCTCTCCAGTTTTTCTGGAAGTTTCCTTCTAACAGTCACATCTGGAAGCAGAACAGCTCCCCATGCCCAGGTATTGATATTATGCATAATTACTCACAGATGGTCAGTGAGCCACGCCGCCCCAGACAGCACAGACACATCCTCAGGGTCAGTTTGCTCATCTGCATCAGACCTCTGGAAGAAATCTAGAGAACCCATGTTTCAGAATCACTGCCCAAATCTATGCCAGCTCATGAGAAAACTGCTTTCAGACCAAATATGTGAATAAATTAAAACCTGGCCTCTCATTCAGCACAATGAAATAGAACTGACTATATTCTCAATTCTTCACCTTGGAGAACACAGGTCCAATTTATGGGGGGGGTGGGGTGGGGAATAAGCTATTTAGCTATTTGTGTACTCCAAAGTACAAAAAAAAAGTTTAGGTTACATCTTTAAAAGAGGATAAATATTCTTGAGTCCACATTTTTTTAGAATCATATAGAGAAAATGCAATTTATTTATGTTTTCCCAGGCCCCTGAAAATAGTTCCCTGGATACTCACCCATTGACCTTAGGGGTAATCTGGTCCCACATATGAAAGACCCTGAAAATTTACTGGTGTGTTTTTTTTCTACCCAGGACCAGGAAAATTCCTAGAAACGTCTGTTCATGCAATTGAATTTGTCTTGTTTCCAATTCTTTCTAACATATCCAGCTCTTTTGATGTGGTCACATTAAAGATTGAAGAATAAACAATGAAAACCTTAGGGGAAACAAACACTGGTCCCTTTCTTCTTCTCCAAATAAGTCCATTCACTGTTGTCCATTCTTTTTATGAGCTTTCATATACTGAATAGTTATCATCCAAAGCTTATTTATATTTGAGAAGGTCTGTGTTACCATCTATTCATCTTTCTTTAACAAAACTACATTAGCAATATAATCCCATCTCTAAGACATATTATAAAGGTTTTGTTAAGAGATGTGTCTATAGCCTGCCCACTGGAAGTGGCTCTTAAGGATTGAAAAATCACAGTTTAGGAACTGTGATGAGTCAGTACATCAGGCTTCTCTCTGCTCAGAAGCAAGCATAAGGATCAGCTGGGGATAGGTAAGTTAAATGATATCCTTTCCCTAGTCACTGCTTCATTTACTGATCTTGTTTGAATACTTGCCCACAACTTTTTCCCTGAACACTTCTGAAAGGATTTTAAATAAGGATGCTTTTCTATGAGCCATCTGGTGGCTTCCTGGAAAGCGACAGTACAAGATGTCCCTACACACAGTGATTGATTAGATTCCCAGGGGAACCTTTCAAAGCCGGTCATTTACAACAAGATGCTCACTGTGGGCCAAACTTGCTTTTAGGTAGCTCTAGCTGAACTGATGCGATACAGGCAATCAAAGATAATGAGTTCAATTCTCAGACATAAAGAAGTGGTAGAAGAACAGGCTGCAATAACACTGAAGTCTTATGCAAAGGGAAAGAGGCAAAAGAATTTCCCCCAAAGAAAGTGAACATTCAGATACAGTATACTGTTCACTTAACAAGCATTTATGGAGCACCTATATGTAGCACACATTAATAGGTACCACAAATACAGGACGACAAAGGCATAATCTTGGCACCCCAGAAGCTCATGGTCTGCTCATAAAGGAGAGAGCCGTAATGGCAAATATACTGCACTTTAGTTTGAAGGTTTTGGAAATAATGCAGGAAGTAAAATGTAAAAGAAAGATGAAGATCTGAAGTAATCCCAGTGAGAAGTAAACCCAACAGAAGAGAGTGTAAACTTAAGAGAGATGAATAATAATCTCTTAAAGACTAATTGAATATGGGAGTTGTGGAGAGAAAAGCATTCAGGTGTGGGAGAAGCATTCAGGAGGGCCTGCAGGAGGAACAGTGCAGAAGGGAAGCCTGGAGGAGAGATGGATTGAGGAACCATCAATGTGTCAACTGGGTTCCAGTCATGGAAAGGGACAGGAGCCGATTATCCCATAAGAGAAAGAAAAGACCAAGAGCAGACTCTGAACAATATCAAGTTTTAGGAGATAACAGAATAGGAGAATCTGGTGAAGGAGACAGAAGTAACAGTTGGTGAGGAAGGCAACAAAAATACAGTGGCTTCTGAGATGCCAAAAAATGTTTCACAATGGGGAGCAGTCAATTGTATCAAATGCCTCAGAAAAGTTAAGATGGGGACTGGAAAATATTTCCGGGATTTGAAATTTAAGAAAATGCTATTGAATTTGACCAAAGCAGTCAACAGAGCATTGAGAGCAGTGTTGCATGCTAGCCATATTGGTGTTCGAGGAGCCATTTAATCTATCATCCAACAAAACCTTCACTGAAGAACTTAACAAATCACACTAGCTGAGGAACTGGAGTATCTATTCAGTGATTAGTCTCAGCTTTTACACAGAAAAATTCATGCCAGCCTTAAGAGACAGGGTTTTGTCAACTTGCCCAAGATATTCTGAATCCAATAAGCTAAGATCTACCAGTAGTCCTGCTGTGCACAGTCTTGAGATAACCCTGTTGACTGGCATTAACCCTTTGTTTGCTGTATTATGGAGAAGTCTAGGGAATCCCTGAGGGGAATGGATGGGTCCCAGGGTTGGAGGGGATGTAGTAGTTTTTTAGGAACAGTGTAGAAATATATCAATATTTTACCAACATGTAAGGTCCTATCAATATGTACAGACTGATTATCAGCCCTGAGATAACTAAGAAGCAAAACTGATCACACAGGTAATTTCAACTTGAAGTCATTAGAGCTTTTTAATCTTAGAATGGTAAGTGGTAGCATATTTTTTTCCATTTATTTGTGTGTAAATATATACATACTGAATATATTTTGCATTGTTTCAGAATCTGTTTCAACTAGGGGAGGACTAAAACAGGTGAAAGGCCACATGTTTGTGATCCTAAACTCTGTTCAGGGAAATAAATTGTGTATCTCTAAAACAACTGGTAATAATTACTAACATTTAAGTATAGCAATGAGAAAAGAAAAAGTAAATTTTATATAAATGCTGGTATAACCAAACTCAAGGGAATGATCAGGATGGCATAATGTTATTTTAAAAAGGGTATTAGAGGTGCCTGGGTGGCTCAGTCAGTTAAGAGCGGACTTCAGCTCTGATCTCATAATCTCACAGCTCGTGAGTTCGAGCCTCCCTTGGGCTCTGAGCCTAGAGCCTGCTTTGGATTCTATGTCTCCCTCTCTCTCTCTGCCCCTCTCCCACTCATGCTCTATCTCTCTCTGTCTCAAGTATAAATAAACTTTAAAAAATAAACAAATAAAATAAATAAATAAAAAGGCTTCTAGAGGTGAGACCAGTACTGGAAATAGGGCATTAATGGAAATTCTTTGTAAATATCATTGAAACTCTTTATTTGTCCTCTATGCTCACATTTTGTCACTAAGTAAATAAAAGTGAAACTTTACAGTTGGTAGAGTAAAGCAAGCCCTTGGCTCAACAAACCGGAATCCCATGCCTTTCTCTGTGATACTTAGTGGTGGGAAAAGCAATTTCCCATTTTTGTTGTGTTTGTGTTTTTTTGTTGTTTTGTGGTTTTTTGTTTGTTTGTTTTTTGTTTTTTAAAATCTCTACTGGCCTGAAAGGACTCTGGATTACCTGCTTTCTAATGTCTCCTCCATATCCAGGAGTCTAATCTTCCAATTCTAAAATTCTATGGCCTCTGGCTGAAGAACAAGCCAGCATTAGCACAAAGCAGTTTGTATGTTTGAGACACAAAAGAACAGATGAAGATGAAGAATTCCCGGCAGGGCCCTGACAGCAGTGTTTTGAAGAATGGATAATGCATACTATACCCTGCTACCTCATCCAACACAGAGCAGGCTTCTCCATTAACAGTTCATCCCATAATCACCACTCCCCTATCATCTCCTCACTGTCCACCAATCATGACATCACTATTGACATCACTGCAGTTTTTGATAATACTATTTATAGCACAACTACTAATATCATTTAAGAAGCAGTAATTCCATTTTAATGTCCTGAATTCTAAATATAATTCTACTGGATATAGTTATTACAATACTGAATGACCTTTTTTAAATTTAAACTATCATTTGAAAATAACATCCAACCTGTCCCACGTATGGAAATGTAAGAAAATAATTTTCTGTCTCTCTTTCCTGATAAGATCTACTTTCTCTAAATTACAAATACAAATGCCAATTGATTCAAACCATGGTCTGTTAACTTTTGGAAAGTAAAAGAGGAAAATGAGCTAATTTCCTATGAGTGAGTTAAAGTTGTACTCTTTACAATAATAAAACTTTTTTACTTGTAATAAATGTTGTAATCTATCACTGTGTACATTTTACTTATTTACCCCATATTTATTTGATAAATGTGAATTTCCTCAAGCTAATACTCATAATCAAAATCCATTATTTTAATCAAAAGTCAGAGTACAGAACTCTTTGATAACCTTTCCTGAATTCCAAATGCTCACTAATTTAGAAAAGGGGCCTTTTCTGAATGTGTCCCCATATTACCAAACATTTGTATAGACACTGAAGTATATGGAGTGATCTCAGTGTCTATAATAAGATCAAAAACTTAGCAAACTGAGTATAGTTGACTGGAAAGTCCCAGAAAACATACACTTTCCATTTTAGCCAAGGATTCACTGTTTTTCTATTTTTACTGCATAACCTGGCTTTGGTTACCTCTAAGCGTAAAATCAGAAAGATGCAGGAGACTTGGCATACCTAATACCCAGGACTAAAAACTGAGGACAGAAATATTTTGCAGCTAATTTTAGTAAACTATGTACCTTCCTTTTTCTTTCTTTCTTTTTTTTTAATCTTCCTATCTCTTTATTTCCTTTTAGTGAGGATGATTATGTCCTTAACATAGAGGTGAGTGTTTCCGTTTCATGAGCAAGAAAGAAAAGACAAGTTGAAGACCCTCAATGAGAGGAAAAACATGCATGAAACAGAGTAGTGTCATCTGGAAAAGACAAAGAAATCAAGCTAAATACCCCAAAACAGAAGAAACAAACTGAATCACTCAGGGCCAAAAAGGGGCCTTCAGGTTTAGCACTGAAAGACCAACGTACAGTTCCCCCACATTCAAAGAGTGGACTGAATTTTCCAACTTATAATCAAAGGCTCGGTACTAAATATACCTGCCTTTGTCATACTGCTCTCTCCTTGCATTTATTTCCAGCAAATTTAGACAAAATAAAAAGCATCTTAGGAGTGCTTGGGTGGCTCAGTTAGCTGAGCATCCAACTCTTGATCTCAGCTCAGGTCTTGATCTCAGGGTCATGAGTTCAAGTCCTGCATTGGGTTCCATGCTGAGCATGAAGCCTACTTAGGAAAAAAAAAAGGTATTTTAGACTCTTACTTTCTAACTTCCACCAAGAAAAATCTTAATTTTGGTTTTACAGTCATCCCTATTTGAAGACCTATGATTCCCAATACAGGATGCTTATTCTTACCAAGAGTCTGACAGGAACAGATGAGCATCTGAATTCCTTTTGCAAGCTGGCTCTATACACAGATACTGAACAAATGCTTTTGAAGATAATGTTATTGGAAGAGGAAAGTTTAAAAAGTAGTAGAATACCAGGATGTATGAACAGTAGTGTGGCTTGTGAGGAGTCAGGAAGCAACCTTCCCTTCTTGGCAGTGGTCTGACCCTAGGAGAATACTGTGTCCAGTCTTCACAGTTCACAATGAATGTGAAGAAATATGAGAGGGGCTAGAAGAGAGCAAAAAAGTAAAATACAATAAGGAAAAAAGTGCAGAACTGCTCTTTGGAGAGATGATTAAAGACACCAAGACTGTTTAATCTGGAAAAGCAAAACCTTTGGGGAGATTTAATGAAAAGAGTAATAGCGAATAAAAAGCCAACCAACTTATTTTTCATCTTGACCAAGAAAACAATGAGAGAAAATATGCTAAAATTAGAATGAGGGCAACAGAGCTTGGTTAGGGATAACGAAGAAACTCTTGGCCTTCACTTTGAAACTTTGGAGTACACTGCCAAAAAAAAGAGTTGTAAAATTTCTTGGAAACATCAATAACAATCTGTACTAATTGATGAAGGCATTCTCTGCTGCAAGAAAAAAAATAATAAATCAGATTAACTTCAAGAAGTCCCAGTTCTGGGGCATATGTACAAGAATTTAGCTACCTAAAAAGTAAGGTCAGATTAAAAATTCCCTAGCTCAAAATATTTTATTCACAAACAATATTTAGTCTCTGACACCTCTAAGCTTTATTTGATTACATTTAAGCAGCCTGAAGTTTGCATTACAATTTGTTTTAAAAAATTTTTTAATGTTTATTTATTATTGAGAGACAGAGAGAGACAGAACGTGAGCATGGGAGGAGCAGAGAAAGGGGGACACACAAAATCCAAAGCAGGCTCCAGGCACTGAGCTGTCAGCACAGAGCCCAACATGGGGCTCGAACTCACAAACTGTGAGATCATGACCTGAGCCAAAGTCAGACACTTAACCCACTGATCCACCCAGGTGCCCCTGCACTACAATTTTTAAAAATTATTTTTATAATGTATCCTTGTCTCTGTTTCTTTCACCAGAGTGTCTTTTCTAGGACATTTTAAGGCCCTGTGGTTATTGAAAACAGGATAAGGACATTCTGATTTATAGAAAGAATATGAGATATCCAAGTTGACTTTCTGATCAAGACTTCTCTAAGACCATCTTCCATTTCTGTAATTCATGGCCCCTTCTCAAATGAATTTTCTTCACTTCATTAATAATAGCCGACCTTCTCTGTTTTTCTAAGTCCTGAGTGAGCAAAACATGGAGGAGAATAAAAGAGATGAACATAAGAAGGAAGCAAGAATGAGATCAGGAAGTATGAAAGAAGAAGCAGCTTGAACTTTATTTTGATGGGGTAGGAGAGACACTAAAAGAGTCTAAATAGAAAAGTTACATAATCCAATATTTATTTTATTAAAATCATTCTGAAAGTGTGGAGAGTCGAATTGAGTAAGGGGAGACTGGACATGAGCTACAATCATGGCTTAAATATGGCACTCAAGATGGAGCATGTCAAGGGATTCCAGAAATATCAAAGGGGCATCATGATTAATTGGATCAAAGATAGGGTTGGTGAATGAGAGAAAAATCAAGGACAATTCTCAATTATCTGACATAAAGAAAGACCAGGAGGACAGAAATGCTTCTTTTCCCACTCAATCACTCAAGCCCACAAGCTCTAAGGGTGGGAAGATTCCTAGAAATTATATGAACTCCTCAAATCCTTACTGTTTCTGAATCAAAGGTATTCAGTTGCACAAAATTTGTATTGCCTTTAACATATTTCTGAAGCTCTTTTCTGAGATATCCTTGTTTAATCCCCAAACAACCCCATAAAGTATTTCACAAATGAAGTCCCAGGGATACCAACTATAGAATTATTAGTAAGTGAGCACATAGGTCTAGAATCCAAATGCCCTGACTTGTTTCACAGCACTTTGAGTTTTTGTACAATTCTATCCCCAAAACTCAAGTGATTTTTTTCTCCCTAAAATACATCACTGCAAGCACAAATCAAAACTCCAACTATTCTGAATCTTATGTGAATAGTAAATCCACTCATTATCTGATTTTCAGGTTCCTTTGGCAACGCTAAGATAAGTTGCTCCAGTGGTTTCTGCATTTGCACTCCCCTGGAGACTCTCTAAAGAGTCATCGTGCAGAGTTTTAATTGAATCTGCCTAACACCCTCCTGGAGATTAAAGGTAATTGTTTCTAAGAGGAAAGAAAAGTAATAGAACAGAAGAGCTTAGAGTCAGGTTGTACAATTTCAAGAGAAAGAAGTAGAACAATCATATAGCATTTACATTTATGGCAATAATAGCACATACCCTAGCACAAAAATACTTAATTAAGGGAATGTTCTCAGGGAAGATTTCTCAGAGATGGACAACAGGAGACCAAGAACAGCCATTCAGTCATTCACTGAATGCCATCCACGATCATGAAATGAAACTCCTGAAATATTACTATATAATTTCAAGACTTCAGGCAGGTGAGGTTGTTTAAGGGAAAGAAAAGAAATCATAATTATTGTTAAACTGGATGAACTCTGACTCAATTTATCAAGGTGGTAGGCTGAAAATGCCTTATAAAATAACTGTTTTTTTTGTTTAGAACATTGTAATGATAGGTTTATTTATGAAGGAGAATATCAAATGGGCAAGAGTTTAAATAGAGAAAAAAGTAAATCTTCAGCAGAATAAATTAACAGAAGTGTTCTATTCTCCCTCGGCAGACAAGGAGGCCTGAGATTTTCACACATCTTTGAATATTCTTTTGCTATTCCATTTACTTCTTCCCTTTTTGAGGTTCACCAACTATATATATAATAAATTAAAATTAAAATGATATAACATAAATTATAATATAAACATTATTAATATGTATTGTATCCTTTGTGTTCCTTAGTAGAATATATCCTATAATCATTTTTATGTCTTTATTCTATCCTCTCTCTGAGATTGTATGTTAACCATGAAAATTTCAGTCATATAAGTTTTCATTTTTAGTTGCTTCTAAATGTGGCTTTTATCTCTACAATATACTTTCCTGTTTGAGGATATTATTTACATACAATTAAATGTACCAATGTTCCATGTACAGTTAGATTAATTTCATGGATTATATCCAGCTATTCAGGCATAACTATCATCTAATTGAAGATATAGAACAACTCTGTTCTGTATCTTGTATATAGAAATACAAATCCTGTAAATCTGTTATGCTACATGTTGAGATGCTGTGAGATGATTCCCTAATGAGTCTTAGAATCCCTTTTGTTTAGCTCAGAGGGTTTACTGGGTCTTTAAATATTTCTAAGATTTTAACAAAAAAAAATCCAACAGTCACATCTTTGATCTTTACCCTGAGGCCATTTCTTAGTCTGAGAAGCTTTTCTAATCTGGAAAAATTGGGGATTAATTTTATTTTCCATTCAGGCAAGTTCTGGGTCTTATCTCCTCTAATTCTGCCTGCAAACTGGATTAATCCCCATTTTATTTCCTCTCTGTCTTCCCATACTTTATTGTATATAGCTAAGAGAAGTCAATTGATAAATTCAAAATCTTGCCTGGTAATCTTTTTGGCTAGAATCATAAACTTATACGCATATCCCCTATTTTCTAATTTATTTCAATAAAGAATTTTGTCTATATTTTAACTTCCAACAATAAATTCACCTTTTTCACATCTCTGCCACTTTTTCAGCCACTGATTGCTGACCCATAGCAAAACAAATGCTACATATTTTAAGCATTATTACAGTAGTACCCCACTTCTAGTATCAATTTCTATATCAGTTATCTATACTACATATTAAACAATTCTACTATTTAGTGCCTGAAAACCAAGTCTATTCTATTTCTGTGTTATACTGTGAACCAGGAATTTGGGCTGAGCTCAGCTCAGTGGTTCTTCTGCTGATCACCCCTGAGACCATTTATGTTCCTGGACTCACCAGCACTGGGTATCTAAAATGATCTTACGCATATGATTCTCATGTTTGGTGGTTGGTGCCAGCCATCTGCTGCATCTCTGCCTCCAGTTCATCCCTCATCCTCATGGAGGCCAACCTAGTGATCAGAAGTCTTACACCATCACTATTGCCACATTCCATTAGTTAGGAAAAGCAAGTTACAAGGCCAACCCTGATTCAATAGGTAGAAAATAACTCCATCTTTTGATGGTAGGAAGAACAATGTCATATTGCAAAAAGAATATTCACAAAGTGACAGAAGGAATTATTGCAGCCAATCTTTGCAAACAATCTACTACTTCCCACAAATGTTCATATGTTGTATTTTCATTATCATTTAGTTCAAAGTATTTTTGAATTTCCCTTTTGACTTGATTTGACTATGTTATATTTAGAACAAATGTTTAATTTTCAAATATTTGGGGATTTTCTGGTTATCTCATTTTATGGGTTTCTAATTAAATTTATCCATGATCAAAGAACATATGTGATAAAATCCTAATTCTTTGAAATTTAGAGCTTTGTTCTATGGCCTTGCAAATGGTCCATATAGGTGAACACTCAAGGTACATAAGAAAAGAATATACATTCCATACTTTATTGAGTCTAATGCTCTATAAACATCAATTAGGTCAAATTAATTATATTTTTTAGTGATATCGAAATCTTTACTTACTGATACTTTGTCCACAAGTTCTGTCAATTATTCAGAGAAGGAATGTATTAGGTTTATCCAGAGAAACAGAACTATATATATATTCTTTAATGGAGGCTAAGAAGTTGGTGATTTGCATCTATGAGTTAAGAGACCCAGGAAAGCCTGTGGTGCAGTTCCAATCCGAGTTGAAAGCATTGAGAACCAGGAGTACCGATGATACAAGTCCCAGTCCAAGTTTAGAAGAACCATGCCTTGGCTCAAGCAGTCAGGCAGAGAGAAGGAGTTCCACCTTCTCCACCATTTTCTTCTATTCAGGCACTCAGTGAATTGGACAATGTCCACCATTTTGATGAAGGCAATCTGCTTTACCCAGTCTACTATTCAAATGCTAATTTCCTCCAGAAACATCTTCACAAACACAGCCAGAAGGGTTTAATCATATGTCAGGGCACTTCAGAATTTTGATTAGGATATTGTCTTAATCATTCTTTCACCAGCTCTGTTTTCTCCTTGGTCTGGGGACATGTCTCTGCAGTGTTCTATGTTAATAAGTCAATGTGCCTCAATCTACAGGTTCTCTAGGCTATTATCTCAAAATACCCCACCCTCACTTTACTCTTCCTCCCATCATTCTCCCTTAACTAGGAGGTAGAACTTAAATGTAAGAAACTATCATCACATTTCCTTCTTTTGTTCTACTCTCTGGTTGCCCATCCATCTCTCTGTATCACATCAGTTTAATCAAATATAGTTGCATGGTCCTTTCTAGACTGTAACATTCACTTTACTGTCTTCTGCTAAAAATCGGAGAAAGTAAGTTGGCACTAAGCACGATCTCTCTCATTTCAGTTCGCAGTCCATACTATTTGACAGGTTTGTGACAAAGTTCGGAGTGTAGGAATTTAGCCATTTCCTTTTCCACTGAAAATAAAGAGGAATCTCACCCCACTCTCCAGTCATTCCCACATATTAGTTTTGCTTCTTTGACAGCTTCTGAGCAAATGAAATGGACAAAAAAAAGTCTTTTATCTACAATTTTTAACTAGAAGTTCATTCTTCAAAGAGACATATAATATTTAACTTGCAACTCAAAGCCAAGGATGTGAAAGAATTAGGTTGCATGTCCAGGATACATATGCTTTTACACTTCTCATCCAGACAATTTAATCTGGAAAACTCTTTGAGGCTAATGTATTACCAAGCATTACTCTGCAGCTTTCTAGAATCAGGTCCCAATGTTAGCTAAATTACAACTGAGAACTGGGAATCCATTTCCTTCTAGAAATTGTTCACAAGAAGAAACAAAGATTAGGTTGTTTTAAATGGCTTCATGTCTCCAGAATGTCACTGTTGCAACCACCACTAACACTGCATTCAGGGTTCATAAAACCTGTAAAGACTTCCCAAGTAGAAGAGTTCAGTTAAAAGTAATCAATTACTTTGTAATTAGACATTCTAAATCCATACCCAAAGTTAGCATCCTACAGTTATATGCCCCTGTGAAGCATTTTTTTAAATAACAATATTCTAATTAATCTGAGTGATTTTTCCACATGCACACCCACTAATACATTCCCAAACTGAGAAATGCTTTTCACAGCATTTACTAAACACACACTAAGCACCTTCCATGTGAGGGTGAAAGAAATACAGTTCAAGTCCATATTTCCAATTTGCATTAAGTAAATTCTTATGTTATGCCTCCCAATTTAGCAGGCAAAGGAGAATCCTAAATGTTTCCAGTCTGTAATGAAGCAACTGTAACTAAATATTTTTTAGGTATAGAGAGTTATTCTTATGGAACAAAAACAGAAATCTCTAAAACAGTCTAAGAATCCTTTTTCATACTTAGCTTTGGTCAGTAGAGGCTAACTAATGAACTCTTAGTGAGTTTACCTCATACAAAGTAAGGTGATTATAAAGAAATAATTAATTCTCTATCTAGGATGTCTGTCTATGTGCCCACCACTTTCATCCCACTAGTTACTGCCAGATGGATGGCAGCAAAGAAAACATGCTTGTCACCAAAAATGCAGTTGGGGGCAGGGAGAATATGTGCCAAGAGTCTATATAATGTTTATATAAACTTTGATCTCTAAACTCTGCTCTTTCTAACCTTGGAAACGTCAAGCATCCTTGTAACTCAAAAGGAAAGGATAGGGCAACATAACCCTCAAGAGCATAATATTCTACATTAACCAGTAATAACCATTCAAGAGTAATTTCCACACCAGGACAAATAAACATACATATTAAAAAAAATCCACAGTTCTCACATCAAGAATTTATGGTCCCAAATGAGCAATTCAATTATTGGCCTAAGGAAGGCTCCTTTGAAAATAAAGGCTCTTTGAAAAGGCCCTGAAAATTTATTTTAACCTCTGACTTCTCAAGTTCTCCACCTCATATCAAATAATATCAGGTCCTCACACACGAGATGTTGCTACAACTTCTAAGAGAAAAAGATAACAATTTTTCTCAAGCTCACTTTCATCTCATTCTGCAACCTGCTCATGCCACCAAGGAGAAATAAAAATCTGTCCTCCACTTATCTGGTAACTGCCCAATTTCTCAGACACTCATAAGCTCTGCACCAGAGAATCATCCTGCTTCTGGCTGTTATGGTACATCATCAGTGTTGTGTATGTGTTTGTATCAAGGTAAATACAATTCACAGTACAATCTTCAGGATCCAAGATATCTACAAAGTCACTTTTTCCTTTCTACTTCTTCCTTACTAGTAGGGGTCTTTGTTTTACTCAAGTCAAATTAGGCTGCAGGCCCTAAGCAGTGGTCAATCCAGGCTGCAGTTGTTACCTTTCTTCTGTGCCATTTAAATCATCTGTCCTTCATCCTCCACCTCCCTAGGAAAAACTTTTGTACCCTAGAGAATCACAGTATATATTAAGTCAGATTCATGGTGAAATAACTTCACTACAAGGTTGCTGTCAATGAAGGAAGGAAAAGCCCTTCTTCTTTATTGCCCATCAGATCTATCATGGCACATTTCCCATAAGCATTTCTGTTCCTGGTTTTGTTTTCAGCAAATACAATTGGTGCCCATTTCTAGCATGGATATGAAGGAATTTGGTGGGTACACATTGTAATATTGGACCAAAATCTTCCAGTTAGAAGTACTTCCCTTTGTTTATATATTGGCCAAATGCAAAGAAAACTATTGCCCCTTATTAGTTGAAATAAATGAGCCTCAGTATACTCAATATGCCTAAAACATCACGCACAGCAACAGAAACAGGTCCAATTTGTGGTGGCTTCAGACAGCCTACTATTTCTTACAAACTGTGGCCTAGTCATCAGTAACTCTGACATCCAGATCTCAGAATGCAACAGAACTCAGAAGTTCAGAGGCTAATGGTCTGATGGGGAAGTAACATAGACTTCTAAGTGATTGCCCCCAAACACAGCATTGCCTTTGTTTAAGCACAGCTGGGATCCTCACACCAAACCACCCTGATTTTTTCCTCATGTATCATACTGAGCATTCTATGAAGGTATTCTTCCAGCAGGAAGCTGGGACAGAGAATGAAAATGTCCATTACTGGTATAGTGTTAGGTAACAAAAGGTGTGGATCAGCTGTAACCTTTGTGCAACTTTAGTTGATATGACAAAGAGTCAGTATAGGCAAAGAATTAAGATTACTGAAAAATAAGCAAGCTCTCTCTCTTGGGTGCTCATTCTCTTTCCATGTATGTGTGTGTGTGTGTGTGTGTGTGTGTGTGTGCGCGCGCGCGCGCGCGCGCGCATGTGTGTATATGCTTGTATATATGAGTCTCAGATCATTCAGACTGCTGTAACTGAATACCAATGATTGGGTGGCTTATCAACAACAAAAATTTATTTCTCACAGTTCTGGAAGCTGAGAAGTCCAAGACCAAGGTACTGACAGATTTAGTTTCCAGTGAGAGCCACCTCCTATTTCATAGACAGTTGTTTTCTAGCTGTGTCCTTATATAGCAGAAGAGGAGAGGGAACTCTCTGGGGATTCCTTTTAGAAGGACAGTAATCCAATTCATGAGGGCTCCACTCTCATGACCTAATCAGCTCCCAAAGGCCCCATCTTCAAATACCATCACATTGGGGATTAGGTTTCAACATATGAATTTGAAGGGAGGGTAGGGATATGAACATTTGGTCTCTAGCAATATTTATATAAACATGTTTTTTTAATGACACAGGTAAATCATGATGGCATATTAATGTATTAAAACTTTTCAGATAGGATCAAAATTCCTTTTAATTGATAATTTGGCCTAGCCTGTCCCTATATCTCCCCGAAGATAACTTCTATTCTTATAGCTTCCATTCTCATCTTCTTGGAACCCGCCATCTCAGTGTTATGAAGAAACCCAGGCCAACTTACCAGAGGATGGGTGATAACATGGAAAAGAACTGAAGAGTCTCAGTTGACATCCAGTATCAACTGCTGCGCATTTGAGTGAGGACAACTTGGACCCTCCTGCCACAGAGAAGCCTTCAGATAATTGCAGCCTGAATGATCCCAGGTGAAACAAGGATCAGACTCTCCCAGGTCACCAACCTACAGATGATAAATAAGTGACTGCTTGGAACTGGGAGGTTTCAGGTTTGATAACTGAAACCTATATTTTGTCCATTTTTTTACAGGCTAGTGATTTTTCCTTCTTAACTTGATGTTTTAATTTTTTATTCTGAAACCTATTCCTTCTTAATAATAGTTTTCACAGATATTTTCTTCTAGGCTATTAGTTGTTGTATCAGTGCTCAATAAGGAAAAGATATATATTAACAGGGTTATTGCAAGGAACTGGCTTATGCAATTGTAGGGGATGGCTAGATAAGTCTAAAATCTGTGGGGCGGGTGTCTCCAAATGAACTGAAGGTGCAATCCATGGGGTGGAATTTCCTCTCCTGCTTTTAAGGCCTTCGAGGAATTAAATGAGTCCCACTCACATAATCTAAAATTACCTCCTTTCCTTAAAAGTCAGCTAATTAGGACTTTAATAAGATCTTCAGAACCCCTTCACAGCAGCACATAAATTCCTGTTTGTTTGAAGAATGGGGATCACAGCCTACCTACCTAAGTGGACATATAAAATTGATCACTACACTTTTCTTTAAATTTATATGGTGTCAAAAGAAACCCTTGTACACTGTTGTTAGGAATACAACTGGTGCAGCCACTGTGAAAAACAATATGGAGGTTCCTGAAAAATTAAAAATAGAACTACCCTACAATATAGTAATTTCAGCACTGGATATTTACCCAAAGAATACAAAAACACTAACTCAAAAAGATATATGCAACACTATTATTATTACAGCATTATTTGCAATAGTCAATCTATGAATACAACCCAAGGGCTCATCGATAGATGAATGGATAAAGATATGGTGTATATATATACATATATATATATATACACACATATATATATACACACACACACATATATATATATAATGGAATATTACTCAGCCATTAAAAAGAATAAAATCTTGCCATTTGCAACAACATGGATGGATCTGGAGGACATAATGCTAATTGAAATAAGTCAGTCAGAGAAAGACAAATACCGTATGATTTCATTCATATGTAGAATTTAAGAAACAAAACAAACAAAGAAAAACACAAGCAAACCAAAAAAACAGACTCTTAAATACAGAGAACAAACTGATGGTTACCAGAGGGGAGGTGAGCAGGGGGATGGGTGAAATAGGTGAAGGGGATTAGGAGTACACTTACCATGAAGAGCACTGAGTAACATATAGAATTATTGAATCCCCACACTATACACCTGAAACTAATATAACACTGTGTTCAGTTATACTACAATTAAAATAATAAACGAATGAATGGATGAATGAATGAATGAATGAAAATTTATATGGTGTCTTTAATCAAAACTAAGCCATTAACATCTGCTCAGGTCATGATCTCATGCTCATGAGATCCAGCCCCAAGACCAGCTCCATGCTGGGTGTGGAGCCTACTTAGGATTTTCTCTCATCCTCTCCCTTTGCTGCAATCCCACACACTCCTGTGTGTGTGTGTGTGTGTGTTTGCTCGCAAAAATAAATAATTAATAATTAATCATTAAAAGATTGTTTTTAATTCTAATGTGATCAAATTTATCAATCTTCTCCTTTATGTTTTTTGGTATCATGTTTAAAAACCACTCCTTTTGCCCATGTTTCTAAACACATTCTATTATTAGTCTGTGGGGTTTTTTTTGCTTTTTTAAAGTCTTTGTATTATTATTACATACTTTATCTACCTGCATTTTGTTTTAATGACTGGTGTGTGGTAGGAAAACTAACTCTTCCCCTAAAATGGATAGCCAAATATCCCAACACAATTTTTTGAAAAATTAACCTTTTAACAATTCATTTGAAATGCCATGTTGCTTATAAGCAGAGGTTTCATAGGAACATTATTCCTCTGGTTTTTACCTTTTCATAAGAGACTTGGTCAATATTTCCCTCAAATTGTGAATCAAGGTCAATTCACTGATCAGAAAGACAGGGCAGTTATGCCATCCTGAGTATTTAGAGGAACTGATGCCCTGTGTACGCATATGCAGGTTAAGCATTAGAAACAAGCTTTTTGGATCATATAGAATGGATTTCTGTGAAGGTGTTACTACTGGGTGACTCTCAGTATAAGAAAAATAAGAGCATGGCTCAGTCATTAATCATCTGACTTCCGCTCAGGTTATGATCTCACCATTCATAAGTTCAAGTCTCGCTTGGGGTGAGCTCGAGCCCCCCACTGGGTGAACTCGAGCCCCATTTCAGGTGAACCCCACTTCTCTCTCTCTCTCTTTCTACTTCTCCCTCTGCCCTTTGTGGGATTCTTTCTCTCCCTCTCTCTCTCTCTGCCCCTCACTCACTTGCACCCTTTCTCTAAGAAAGAAAGAAAGAAAGAAAGAAAGAAAGAAAGAAAGAAAGAAAGAAAGAAAGAAAAAGAAAGAAAGGAAGGAAGGAAGGAAGGAAGGAAGGAAAAGCAAAAGCAAAAGACCAAAGTTAGAAGAATGGAGTAGATAAAGATGTAAAGATAAGAAATGGCAATCAGTCCATGTCGGCTTTCTCCTTTCTTATCCCAGACCCTCCAGAAGCTTATCTTCATTCTGAAAAATCTATTAAAGCCTTATTAATAGTTCCTGTCTTACAAGTAGAATGAATACACTTTTATTGCCATAGATGCTCTCATTGTATTCAAATGGAAGCTTGTTGGTTTGTTAAAAGGGCACACAAGAGAGAAGCTTACTAGATACAAACATTCAGTGAGTCTCAGGAATCTGACAGTTTGCCTTACAACAGGAAGAGTGTCTATTAATAAAATGAGTTATTTAAATCAGAGATTATTTAAGAGAGTTTCTACTCAGCTCACAACGGATAAATTCTGATTTCCCTTTGTAACAACATCATATTATTTTATTTTTTGTACATAAGAAGACACATCAAAAGAGGTGTATAAAACATGAATGTACAGCTTTCCAAAGTGACACACATGTAACCTATACACAGGTCAAAAACCAGAACATTAGTAGAACCCCAGAAGCCTCCATAATGTTCCCTCCCAATTACGATAGCCCTCTGCTCCCCCAAATCAGCCTCTATGCTTTCTTCTAGCATTGTAATATAATTTTGTCTGTTGCCAAAGTTTATATAAATAAAATCTGGAACTACTGCATTAATTCTTTTCCCTAATATATGTTTGTGAGATTAATCCACTACAATTTGTAGCAGTAGGTCATTAATTTTCTCTGCTGTAAACTATTTCTTTGTATGAATATAACTCAATTTATATGTTCACTCATTGCTGATGGAAATGAGATTGTTTGTAGCTTTGTGGCTATTATGAATAATGCTGAGATCAGTATTTCTGTAACATCTTTTGGTGACTATGGGTATGAGTTTCAATTGCACTTTTACCTAGGTCACCAGGTTTGTTCAGCTTTGATAGATAACACCAAACTGCAGGACTACTTACATACCTTTCTGGGCCCAGTGAAATATGAAGATCCAGAGCCCCTTGTTCAAAAATTAGTAAGAATTTCAAGACAAATACTGGAGCATTAGAACAAGTGGGGGCCTTTTTATCTGTGACTACACAGGGCACTCACCCATAAAGTTGGGCCTGCCAAACCGTATCCCAAAGTACTTGTACCAATTTATATACCTCAGACTTTTTTCATGTCATTTGGATTCATGGAATTGTGAGGCTTACAACAGGGCCACACATCTCATGATTTTAAGAGCAGGCCCTAGAATTCTCTCAGGAGAAAAGTGTTTGGGAAAAGATCTTGTTTGATAAAGCTCATAGAGTAAAGGGAAAGATTCTGAAGGAAAAACCAAGGCAACCAACATGAATACTTGGTTTTATTCATGGGACAATGTGAGCAATGTATTTCCTTCTAAATGGAATAAGAGAGGTGAGTGATAAGGGACAGAGAAGGGGAAGAAAAAAGAGTGATATGAGTTTGGGTGGTGAAGAATGCACATTGGAAGACTTTTATGAATAAGAATTTGTAATATTCAATTTTACTTTGTTTACATTTCCAAATTGTAAGCACTTTTCCCCATCTCCCACAAATAAATTTTCAGGATTGTGTGAGGATAGTTTCTTTGTAGATATTGATAAGGAAGAATGTGCCACATTTAAACAATGCCTTTTTTAAATAGAAAATTAGACAGCATAGAAACAAAATTCCAGCAGAGGCATTAAATTGGAATCCGAGGTGCCTATGTGTCCATATGCCCTTGTGTATTTTTGGAAGAGTTTAGACTTTCACAAAGCATAGAATATGGGTTTCAGCTGATTTCTTTCAAATTAGGGCTTGGGGTGCATGGGTGGCTCATTCGGTTACGCATTCGACTCTTGGTTTTCGGGTCAGGTCATGATCTCACGGTTCATGAGTTCGAACCCCACATCAGGCCCTGCACTGACAGCTGCAGAGCATGCTTGCGATTCTCTCCCTCTCTCTCTGCCCCTCCCTCGATATCTCTTTCGCTCTCAAAAAGAAATGGTAATAAAATCAGGGCTCATAAGCATTATATATAAGTAGTAGTTAATGTACTTCCACATCAGTTGCCAGGCATAATACACACTGCGTTAGTTCACCTCTAAATAAATGTAACATGAAACAGGAAAACAGAACGTGGCCTTTTTGTTAAGATAGAACAGCAATCACTTTAACACTCAAAGGTTCCAATACACTGGTAGACACTGGGATGGCCTATAGATGGGGCAGGATTTCTGCATAAACATGGCCAAACCCAGTGGAGAGACTATAGTGACTAGTGGGATAAGACAGTGTCAACAACTAGTATCAGTTTCATCAGTGATGACCAAAGCAGTAATCAACCAAATCTGATGAAAAGCAATACAATAATACATGTGTGCAGACTGTGGGGGAAGAGAAGAGATGGGGAGAGGAGAGGTTTTTTCGGAGATCTGGGTTCCTCAATAACAAATGAGAGTAACACCCACTAGAACATAAGTTATACACATTTTAGGAGCTTGAGAAGCTTCAAGTTATACTTTTTCTGATGTTGTAGGTTGGTTCTGTTTATACTTCCCAGCTGGAGTTTTTCATTTATCTTTGTATCCTTGGCCTTTCACACAGCACCTGGCACATATTAGTCACTTAATAATGATTGCTAATTACCTGACTGATGAATTAAATGAAGTAATAAACTTTGATAAAGAACCACAGAAAACTGTGCACCAATAAAAGTTATTTGAAATACCTAGCAAA
>CM053573.1:24485503-24527322 GCA_028646485.1 Cryptoprocta ferox
GGCAGCCATACATTTGTGGGCCCATTTCCGGGTTCTCTATTCTGTTCCATTGATCTGAGTGTCTGTTTTTGTGCCAATACCATATTGTCTTGATGATTACAGCTTTGTAATACAGGTTGAAGTCCGGCATTGTAATGCCTCCAGCTTTGGTTTTCTTTTTCAAGATTGCTTTGACTATTCGGGGTCTTTTCTAGTTCCATACAAATTTTAGGATTGTTTGTTCTAGCTCTGTGAAGAATGCTGGTGTTATTTTGATAGGGATTGCATTGAACATGTTGATTGCTTTGGGTAGTATTGACATTTTAATAATATTTGTTCTTCCTATCCAGGAGCATGGAATATTTTTCCATTTTTTTGTGTCTTCTTCATTTTCTTTTATAAGCTTTCTATAGTTTTCAGTGTATAGATTTTTCACCTCTTTGGTTAGGTATTATACGGTTTTTGGTGCAATTGTGAATGGGATCGATTCCTTGACTTCTCTTTCTATTGCTTCATTATTGGTGTATAGGAATGCAACCGATTTCTGTGCATTGATTTTATATCCTGTGATTTTGCTGAATTCCTGGGTCAGTTCTAGCAGTTTTTTGGTGGAATCTTTTGGGTTTTCCAAATATAATATGATGTCATCTGCGAAGAGTGAAAGTTTGACCTCCTTCTGGCCGATTTGGATGCTGGGTATTGGCATTTTTGTACCAGTTCCCAGAACCCCAGGTCCTATAGGATAATATCAAAAGGACCAGATGGTGCCTGCATGAAGATTGGGTTTGGTACAAGAGAAACCCTGAGTTTAAAGGAATCCAAAATTTTTATATTAGGAAGTAGGCATGCCTTTCTTATGATCTCTATCTTCCACAGCCATTCACTATGGACATCCCTGAAAGGATATTCTGGGACAAAGGGCAGTCAGTGCCTCTCTTGTAAGACATATAGAAGCACAATGACCCATGGAAAATTGTCTCCCAATGAACAGAGAAACAAAAATTACTCTTAATTGGAAATAACAAGTGTTGGCAAGGATCTGGTGAAAAAAGAACCCTTATGCACTACTGGTGAGAATGTAATTGGTGCAGACACTATAGAAAACAGTATGGGGGTGACACGGGGAACAAAGTAAAAAAAAAATCAAATTTCCTTACAACTTACAGCTCACTGACACGTTCTTGAGGAAGACAGAGTGATCCTCCTCTTGGAACTCAAATGCCTTGGTGTTGATACTTTGCTAGAGGCAAAAGGCAATCTGAGCTTACATTACCCCAACCTCCATGTTCCTCTAAGTCTCTTTTAACATATAAAAATTCCTTTGGAAACTTTATTTCTAAGCACCCCCACCCCCCACCAGATATATGTTAGCAATCATCCTCCAAGTATATGGCCCACAGATACATCTAAAGGGTCTCATAACTAGGGTCTTACTATACAGTAATAAATGGGTTTTCCTAAGAACAGCTAGCCCCTCAAGGTCCTGAAAACCTTGTTCCCAAATTCATTAGAGATTTACACTATCCCTAATGCCCTCCCAGGTTAAAAGTATATACTCAGTCACCCCTCACAACCCAAGTGCAGCTCTCTCGGCCCACAGGTCCTATCCCCATGCTTTAATAAAACTGCCTATTTGCACCAAAGACATCTCAAGAATTCTTTCTTGCCCATTCACTCTGAACACCAACATTGCCACATCAGAGGTTGCTCAAAAAATTAAAACTAGAAGTACCATATGATCCAACAATTCTACTTCAAAGTATATAACTGAAAAAAACAAAAACACTAATTTGAAAAGATATATGATTCCCTATATTTACTGCAGAATTGTTTAAAACAGCAAAGGTATGGAAATATGAAAACAACCTAATTGTTCACCTATGGATGAGTGGATAAAGAAGATGTACACACACACACACACACACACACACACACACATATATATATACTCTGCCATTAAAAAGAATGAAGTTTTGCCATTTGCAGCAACATGAATGGATCATGGACACTGAGGGTATTATGCTAAGTGAAATAAGTCAGAGAAAGACAAATGCTGTATGATTTCACTTAAGTGTAGAATCTAAAAAGCAAATGAACTAAAAAAACTCATAGAAAATAGTTTGGTAATTGTAAGAGGTGAGGGGGTTAGGGGTGGTGAGCAAAATGAGTGAAGGGTGTCAAAAGCTACAAGCTTCTAGTTGTAAAACAAGTTGTGGGGATGTAATATAGCATGATAACTATAGTTGATAACATCGGATTATAAATTTGAAAGTTGCTAAATAAGTAAATCTTAAATGTTTCATTGTAAGTGGAAAAATAATTATAACTTTGTATGGTGACAGATGGCCACTAGACTTATTGTGGTGATCACTTCACAATGTACACAAATGTTGAATCATTATGTTGTACACCTGAAATTAATGTAATGTTCTATGTCAATTCAGCACAAAAACGTTGATTGAATGAGTAAATGAACTTGAGCACCAATCCAGCATAGATGGTGAAATAAACATTAAATTAAATTAAGTTAAATTAAATTAAATTAAATAATTAAATTAAATTAATAAAACAGGAAATCTTCTGTCCCCAAAGAGACTTCCTTGCCCAGTGGTGTGGGGGCAAATGTTTCACAACCACCCACAGGGTTGGGGGTGGGAGGGTATATTGTTACCTTTGATTTGTAGCATTTTCCAATTTCCTTGATGAAAATATCCCCATCATGACCAACTACCAGCTACTGGTGTCACTGAGTGAAGAGTTTTGGTAAGAGATGCACAGCAGTATATCATTATATAGTATTTCTACCATACAAATACGTGAGAAGTGAGATGATTCACTTTCAGAAATGCCAAATAAAAGCTGTGCTGCCTGGTTAACAATAGGTTTACAACCTAATAGAGATAGGTATGAACCCCATACACACAATGCAATCCCAAACCCTTAGACACTTCACTTCCTGGTTCTTCTTCTCCTCTCCATTTCATGGACTGATTTTCATGGGCTTTGCAATAAGCATGCTCCAAAGAACTTAAGTCTCTGTGTCACCTCAAGGCGTGTACATTTGTTCCAGTCAGACTACTTTTTGCCTTACATGGGCATAAGTGACATCCGGGTAAGGATGTAATCTCTGTAGTACTCAGCCAATGAGGAATCAGGGGAGGGACTTGCATGCTAGGAGATAAATTGCCTGCTGTAATTGCCCCAAGTATGCCTGTCCATCAGACACTGGCTCTTGCAAGAACGTTGATTCAAGCCTCACTTCACTGTGCTCCGAGTCTCCATGTCCCTCCTTTGTTGGGTCAGTGGGCTTATTTCTCACAAATACAGAACACAAAAGTCATCTCAATAGGTGATTTTACTAAATAATAGTAAAATGTAGTGAAATAATTAGGAAGCAAAGAGTTTTGAGTGTATATTAGTTTTTAAAATAATTTAATTGCAGGTTTATATGGTTTTCTAAAATTTATTTTGAGAGAGAGAGAGAGTACATGTGAGTAGGGGATAGGGACAGAGAGAGAGAGACAGAGAGAGACAGAGAATCCTAAGCAGGCTCCATGCTCAGTGCAGAGCCCGATGTGGGGCTCAATCTCAAGACCCTGGGATCATGACATGAGCCAAAATCAAGAGTCAGATGCTCAACCAGCTGAGCCAACCAAGCACACGTGGTTTTATTTTTAATAATGTCTGTGCTTAACAACTGGCTCATAAGAATTCTTGAAAAGTTAACTATCAGCTCTTTTAAAGAAGTTCAAGCCAGCTTTACTGCACCACAGTCCTTACCATTTTTCTCTCCTACCCTCTCCCAGTCTTTGGAATCACTCTTATTATTCCAATCCCACTGCACCTTATTTCCAGATCTCCTATTTCTCTCAAACTTGGCTTCTTATCCTGCTCCTCAAAGCTGAGCTTTGCCTCACTTCTTTCCACCATGCCCCATGAAGCACCATTCCTGAAAACCTTCAGGTATGTACTTCCTGCCCTTCCCAGCCCTTCTCCCCACCAAAACATACACATTCTTGCACACAGAAGCACCCTAGGGAGGGATCTAGGCAATTCCAGTCTTCCTCAGTAATCAAGACTACAGCAGGGAGATGGCCACTGGATTCCCAAGTGATAGCTTTAAATACTTCTTCTCATAGAATCATTGTCTCACTTTTTGTTAGGTTCTATTCCTTTTGGTGCCATGTTTTAAGTACTTCATGTACTATAATAGGGGTTTATAAACAAACCTGAGATGTTAATCTCTCTTCTTCTGTGAAAAAAAAAAAATTTCCAAATTTAGAAAAGAACTTTGGGAACATACTCAAATAGTAGACTGCTCTATATACAGTAGACCCCCCCACTTTATCTGTGGGGGATGTGTTCCAAAACCCCTAGTGGATACCTGAAATGACAAATAGTACTGAACCCTATATACACTATGTTTTTCTTATATATACATACCTAAGATAAAGTTTGATTTATAAATGAGGCACAGTAAAAGATTAACAATAATAAAATAGAACAATTATAACAATATACTGTAATAAAAGTTATGTGAATGTAGTCTCTCTCAAAATATCTTATTGGGCTTTATTCACCCTTCTCACTATGATGTGAGATGATAAAATGTTTTTGTGATGAGATTAAGTGAGAGGAATGACACAAGCATTGAGACATAGCGTTAGGCTACCACTGACATCAGAAGGAGAATGAATCATCTGCTTCCCAACCGTGGTAGACCATAACTGAAACTGTGTCAAGTGAAACTGTGCACAAGGGGGGACTACCGTATATGTGTATGCTTTTCATTTTTTAAACTATGTCCACCAGAGGGCACCAAAAATTTTCATATAGTGAAATATATTTACTCAATACAGAAAGTAAGAGCAAACCTGTATCATTACTTGCTGATAAATTTTTTTTAATGTTTATTTACTTTTGAAGGAGTGAGAAACAGAGCGCCAGCAGGGGAGGGGCAGAGAGAATGAGGAAGACAGAATCTGAAGCAGGCTCCAGGCTCCGAGCTGTCAGCACAGAGGCCAATGCGGGGCTCAAACCCACGAGCTGTGAGATTATGACCTGAGCCAAAGTTGGACACTTAACTGACTGAGCCACCTAGGCAACCCTCGTTACTTGCTGATAAAATGGAAACTATTAGAGTCGTAGATAGCAACATTATTTCTAGTTTATATGGGGGGGGGGGGAACCTAGTTGATTTTACTTCTCAAGACTAAAAAAAAAAAATGCATTAATGTATGAACATTCTTATTTTAGAGAATTTCAATATTACATCATCATAAGACTGAAATTTCATTTTTTACTTGAAAGCCTCAATATTAACTTTCATAGTAGTTGAATCTCCAGTTGGTTACTCATTAATCCATTTAACATATATTATTGGAAAACGTCTCATGTTCAAAACATTATACTAGCAATTGCCACTCCTGAGGCATAAATAATTCAAAAATGATTGCCCACCTGTGTCAGCCAGGATTCTCCATAGAAACAGAACCAATGAAGTGTGTGTGCGTATGTGTGTGTGTGTGTGTGTGTGTGTGTGTAAAGAGATTTGTTGTAAGGAACTGGCTTATGCAATCATGGAGGCTGGCAGTCTGAAAGTGGTAGGGGAGGTTGACAGGCTGGAAATTCAGGAAGGAAATGATGCCACAGCCTTGAGGAAGAATTTCTTCTTTAGGAAACCTCAGGTTTTGCTTTTTAAGGTCTTCAATTGATTAATGAGAGGCCCATCCATATTATCAAGGTTAATGTCCTTTACTTAAAGTCAACTGATTGTAGATGTTAACACATCTACAAAATGCCTCCACAGTAACAACTAGATTAGAAGGTTTTTTCTTTTCCTTTTTTTTTTTTAAGTAGGTCTCATGACTAGTTCAGAGGCCAACATGGGGTTTGAACTCACAACCTGAGATCAAGAGATGAGATGAAAAGTCAGATGCTCAACCAACTGAGCCACCCAGGTGCCCCAGCTAGATTAGAGTTTAATTAAGTAACTGGGTACTATAGCTTAGCCAAGTCGACCCATAATTTAACCATCATATTGTGCTAAAACATTCTTCTCTTGAGATTATTTCCAAAGAAACACTTTTTTGAAAAGTTTACCAGAAATCGAGTTCTCAGCTCCATTGTGACAAATGTATCCATAATGCTTTAAATTGACAGAGATATTGCTTTGGGAAATCTGCTCACCAGGATCCTTTCTAGTTCATGTCATGACACAGGACATGGACACAATCCAATATGAGTAGTGACAGAGGGGAGGGGAGGCTCTGTCCTATGCTCACAATTCAGGGACCAGGGTCATTCCTGCCCAAGGTCCCATCCTTATGTGTTTCTCTGGAGTCCTCCCCAATTAGCCAGGGAATAAAAGAGAATTGCACATGGAAAGTTCTCTACACCAGTCTGGAAATGGTGCCATCATTCCTGCTCCCTCCCCACTCTCCAGACACTCACACCGTTATATCTACCTATAAGGGAGCCTAGAAAATGTAGTCTACCTGGGGGCTCAGGAATAAGAAGACAATACAAGTGGTTGAGGAGTACAGACATCTTTATCACAATTGGTATCTTATTTTACAGAGATTTGGGGACACAACTGAAAAACAGAAAGAAGGAATAACCCATCCTGAGAAAAGTGAGCACAGAAAACTATGCACATAAATCTTGAGATCAAAACCATGTCTCTCTCTTAAATTCTTTCTCCCCATGGAAAACAAATAGTCAAGATGGTAAAGTAAAGTTGAAATATGAGGCAACTTAATGTCAGAAACTGAGTTTTAAGAAGACAGTCACAGAATTATTCTATATGTGGGCACCATGGCATTAACAATAGAAATACAGGACCAATAATGCCTGCAAAAGCCAGGCCGAAGTCCAGGGATGATGCACAAACCTGGGATGGGTTTATTAGCATGGTGGACTTGCTCCTCCTGTCTACCTATCCATCTCCCTCTCCCCTGTCCTTCTCCTTCAACAAGTATCTCCAATTATGTCTGTTTCATGAAACCTTTTTGCTGCAGGTCACACTAATTTCTTTCAATTTGTATCTTACCGCCTCTCTAGCTAATATGAAATATTTTGGGTTGTAACAATTCTTTCTTTTGTGTTTTTATGTAATTAGAACAATTATTCAAAGTTCAGGAACACAGCTAGTCTCTTTTGTATACCGCATGCTTAAGTCAAGGTTGGCACTTAAAAAGCGATGAATAAATATTTGTTACTTGCTGGCTTCCATTTCTGGAGTTGTGTAGGAGGGATGTTTCCTGAGAATGCATGGATCTTAGTTGGGAATAGGAAATGCGTGAGTTCTCCTCCAGCATACTCTCACAGACAAGACTAGTCAGACTTACTAAGGGATTGAGCATCGCCACTTTAATAATGTGCTGAAGACTTTCTTTTCAATCACATTTACTTTTCTCCCCCCTCAAACTCTCTCATATAGACTTCGTGATGTTGCAAAAAGGTAGATATGGTCTAATTCCCCCCAGATTGAAATGAGTTATGGCAAAGGCAGTACTCTGGGCAAATGACTGATTTCCAGGTTTTCCCAGATTGAGAGAGCTATTTTCAGGTAGTGTCTTCCCAGTCCAGTTACCCACAACAACAGGTTGCGGGTAACTTTAACTCTTAAAGAACTTTGAGACAATAAAAGGGGTTAATTTAGATAGGACGGATCTGCACTGTACAATAAAAATGATACTTCATTGAGCAAGGCATCCCATTATATGGACATGTGGCAAAGGAAAATGAATAAATTCTATGGATCATGAAACACTGAGGTTTCTGAGCTGCTTCCTGTGGCTGGTATCAGCGGAAACGTACCCCTACTTCGGTTGGTCCTACTAGTGACCCCAAAGCATCCTAGTCTGTTGGAGTCAAAGAATATTTATCACACACCTTCTATTATACCTGTCCATGCTTTTGTCTGTTGAGCCAATGAGACCTATTATGCGTAAGTTAAAACTTAGAAGCCATTAACATACATCTTTGAATATTTGAATTAGAACAGACCTCAGAAACAATCCAGTCTAATTATTTTTGGTTTTTCCCCAATTCCCTATGCCTACTATTAGACCATCTCTGAAAACACCTGTGCAGCTGTCAAATATGGACTTCAGGATGACTCCCAAAGGGAAGTTTTCCATGACTCATCCACCATTAATAAACACAAAACTCCACCTAGATTAGTTTCCCCTGATATGTGTTCTCTTACAACCTTGTATTTCTCCTTCATATGCCTCATCCCAAACACAGTTAAATACTTGTACAATTATTTGTTTTAAAAAAGACACTTATTTCACTTATTTTACTATATAGTTCACTAATAACATGAATATAGTAATTATTATATACTGAAAACAAATAATATATGTCACAGAGAGAAATCCTAATATTAATTTCCAATATTTTCTTCAAGGTATTTGGTGAAAATGTCTTTACTCAGGGATGATTTAGAGAATCATCACTATTGGGGTTCAGTCCAGGCCCTATTTCTCTTATCTGTTTATCCAATTTCTGCATCCTTTCTGTTGGAAGCCACACACTGTGGTTTTACAGGCATGCTCCAGAGTTTACTTCCTTCTAGCAAAATCGTTATTCTTACTATCTGCTGATGGGATTGCTCAATGTTCCATTTAGATCTGCTTTTAATAGTTATGCTGTGACAGTGGGTGCTTTCCCTGGTCTCCACTATATTTACAAAATGCCATCTTGTACTTGTCTCTGTTCTGAGTCCTCTGTGTCCCATGGGGAACATCCATACCATAGATCTGTACTATGTTGAGGTGACAGAGAGGACTTTATTTTCATCACAATGAAGAGGAAGAAAAACTACTAGTGAGAGCAGACTTGAAGAACCATCATGGAAAGTAATAGGATGCCTTGCTTACTGCCCCTGAAATAGCATCAAAGTTGAACCTAGAATTTGCAGTGGAGTTTTTAATTCTATCATGCTCAATAGCAAGTGGGTCACATTAGCATGTGTTATACTTTTCAGTATATCTATGGGCAATCTGGAAAATTATCAGGAAAAAATTATTTCTGAAATGCATATAAAAATTAGCGGCAAATGCAGAATACCAGATATTTCAGAGGAAACTTTTCTTCTACGCTTGTTGATTTGGTGTTTCTGCTTTCTCAGATTTTTCAACTGAGGTATCTCAGCTGTTTTCTCAGGAGAAAAGAAGCATTTCATATTTTCATAAATTATCTTTATAATATATAATAAAGACTACAAGTGTTTGGTCTCAATAAATATGAGTTTGCAATACTCAAGGGTGAAGACACGTGCCATCACACTCTGAAGTAAAGAGAATCACGGTACACTCATGACAAATGTGTTTCTCTCCTCACTTATCTCTGGTTAATGGTTTGGCACATTTTCTAACATTAATTCAATTACTGTACAATCCCAACCAGGTCAAAACCACAGAGTTCAATTTGACATAAATCAGTTATAGCTTCACTCTGTTTTATAACATACTAAAACTTTCATCTCAACAAGCCCTCCTACAAATCCATGTCAAAGGTCATAGGTGAAATCAGACAAGCTATTTATCCCAACTATTTAAAAAACAACTCTAAATGCATCCCATGACCTGGGTCAAAAGCACTAATTGCTACAGGAAAGATGACATGCCTTAATTGATTTACAAATCTTACAGGAAGCAGTGATAAATAGAGCCTTTCTTATGCCACTTACAATATCATGAATTTTCACAAGATATTCACAGGCTTTTGACTAAATGAGTTTAAACTGTCATTTAAATAACATCTTTCATGGTGAGAATCATGTTGTATAATGTGCTGTAATTACGATTCATCATTCAAATATAGAAATTTAGCTCATTTAACAGCACCTAATCAAGATCAATACTACATTTGTCACTGCCTTTATTTCCACCTTTGTCAAAACCAACAAGTGCAATAGTACATGCACTCAAGCATTTAACAAATGTGTTGTAAGGATTTTGTCTCAGAGTAACTGACTACATTTCATGAATCACTTTGCTTCTAAAAGACCATTTTAAGTCTCTAACATAAGCATGATGTACTACATGCTATGGATAAAATGAAATGAAAATCAGAGATATGATCCATTGTATTGGTCAAAGTTCTCCAAATAAACAGAACTAGTAGGATATATGTATATATAAAGAGATCTATTGGGCACCTGGGTGGTTCAGTCAGTTGAGCCTCCAACTCTTGATTTCTGCTCAGGTCTGGGATCAAGCCCTGTGCTGGGCTCCATACTGAGCTTGGGACTTGCTTGGGATTCTCTCTCTCTTCCTCTGCCCCTCTCCCCAACTCATGCTCTCTCTCTCTCTCTCAAAATAAATAAATAAATAAATAAATAAATAAATAAGATCTATTTAAGAAATTGGCTCTTAAGACTATAGAGGCTGAGAAGTCCCAAAATATGCAGTCATCAAGACCCAGGAGGGCCAGTGGCATAAATTCCAGTCTGAGCATTGGTAGCCTCCAGACCAATGAAGAGCCAATGTTTCAGTTCATGTCTGCAGGCAGAAAAAGACCAAGGTCTCAGCTTAAAGCAGTCAGGCAGAAGGAGTTCCCTCTTACTCAGTTTTTGTTGTTGTTGTTGTTGTTGTTGTTCTCTTTAGATCTTTAATTATTTGGATGAGACCCACCTACATTTTGGAGTCTATTGATTCACATACATGCTAATTTCATCCAGAAACACCCTCACAGACACAGCCTGAACAATGTTTGAACATAAGTATGGCACCCCAGTGATCCAGTCAAGCTGACACATAGAATTAACCACTACACTCATATACACAAAAAGCCCATTATTTAGGGAATACAACAAACACAATAAGTAGTGTAAGCAATGACAAAATGACATATAATTAAGTGCTAAATTGAATGATAATGTCTGTAATTCCTATAGAACTTCAGAAAGAAAAAAATCAGATAATTTCGCATTCACTAACTGTATAGTGAATATGTTTTCGTTTGTCTACAAGCTATTAAGTCCAAAGAATTAAAGAGTAAATAAGGGCAGATTGATCACCAACAAAAAGAAACAAAAAATAAAATGCCTACAATGACTTAAAAACACATACACACATGCACACACACACAAGCACAGATATGAGGAAGAAAAATAACAGACTGCTTCAGTATTTTCCTGTATGAATCTTGATAACATTTTATACCTCAGTGTGAAAGATTGCTTTAGCTGAGAAAAAAAGGCTTTTGATACCACATATTCCCAAAACACCTGCCAGTCTTAAGTTTTTCAGCAAATAAGTCAGCCTGCTGGGAATTCTTGGGTTATAATTTTTATATTCATAGCTTCTCAAAACTTTTTAGAGGTTTTCAGCAGAACAGGAAAAGCGGGTGATGCCAAGTCAAATGATCTCTGAGAGTATCAGATATTATTCACTGCCTTAGTTTGCTACCCACTACCCACCAGATTCTACTCTTTTACAGCAGTACTTTAATGGAAGAAGTACGAGGAATTATTTCATATTCAGTTATTTCCCCAAGGATTACACAATGAGGTGGAAGCAATTTCATTGGCCAACCTTAATAGCAGTTTTTACTAGGAACTAATAATAGAAATCATTATACAGATTTTGACAATCTCTCTGTTTCTTAAGGATATGAATCCCCATAGCCTCAGAGTTATTGAAATGTCTACAGTTAGAAACTAATTACCTTCCTTCAGTTTTTTTTTTATTGTATTTGTTATGTCGAAATACAATAGTTGTTTCCTGTTATTATACTCCACCAATTCTAAATCAACTTTCCAATTTGACATAACCACAGTTTCTAGCAAGGTTCAATAACCTAGAACAGGCTAACTGAATGCCCCCTTTCTGACAACAAGAACAGCAAAATTTACTCCATTTATCTCAACTCTGTCAGTACCCTTATGACAATGATTTTCTGAATGGTCATTCCCTTAGCTGGGATCTGACAGACAGAAACTGTTCTTTCTCTTAAAATTTTCCTATCATTTAGAGCAGCCTCTCTCAACCACAGAAGACTAGACATGAGCAAATGGAACTTTTCTTCCATGACCAAGGGTTGGTATGTAAGAGATCCTGGAGTTCCCATGGCCCAAATGAGTTGCCTCGGAGCCTTGGTGTTGAAATATTTGAAGGATCCAGTATCAGGAGAGATAAACCACAAAACCCAGGAAAACCCACACAAGTGGAAGGGACTATAGACTTCAAGAGGAGATCCCAGCAGGAACCCAAGTAGACAAGGTGAGACTACCTATACCCTGTGGAAATCAGCTGAAGAAATTCAGGCACTGAACAAGCTAATCACTCAACAGAGACCAAGAATAGAGAAGTAGTCCAATGCCAGAAGACTACCTCCACACTACATTAAACAATTCAATATTCTCACAGAACAAATATGCCATCTTGGAAAAAAGAAGAAAGAGGAAACCTCATAAGAGGTGGGGAGAAAGAGTCTTAACAGGGAGATTACATTTTGAACTGATCATCTATTTTATTCTTCCATTCCCCCAAAGATTAATCACAAAAATTGAATCAATCACAAAGAAACACTTGTTAAACCAGAAGAGGTTGAGTCACCTCTAACAGGGAATTTAAGTGTTTCCTACCATACTCATGCTCCCACTAGCTGCAGAACTGGAGTATCCAAAGCTACATAAGATCAATGATAGCAAATAAAAGCAGCAGCGTATTTTGTACAAATTTGTATTGTACTATAAATTTTAATTCCAAAATGTAGAAATGAATAAGATGTAGTTCATGTCTTCCGTGAACTCACACTCTATACAGGGAAAATGCCATAAAAACATAGTGTGATACATGGAACAATAAAAATATGTCTGAGTGCAAAGTTAGCACAAAGGAAAGATTGTTAAAAAACATGCAACCTAAGAGGAGGATAAGAAAAGACTTCCTGGAAAAGTAAGCTAGGTTGGATTTCAGAGGTTGAATAGGAGTTTATCACACATTGGAAAGAGTTCCCTGTAGGTAAATAGAAAATGTTACAGAAATGTGAAAAAGTTAAGAATGTTAGGTTATTTTCACGAGATCATAATATAAAAACTTAATTTTCAGACAGAATTCCATTCACTGGTAACTGATATTACAGCTTTAGAGAATAAAAACTACTTTTGTTTCAAGATGTTAAAATTCTATTTTTTAAAATATTTAATAATGTATTCAGTGTAATGGAGAAAAAAACTATAGTATTGTTCAACCACTAAAAGTTAGAAGTGACATTTCAAAGATAAATTTGTAAGATTATTGTTCTTGTCCTCAATCCAGAAAATATACTCCAGATGGTTACAAATGTTTATTTCTAAGATGTAAAAAAATGAGATCTGTTTCCACTTTTTCCAGTCTCACAATCTTTTATAATTTCCAGTTTTAAAGAATTACAAGTCTCTATACAGGAAGTGCTTGATGTCACTAGTTAAATATATTATTTTGAAGCATCTTCTCAACAACTCTTAAAAATGTTTATCCTAATGATTTTCTGTCCTATTGACAGTACTGAATATTTTTAAAGTCATTATGTTTTATATTCTTTATAATTCTTGCTCAAAGACTATAATGCACTACTTTCTTTAAGTGGTAGTTTATAAACCAGTTACATTTCAAATAGTCTCAATAGTATTTTTATTGGCTACTTTTTTTCAGGTGGAATTCAAATATTAGGCTGAAGAATACAATCTTGATTTCATAGGAAAAGAAGCACTTTTAAACTGTGTCCAAAACTGTGGGAGCTGATCTTATAAATACAAGGTATGACCTGAAAGATTCCAGGAAGGACCTCCTGCCCAAGTATATTTCATTTACTTGCCAGGGCACCAAGGACGCTCTACTGATGAGTCATGGCTTTGAATTTCAAAGACTTCTTGATCATCATTAGTCCTGTATTAAGTCGCCAGCACCCTGTTAGGGCTAACATTGAGATATTTTCAAAGAATAGCTTCCAAGAACATTTTCCAGCAAGTGTTTGGTACATGATAAAGGAATTCTATGCTCAAATAAGGTTGAAAAATACTAATCAGTATTTTTCTTAGAGAGTCACAATATATATTAGTGCATGAAAAGCTCTGAAAAGACCAACAATTAGGAAAAAAATCTTACTTTTAAAAACTCAGCTATTCCAAAATTCAGTTGACAACGGGACTCTTCTGGCTCCTATGAAATAATAATTGTAGTTGAAAGCCAGAAACCAAAAGTTAAACAAAAAGGGGGCAATTAAGTTGGAGCCAGAAAGGAGTATTCAGATGGCTAAGTGAACTGAATGGCACCAATGGCATGAATATGGACTGTTCCCAAAGGGAAAAAAATGAATGTATTCAGCTCTTTTCTGTGGACAGGTCCTAGGGATGACCCAGTACTTCAGGCAGATCAAATTTATTTGGTCTGGACAGCTTTTATTTAATGGAGGTGGGTCTTAATAGAATCACCTCTTATTAAGATGCATTTTAAGGTTATGTCACCATTATCTAAAGACAACACAAGAGACCACTGTAAGAAATCCATTCCTGCACTTACTATGAGGAGAAAGTCAAGAACATTGTCTACTGTCTCATTTAATGCCCCTTATATGAAGCACCACATTGAAAATGCTTTTTGGAACTTAGTGCTAGAAACAGTTTGTCTTCCCTAAGGAACTGAGATACTTCCTTTTTTCCCTGAAAAGAAGTATTCAGTCTTTTTACTTGCTTTGACTACCAGGAAACCCAAAGCTAAATGTCAGAGCAAATAAACAACCATATAGGCCTATAAGGGCTGAATGTTTGGGATATTCTTCCTGCTTTTATTGATACCTCTTCAGTCATGACCCTCTATTTCTCATTCCCCATTAGATTATTGTCTGTGCTTACGATAAACCACCACTGGTTTATCCAAAGGCCATTTGAGAATATGAGAGAGGAAGGTGAAGAGATGGAAAGATAAATAAAGACAGACAAACAGAAATAACTGGCTCCCACAAGACCTATACAGAACAGAACACCAATACCTTACATGGGATCTGGAATGTTAATGCCTAGTTATTTTAATTTTTTAAGTGAAAATATCTTTCCAGTTTGTATTTTCCCCCATCAAGATCTCCAGGGATATGTTTCTTACTGAGAGATAGGTCTAGGATACTAAGGACAAGTTAAAGCTGCCAGCTCCCACCAGTGCTTGGGTTGAAGGAATTCTCTTGTAGGTGGACTAAGGAGTAACCTTGGAGTGGCAGTGAGGACATATCAGAGACAGGCCAGGACCCTGACAGGTAACTCCTAGGGGGACTCTCTTACGGATCTGCAAAGGATTGAGAGTGAGTTCACCTCTTCTGCAGAAAACAGGCTCATCCACCTGTTTAAGGGAAACTTAGGATGAGGCATGACAGAAGACACACACACACACACACACACACACACAGAGCTAATGTGTTTGAGTGATAGGGAATGAATTTGGAAAGAAATGCCATATCGTCTATTCAAAATGCATTTTGTATTAAGGAGAAATTGTAGGACAAGTATTTGTGTTCTAAGGGGCTCAAAAATATGTTAATATATATTTGATTGGTCACATATAGAAATCACATTTAGGTATGGTTCCTGAATAACATTGCCAACTTATTATTCAACAATAAGCTGAACCACTGGTATTTTAATGTTATAACTCAGAAGTTAACCACCACCCTCACTCCTGAGGGACTGGTGGACAGAGAGTAAGAATACCAGAATCTATGGCATTGAACAAGCTATTATAGGAGGATTGATTCTGATTGTGGTTTTCCAAGGACACAATTGTGGCCTGGTCTGAAGGGCACCTTATATGTAACACCTTGTGGGGCAACTATTCTGAGGAAATTACTGGAGAGGGGGATAGTATTCCACTTGTATAATTTTCCCAGTGGAAACTACACTGATTCATTCATCCCAACAAACACAGAGAGTTTTCCATGTCTTGGATTTGTCTGTTGTCTCTTAGCACTTGATACGCCTTTCTTTCTCCTCAGGAAACTCAGGGCCTCTGTGGCTTTTTCCACATCACACTATATGTGTATGCCAAATTCTCCAGTCTGCCCTTAAACCCACTTGGCTCGACATCTTACTTAACCACTGCTCTTATCATTCCAGTGCTATGGGGGATGCAAGGCTTCTCTAGGACAATGATATTCTCTCCATGGCGCTCCTAGGAAAGCAAGATAAAGGCTGTCTCTCCTCTCAATTTCACCAATAGCTCAGACATTCCGATCCCCAATCCTATTCCATTAAGATCTAAAACTTGAGAGGGAGAGGGTGCCTCAACCCTTTCTTAGAAATTCACACCAGCCACTAACCCTCTTGCTCCCTTTATTCTAAAGCTCCACTCATCTACCAAGAATGTAAAACAAAAACAAAAACTCTCCTCTTTATGTCAGAAGGAAACTGGCCTTGGGGCGCCTGGGTGGCTCAGTCGGTTAAGAATCTGGCTTCGGCTCAGGTCATGATCTCACGGTTCGTGGGTTCGAGCCCCGCCTCGGGCTCTGTGCTGACAGCTAGCTCAGAGCCTGGAGCCTGTCTTCAGATTCTGTGTCTCCCTCTCTCTCTGACCCTCCCCTGCTCGCACTGTCTCTCTGTCTCTCAAAAATAAATAAAAAACATTAAATTTTTAAAGAATTTTTAAAAATAAATTTAAAAAAAGAAGGAAACTGGCCTTGAGTCTGTTCTCTCCTACACTCCTGTTTACAGATAAATTCTATCTACTATTTCTTTAGGCTTTGACCACTGATGCTAAAAATCCTGCTCTGGGGAGATTCAGGAAAACATTCTGGCTCAAGAATTAGGCTTTTCACTGGAAACTCAGGCTTTCCATTATACCTCAGTAAACTGGGGGGATAAAAAGAAAACTTAGGTTTTCAAGATCTTTATCACTGCTATGGGTTTCAAATAATCAATTGACTTCTTTTTCTAAGGCTAAATCTGTTCTTCCTCTTAAATAATGGATGCCACTGCCTGAAATGGTAATGACCATGGAACATTGAAAAAAGAAGGGTGGAAATGGAAAAAAATCTCAGTTTTTAAAACCTCCAAATGTTATCCTGAGACAAATGCAATTATGATTACGTAGTACCTATCTCACACATATAAGCCCTCTTCAAAGTCTGAGGTTTTTTTTTATTGATATACAATTAGCATACAACATAGTATAAGTTGTATATGATGTATATAGATTTGATACATTTATATATCACAATATGACTACCACCCAGCTAACACTTCCATTACATCACACAATTATCATTTCTTTTCTGTAGTGGGAACAATTAATATCTAGTCTCTTAGAAAATTTGAAGATTATAATACAATACTGTTTCCTTAATCACTATCCTGTGCACTAGCATTAGATCTTCTACCTACTAACTGCAAATTTGTACCCTTAAGCAACACCACCCGAACTCCTCCACCTATCAGTCCTTGGTAACCACGATTCTACTTTCTGTTTCTACATGTTCAGTTTTTATATAAACTTTTTATTTTTTTAATGTTTATTTAGTTTTGAGAGAGAAAGACAGACAGGGAACAAGCAGGGGAGGGGCAGAGAGAGAGGGAGACACAGATTCGAAGCAGGCTCCAGGCTCTGTCAGCTCAGAGCCCAACACGGGGCTCAAACCCAGGAACCACGAGATCATGACCTGAGCTGAAGTCGAACACTTAAATGACTGAGCCACCCAGATGCCCCAGGTGCCCCTATAAACTTTTTATTGAGGTATAACTCATATACAGAAAAGCACACAACCTGTGAATGTACATCTTGCTGAATTTTTACTATGTGAATACAGCCTTATCACGGCCATAAGGCAGAAAGTAAAACATGACAAGTATCCCACCTATACTCCCAAGAGAAACTGACATAATGACTTTTATCACCACCCATTAACTTTGCTAGTTTTTGAATTTTTTATAAGTGGAACCATAAACTGTGTTTTCCTGGCTGCTTTTTTCCCCTCAAAAGTATGTATGCCAAATTCATTCCACAGTGTTGCACAGGGCAGTAGCTAATTCATCATGACACTGTAGATTTTATTATATAACTATATCACAATTTATCCATTCTACTGCTGAGGGACATTTTGGTTGTTCCCAGTTTAAAGCTATTGTGAACAAACTTGCTGAGAACATTCATATACAAATTTTTTGTTGCACATATGTATGTAGTTTTGTTGGTGTACAACTAGGAATAGTACTACTAATTCATAGGGTTATGTGCTTAGCTATATAATAGACCTTGCCAAAAAAATTTCTGAAATGGTTCTACCAATTTGAACTCACTAGTAACACTGAGAATTTTAACTGTTCTACATCTTCTTCATCAACACTTAATATTAGCAATCTTTTTAATTATAGCTGTTTCAATGAATATATAGTAGTATCTTCTTGTGTTAAAATTTGCATTTCCCTAATGTCTAAGGTAGCATTTCATGTGCTTCTTTGCCACTTGGCAATACTTTTGTGAAGTGCTTTTAAAGTCATTTGTCATTTTTATTAGGTTTCTATCTCTGATTTATAAGAATCCTTTACCAGACATACATATTGCAATTATCTCCTTCTGCTCCTTGACTTGCCTTTTTACACTTCTTAGAGAGGTATTTTAATAATTGAAATTCAATCAGTCTACAGAAATCTGTTGCATTTCTATACACCAATAATGGAGCAGCAGAAACAGAAATTAAGAAAACAATCCCATTTACAACTGCACGAAAATTAATATGATACTAGGAATGAACCTAACCAAAGAGGTGAAAGACCTGTACTCTGTAAACTATAAAACACTGATGAAAGAAATTAAAGAGACACAAATAAATGGAAAGACATTCCATGCTCATGTACTAGAACAAATATTGTTAAAATGTCTATACTACCCAAAGCAATCTACATATTTAATGCAATCACTATCAAAATACCAACAGCATTTTTAACAGTCCTAGAACAAATAATCCTAAAATTTGTATGGAACCACAAAACACCCCACACAACCAAAGCAACCTTGAAAAAGAAAACCAAACTGGAGGCATCACAATTCCAGATTTCAAGTTATATTACAAAGCTGTAGTGCTCAAAACAGTATGGGACTGGCACAAAAGTAGATACACAGATCAACAGAACAAAAAAGAAAATCCAGAAATAAACTCATAATTATATGGTCAATTAATCTTTGACAAATCAGGAAAGAATATCCAATAGGAAAAAGATAGTATCTTCAAAAAATTGTGCTGGGAACACTGGACAGCAACAAGCAAATGAATGAAACTGGACCACTTTCTTATACCATACACAAAAATAAATTCAAAATGGATTAAAGAGCTACATGTGAGGCCTGAAACCATAAAAATCCTAGAAGAGAGCACAGACACTAATTTATCTGGCATCCACTGTACCAACTTTTTTCTAGATAGGTCCCCTGAGATAAGGGGAAAATAAATTATCAGGACCACATCAAAATGAAAACCTTCTTAACAGCAAAGGAAACTATCAACAAAAATTAAGGGCAACTGACAGAATGGGAGAAGATATTGCAAATGATCTATCTAATTAAGGGTTATTATCCAAAATACATAAAGAACTTATACAAATCAGCACCCAAAAAACAAATAATCCCTTTTAAAAAATGGGCAGAAGACATGAACTGACATTTCTCCAAAGAAGACATCCAGATGGCCAACAGACACATGAAAAGAGACTTATCATCACTTATCATCAGGGAAATCAAGTCAAAACTACAATGGGATATCACCTCACATCTGTCAGAATGGCTAAAATCAAAAACACGTGAAACAACAGGAGTTGTCCAGTATGTGGAGAAAGAGGAACCCTCTTACACTGTTGATGGGAATGCAAATTGGTGCAGCCACTCTGGAAAACAGTATGGAGTTTCCTCAAAATGTTAAAAATAAACTACCCTACTATCCAGCAATGACACTACTGGGTATTTACCCAGAGAATACAAGAACATTAATTCAAAGGGATATATGCACCCCTATATTTATAGCAGCATTATTTACAATAACCAAGATATAGAAATAGCCCAAGTGTCCATGGATTGATAAATGGATAAAGATCTGGTGTATATATATATATATATACAATGGAATATTATTCAGCTACAAAAAAAGAATGAAATTGCCATTTACAACAATGTGGGTGGAGCTAGAGAGTATAATGCTAAGTGAAATATGTCAGTCAGACAAAGACAAATGCCATATGATTTCCTTAATATGTGGAATTTAAGAAACAAAACAAGTGAGGGGTGCCTGGGTAGCTCAGTTGGTTGAGCATCTGACTTCGGCTCAGGTCATGATCTCACTATTCGTGTTTTCAGGCCCTGCATTGGGCTCTCTGGTGTCTGCTCAAAGCCCACTTCAGATCCTGTCTCCCTCTCTCCCTGCTCCTCACCTCCTCATGCTTTCTCTCTCCCTCTCTCAAAGATAAACATTAAAAAAAAGAAAAAAACAAATGAGCAAAGGGGAAAAAAGAGAGAGAGAGAGAGAGAGTGACAGGCCAAGAACATACTCTTAACTATAGAGAAAAAACTGATGGTTTCCAGAGGGGAGGTGAGTGTCGGGATGAGTGAAATAGGTGATGGGGATTGAGGAGGGCACTTGTTGAGATGAGCATATGGTGATTAAAATAAAACCTTCCGAAAATTTGAAGTTCTTAAATTTAATGCAGTTGAAATTATCAGTCTTTTCCTTTATGGTTAGTGCTTCTCATATTCTCTTAAGGAATCTTTGCCTACTACAATGCCACTAAGACAATCTCCTATGTGATATTCTCAAAGCTTTATTATCTTATGTTTCACACTAAGATACAATCCACCTGGAATTAGTATGTGTGTATCATGTATAGTGCTAGTCAAGATTAAATTTTTTTCCATATGGATATCTAATTTACTCAGTACCATTTATTTAGGAAACTGTATTTTTCCCACTGTGTTATAATAGGATACTTTTGTCCTAAGTCATGTGACCATATACATATGAAGCTATTTCTGGGCTCTTTATTTCATTCCATTTATTCTCAGTAATACTTTTGTCTTGGTTTCTAACCACCTCCCCTCATTTAACTATCTCCTTATTAGGTCTTACCTTAAATATTACTTCCTCAGGGAAGCCTTTTCCAAATTAGCCATAGCCACCATCTTTCAGGCTCCAACAAACTGTTCATTTCATTTGTATCATTCATAATCCTATTAGGCACATTCTGATAGGCCCATTCTATTTAACAAATGAATCCTCTATACCCTAAGCTCCAGGAGAAAGAGACTATGTCTGTCATGTTCGAGGCAGGATTATTCCTGGTTCACAGGAAGTGCTTAGTAATCCAGGTTTGTTTTGTTTTGTTTAACTCAGTAACCACTCAGTCTATTATTTCTTCATTGCCCTTAGCAAGTGTTTCTTCTTCAAATGTTGGTGTCAGCAAAGTTCCTGCCTTAACTTGTTGGCCCTCTTTCCCCACCCTCTATCTAAAGGCAATCTTGGGGTACCTGGGTGGCTCAGTGGGTTAAGTGTCCAATTCTTCATTTCAGCTCAGGTCATGATCTCACAGTTTTGTGAGTTCCAGCTCCATGTCAGGCTCCGCACTGGCTCTGCCTGACCCTTGGGATTCTCTCTCTCTCTCTCTCTCTCTCTCTCTCTCTCTCTCTCTCTCTCTCTCTCCCTCCCTCCCTCCCTCCCCCCCTTTCTCCTTCTCCAGCTCTCATTCTCTCTGGCTCTCTCAAAATAAATAAATAAACTTAAAAAAATATTTTTAAAAAGGCAATCTCATCTATTCACATGGATTTCACTACTAGCTAGAGGCTATGACTTAAAAATATATATCACAAGCTTCAGATTTTTATACCAAATCACCTACTAAGTATTTCTAAGTGGACATGACATAGATGATTCAAACTCAATCTGTTCTAATTGAGCTCATTTTTTCCATCCTCCATTCCTCTTTCTCCTCCTGCTCTTATATATACCATTTCAATTAATGGTGCCATCAACCACGTAGTTTCCTAAAGCAGAAATCCTGTAGTCGTCCTAAACTCCTTTATCTCCATGTACCCACATCTTTTTATTCACTAATTATTCCTCCCACATGGTTCTGTAATCCTCCCATCCCTACTACTACTATCTAATCAGGTTTCCATTCTTTCTTACTTTGACTACTAAAATAGCCTGCTAATCACTCTCTTTATCCCAATTTTGCCTTCCTTCAAAGGAAGCTTCAAAGCTTCTTCCACATAGTATTCAGAATGACATTAAAATTCAATTTGACTGTGGAGTTTTCATGCTTAAACCCCTTCCAAGGCTTTCCATAGTTAATACACTTGGCTCTTTATAACTTGAGTCTTGATTTACTTTTTCACTTTTACCTTTTATTTTACCTTCTACTTATCTCCAACTGCTTTCAATTCCTATTAAACAATGATGTTTACTTCATGTTTTGCTTTGTTTACAGTGTTCCCCATGCCTGGAATGTCACTCAGCTCTTATCCTTCCTTCAATATTAGATTCTAGAAACATCTCTTACAGGAAGCCCAAACCACTGGGTTGGACTGAGTTCATTTCTGCTCCCCCACAACCCCATTGCAAACTTCATTACCACATAATTTGTAGTCTGTCTCCTCCACTAAACAATCAGATACTTGATAGGTAGCCCAATATCATATTTGTCTTTGTGCCCTGGGATATAGTAGACAGCCTGGCATATATTAGGTATCTAACAATAGCTATTGCACTGAAATTTTTTAGATCACTTTGAATTTCTGTGACAGAATCCAATATCCATTTTGCCCTTTCTTTCTTGTATCCTGTTGAATTCCAATTTTATTCCAGGTGACAATGTGCCCAGCTCAGTGACTACATTTCCTACCCTCCCTTGCTGTGACAGGAGATCAATAAGATATAAGAATCGCTGCTGGCTTTCTGGAAACCACTTTAAAGGAAACTGACCCACCTGACTTAACACTTTTGTCATTTATTTCTCCTCTCCTTCTCCCTGAAATATGTTCACAATGACTGAAATTCTAGAAGACATCACGTGCCCTTGAAGATTCAAAGCCATGCTCTAAAGATAGGACTATGCTTCCCTAATGATTATGAAGCTTTCATACATGCTCAGCACAGCTTTCTTTTAGACTTTTGTTGCATAAGAGAATATGACACCTACTTTGTTTAGCCTATCTGGTGTCTTTGTGACCAGCAGCTGAAAGCAACAGTAGCTGCTAGCTCTGAATAAAAGTTTCTTCTTAAATGATGCAATTGCAAATTAAAATTGATCATGAAAAATGCTTAATTAGAATCACCTCGGATGCACACACTATTACTAAATATTCTGCCCTCCTCAACTTCTTCCAGACACTGGAAAGCTGAGTGACTTTTCATAGGACAGTGAGCCACTTTGGTTTTCTAGTTATTATTTAACTCTTATGACTTGTCACTTTACTAGAGTTGGAGTTTCTGAGATAATTACTTGAGTAACATATTTAATATTCTTATGTACAGCTAGTAGCTAGTATGGGCACTTCACAGTGCCTAATTAAGACATACGGACAAAGTAATTAGAGTTCTTTCAAGGATCTACAACCAAGAGAGCATTAATAAACCATTATTTATATACTCTAATTTGCATGTATCTATACGTATGCACAGATATAAATCTTTATACAGATAGCAAACATAAATTATTGAGTTAGTCTCCCCATTTTAAAGCATAAAACAATGAAAACAGCACATACACATGCACATGCATACACACACACACACACACACACACACACACCACACACACACACACATTAGAATACACTGGATTCTGAGTCTCTGACTTAACAGGTGTCATATCCTGTGGTTCAAACTACTTACTCACTCTCTTGTTCCTTCCTCAGGGCTACCATGGGACATTTTCACACTATATCAACTCAGTTTAAACTCTTTTCAGTTGAAACTTAGACACATACCTTGTGGCCCCTTCTCCAGGCATGTAAGGCTAACTTTTCAACAATAATATGTGCCCATTTTCTGAGTGGTTCTGAATTGCTTAGAATCTATTCTACCATCTGTTTCTATATCACTCTCTTGAGCTCCTCCCTCCTAATGGATGGTCATTCACTGTGTGTGATGATTTCTCCTAACACTCATTCCTTTCTGAGCCATTTAATATCCATGTGAGACAAAGCCTTGATCCAGAGGGAAAAACATTTTGTCTTGTTTTGTTTTAAGAATAAACAATAGGCTATGAGATCAGAGATATTCAGACTCAATGTCATATCTTCATTTTGATGCTCTGCATTTAATAAGTGCTTATTGTTAATAATAAGCAGTTAGTCCAGATTCATTCATTCATTTGGCTTCCTAAATATTAAGAATCTGCTATGTGCCTAGCACTGTGCTAGGCCATGGATACTACAGTAAGCAAAAACAAGTGTGGTACCTACCTAATTACATGCTGTACAGAAGACAGGCATTAAGCAAATTATCACAAAATGAGTTTATGTCTGCAAACTAAGACTAGTGCTAGAAGGAAAGAAACATGGTTCCATGAGTGTGCTAATCACAGGTCCGCTTGTTTCAGACCAACCATCCTACTGAGTAAACTAGAAAAAGAAAATTTAAAAAATCTGTTTGAATGTATCATACAGCCAAAAAGACTATATAAGGACTTGGAGAGCTAAAATCCAACAAAGGAGGGAGGTGCAGAGAGGTGAACCTGAGAGAGTGGCTTTTCCTCTCATGACATTAGCTTATTCTTGGTGGAGGCTCAAAAGATGAGCAGAGCTTCCTAGACTCATGGAAAGGGGGAGCAAAAATTGAAATTTAGAGCCCGTGAAGAAAGGAAACCCTTGATAAACTCCAAGGTGTTCAGTTGAGAAAGGAAAGCATTCATGCCCTCCCTTCTCCATGACTCATTCATGGAGTGCCTCCAACAAGTACTCCAGACAGTCATGGCTCTTCAACCAGTGGTGACTTCAAAGTTCAGTCCTAATGTATCTGAACTACTGATTCTTCTGATAAAGGGTTGCTTTAGGCTTTTATTAAGTTTATACCAGTGAACACGATAGTACTAGTAGGGCATCCAGAAGCTTAGTTTTACCCAGCTTGTCTCTGTACCTATTAGGTAGTGAAACCTTCGATAGGACTCACCAGCCAGTGACCATTACTTTCTTTACGCCCATTTACCCAGTGGCATGAGGAAACTTAAATGGCCAAGAGGCAGTGTAAGCTTCAGATTTAATGAAAGCTGTATCCCAGGTAGAAACATTCTACTAGTCAACACTGAAACATTCAAAATAAATCCAAAAGAATGGGAATAGGAGGTAAAAATTTGCCAGTGGATTATTAGGTACAGTTGGGAGAAGCCCCATTCTCACTTCCATCCTACTATCTCCAAACCCATATTTTCAATCTATGTAAGATATAATACTGTATATTGGTCTTTGGCTCAAGAAATATTATTATAAGACAGTCTTCTACTCATAAGGGGGCGTACCTCAGCTGTACTGTATTTGAGACTGCAGTTAGACCACAGCTGTTTCTAGGCCTTGGGGTGCCTTAGACCACTTGGTCACCATTTTCCCCACTTCTTTCAACTGTAAAATAAACTCCCCTGGTCAGAGGAACTTTAGATGGAATACCATTAATAGTGTATAAAATACTCAGTGCATAAATAGTGATATGAAAAGAAGAAAAATTGGGAGGAAATGCATATTAAAATCCCCTCCGTGATAGGGGAAGTCTAGCGGGCCTTCCCAGAATATGGTACTACATTGAAGTTCAGGGTTGGTACCTTTGCTGGAAAGCACAGCCAAAGTCTAATTTTTGAAGCAAAGTCCATATTTTAATGCCTGTCACCATAACTACTTTGATCAAGTACTAAGAATGCTTGGGAAAGAGGTAAAGCAGCATAAATGGAGTGAGTCATCTTGTCCACTTGATAATTAAAAGTTTCATTTACCATGGCCTTTTCTTGTTCATTTACATAAGGATACATTCAGTCACATTTTGGAATCCCATTCAGAGAGATTCATACATAGACGTCTTCCCCCAATTCTTTGTGATCAGTCTTATGATTCTATTTCTTTTAGGTCCCTGGCAATCTGATTATAACATTAGCTACAGCCCATCAATCGGTATAGATACCTCAGGCTTTGTACTAACAAAGTGGATAATAATATATATTGTTTAAATTCAAGTCCGCTGGGAGAATATACTTTTGTCATCATCTTACAGGGCCATTTCTAAGGGAGGAAATAATGTCACAGCATTCTATTCCTGGTTGGCACAAATGTGTACAGAACCTTTTTAACCAGATTCAAATGTTTTCCTCTTCGATCATCTGATTTGAAGTAATGACCCCATGAGAGTAAAGTGCAATGAGCAAGAAGGGGCAAGGTGATAATTAACAAAACTACTTATGCAACTTATTTCTGCCTTTACAACTGGATGGAACCAATCCTAAATATATCCCTTCCACTTGCTGATGGAGGATTTTGGGACATGTCTAACATCCATGTTGGATTCTAATCCTTCACTACATACTGTATAATCCTCTGTTCTTCATCTAATTGGTAAAGGAATAATCCAAACTGGTTTGACTTTGTATTTCTGACGTCATTCCCTACTATAATGACCTTGGCTCAGTCCACTCCAGCTTCTCTCTTCCTTCATCAAACCAGTCATGTCCACAGCTTTTGCCCTCCTTAGGCTTTCTGCCTAGAATATTCTTACCCTGGAAATGCACAAGGCTACTTCAACACCATAGCTCAAACATTACATTCTCAGTGACACCTTCCATGGCAATACTTTTTTTGTAATTAAACCCTTACACACGCTGGAAATACTAATTTATCCTGATTTATTTTTCTCTTTAAACAGATTACCTTGTAGTATACTGTATATTTCCACTTATTTGTTTATTTTTCTCTTCCTCCACTGGAATATAAGCTATAGGAGGGAATTTTCATGGCCTAGGTTTTACTACTGTATCTCCAGTGCCTAGAATACTGTGTGAACATACTGAGTATTCAATACATGCTTTAATGAACAAATGAGTGAATGAATCTTTCCCCTCAAAGTCCTCCCTAATTTTAAATTTTGAGAGTTTTCTAAGGAATCAAAAACAAATTGTATTGTTAAATGAGTAATATGTCTGATTTTACTCCCTGGTATTATCAGAAAAAACTATCTTCTCCTTTTTTCCCTATGTTCTTCCAATCTACGTATATTATAAAAATTTTTAGTAAGGAAAAATCAGTTCAGCTTGCTCTTCTTTCCCAACAACTGCTGGTTTTTAGAATAAAAATGCCACTGGTTGTTTCTGATTCAAACACAGTGTGAGGCTTTGTTTCTTAGATAGGCTTTGTTTCTTAGATAAGCCAACTGAGCAAGAAAACAATTAGAATTACTCCCAGCTTGAAGAGGCACATCGAATCCAGAATTTCCGTTAAGTGTTGCCATCATGCTAAAATCAGCCTGATATAAAATCATTGGTTCCCTTTTGGCATTACTCACTAAGATTCCATACACACACATGCACAACACACACGCCTATGTGCATGCGTGCACGAGTGCACATGCGCAAGCGCGTACACACACACACACACACACACACACACACACACAATTCTGATACAAGGTTCTGCAGTCTGTTGTGGGAATTCTTGTATCTTACAGATTTGCTTTTAAATTGGTTCCCAGTGCATGCTAGAATCTGACAACAGTTGAAAACTGGAGACAAAGAGAGGAGTAAGGGTGGGACAGAAGAATTGATTTCCCCTGGCCAGGTATATCTCTTAAACGGGTCTACTAAAAGTCTTACTAAGGGTGTTCAAGCAAAGGCAAAAAGAGTACCATCAGAGAATGAAGGAGGGCTGCTTTACTTAGCAATAAAACTTGTAGGGAGTTGAAGCTCCTCCCATATAACAAAATCTCCATTCTTACCATCCTACTTCTTCCTGATCAATACCTTCCTATCAGACTTCATATCAGGCACACAGATCTTACATATAGGTCTTACATAGCTCTTCCTACTGGCCTCTAACAGAATCTAATTGGTCACCCAAAGCCTTCTTTCAATCAGCACTATAATCTAGGGTGAATCTGTTAAGTGACTGTGTTCACCATACCATGCATACCATAGTATGCCAGAGACCTACTACTTACTAGCAAGAGTCTTCACTACCTTTCACCACCTTTAACTATTGCCACAAATATGCTGCATAACAAAACTAGATGGCTTAATATAACCACTTATTCTTGCTCTTGTAACCTCAGGTTGGTTAACAATGGTTGATCCAGAGTGGATTCAATTGGGTAGTCAAGTTGTTCTACATACTTCTCATCCTCCTTGGACCACCAGGCTAGCTGGGGCATATTTTTTCTCATACTAATGGCAGAAATTCAAGAGAGCAGGCAACCATGATACAAACACATCTCAGATCTTCATGCACAACACATCCACAATATCCCACCAGCCAAAGCAAGTCACATGGCCAAGCCCAACATCAATAAGGCAGGGTAGAATATTCTACCCACAGTGGGAGACTATTTATTGAACAATAATCCAATTTATCATAATCCCTAGCAAAGTCAGATAAGCAATTCCAAATCCCTTCCTAATTTGAATGCCCATGCCCACACAAAGTTCTGATTTAAATTTGTGTATCAAGAAGATTCTTGGTGGCAAGCAACAGAAACCAACTCTGGCATAAAATGAGAGTATCGAAAGAATACTGAATTGTTGATATGTACAAGAGAAGGACTAAAGAACGAGACTCAGTAGTTCTGAGATCAGTACCAGTGCATTAATCAGAGCACAGCACAGATGTGATCCTGTATGAACACACAGCTGCCCACTGCCTCTGAAGTCTAGGCAAATTTTTTAAATACATGTTGACTTGTAATATTTGGGTTAAATAAAATATATTCTGAAAACTAACTTTACCTGGTTGTATTTTTTAACCTTTTTAAAAATTAAACTACTAGAAGGGTTTTTTAAAATTAATTATTTATTTATTTAAGTAATCTCTGCACCCAGTGTGGGGCTCCAATTCACAATCCCAAGATCAAGAATTGTATGCTCAACCAGCTGAGCCAGCCAGGTGCCCCAGACTACTAGTAAGTTTTGAATGACATATATGGCTCACATTTCTGAAAGACAGCACTACTCTTGTACTCTCTACTCTTAAAGCACTGGATGCCAGTAATTGCTGCTGGCACCACCACCAATAGCATCTCCAGAAACAAGAAGCTGCTAAAACAGTCAACACCATCTGAGAAGAGTTTTCCCTATCTTGTCTTCTTTGCATGCCAAACAATCTGGAGAAAGATCCATCTGCTTAGCCAAACTGGGGTCTCATGCATATGCCCTAGCTTCAAAAGGGGCTAACACAGTGAATATATGGTGCTTCTAACCCCTACAGAAAGAGATAAACTCTTACCTACAACCAAGACTTACAAAGTGAAATTCCCCAAATATAGATATTTTAACATTGAATACTCAAAAGTCAGTGAAAAATCCAGTTTTTTACTCAGTATATCCCTTTGGAGAAATATAATGCTAAGAAATAGAAAAATAGGGGCAGAGATTTCTTTACAAAGATTTTTATCTTAGCTGGGTTTTCCCAGAAGCAGACACAAAAATAAGTAGTTCATTTGTGAAATGAGGCAGAAGCATCAGTAGGGAGTTAGGGAAGTAAGACAAGGCAAGGAGGGAAATCAATTCAAGAGTGCCTCAATGAGGCCATCGAGTGGGGTGCAGTCCCCTCTGGGGCCTCTTGGACACTGTTTAGAACACACCTCAGCATAGTGCCATCTGAAGGAGGATGACAGTAGGTGAGGGTTGATGCTGGGAATGTTAACTCTTTGGCACTGCCAGCCTGTGCTGGCAAGTATACCTGTATCCAGAGGTCAGCCCCTGGGCTGAAAATGACAAATGGCACTAGCATGTATGAGAAAAGTGAGATATAAAAGATATATAAGGAGAATATGAATGAGACATTGATGGCAGAAACAACCTACGTGTTGTTATTAAAAATGATTGTCTTAGTCTGCTTGGACTGCCATAACAAAATACCACAGACTGGGTGGCTTATACAATAGACATTTGTTTCTCACAGTTCTGGTGGCCAGGAAGTCCAATATCAATGTGTTGAAAGATTCAGTTCCTGGTGAGGGACCATTTCCTGGTGTGCAGATGGCTGTCTTCTCACTGTGTCCTCACATGGTGGGGAAAGAGAGCAAGCAATATCTGGCCTCCCTTCCTTTTCTTATGAGGACACTAATTCCATCACGGGGCTCCACTCTCATGACTTCAATCTAATAACTTCCCAAACGCCCACCTCCAAAGTGTAAGGACTTCAACATATGAATTTTGAAGGGACACAAACATTCAGTCCATATCAATGACGTTTTTGAAATTTTTAATAATTCCTTCCACAAATATTTATTGAATAGAACACCTAGTATGTGCAAAGCATTACTCAAGGAGCTATAAACTGCTGAATGAAATAGACAAAAATCCCTTCCCTTGTGAAATTTATACTCTAGAAGGGGAAAGAGAAATAAATAATGAAAAATCAACAAATTGCTTTGTATGTTAGAAGATGATGAATCTACAGTGAAAAATAAAGCCTTGGATGGTGATAGGTGTGCCAAGATTGGCCAATGGGGGTTGCAGATTAGAACAGGGTGGTCAGGGAAGGCCTCATAGAGAAGATAACATTTGGGCAAAGATGTGGTGAGTGAGTAAACCATGCCAAAACCAGTAGAAGGAGCATTCTGCATATAAAGGAAAGAAACTGCAAAGTAGCCTTTAGGTTAGGGGTATGAGGTGAAAAGGAAAATCAGGAGTTCAATGATAGACATGTTAATGGACAATAAATTCCATGTGGATCTGGAATTCAAGGGCAAGCTCTATCTAGACTGCAAACATATGTTTGTGAGTCTTCAGCATATACACGATATCTAAAGCATTGATTGTATGAGATCAATGGAACGAGTGCCAATAGAAAAGAATTCCAAGTCACTTTGGAAAATAGTCTGGCAATTCCTCAAGAAGTTAAACACAGAGTTAATCTATGATCCAGCAAATCCACTCCCAGGTATATACATATCCAAGAGAAATGAAAACATGCCCATGCAAAATCTTATACATCAATGTCCCATAGCAGGAGGATTAGTAATAGGCAAAAGGTGCTCACAATCCAAATAACTATCAACTGATGAATGGGTAAATAAAGTGAGTAAATGTCCATATAATGGAATATTATTTGGAAATTAAAAGGAATGTGGTACTGACATATACTACAATGTGATAAACCTTGAAAACATTATGTGAATTTAAAGAAGCCAGTCACAAAGGACCACATATTATATGATCACACTTACACGAAATGTGCAGAATCAGCAAATCTACAGGCACAAAAAGTACGTAAGGCTGGGGCAGGGCAGGGGGCGAGGGAGAAGAGCTGGGTGGAAAGTGCATGGGTTTGTTTTTTTTTTTTGAGGGTGATAAAAATCTAAAATTTATTTGGTAATGGTTTCACAACCCTATAAATATACTAAAAGCCATTGAGTTGTATGCTATATGAATTATATCTCAATAGTGTTATAGAAATAATGTTGAAAAAAGAAAGACAAAGAAAGAAAGAAAGAAAGAGAGGGAGGAAGTAAGGGAGGGAGGAAAGAAGGAAGAGGAAGGGAGGAAGGAAGGAAGGAAGGAAGGCAGGAAGGAAGAGAGGAGTTGTAAGATTAGAGTTCTGGAGCCATTGGACATTTTAGGATTTGTGATACTTATTAGACATCTAAAAGGAAAATTTGAGTAGGAATTTGGGTATGCAAATTTGGAGATGAGGAAGAAGGTCTGGGCTTAGAAGTGATTTGAGGGGCACCTGGGTGGCTCAGTCGGTTGAGCATCCCACTTCAGCTCAGGTCATGATCTCACGGCTGTGAGTTCGTGGCCCACGTTGGAATTGTGCTGACAGCTCAGAGCCTGGAGCCTGCTTTGGATTCTGTGTCTCCCTCTCTCTCTGCCCCTCCCCGGCTCGCTCTCTCTCTCTCTCTCTCTCTCTCTCTTTCTCTCTCTCAAAAATAAATAAACATTAAAAAACAATTTTTTTAAGAAGTGATTTGAGATTGAGTCTGGGGTATGCCAGTGTTCAGAGGTTGGGGATATATCAAAGGCCCAGAAAACAGAGAACAGAGGAAAGGAGTCTAAAAAGGAAGGGCCAATAAAGAATCCAGTGTCCCAAAAGTCAAGGGAAGAAAATATTTAAGGGAAGAATGATCAATTCTGTCAAATGCTGCCAATAGCTCAAGTAAGATGAAAACTAAGATCAAGCACTGGCTTTAGCTATGTGGAAGTCAATGGCAATTGTTTTGTAGGAGCCAGGAGAATGAATGCCTGGTTAGAAAATGGGAGTCAAGTCGGTTGCAGATATCAAGTAGCTATAGCTATAACTATTGTGGTTTTTACAATAGCAGAGAATGATCCAGTAACTGAAGGCAGATAAAGAGTCTGGAAAATGTTGATTCTCCCTGCAATAAGAGAAATAGCATTTGAATAACCTCATGAAAATGAGCAAGCAACAAAGAAAACATGACGCTACAGAAGGGAGAAGCCAACTGCTGATGAGATATCCTTGGACACATGAGAGGGGATGGAGACTGGTGAGTGAGTGGAGGGGACTGGCTTTAACTAGGCCTGTGGGAAGTTCACCCATAATAATGAAAAACAGAGTATGTGGGCACGGAGCAAGTGGGGGTGGGGATGGGGGGATGAAATGGCAGAAGTATGCTGGAAGTATCTTCTGGTGTCTTTTAATATCCCAGTAAAATAGGAAACGAGGTCTCAGTGTGAGAATGGGGGAGGGGGAACTGAGGAGAAAGAAGGCAGAAGAAAATAGTGTCTGGGTAATGGGTGAGGGAAGGACTAGAGAAATGCAGTATGGTTGCCAGATAGTATGAAGTACCCACTCGTGGTCAGTAGAAGTGAATTAAAAGTGAGACCAGTCAGCAAGATAGTGTTTTTCTTTCTCCAGAACTGTTTAGCCATACAAGAAGAGACTCCAATAAATTGAGAGTTGGCTTTAACCAGGGTTGGTATTAACAAAATGTGAAAATTCTCCCAATTTTGTGAAAAAGAAAGAGAAAATTTTAATACAGCATGAGTACATGGCACTTGCATGGGAAAAAAAAGACAGAAAGAAAATTTATAAACGGGTGTAGTTTTACAGGCCATTTTTATTTTCTTAGATATTCTCTAAGGTTTTCACAAAAATCAAAGCTCACCTAGTCTTACAAGACTATCCAATATAATCAAAATCAGAAATTAGCAATGGTCTCACAAGAAATTTAAATCTGAAAGCAATAAAATAAGACAACAATTCTGTTTGTCCCTTCTCTCACCAAGAACATCATTTCTTGTGTATGTTTCCTTCTGGGTATCTGCCTCATTCCCTTGATTCTGTTTGTAGATCAGTGCACAGGACCCCAACATGGCTGCCCTTGTTTCAGCCCATAGTTCCAGAAACCACATCACATGACTAAGTCTTTGTCTTTCCCAGATAAAATTTACAGGGGGCAAACTGATTGGCTCAGCTTGAATCGGGGCTCTTTATTTGGTTCAATCAACTAGAATCAGGAATGGGAAGGCAGCTGTCAAAATAATGGCAACCACCTAATCCCTTTCCTTCAGCCAAATGTTAGGGAGAGACGTAGTTCCAATGAAACAGGCCAAGCAAGACCCCAAATATAACTTTCTAAAAAAGCATGTATCACATTTATAATAAGAACAAATAACTTTTGTTTTGTTTATTTTTTGAGAGAGAGAGAGTGCAAGGGGGGAAGGGGCAGAGAGGGGGGGACAGAGGATCTGAAGCAGGTTCTGTGCTGACAAGTTGACAACCGCAAGCCAGATGTGGGGCTCCAACTTGCAAACTGCAAGATCATAAGCTGAGCTGAAGTCGGATGCTCAACCAACTGAGCCACCCAGGTGCCCCAATACTTTTATTTTTTTAAGAGCAAATATTAATACTTATAAAGAAGAGATGAAAGGGGAAAATAACAAATTTTTTTAAATGTAGTTTCCCCTTTTTTCTCAAATATTTCTTCTGTTTCAATTTCATCACTGTAATTTCTTTTTTTTTAATTTTTTAAAATGTTTATTTATTTTTTGAGAGACAGAACATGAGTGGGGGAGGGGCAGAGAGCAAGGGAGACACAGAGTCCAAAGCAGCCTCCAGGCTCCAAGCTGTCAGCACACAGCCTGATACAGGGCTCAAACTCATGAACCATGAGATCATGACCTGAGACTAAGTCAGAAGTTCAACTGACTGAGCCACCCAGATGCCCCTCACCACTGCAATTTCTAAAAAGCTTCTGTCGAGTGCCTTTTAGCACAAGGCACCATGGCCTTCGCTGCACAGAATGAATCTAACAGGCAAAAAATTATTTTAACAGGAAAATTTACATTTTTGAAAAAAACGTTAAGAAGGTAAAATATATCAATAACTGCAAAATGGAACTGTTGACAATATCAAACATTCTAAAGATTCTCTCCCTTCTTCAGTAAATGCCTAGTGATTATTTCCTGCATGTTGTTAGCCTTGAAAGTTAGATCAGAGATTAAAAAAAAAAAAACAGTAGGATAAAACTGAGAAGTCTATTAGTGACATTTCCCTTTTAAGATTATTTTTAGTTGCACAAATTGTGTATATGTTTGTGTACTTTAACATTCAAGTACACACAGAAGCATATAGAGAAAAAGAAAAATCTCCTTTGGTTTTACCTTTCTCACGCCTGAGTACCCTCAATTCCACGGCACTTTACAGAGAAAAACACAGTTAACAGTTTGGACTATAATACCTTTTCGATTCTTTTTTTAAGTTAGTTTTAGTTATCATTTTGTTCTTAAGGCCTTTCCTTTTCATTGTTAAATTTGCCTTTCTTTCTTTATGCTGATGGCTTTCTATCAGCATCCCTGGTAAGTTATAGACTCCTGTGGCCTTGCAAGTAGTCCCTATAAAGACATTTTCAATAATACCCCAATGATCTAATCTCTTAAGGCACTCATATTTCACCTGTTTTTTAAAAGCAGACATTTTATGGACTGGTGAAGCAATCATTTAAAAACGTACATCTCTGAAGCCATAATCTTTTTATAATTTGTTCTGCCTCACCAACAACCACAGCCAGTCTTCTGAGAGGACAATCCTTTAGAGCAAATCTCTAACATTAAAGCAGCTTACAGCTATTTCAGATAATGGGAGCTGTCCAGCCTGTGATGTGTTCAGTCTCTACCATGTATGGAGGATCTGCTGAACTAATAATCGACTTGAAAATGAGCTCTGCACAAGAAATTCAGCAACAAATGATGGAAATAAGTGAACTCACAAAATTTACTGGAAATTTCTTTCTGAAGGTCAGAGGATGTATTAAACACAATACCAAATGTGCATTTTTAAAACAGTGTACCATACTCTTATGAGAATCTGATGTAAAGTTTATGGTGCTACCCTTTCAGAAGAACTGGTTAAAGATAGTCCAATCAAAACTGACTTTGTAGTTGTATCTAAATTTATGAAATAACAAGTAATACGCAATAAAAGGGGGGGAAGCTCTAGAGATCTCCCTTAGAAAAAGAAAAATCCAGGGTGCCTGGGTGGCTCAGTCAGTTGACTATATGGCTCATGATTTCGGCTCAGGTCAAGATCTCACAATTTGTAGGACTCAGCCACATAGGGCTCTGCACTGACAGCGCCAACATGGAGCCTGCTTGGGATTCTCTCTCTCCCTCTCCCTCTCTGCCCCCTCCCCACTCGCACATGCATGCTCTCTCTCTCTCTCTCAAAATAATAAAGAAAAGACCCCCCAAAAACATGTCTTTCATGGACCTTTCTGTGAGTCATATTTGTGTAGAAAATTTTTATCACTTAAGGGCTATGTTACTTAATGTCTCTTTTACAAATAGTATGTAATATATAATATTCAGCAGGGGCTTTGCCATGTGCCAGTCCATCATTGGTTCCAATTCCAACTGGTGATTAGACAATCCCCATGCTATGGCAAAACTCCCCAAGACACCCCAAGTGTCTGTCTTATCTCTCACCTTTTCTACCTCAGGAGTTGTTCCAAAGATATCAATTGCTCAGCCTTATGAAGAACATTCCAGAAACATGAGGGATTAACGACCACAGAAGCAACCCTCAACCAATGAGAAATGGGAGTCAGTGAACAAATGCCCCAGTCTCCCACACTTTGGAGGGAAAAGTCTAAAGCCCATTCTATACAGTTCCTTGAGGGTTTGAGTACCAGCTGTCCACAGCAATAATTGGTTCAATAATGCACATTTAATTTGCTTCCTTGAATCATTTCTCAAATAGATTATCTTCTCCCAAATGCTTGTTTCAAGCTCTGCTTTAGGGGTAAAACAAAGATGTTATGTAAAGTGCTAACAGTGCCCATATTCTAATACATAATTAGTAATGATGGTTCCCTTCCCTGCATCTCTTCATAAATACCACTCACTCTACTAATGAATCAGTTTTCCAGTGTTATCAATGACTCAGTCTCAGCAAAACAACTGTCCAAAATGGTAGCCAATATGGCTCTTGAGGACCTGAAAATGCCAAGTCCAAACTAAGATATGTTGACAGTCTAAGCTACACAACAGATTTTTAAAAATTTTATTATTTTTTATTTTATTTTTTGAGAGACAGAGAGAGACAGCCTGAGCAGGGGAGGGTCAGAGAGAGAGGGAGATACAGATTCTGAAGCAGGCTCCAGGCTCTAAGCTAGCTGTCAGCACAGAGCCCGACACGGGGCTCAAACCCACGAACCGCGAGATCATGACCTGAGCTGAAGCCAGACGCTTAACCGACTGAGCCACCCAGGCACCCCACAACAGATTTTTTAAAATGTAGCATAAAAAAGTAAACTATCTCCTTAATAATTTTATACCGGTTAGTTGAAATGATAATGTTTTGGATATTATTGGGTTAAAGAAAATATATGACTCACACTAATTTCATTGGTTTCTTTTTACTTTCTATAATATGGCAACTAAAATTTGAAAAATATAGTACTGACTGTATTATACTTAACTGTACAGCACTGTTCTAGAAATTGTGGAAAAGGGCCACAGAGTTAAGAGAGACAGAGAGAGAGAGAGAGAGAGAGAGGGGGAGAGAATATGGGTATGACTCAGTATATTCAACAAGATGTTTAATTATATGCCACATAAATCATTTAGGCTGATATAACCAAAAAAGATTTTATTGAAAAATAAAGAAGGTTCCAAAACCTGGTCCAAAGAACCAAGCTTAGAGTCTGCACAGCTAGGTAGCAAGTCTGCAGGTTGTTTGCAAAAAATGTCTCCATCATTCCCCTCCCTATGTCCTTGTTCCTTGGCAATGTGACTTTGAAGCTCCTCCCATTTAGAAGCTGAGTGTATTTCTTTACCCTTTGATTTTGGGCTGGACTCATGAGTTGCTTTGACAAGAAGCATGAGGCCACTCCTTCTTAGAACCCTGCTGAGTGGTCATGGGAATAAATCTAGGCTGGCCTGCCGGATGACAGAGATGCATATTCCAGTTGTCTCCATAGCCTCAGCTGACTGTTACCCACACCACAGAAACAGAACTGTCTCACTGACCAGAAACTTATTGCAGACACAAGTGAGCTCAGAGCAGTCCAGTTAAAACTGGTCCAAATTGATGATTCTATAGAATCCTGAACTAAATAGCCTACCAGGTTATTTTGAAATGACTTTTTCAAAGATAAATCTGGAGACTAGTAAAAGTGGTAAGGATAGACTTTATTCAGTAATTAACTGCTACAATGAGGAAGAGGGTCCAGTGTGAACTGAACTGTGATCTTTGCAAAACTGACCAAGCATTTTAAAGAGAAATGAAGAAGTAGGCACAGGGAACAAGCAAAGATTGGGTTTGTTACCTGGAGCTTATTTGGAGGAGAAGGAAATTTTTGGTATCTTTATGCCAGCAAGCAGTAGTGTAAGTTAGAGCAAAGGATGGCCCCTTCATCCTGACAGGGAGGGCAGAAGTTATTGCCCTGAATGTTTGCATTTAAGGAAGCAGACAAAATCATTTTCAGAGTCCGCTATTTTTATAGGCCAAAGTTAAGGCCTAATTGAAAATAAAACTCAGAAGAACCTGACTAAAGTTTAGTCAAGAAGAGAGTCTGTTATTTGTCGCTTAGCTTTGGGGTGGTTTCTTACATTGCAAAATCTAAATAATATAAACTTGATGCCACAGGACTAGTCCAGTAGAAATTCTATCACCTCTTCCTCCAGACCTAAAAACTGCACTTTGTACTGCTGGACATGAAGACTGCCATTAGGGCTCCTGGAAAGTGCAAGTAGCTACTACCACCACTGCCAGGGGCACCAGAGTAGATTCTGTGTCATCAGTGTTTTTTTGGTATCACTACCCTCAATTCGAAGTCTGGAGAAAGTGCATCTGACTGACGGAGCCTAAGTCACATGCCCATTGTTTCAATTTAGATATGGGTTCTGTTTAATCAAATTAAAAATTCTCCAATACAGAAAGTATGTTCAGATGCTAGGTCATCAAAGCAAAAAACAAATGCCATCACATGTACCATAGTATTTCATACCTCCATTGCTTTACTGATGCTGAAAATCATGTTTGAAATACATCTTCAGGGGTTCCTGATTGGCCCTGTTGGTTAAACATCCGACTCTTGATTTCGGCTCAGGTCATGGTCTCAGTTTGTAAGTTGGAGCCCCGCATCAGGTTCTGCATTGACATGTGAAGCCTGCTTAGGATTCTCTCTCTCCCTCTCTCTCTCTCTGCCACTCCCCTGTTCATGCTCTCTCTCTCTCTCAAAATAAATTAAAATAAACTTAAAAAAAAAGAGGGAAAGAAACATATTGTCATCCTTTTCTACATGAATAACTCCACTTCATTTTCTCTTAGAAATCTGACTTCTTCCCACCCCCCTTCCCCGACCCTGGCTGAATTAGGAAAATGCACAAAGGCATGGAATCTATCAAAGAAATAAGCACTCCTACTTGTTGGAGTAGCTCCTTGTTGGTCACACCTCTTATAATTAAGAATCTTTCAATCTGAGGGAATGAAATCTTTCACCCAATCCCCAGTGTTTGTAACATAGTAAGTACTCAGTGTTTGCTTCTCCACAAATAAACTGGAGATTCCATTACAGAAAGAAATAGGAGGTGAATTTTATAAAATACATCGATGTCAGATTATGCAGAAGTCAATGTAATTTATCTCAGAAACAACACAGCACCACTGAAGGTTTTGGTATTATTTAATAGATAAAGATTGCTGTGGAATCAGTGTACAGGATGCAAAGATGGGAGTGAGACTACAGCCTCCCTGGCAGGCTATCATAAATGCTGAGTATGTGAGTGGAAGGGCATAGCCATGATAATGAAGAGAAGAGTCCAATCATGAGATGAAATTAAAAAGATGATAGAACCTGATTGGTGCTGGGTGAAGAGGGAAGAAAGGAGGGAATGTTTTCATAGGTGAAGTGACAAAATGTGTGTGTGTGTGTGTGTGTGTGTGGGCACATGTGCATGTGTGTATGTGTTTAATTGTAGTGATTTCTTTGTTGTCCCAAGAACTCTCCCTCATTCTACTCATTCTGAGGTATTTTCTAACTCAGGAAAAGAAAAACTACTGCAGAACAGGAGAAAAGGATGTCATATTCTTTGCTTTTAGCTTCAAAAGAAATGTTCTGGGACAATAAAGACTTTGCAAGAGTACTTGTAGAAAGAGACTACATCCTTCCTCTCCACTCAAACTCCCACACCCAGTAAATAAGAGACTTCTGATTTAAACAAAAATAAGTTACAGAGGTGAAGCAGAAGTGTTAAATGCATATACAGGGAGGATTTGAACATGACCCTCCTTCCCAGGTACGTAGTTTGAGTAGAGAAAAGATTGGAGAAAAGTGCAGTGTTCTAGATAGATCTACCACATCAACTTGGTACCCTAGCATCAAGGAAGAATGGTAGTGTGGGTCTCTCTGCACCAAAATGACATCAGGCCAACAACTAGACACGGTTGGGTATGACACCAGGGAACAAAGAGGCTCTAATTACAGCTCTAATTCTACCTTAAGCTCATCAGTGAGAAGTGGACAAATAAACTTTCTGTACTTCCCTAAGTAGGGCTCAGATCTTAGTTAAAGGAGACAGCCAAGGGCCAAAGGGGCTTGAATTCGTAACCCAAATGTCAGCACGAACCATGCAACTGAGGCCTTACAATTGCAGGGATTTCAGGAGGTGGCCTTTTGGAAGAGTGCCAAGTAACATGACCACTAGAAAGCAGACACCCTCCCTCCCTGACCTCCTAGCTCAACTTCCATCCTGTCATTATCATAAAAAAACCTTGGGACAGGAGTGTCACCTTGAAGAAGAGAAAAACGTAAAATCCAGAAGTAACATGATTTTAAACTTGAAGTGGCTAAAAAAGGTATGACAAAGTCTACATTCACCTAGAAATGCCTACATATAGTTTTATAGCATCAGGAAAAACAGATAGAACATATAATAGAAACTAAGTTCAATTGTAAGAAAATAAAATGTTACCTGTTTTCTTTTTTTTTTTTTTAATTTTTACATTTATTTATTATTGAGACAGAAACAGAGCATGAGTGGGGGAGGGGCAGAGAGAGAGGGAGACACAGAATCTGAAGACAGGCTCCAGGCTCTGAGCTGTCAGCACAGAGCCTGACGCGGGGCTCGAACCCACGAACCGTGAGGTCATGACCTGAGCTGAAGTCAGATGCTTAACCGACTGAGCCACCCAGGCACCCCGTTACCTGTTTTCCATGTATGACTTTAGGGCCTATGAAAATTATGCTTACAACAGGTACAAAGGTGTTTAATGCATTCTTTAGTGGATTAAGTGTTCTCTTTGGGTAACTACAACATATTTTATTTAAAAAAAACATAATAAACCATTGACTGAAATGGTTCAACACTAAATTGAAAGTAACAAAGTGAACTGCTATTTTTCTCACACCTGGCCTTCTCACTGAGGCATAGTCTGATTCTAATTTAATGCTGGGTATAGGTCACCAAAGTGATAAGGGTTGCTAGCCGATATTCTTTAGTACGCATTCCAAAGATGTCCAGTCCATTCTTGGGTCAATTAAAAGTCTACAGGACTCCAAGAAGGTGCATTAGGTATTGATATTGGCCAGATAGTTAAGATAAACCCCATAGCAGAGGCTATCAGTGGGGAAAGTGGGGAAAGCATCAGGTGGTTGGGGATGGCGGGGTGGGGGGGTTGCTCCCCATGGGAATGTTGGCAATGTCTTCAGGTAGTTTGGGTTGTCACAGTTGAAAGTGGTGCTACTGGTACCACCTCTGGTAGAAGCCAGACATGCTGCTAAACATCCTACAATGTACAGAGAGTCCCCACAGCAATCAAAAGTCAAAAATGTCGGGGCTCCTGGGTGGCTCAGTCGGTTGAGCGTCCGGCTTCAGCTCAGGTCATGATCTCACAGTTCATGGATTCGAGCCCCGTGTCAGGCTCTGTGCTGACAGCTAGCTGAGAGCCTGGAGCTTGCTTTGGATTCTGTGTCTCCCTCTCTCTCTGACCCTCCCCTGCTCACACAGTCTCTCTCTCTCTCTAAAAAATAAAAATTAAAAAATATATGGAAACAAATGAAAATGAAAATACAACAATCCAAACTCTCTGGGATGCAGCAAAGGCAGTCCTAAGAGGAAAGTATATTGCAATCCAGGCCTATTTCAACAAACTAGAAAAAGCGCAAATGGAAAATCTAACTGAGCGCCTAAAGGAACTAGAAGGGGAGCAGCAAGAGAACCCCAAACCCAG
>CM053573.1:24527822-24964563 GCA_028646485.1 Cryptoprocta ferox
AAAATAAAAAATTTTTTAAAAACAGTCAAAAATGTCAATAATTTTAAAGTTGAGAAACCTGCTCTAGACGTGAGTTAGAAGCCTGACCACTTTCAGGATCCTGACAGTCTCATAAAGTTGACCTATCACTTTTAACTGTTCATAGAAGAAGTTTGGTGTTCACAGGATCTTTTGTTCCAGGGAGGGCTTGGACAGAACTTCTGGAATTGTTACAAAAATACTTTTTCTTTTAAGGGGCTCTTGATGATGATGATGATAATATTCAGGTAAATTTAGTTCTAATTCTAGTTTAGAGCAAGAAAGACAATCTATTCATCTGTTTATTTTGGATCCTATATTATGGCCATTTCATTACTGAGATCAGAGAGAGAACAGAAAGGGGAGAAAGAAAGAAGTCTGTAGGAAAGAGGAGTTCAACATTATCTGTTAAGCTGAGAAACAAATTACTAGGTCATTCAGTAATATTACCTTTGAAGCTTTGAAAACTGTAAACATTAAATTTAAAAATGGCCATTAGAGGGGTGCCTGCCTGGCTCAGTCAGAAAGAGCATGTGACTCTTGATCTCAGGGTTGTGAGTTCAAGCTCCACATTGAGTATCTCTATACTCAAAAAAAAAAAAAAAAAAAAAAATTCTGGGGCACCTGGGTGGCTCAGTTGGTTAAGCATCAGTTTTGGCTCAGGTCATGAGCTCATGGGTTTATGAGTTTGAGTTCCACATCAGGCTCTGTACTTACAGTGTGGAGCCTGCTTGGGATTCTCTTTAGAAAAACTTCAGAAAAAAAATCTAAAGGGGCACCTGGGTGGCTCAGATGGTTAAGCGTCTGACTCTTGATTTCGGCTCAGGTCATGATCTCTCAGTTTTGTGGGTTTCAGCCCCGAATTGGACTCTGTGCGGGGAGCACAGAGTCTGCTTGGAATTCTCTCTCTCCCTCTCTCTGTCTGCTCCTCCCCCACTCACGCTGTCTCTGTCTCTCTCAAAACAAGTAAACTTTAAAGATAGATAAATAAATAAATAAATAAAATACTAAAAAAATAAAATAAAAAATAAGTAAAATGGTCATTAGATTGTTTTAAGAAATATTTTAACTTTTAAATAAAAATGAAAGTGCAGTCTAAATTCTTTCCTTTACTTAAATGTAGAATGCAATTAACCAATAAATCAATATAGTAATCTCCATCTTAATTTCAATTATCTGATTTTGAATAGTTCTGTACAAAAACGCCAACTGGGAACCTAATTACTATGATTTTAAATAAGAAAAAATTACAATGTGGCATATGTCAACCACAAACCCACAGCTAACTTCCTAAAACCCAGTAAAATACCTCTAAATAAATCACAAACTACCATGTTAGGATGTAAAATGCTTAAATCATTACTTCCCAATAGCCAACAAATTAATACAGCTAATAACTAGTTATTTGGTATATAGCAATATACTGAATATCTCCTGTCTGAAGACTCAAAAGCTTTCCAAAATATCAACATGTGACCCTGATATTGTGGTTGAAATAACTCGAAAATTCTCCATACATTGTTTCATTGAAATATTTTGTAGGGCGCCTGGGTGGCTCAGTTGGTTAAGCATCCGACTCTTGATTTCAGCTCAGGCCATGATCTCATGGTTCATGGGCTCAAACCCCACATCAGGCTCTGTGCTGATACTGTTGAGCCTGCTTGGGATTCCCTGTCTCTCCCTCCCTCTTTCCCTCCCTCTCTCTCTCTCTCAAAATAAATAAATAAACATTTTTAAAACAAAGAAAATATTTTGTTGATTTTTCATTTCACTGATAACTAATAGTGTTGCATTTTTTAATGTACTTAGTGGGTATTTGTATATTTTCCTTGTTAAACATCTACAAGTATTTTAGCTATTTCTTATACTCAATGCATGTATTTTTATTGTTGAGATTATAATAGTTTCTTCTATATTCTGGGTACAAGTCACTTGTCAAATATATGTAGTGTGAATATTCCCTCCCCACCCCAGTTTGTAGTTTGCTTTTCATTTTTTAAGTGTCTTTCAAAGAGAACAAACTTTTAATTTTGATGAATCCAATTGTTCAATTCCTTCTTTTCTAGTTAGTGATTTCTATAAGAAATCTTTACCTACCTCAAGGTCACAAAGACATTTTTGTTTTTCCTTCTTCCAGAAGTTTACACACACTAGAATGGCTGAAAACAAAGGTTGACAACACTTAATGCAAGAAGGATGTGGAGCAACTACATAGCTCACAAATTGCTGCTGAGTTGGCAAAATAGTACAAGCACTTTGGATGTGTCCTCAGTAGGTTCCTATGATGTTAAACAAAACATCTACTCTATAGCCCAACAATTCTACTCTTAAGTATTTACTCAAGAGAAGTGGAAACATGTTCACCAAAAGCTTATTAAAAAAATACTTACAGCAGCCATATTCTTAATAGCTTAAAACTGGGAACCATGCAATTGTCGAACAACAGGAAGCAGATGAACAAATATAGTATATAGTACAGTCACATAACGAGGAGTGAACTAGTGCTGCCTACAACAATACGGATGAACCACAAAAATGTGGTGAACAAAAGAAGCCAGACACAAAAGAGCATTTGTTTTATGACCCCATTTACAGGAAATTCAAAACAGGTAAAACTAACAGATGTTGACCAAAGTTAGAAGAGTGGCTTGTTGCCTTAGGGTGGAGGGAAAGAAAGAAGATTGACCAGGAAGGGGTACAAGAGAATTTTCTAAGGTAATAGACATGCTCTATGTCTTGACAACGGTGTGTATTACATGAATATACTGATTCATTATTGAATTGTACACTTAAAATGTACACATTTCACATGTAAAGTATACCTCACAAAATGTACATCATATTGCATTTTAGAAGAATGTGTATAAATTTGTCCTAAATGTACACAGCTGAGAGATATGTGTATTTTATGACATATGGGTATTAAAAGTCACAAGCATTCTGCTGGAAAATGTTAAACTGGGAGAAATCCTGTTGGGGTATGCCTGTATTTCCTGTATGCCTGCAAAGATCTGTCTTTGCCTGTGCCCTTTTAGATGCAAGTAGAGAGTCAGATTATGTGCTGGAAATTGTTACACTCTGGATTACAAAATTTTAACTCAGTGGGAATCCCAACAGTGGGGCTGTGTTCTCCTCTGTTAGATCTGTACTATTGGCCAGTCCCAAAAGTTAATTCTATCTCTCCCTACAGTTGCAAGTACAAAATATGGTATAATAAGATTTTACTTATAAAATAACAAAGTTGAAAAATATTTCCTTAGCTATAAAATTAAATATAACCCCTCTTCTCAAGGACCAGAGAAAGTATATCACTCAATTAGCGATGGATTATCTGCTGAGCATCCGACCTAGTCTTAATAGTACAAAAGAGGCCACATAACTGTGGGTAAAGCATGAACTAAACCTCTTGTCCTTTATGACCTTGGGTTAACTTTATAACACTGTTTCTCTAGAAACCTGAAAAGGGTAGAATGGAAGTGGTACTACTAGGCAATTTTTCTTATGATAAAAAATGACAAATTGCATCTAGCAGGAGAGAAACTATATATGAACTATAAATACCTTGTGGGAAATCATAGCTTTGGGCTCCCCGAGTGTGATGATTCTCATAACCTGACAGGCCCCTTGCAGGGACTCAGGAATTTATGCTCCCTGATTGGTGTGAGGACTGCTATAAGAAGTCTTTATTGAAGAGGAGTGCTGAATGCTGCCCTTCTAGCAAGTTCCATTTCCTGGCCGATATTCCTGTAAATGAGTCTGATGTCAGGTATACCTTATGGAAGTCTTATGAGTCAGAATTTTTAGAGACCACCGTGGTGGGTATTGCAGTAACTCGGCTCACAATATGGGATACCATACATGGAATAAGTATGTCTCTCGTGATCATGGGAAATTCATTACTCGTGGGGTCACTCTCATCTCTGTTCCACAGATAAGTCACTCTTCTATGCTAGAATATAAAGTAGAGATGCCATGTGCTCCTGTCTAGTAGTAGGAGTGTCACAAACATAAAATAACACATGAAATATTTTGACCACCTTAGAAGAAAGGCATTATAAAAGTCTAAATACACTTTGGTACAGGCACAGTTGCTAGCTTTACTACATTTTTATATCCTCCATTTTTTATTTTCTTCACAGATGTATATGTAACTGGTTCCTCTCTTTTAAAAAAAACAAGCTTATATGTATCACAAATGAAAATTATAATCTCTCTTCTACATTTGACTAACTGCACCTAGCTATTAAACTTCACAGACCAAAAGCAAATAAAGAAAAATGTCAAATACCATTAGAGAAGTCAGTGACCACAGAGTAGACAGGACTAAAGAATGGAAATAAAGCATTCTAAAGCAGAGAGGAAAAAATTAAGGATTCTTAGATTTAAAGGTATTTAATATAAACTTTAAATAAAGCAAACTAAGAGTAGCCCCTGAACAGTTTCAATGAGCATGTAAATTAATCTGTCAGATCTGTCAGAAATCAGCATACTACCCTGAGTCACTACCTTTTCTTGAGTTTGCCACAGAAGCTTTTTTCCTACATAAACTTTTAACGAGCCTAACATAAAATGTAAGCTAGTGAACCTAGTATTATATTATATAATGTACTTTAGAGAGATTAAGACTCATCCTAAGCATACATGCATTTGTCATTTGAACTTTAATTATGAAAAGGAGCTGGATACAGTCAACTTCCCTTACTGAGTTTTCGGTATAAAGCCCACATCCTCATTTGGCAGCTAACATTATCATTCATCTGCACACTTAATGGCTTTGCAAAAAAAAAAAAAAAAAAAGAAGAAGAAGAAGAAGAAGAAGAAAAGAAAAGAAAAAGAAAGCAGAAAAAAAGTTCAACATATCAAAGACTAGATAGCTATCTTTGGATGATAAAGCTGCAAAGCGTTTTTGCTTTCTTTGGTTTTTGCAGACAAAAATAAACAAACAAACAAAAAACAAAAACGATGGCTTTCCAGATGATTAAACTGAAATATTTAACACTCTGCAATTCTAATTTATTCTCTAGCCATGCATGAAAATTTTACCAATAGCTGGTAGCAGCATACTTAAGCTGCCACAAGTTAATCAACACACCCTATCCAGAGTCAGTTCCATTTTCCCTGGGGTTTAAAAAGGACCTATCAGTGGACATGGAGAAGAAAAAGGCAAACTATCCTACCTGATTCCTTAACTCTGTAATCTTTTCCACCAATGGGGTTATGTCTGAATAAATAGGACATAAATTAAATGACCAAAATTGCCTACATTCATACTATTCCTTAAAGCCTCCCTCAAATGGTGACTGAGAGTAAAATCCATATGGACCCATTGCAGAGATGATAGACTACCTCTATCCATGTTGGTCTACCTAGAAGACTAACTAATTCTACTACTTATACTGCATTGGAATGTTAATAAATACTTGCTCTGTGATAACATTGTGCTAGACACAGGTCATCTACTTATAATGGGGTTATATCCCTATAATGGATTCCCATTCATTGTAAATTAAAAATATCTTAAGTTGAAAATACATTTAATAAATCTAACCTACTAAACATCATAGCTTAGTCTAGCCTACCAACATTACATTAGCTTACAGTTGGGCAAAATCATCTAACGCAAAGCCTATTTTATAAAAAGTGTATTTATTTATTTTACAATAAAGAATATAATAAAGAGTATCTTGTGAAATTCATTAAATACTGTACTGAAAGTGAAAAAGTGGTTGGAAGTGTATCTGTTGCTTACCCTGGTGATCATGTGGCTGACTGGGAGCTGCAGTGGTCCCCACAGTTCCCTGTCTCAACACAGTATGACCCCACATATCACTAGCCCAGGAAAAGATCAAAATTCAGGATTCAAAGTATGGCTTCTACTAAATGTGTATCGCTTTTGCACCTTCATAAACTCAAAACAAATTCATTAAGTCGAGGGGTGCCTGGGTGGCTCAGTTAGTTAAGCATATGGCTTCAGTTCAGGTAATGATCTCAGGGCTCCTGAGTTCGAGCCCCATGATGGGCTGTATGCTGATAGCTCAGAGCCTGGAGCCTGCTTCAGATTCTGTGCCTCCCTCTCTCTTTCTTCCCCTCCCCCTCTCACATTCTGTCTCTCTCTCTCTCTCTCTCTCTCTCTCTTATTCTGTCTCTCTCTCTCAAAAATAAATAAATATTGTCAAAAAATTGTTAAGTTGAGCCATTGTAAGTCAGAGACTGTATAACTGTGACTCTTTGTTCATACCCCTACTGTCAATTCCTTGAGGATATGCATGAACTGTATCATGTTAATCTTTTTACCCTAGGTTTTGCATATAGCCCGATGTATCATAAACTTAATAATGAGTGAATGGACAAATGGTTAAATGGGTAGCAGTATGGCAGCCAATTAGTCTGAATAGCTACTAAAAATACTGCTACTCTATGAGAATATTTTCAGCTGCAATACATAAGTAACAGAATAGCAGACAAAAAGTGGATTAAATAAGGTAGATATTATCTCACTGTATTTTTTTAAATTTTTTTTAATGTTTAGTTTTGAGACAGACAGAAAGACAGAGAGTGGGCAGAGGAGGGGCAGAGAGAGAGGGAGACACAGAATCCAAAGCAAAGCTCCAGGCTCTGAGCTGTCAGCACGGAGCCTGATGCAGGGCCCGAACTCACAAGCCATGAGATCATGATCTGAGCTGAAGTCAGACACTCAGCTGACTGAGCCACCCAGGCGCCCCTATTATCTCACTTTAAAAGGTAGTGATTCAATTATGTCATATGGGTCCAAGTTCTTTCTTTCTTTCCATCTTTCATCCTCAGTACATCAGTGATATCTCCCTTCATGAGCACAAGATGACTGCTAAGGCCTCAACATCACACTATCACAAGAATAAATAGCCAAAGCAGAAAGGAAGAGAGTGAGCAGGAAAAAACAAAGAAAACAAACAAACAAACAATTTTGTTTTCTTTCCAGAGGTTCTCCATCTTACCACACTTTTGCTTACCTCTCACTAAGCCAAGACTGGATCACTGTCCATTGTTAGTCTGAACAAAGAAGAATGGAATTTCCACAACTGGCATAGAAACTCCATGGCTAGAGAACAGAGAACAAAGATGCACCCTCCCTGCCCTTCTCTACCAAATACATAAAATGAGGGTTCTGTTTACATGAAAGAGGAAGAAGTGGCTGTAACCCCCAGTATCTACAGAGCTCACTGACAGCATGATACGTAGAAGATCTTAAAGGGTCTGCATACTCTGAAATCATTCATCCATTCAACAAATATTTGTTAAGCACCTATTATGTGGCAGACAGACACTATTCTCCATCCCTGGGGTACATTATAGAAAAAAATATATAACTGCCAACCCTCATAGAATTTACAGTTTAGAGGAGGAAAATAGACAATGAACAATAAGTACAACAATAAGATATATATCATATATATAAATATTTTATATATATATATATGGAAGTGATTTGGTTTTGTGTTTTTAAGATCAGGGCAAAGTGAGACTGGATGGAAGTTATGAATAGGGTGATCAGAGAAGGCCTTTTAAGAAAGTAACAGTGATTTGAAGGTAAAAAAGGCAAAGATTAAGGCCCCTCGCCTAAAAAGCTGACTGATTCTGGATTCTAAATGGCAGAAGGTCAGTTTGTTGCTTTCTTAGCCCAGTCTAATTGTTCAGATGACCTCAAAGTAGCTGCCATTAAAATGAAAGAACATATCAAAAAGGAAGAGCAAGAAAGCAAAAACCTAGTACTGCACAGAATATATTCAAAAAAATTTTTGGTTGTGCTTACAGACACATTGGAAGCAAAAAACGTAGGAGCTTGATAAAACTGCGGAAATTGTGTTAAAGAGCCTATGAGCCTAAGAACCAAGGAGCCATGTGACTCTTTGAAGTCTTAAAACAACGTATGGGCCTACAATCAACTGTAAGATATATGCAGCCCCCAGAGAGAACATATTCCCAAAGCCAATTTCAGATGTGACCAAGAAAAATAATAGACAAGATAGGTCCTCCCAGAGAGAAGAGCAGGGGCCACAGACAGCACTGGACACTAATGCCTTCCCGGGGAGCAGAAACAGGGCTGGAAAAAGGGGCACTACCAGAGCAGAGGTCTTTCACACTCCTGCCCTGCTGATATCCATCAGTGCTATAAATCAGTGACTGCAGTTTCTCATTCTTCTCTTTTCTGAATAGAAGTTTTAATTTTCTGATCCACCTGAGCTACATCTGGACATGAATGAAAAGAAAGAACATCACCCAGGACTTGTGGGATTTGAAGCTGAATACAGGAACTGGATGGTCCTTTGAGGTGTCTCCCTTGGGAAGGGGTGAGTGTGCTCTATGTGTCTTGCTTGGAGAAAGGATGAATGTGAGAAGGATACACACAGAAACCTGGCAGCCAGAGTTGTGGGCTGTGGGAGAGACTACAGCAGCCCGCCAATATCCATCCAGCCCTTATTCCTGGGCATATAATCAGGTTATTTCCTAGTCTCCCTTGTACACCAATGCAATCATGTGACTAAATTCTCAGCAACAGGGGTACCCAGGTGGCTCAGTGAGTGGTGCGTCTGACTCTTGGGTTTCATTTCAGGTCATGATCTCACAGTTCTTGAGATTGGGTCTCGCGTCAGGCTCTGTGCCAATATTGAGGAGATTGGGATTCTCTCTCTCTCTCTCTCTCTCTCTCTCTCTCTGCAGCTCCCTGCTTGTGTGTGCACTCTCTTTCTCTCAAAAGTAAATAAATAAACATTAAAAATAAATAAATAAATAAATAAATAAATTCCAGTGATAATATGTGAGTAAATGGGATATGTGCCAGGCTTTTCAGGACCAGGGCCTGTAAGAGAGGTGTGCCTCTGCCACACTGGTCCCCTTTCCACTGGCTGAAACCTGGATGTGGTGAACAAGCCTTGAGACCGCACACCTGATGATAAGGTCCTAAAGGAGTCACAAGAAGGAAGAATCCTGGTCCTTGAATCAGCATTCACAAGAGTGGAAGAGAGCTGCTACCGACCTGGAGCACCCTCGACTATTACTTGTTCCTGAAGTCTCTGAGTTTTCTAAGTCTATGTGTGCAACAACTTAGTATACTCTAACATAGAGATTAACTCCCTGGCTGATGCAGAAATTATCTCCTATATATTTTAAGATGGTAAAAAGGAACATAATTCACTTTAGAAAGCTTTCGTCTTAGTTTGGGCTGCTATTAGAGAATATCATAGACTACTAGATGGGTTACAAATGGTTCTGGAGGCTGGAAGCTAAGATTAAAGTACTGGCACATTCAGTGTCTGGGGAAAGCTCATTTCCTGGTTCATAGACAGACATCTTTTTGCTGTGCCCACCTGCAGTAGAAGGGTAAGAGAGCTCTCTGGGATCACTCTCATAAGGACACTAACTCCATTCATGAGACATTATGTCACCTCACCAAAGGCCTCACCTCCTAATACTATCACATTGGTGGTTAGGATTTCAACATATGAATGGGGGGGAGGGGACATAAATGTTTAGTGTAGCTTTCTTTCAAAACAGCTAAAATTTTTAAATTTTTGAAACCATTATTTGCATTATTTTGGGGAAAAAAACTGTGGTGGAATCCCGCATTTCCTACAGATTATAGATACATGAATCATTACTAAACTTAACACATAAGATTTAGAATAATGAAAAAAAAAGACAGAAAAATATTATGTGCCAGTGTGGTACTCAGACATCCTTACAGTGCTACGTCAATTAAAACGCAAGTATACTTCAACGTCATTAAAAACGCCATTCCAAAAGCAATCACTTAATGCCTGTCTCTTCCACTAGGTGGTAAATTTCTCAAGAGGAAGGATTATTTTGCTTTCTACTATATAATTAATACCTGGCATAATATCTCACATATAATGAGTATTTAATTAAAATGTGTTGAATGAATGATTAAATGAAAAAAAAAACACTTAAAATGTTTAATTAGTTTTAACTTTTATGAAAAAGTACTATGTTTTGGTTTTGGTGGGGGTTTTTTGAGACAGAGAGAGAGCATGAGCCTGGGAGGAGCAGAGAAAGAAGGAGATAGAGAATCTTAAGCAGGCTACATGCCCAGGGTGGTGCCTGACACAGGCTCTCGATCTCATGAACTGTGAGATCATGACCAAGAGTCAGATGCTTAATCAACTAAGCTACCCAGGTGCCCCCAAAGTACCATGTTTAATAGAAGCCCCAAAAAACAGGGGCACCTGGTTGGCTCAGTCAGCTGAGCATCTGACTTCAGTTCAGGTCAAGATCTCACAGTCTGTGGGTTCAAGCCTCATGTCAGGCTCTGTGCTGACAGCTCAGAGCCTAGAGCCTGCTTCAGATTCTGTGTCCCCCTCTCTCCCTGCCCCTCCCCCACTCGCACTTTATGTGTGTATGTGTGTGTCTCTCTCTCAAAAATAAATAAAACATTAAAAAAAAAAAGAAACCCAAAAAACAAAAAGTTGTATTCTTTCTCACTTACCCTTAATGCTATCATTTCCCATCAACAAATATTTTGGAATAAAGAAAATTATGAAAATTTAAAATTCTGAAATTTTAAATTTTATATCTAACTCAATAGGCACATGAATAGTTAACTCAGATATATATCTCTATTTCCATTTCTAGCTTGAGTATTCCACATCTAGACATCTGATATCTATACAATATAAAAATAAACCTCTAATATAATTTTATGAAATGGACTCTTCTCTAACTTGAGACATCAATCCCAAACATTACTTTTATCACCTTGAATTCAGCAGTGGGAATTCTGCACATTACTAAAGACTGGATTTGGCCCACAGTAAAAAAAAAAAAGAAAAAAAGAAAAAAAGAAAGAAAGAAAAAAGAAAATCAATAGCTTGGTAGTTACCTCCCAATCTCCTCCCAGCAATGCCAACAGTGAATTTATCCACAGACTGGAAATAGGTTTGGTTTGTTTTGCCTGCGCAACAGGACAATACCCATAATGTCAGCATTACTGAAACTACAGGTGGTAAATCCCTTTAATGCAAATATTTGTATCCCAAACTCTCAAAGGGATGCTTGTCTAAGTTTAAGAGGAGACATAATTTTAAGAGAGACATTTTCTTTAGGGTTAAGGATTCCAATACAGCAGCACCAGATTTCGTCTAAAATACTGTTAAGGATTAGACTTTTAGAAAATGGATCGACAAAGCAGAAATAAGCCCGCCGTGCTGTTCAATTTGAGCACAACGCAAAAAGACTTCTAAAACAAATCATCAACTTTTGCGTTCTTGCTTACTAAAAATGAGGAATAGTTTAAATAGGCATTTTAACCTCAAATATATTAAGCATGCATGGACTCTAAGGATGAAAATTTAGTCTTCAGTGTTTATTAACCAATTTTAATTTTTAATATGGAATTCATTCACTCACAGTCTCGTACAACAAATATTTATTGAGCACTGTAGCAGAGATTGCTTGTTGCCTACTCCAATATCCCCGCTCTTTTAGAAGCCCTGATTTTTAGCTAAGCACACAGATGCTGGAAATAAAGACCTGACACCCTAGTTTCCTTTTCAGCTAGGCTCTTAACACCACAAGAGTGAGGGGTAATCAGAAATATTATGTGGCAGCTTCTGAGAGATATCCCTAAAAAGCGGCTGGCATGTATTCTGTGCTCTGCCTTCTCACCTTCCTCCACTCTGCTGTTAGGAACCTAGTTCTAATGAAAGAGTCTATGTCCTGTACACAAGCATGAGACCCACCTCGTAGGGATGACTGAGAAGAAAGTCAGAAGGAGCATGAATGTCTAAGGACTTTGTGAATCAGAGCTACCACACCCACCCTAGACTGCCCACCTCTAGACTTTAATGCAAAAGAAAAAAGTCTTATTTGTTAAAGTCACTGTTGTTTGGGGTTTTTATATTACTTGCAGTGAAACCTAATCCTAACTGACACAAGATATTTGTAAGATATTTTAAGTGTTGAAATAAATACAAGATGAGTAAGGCAGAATTCCTGCACACAATCAGCTTAAAATTTAGCAATAAATACTGAAGTATAAACAGCACCAGAGCGGATTATAATAGTTTTTACCTGTTTATTATGTTTTCAAACAAACTCTCTTCTGATAACAGCAACCATTTTCCTTTGGAGTAACTCCTCTCACATATCATAAGATCAAGTTTCAATACCTGTAGCCCCACTCCTGAGCCAACCTGTGATTTGGGGAGGTGGGGAGGAGGAGAGAGATGAAATGTAATCTAAACCTGGCCAGTTAAAGTACTAGCCATTGTAACTGATTCAGGAATGAGCATATGGATTAAACATGGCCATATAGAATCCCACTGTATTAAGAGCTATCACTGCAATGTGTTACATATCAAAACAAACCATAAGTCAGTGCTTACAGCAACAAACATCTATCATGGGTCTGTAGGTCAGCTGGGTTTACCTAGCTTTAGGCTGCAGATTAAGCCCAGGCCTGCTCCACATCTCACGTGTTCCTTGGACCAGAAATCATTTGGGTGAAGTTCTCATGACAGGTGGCAGAGGTATAAGAAGCCAAGCTAAACCACACAAGTACATTTATGGTCTCTGCTCATATCACATCTGTTAACACTCCATTGGAGAGGGAAAATAAATTCTGCCCAAGGTAGTGATTTGTAAGGTCACATGGCAGAGGGAGGGTACGAAGAAGTTGAAATAACAATGTGATAAACTATGCAGATATTTTGAGTTTCTGGTGCTTTCAGAGTCATGGTATTAAAAGGTTCTAAGCCAGTGGCATCATGTGCTCATCTTCCAGGCTAAATGGATGAGGCACATCTCCAACAGCAGAAAAAGAGATAACAGGTGAAGAGAAGTAAAGACAGCAGGGATGAGAGATGGATGGATAGATATATTAAGTATACTGAATTCTTTATTTTTTTAAGTTTTTATTTATTTATTTTTGAGAGAGAGAGAGAGAGAGAAAGCGCGCAGGGGAGGGGCTGAAAGAGAGGGACAGAGAGAGAATCCCAAGCAGGCTCTGCACTGTCAGCGCAAGGCCCGATGTGGGCTTGAACTCACAAACCATGAGATGGTGACCTGACCCAAAACCAAGAGCCAGTCGCTTAACCAACTGAACCACCCAGATGCCCCTGAATCCTTTACTTTAAAATGTACACAATGCCAGTGGTGCATGGGTGGCTCAGTTGGTTGGGCATCTGACTCTTGATTTCAGCTCAGGTCATGATCTCACAGTTTGTGGGATCAAGCCCCATGTTGGGCTCCATGCTGACAGCTTGGAGACTGCTTCGGATTCTCCCTCTCCCTCTCTCTCTGTCCCTCCACTGCTTGTGCACATGCACGCATGCACTCTTGCTCAAAATAAATAAATGAACTTTAAAAAAAAAGAAAAAGAAAGAGGCAGCTTCTCCTCCAACTTCACCTACCCCTTCCATCACTATCTTCTTGCCTGTTAGTCTTGACAACAATTAGCCAATGAACAGAGTTTGTTCCTCTGATTCTGTTCTGTTAAACAAATAAAACCTTACTCAATTCATATACTGTTAATCAGGTTTTCTGTTACTTGTATCTGAAAGAATTCCTAACTGCTTTAAGCCTGAAGTCAAGGTAATATCTGTTTTAGGTCAAGAACCAATTATATACCTCGTCTTTTTATATTACTTTACAGTTTATAACACACTTTTGCCCATTCTTTGAGTTACTAGAGTTGAAAGGATTGCAGTTAAAGATAAAATCCTTGACTATCCCAATAAATAAGTTAGGTTTTATCAAATGAGATGGTAAACTGGAAGGTCCATTGTAACTATCTAAATGCTAAATAGATTTATGTATTACTGTTACGAGAAAGTGAAGAAATCACCACACATTTTGGGGAAGAAAATTTCATTTGTGTTTATTTCATATTTCCTGTGAAGGATGGACTGCTAAAACTAGATTGGAACCAAAGAAATCCTGTGAAGAGGCTCCTTTTTGGTGAATGAAGGATTCATTCACAAAATAAGTGACTCCAGCCAGGATGGAGTGAGGAGTACTAGACTCTCTGTTAAAAGTTAGAAAACAGGGGAAAATATATTAAATCTCGATTTTCAAAGACTGAAACACAGGAAAGCAAATAGGAAAGAAAAAAAATGAGGTGAGCCCTACAATTCCCCCAGTTTTATACCTGGAGGTACTTTCTGGCCATGATCAACATAGGGAGACCCAAAGCAAAGCTGGGCTGAGAAGACAAAGATTGAGTTTGGGGAGTATGAAATATCTGGAATTTGCAATAAGGATTTACAAAGGAAGAACTATACATAGAAAAAATTTCAAAATACCCGTGCTTTAAGTCTTTGTCTGAATACTAAGCTGTGCATGTGTAGGGTGAGGCTCCAAGAGACTGGGAAATTAACTATCAGAAGAAAAAAAAAATTACTGGAGAACTACAATCTGAATGACTACTGGTACTCACATGGGAAAGGAGTCATTTGGGTTTCATCCAATTAGAGTATAGAAACTTTATTAAAGACCTATGACAGACAATAGAAAACCTAATCCAAATTCTCTAGGAAAGGACTAGAAAAATCCTTAAAACAAAAGAATAATCTAGACCCTCACAAATAAAGTTTAAAAACAAGTCTCAAAAGGATCAAGCTGATCCACTACTAGAGTAACAGCCTCCCAAAACAAAACCCAATACTCTTTAATATTCCAGACATCTTATGTATTAGTTTCACCATGCTGCTATAACAAATTAATATAAATTTAATGGCTTAAAACTATACCCATCTATTATCTCATTGTTCTGTAGGTAAAAAGTCTAGGTACAGCATGATTCAGTTGAATCCTCTGTTTAGAATCTCACAAGGGTGAAATCAAGGTGTCAGCAGGGTATTGGAATGAACTTCCAAAACCTTTCAGTTTGTTGGGTGAATTCAGTTCCTTTCAGTTTTAGGATTGAAGTCCCCATTTTCCTGCTAGCTATCAGCTGGGGTCCAGTCTCTGCACCTAGAACAATGGTGGCTAAAGTTCTTCTCATGCTTCCAGTCATTTTCATTTCTCCTTCCGCAACATCTCTCTGACTTTAGTTGGAGAAAGTTCTTTGCTTTTAAGAACTCATGTGATTAGACTGGGTTTACCCCAATAATCTGGGATAATCTCTGCACCCTAAAGTCCATAACCTTAATTATATCTGCATAATCCCTTTTGCTATGTTACATATTGTATCACAGGATGGAAGGATTAGGGTATGAATGTCTTTGGGGAACTATTCTACCCACCATGCTCAACAATGTCCCACTTACAATGTTTAGCATACAATCAAGGCATATAAGATAAAGTGCAGAAAAATATGACTTACATCCAGGAAGAGGAAAAAAAATCTGTTAATATATTTTTATTTTTTTATTTTCTTTTTTAGTAATTTCTATACCTAATGTGTAGCTCAAACTCACAACCCCAAGATCAAGAGTCGTGTACTCTTCCGACTGAGACAGCCAGATGCCCCAAAATATCTATTATTATAAATAGTCAGAAATGACAGAGATAATGGAACTAGCAGATAAAGTTTTTAAAATAGTTATTAAAGGGGCGCCTGGGTGGCTCAGTCGGTTAAGCATCCAACTTTCAGCTCAGGTCATCATCCCATGGTTCGTGAGTTCGAGACCCACATCAGGCTCTGTGCTGACAGCTCAGAGCCTGAAGCCTGCTTCAGATTCTATGTCTCCCTCTCTCTCTGCCCCTCTCCTACTTGTGCTCTGTCTCTGTCTCTGTCTCTCTCTCAAAAATAAATAAACACTTAAAAAAGTTGTTTTAATAAAAAAAATAGTTATTAAAAATACATTCAATGTTTTGGGGTATCTGGGGGTCTCAGCTGGTTGAGCAGTGGACTCTTGGTCTTGGCCCAGGTCATGATCTCATGGTTTGTGGGTTCCAGGCCCTTACCCAACTCTATACTGACAGCACCAAGCCTGCTTGGGATTCTGTCTCTTTCTCTCTCTGCCCCTCTCCCATGCATCTCTCCCTCTCCTTCTCAACAAATAAACTTTAAAAAATATATATATATATATATATATATCTAATGTTTAAAAAAACATAAAGACACTGAGGAAATAAATGTAAATTAAACAGAAGTAAACAGAATTTTTTGTTGAAAATACATTATCTGAAATGAAATTTTCACCGGATAAGCATAAGTTAGACACTATAAAAGAAATAGTAAACTTGAAGACTTGTCAATAGAAACTGTAAAAACTGAAGTACAGAGAGAAAATGTTGAAAAATAAAATGATAGGGGCCTTAGTAATCTCTGGGATAATATTAATCAATCTAACATGTATAATTGCAATCTCAGACTGTAAGAGAAGATTACATTCTTTTCAACATTTGATGAAAAATATCAACCCCATATTCAAGAGGCTCAACAAGCCCCATGAAGAATAAATACAAGAAAATCAACCAAGACACATCATAATCAAACTGGCTAAGACAATCAAGGGAAGATTTGAAAGCAGACGGGAGCAGTGGGTTGGGGGGAAGGTAGTGGGGGGAAGACACACTACATACAAGAAGAAAAGTTAAGTTAAAAGACTGAAAGACAAAAATCTATCTTCCTGGAATTCTATATATACAGAATGAATCCTTCAAAACTGAAGATGAAATAAAGACACTGTTAGACAGGGGCGCCTGGATGGTTCAGTCAGGTAAGCATCTCACTCTTAATTTCAGCTCAGGTCTCGCTCTTTCGTGAGATCGAGAACCATTTCAGGCTCTGTGCTGACAGCAGAGAGCCTGCTTGGGATTCTCTCTCCCCCTCTCTGTCTGGCCCTCCCCCCACTCACACACATGCATGTATACTCGCTCTCTCTAAAAATAAATAAACATTAAAGAAAAATACATTGTCAGACAAATGATGGCTAAAAGAAATCGTTACCAACTTAGAAATGCTACAAAAAATAAGAAAAGAAGTTCTCCAGGTGAAAGAAAATGATACCGGTGGCAATATGGATATATACAAAGGAATGAAGAACACTGAAATTGGCAAATATGTGGGTAAATATAAAAGTATTTCATTCTCTTATTAAATTTATTCAAAATATAGCTTATTAAGAAAAAAACAAATGTATTTGGAGTGTATAACACATGTGAAGTAAAATATATGACAATAATAAATGATCAGAGTAGAGAAATATATTATTGTAAGCTTCTTATATTTTACATAAAATGGTATATTATTTTCAGGTAGACTGTGATAAGTTAAAGATGAATCTACTAAACTCAGATATTCTTCAGCCCCCAAATACATAAATATATCCATCAATCCCTACACACATAAAATGTAGCTAATAGAGGAGATAAAATGATGAGACAAAAAACTAAACAGCAAACTCAACTAATCCAAAGAACCCCTGCAAAAAGGTAAAAGGAACAAAGAACATATAGAACAAATAGAAAACAAATAGTAAGATGATAGACTGAACCCAGCTATATCAATACTTACATTAAACATAAATGGACTGAATACACCAATTAAAAGACAGAGATTGTCAGACTGAATTTAAAAAGCAAGACACAACTATGTTTGTCTACAAAAAAAAATGTAGTAATATAAAGACAGAGGAGATAAAAATAAAAAGAGAGAAAAAGATATACATGCAAACACTCATCATAAGAGAGCAGGAGTGGCATCAGAGAAAGCAGATTTCAGAAGAACTATTACCAGAGATAAAAAGAAAAATCGTATAGTGATAAAAGGATTAATTCATCAAGAAGACATAACAGCACTAACCACATAAAATGGTATAACTTCTGGGCACCCGGGTGGCTCAGTCAGCTAAACATCCAACTCTTGATTTCAGCTTAGGCCATAACCTCATGGTTCATGGGCTCGAGCCCTGCATCTGGCTCCATGCTGCGCATGCAGCCTGCTTGGGATTCTCTCTCTTCCTCTTTCTCTGCTCCTCCTCCACCTACTCTCTGTCTCTCTCAAAATAAATAAATAAACATTTTTTTAAACGTGGCATAACTGCTTGGGAAACCACTTTGGCAATTTTTTTAAAAGTAAATATGCACTTACCCTATTACTCAGCAATTCCACTACTAGGCATTTACCTGAAAGAAAGAAAACATGAATACATAAAAAGACTTTTAAATGAATATTAATAATAGCTTTATAATAATAGTTCCAAAACTAGAAAATAGCTTTATAATAATAGTTCCAAAACTAGAAACAACTCACGGGGAAAACAAATTGTATAATATTACTCAGTAATAAAAAGAAACTACTACAAAACATCATCATAAATCTCAAAAATATGCTTGCATGAAAGTAACCAACCACAAAAGAATACATACCATTTAATTCCATGTATGTGAAGTTCTAGAAGAGGCAAAACTTGCCTTTAATGATATAAATTAAATCAGAGGTTGGGGGGGCTTGACTTGGGAGAAACATAAGAGAATTTGGAGGTTGTGGAAAGGTTCAATAAATTGCTTGGCGTGGTGGTTACACAGTGTGTACATTTGTAGAAATTCACTGACTGTATTTTTAAAACAGGAAGATTTTATTTCTGTAAATTAGGTCTGGATTTCTTGATTTAAACAACAACAACAACAAGGCTCAGGAGTTTTAAGGAGAATTAATAGGGTAAAATGCCACAGAAAGAAAGATAGCTCTGAGAATTTAAAAGAACTTGTTTCACTACAAGAAGTGTTAGTGATTTTAGAAAGCACCTTTATTGAAAAGATGTGTAGAATCCATTTTAGTTATACCTACCTAGACTGACAAATTCAAATAGAAAAGGCACAGACTATTCTATTTCAAATGTTTCTTTAATGTGCATAGGATCACTTAAAGGTCTTGTTAAATGCAGGTTCTGATTCGGGAAGTCTTGGGCAGGATTTGAGATTCTACATTTCTAACAAAACACCAGGTAATACTGATGCTGCTGGTTCATCCACTACACTTTACGCAGCAAGAACACAGATAACGTTTCTGAGGCATCGATGGTTTGTATCGAGTGCCAATTTGGTCTAGAAGTTTCCCAGATCTATGGAATCCATTCCTACCATCAGTTACATGCAGATTGACAACCCAGCCCGTTTCCTATCTGTGAACGTAACCAGTACAGGTGCTTAAGATGCTGTGGAAAATTTTATATCGGCAGCCCTGGGTCCAAGTCCCAGTTCTGTTCCTAACCAACTATAATCTGAGTTAGTCATTCTTAGCTGTGAAATGAGAGAATAGTTCCGGTTTCTCTTCTCTAGGCTGTTGTGAAGATTACAATAGAAAATATAAGTGAAAGTATAGTATGTAGTATAACCTTAAAAAAAAATAATGGCTTAAAATGTCAAGCAAGGTAGGCAGAAGATTTTAAGTACCACAGTTGAGAACAGGGCGGGACCCAAAAATAAGAGGCGGGGCTCTGGGATTATCCCCGTGGGCGTGAAAGGAATGGACCATATTGTACGGGAGGGAAGCCCCATCTAAAAAGTAAGCTTCTTTAACATTCTCCCTAAATTATGGAACCTGAAATCTGAACTTCTCCTTTATTAAATATTTCAACTGGAACTTAACTCCGATGTTCAATGATACAACTGCTTCAGTCTAGTGACTTCAAACAAAATCCTACCCAACACATCTCCGTCCTCTTCTCAGATCCATTCGTCACTTTTCTGCCCCCGCCCCCCGCGGCCCCAGCCCGGGGGCAGTAGTTTCCACTACGCTGAAGGGGGAGGTGATAACGGACTCTTGTATCTACTTGCCTCGAGGAGGGGGGCGTATGAGCAGCCACGTTCCGGAAAACCGTAAGAGATCTGGCCCAAGAGACGCGGAATCACGAGAAAATCCTAGCCTAGGACGCGGCGTCGGTGCAGGCGGAGAGAGGCAGAGCCTGCAGTCGCCGGACCAGCGCGCGGCTTTGCCCTGGCCCGCGCCCCCGCGCGCGTCCCCCTACTAGCCTTCGCGGGATGGCACCGGCGGGAGGGGGCGGGGCCGGGCGCGCTGCTGCCTGCTCTGCTGCGGCCGCCTCCGCTGCGGCCGGAAACAATAGTGGAGGAGCCGGAGCCGTGCGGAACGGCTGCTGCGGCGCGCGGAGCCGACGGTAAAGACCTCGCACCCCGGTACCCGACCCTCACGCGCCTCGGCCCCGCGATCCCGTGGTTCCGCCGCCTTCGCGCTCCGAGCCCCGCCGCCCTTCGCACTGCTCATCGCGGGGCGCCCGGACGGACGGAGAGTCGGACTCGGGTCCGCGGCTTCGTGAGGGACGGGCGCGCCCCCCCAACGCCGGATGTGGAGTGGGGGCCTGGCTCCCCGAGGCGTTGAGTCCCGGGCTGTCCGGCTGCCTTGGCACTCGGACGCCTTCTGGGTGGGAGGAAGTCCAGAGAGAGGGGACCCCAAGGCTCGTAGCAACCCGGCTTGGACACCCCAGCTCCGGCCGTGCCCTACCCGCACGGTGGAGCCGCAGCTCGACCTTCGGTGCGGGTCCTTTGGACACTGCCGGGACGCCCTCTTCGGGTGTTCGCGCTTCCACGTGTGTTTTTCTGCCGCGGATCTACGACAGGAAGCCTCGCTACATCGCGTTAGCGAAACGCGTCTAAGGGTTCCCACAATGAAGTTAGCAAAGCAGTGTCCCGAACCGGTCGTTTTTTCCTGCATTTAACCGCGTTAAGTAGGTTGAAAGACCCCCGACAGCGCTGCTAAGCATTCAGTGCCAGGGCTGGGGATGGGGCAGAGCAGAACACCGCAAACTGCTTTCCTTCAGATCGCGCCCTCAATCAAATGAAGTACGGGATCAGAAAAGGCTTAGTGACGCCTATAGCAAGGCTTTAAGTTTTACTAGCTACCACGACAGAAGTGTGATACTGAAGTACAAGCATGGCGATGCTTGTTTGATGGGGCTGTTGCGTTAGATAAACAGCATCCTCCCCCTAGAAGTTCCTAATCCTGCCATGCCGTCAAGTTCTTGAAATTGCATAACCTAACCTTTCTGTTTCTTAACAGGGGCACTATGAACGAAGAGGAGCAGTTTGTAAACATTGATTTGAATGATGACAACATTTGCAGTGTTTGTAAACTGGGAACAGACAAAGAAACGCTCTCCTTCTGCCACGTTTGTTTTGAGCTAAATATTGAGGGTAAGGACACAGAATAGATTGATTTTAATGGCGTGAACTTTACACAACTACTTTTGCTGAACTAAGTATACGGTAAAACTAATATTTCTTGAATGATTGGCTGTTGTTTCAAGTATGATGTGTGAAGATCTGTGGAAGATAAGAATTTATGGAAGGGAGGCCGAAGTTCTCATAGCTGTGAATTTAAGATAAATCTTTTCCTTTTTTTTAACTCCCACGTACTAACCCTATTTTTGCTAATAAAAAACAAAGGTATGAGTATTGACTAGGAAACATATTTACTGAGTTGAGACCTTATTAAGTTTTCAGGTGGATGTTTTCTTCTTTTTGGAATAAGAATTAACATAACCAAGCATTTACATTGATGAGCACATGTAATTTAATTCCTTTGGCCTTTCATGCTGGTACCTGACTGAGGTGACCAAGAACTCTTTTCCTCAATGCTGTCTTATCTGGAAAAACGTTTTTAAATTTTTAGATAATCTCCTCTATCAGTGATCACACACACCTTTAATAATTTTTAAGAACTGAAAAGGTTTTTTTACATTTCTTAATAGTATCTTCGAAAGTATATGAAAGAGTTCTCCCAACTATTAAAAAAAGTCTGTTATTAAATGTACTATTTGTTTGGATTCTTGTACAGTTAACGTGTGTATGGACATTAATAGTTTGTCCCCAAGAAACATGTGGGATATTTCTTTAATCTTGATGTTATGATAAAACTCTGATTTAAAAAAAAATATTTATGACACACTAAAAAGAATCTTAATATTCTTGTGATAAAAAAGTTTGCGTGTCATTTGAATTTTGAACTGTAACATTGGTAGAGAGATTTTGTTAGACTTTTAGATTTTGGACAGTTTCAAAACAGTATATAATTCTTTTTCCTGGATTGTATATTTGAAAGTTTTCATTTTTCAAATGAAAAGTAACCTTTACTTTTTCTGTTAAGTAAATAGGGGATGTGAAATGTTCTTATAATTAATCCTAATGTATTTATTGTTATTGTATTTAATTTTCTTTTGAGATTCCTGTTAGTACTTTTCAGATATTGTTGTAGGCACCAAATTAATATATTTAGCCGCTCTGTAGTAACAAGCCAAAATTAGAATCATAAGTAGACCACTAAAATCAAAATAAATTATATGATATTCATCTTCCCCTTAAGACCGTATTGGTTATGATAGTTTTGCCATTTTACTCTGTAGAACAATTGTAGTTGCTGAACATGACAATTAATGGAAGATCATGGATTTCTTGGGAGTAAATAGAATATGTATAACTTTGTCCTTAATAAATATAGTAATTATAACTAATTTGAAAGGACTGACTTGAAAATATGATTCTTCTATAGTACTTAAGTTACCATGTCCTTAATTATGCTAAGGTGTAAGATCTATATTTATGTTCTTTGGAAATATAGTTGGGCTTATATATTCTTCTACATTGTAGATTTTAATTTTGAATGGGCAAAGGCATTAGAAATGATCCAGCCCAAACCTGTATTTTACATCGAAGGAAACTGAGTGAGGGTCAAATAGTAGGACTGTTCAAGGTTGCAAGTGGTGAGGGCAAACTGTCGTTAGGTGCCAGGTACTGTACTAAGCACCTTACGTGGATTATCATATTGAACTTAAAATAGCTCTGGGATGGCTTCTGTTATCCATTTTAAAGGTAATGGGACCTAACCATTGAGATCTTCAAGAAAGGCACATTGAAGTCACACAGCAGTAATTGACATACTAGGGTTTGAAGCTTGGTGATCTCTTTCCAGTATGTATGATCTTAAGTCCATTGATCTTTTGTCAATAGCTATTTTAATATCAGAAACCCATTTTCCTGAATCTTAATTAGCTATCCTTGCTATTCAGTCAGCCAACTTTTCCTAACTAGTGCTTCTAATAAATCATCATTAGTGGTGTTCATGCTGTGATAGAATTTTTCCACAGAAACCTAAACTTCCATAATTGTTTTTCTAGCCTTTTAAAAATATGTCTGGTTTTCTGTCATTATATAGAGAACATACAGATATTCCTCAGGTACCACCTTTGTAAATATTTCATCTCTGATAACATCTATTTTAATATATAAGCATAACATAAGTCATTTTGTTGAAATAATAGTGATGTGTAACTTAAACAGTTCTCAATTTGAATCAGAACTGTTTCACTTTATATTCTACATACACTGATGATTTTATATTTTAAAATGTGAGTTAAACCTTCATGGAGAAAAATTATTTTAGAATTAAATTTTCTTCTCCATTTATCTGATGTTGCTCTCCCAGATATATACATTTTTATATTTACTATAGTGACAAGCTAGTGATAATAAAGTAGTCGTATACTTGAAAAATAATAAGGTATATTCCGGTCATTGTCAATAAATCTTTTAAAGTGTTTTAAGTTTTCTCTTCCTTATGAAGTTGTTAGCATAATACCAGCCAATAATTATTAGAATGTAAGAGGAACTTTTAAAAATATGGCATTTAACTATATTAGTTTGGTGTAACTTTTTGTAGTATGATAATGTTGCTCTTAACTGATTTCTTAGTTTACTAATTGCTAAATTTGTTCTAAATTTATATGTATATTCTAAGAGGCCAGTTTAAAAATTCTCTTGAGGAATGATAACAATTTACCTAATTTTGAGTTCACCCATTTGTAGTAAACAAAAATATTTTATATCTTTTGGGTTGTTGATTACATCAAATCAAAACTGGTCTAATCAAATGGCCTCTTATTTAAAGCTGTGTGCATGCATATATTTATAAATTGAAGATAAAAGAAGAAAGAAATAAAAAAAGACAGTCAAATCTTCTTGGAGAGATTTCGTATTCTGAGTATGGCTCTAAATTCCCCTTTTTCTATGACTTTACAGTAATTAAAAGGAAATGGTACCTACATTTTGTATACTTCCTTGTATACTTCAAGGACCTAAGAAATGTACTTTGAGGACTTAACTCTTGTGAATACTTGCAAGATTAGTTTTCTTTGTACCTGTAATTCACATTAAAATAACTTGTCTACTTGTAGGATTAGAAAAAGATGCATAAACTTCTTTATACTCATGACCTGTCCTAGGCCCCAAGACACTATAAACTTTTTTATGCATGTATGACCAGATACTTTAATAAGCATCCTTGTTCGTGATACTAAAATCTCTACAGTGCCCAAATTACTACCTTTCCCTAAGCTATTGAGGCTGGGAGGAAGGTAGCCCAGGACAGTCAGGAGCCAATAATGAAACTCAGCTGTAATGTAGCAAAATTGGAAATGAAACTAGAGGGGACAAAGTTCCAGGACTCCAATCTGTTACTTCATACTGTTTTCATTTTGTGCCAGAAGACTGTGGAAATAATTCTTAGAGCATTCTTACCTTCCTCTAATAATTGACTTCCTTTCTTTTCTTTTCTGTGGAGATAAACTTTTTTATAAGACTGGATCAGGGGCACCTGGGTGGCCCAGTTGGTTAAGTGTCTGACTTGGGCTCAGGCCACAATCTCATGGTTTGTGAGTTTGAGCCCCGCATTGGGCACTGTGCTGACAGCTCAGAGCCTGGATCCTGCTTCAGATTCTGTATCTCCTTCTTTCTCTGCTCCTCCCCCACTCGCTCTCTATTTCTCTATCAAAAATAAATAAATGTTAAAAAAGTTAAAAAAAAAAAAAAGACTGGATCAGAGTTCCTCTTATGCCAAGCGACGTTTTCAGTCTAACTTGATGGTTGATTAGTAAGCACCACCAATGCTTATTAGTTCACCTCAGACTTCATTCTCCCTCTAAATTGTTGATGTTTCTAGGAAGTTTTCTAGAAGCTGACCCAAATTCATATCCTTGGTAATGTTTCTAGCAAGAAAAATCTACAGGTATTTTCTCTGGGTTAAAGCACTGGTGAACCCAGTGCTTACTTTTAATCTTGTTCTTCCTTGATTTTGTGTCTTTGACCAAACCACTGTTCACATGGTTAGTAGTCAGGGAACACTTTGAATCTCAATATTAAATCCTGATTCAGTTTGGTTATGAAGACTGGTCATTTACTACTCAAATTCTACCAATAGCTCTTCCTTTGTCCTGCTTCTGACACTTAAGTAAACTTTGTCCTAGCATCTTTCCACTTAAGTAAAAAGACCCACCTCTTGTGATAGGGAAACTGTATTTATAGCTAACTGAATCGCATTAGCCTCGTTTCATATAATTGCAAGTGTGATACATTGGTATTAACTAAGTACTTTTATTTTTTTTTTATGTGTATTTATTTTGGATAGAAAGTGTGAGCAGGGGAGGGGCAGAGAGAGAGGGAGACACAATCTGAAGCAGGCTCCAGGCTCTGAGCTGTTAGCACAGAGCCTGATGCAGGGCTCAAACTCATGGACCATGAGATCATGACCTGAGCCGAAATCGGCCACTTAAGCGACGGAGCCACCCAGGTACCCCAAGAGTACTTTTAAATATAAAGCTCAGTGTGACTTTTAAACTTTAACTTGGCTATCTTTAATATACTTAGAAATACAGACTCAAAGTTAATTTTTTTAACTGCCTTTTAATGTCACTTTAAATAAATTTGAATACTTTTTAAATGGCCGAAACAGTAAAACCTCATTATTTAGACAGGAGTAGGGAGGGATGAAAGTGGAAAGTGGTTTTAACTGGTGATAAGTTTAAATTATAGAATATTTTAAAAGAAAAATAATTGAATCTAGGCTAACAGCATCTGGTGAAGATTTGTGACTTAACTACCAACCCATTTTTAAGGAGCCAGGTTCTAGAATCTTATCCTTGTCCTAATTATGGTGGCCTCTTTTTAGTTACTCCAAGCTTTTCCTCCCTTTTAACTTTGTTAAGCTTTCTAATTCTAAAGTGTAGGATGAATTTAAAACTTAGATCGTACACAAATTTTGGTGGGGATGATATATCTATCCATCAGGAATGAGATCTAGCTGAAATAACAGGAAATCCAAATAATAATGGTGACATAAAATGGGATGGATATTTATATCTATATAAAAAGAAGTTGAATCTGGACTTGGTATGATAGCTCCATGATCAGAAGGACTCAAGTTGTTTCTGTTTTTCTATTCCACTTTCCTTACCACATACTTAACTATCTTCAAGGTTGTCTCATGAGCCAAGGTGGCTGCTGGAACTCCAGCCACTGCTTCCTTATTCTCAGACAAGAAAGATAGGACAGCAGGACATCTGACAAAAGATACATATTAGCAGTCTCTTGCATCTAAAAAGGAGTTTTTTGTGAATTCCCACCTAATAGTTTCTTACACACTTCATTTCACTTAAGAGAAGCTGCTCCAAATAATGTCAGTATTTCACAAAATGGGACAAACAATATTGAGTAGGCAAGAAGCAAAATCAGCCACAGAGGGGCCTTTCCAGTAATTAAAGGTTATTCAATGTTGAAGACAAACTGTTTGAGCTACAGCTAATACTAGCAAGTAATTCTCTGATGATTTCTCTAATCCTGTAGTTAGAACTGGAAGGGATTTTAGCAGAATGAGGGATTGTATTCTGAGGATGGGCATGCAACCAGATCACATGTGGACTTCTTGCCAGAAAGCTGTAAGAATTTTGAAGTTTCTAACCTATCTCAGTAGATAACATGTAAGGGTTAATACTCCTGCTCAGAAAGAGGTCCCCCCAATTTTTTCCTGTTAGAAACTTGTGTGGTTAAGCGATTTAGAGATTATAAACTTGGAAAAACTTTTCCCTACTTTCTCCCAGACTCTGTTCATGGTAGACAACCATGGTAATTCCACCTGCCTCGTACTTTTACAGGGAAGATTGCTTTTCTGCAGCCTGGTACATCTGCCACCACTCCACTTCTGCTCTACTGATTAAGCACGAGGGCCCTGGACCCAGACCTGGCTTGCATCTTGGCCCTGCCACATAACTAGTTGGGTTTCCTTGGCAAGATACCTAAGTTTCTGTGTCCTACTGGTTCTCAAATGTTACCAGTAAGAGCAATTTCATATTTGTACTTCTTAATCTTGGAAATTATTGTGCCAGAATCTCATTCAAAAGGCTGAACTCCATTTGTTGCCATTTTTTCCAAGAAGAGTACTTGGCAGAGTAATCAGTGGATCTCAGATTTGTTTGTTCTTGATGCTCAGGATGAAGCTGCAGAGTAACGAGCACTGTTATCGGGAGCACAGGCTCCTAATACTGTGCTCCAGAGGCCCCAAAACTCCAGCTGGGACACACACTGCAGAGCCAGACTGGACTCCCATTCCCATTTACCAACTGGGAGAACTTGGGCAGGTTGCTTAAGTGTATTATTATTCTGTCAGTTCAGCTGGAGGCATATGTCTATCTGAGTTTTAAGTAGGAAATGATTAATATTTATTTTCTCCTACTTAGTTATACAGTATACAGTTAAAATGGCCTGTAGAAATGACTAGGAAGGTTGGAAAGCCTGACTTTGCCTACTGATTTTTAAGCATAATCAAGCATTTATTATAGCTAACAGAGCTCTCCCATCAGGACTAAGAGGTAAGTGGTAGTATTTGCATGTGTATGTGGCAAAATAAAGGCTCTGGAGTCAAGTAAAGTTGCCTAAAGTCACATAGACAGTAAACGACACAGAAGGGATTCCAATCAGATGTCTCATATCAAAGTTGTTGTGCCACTGTGGGAAATTTCTCTGTTTCCTTTGTCATAATTTAACAGCTTAAATTGTAGACCAGCACCTCCATAATGATGCCATTCGCTCACTGGTTTTTCTAATGTTTCTGAGTAGTCCTGATACTCTGGATCGGTTCCTTTTTTTTTTTTTTTTTTTAATGTTGGCCTACTCTGTCCTAGGCTTTCCATCCTCACTCTGGGCTTTCATAACCTTTCAAATGATGAAATACTAGCAAAACAAACCCTTGGCTCCTTCCCTTCCCCCCCCTTCCCAACTACACATCAATATATGCAGCGAATTTTTAGACACCTTCACCTGTGTAACCAATAAGTACTTCAAATTACAACTCTAGAGCTAAGCTATTATTCCTACCGTAGCCATATCTCTTTTCAGAATGAGCGAATGAATAAATAAGCAAATTCCCCCTCTGGCCCCGAAACCAAAAATATCAGGGTTGGAAGTCAAGTGTGGAAGGTAAAGATTTCCATGCCTAACTCAAATCTATGCAAGCTAGCCCCACAGAGAGAGCCTGCCTGTATCTTAAGTCTTAGAAAGTTATTTCTCAAAGAAGCCTTCCCTGCCTTTTAATTCTTTCCCCCGCTCCTCCCCACCACCACACTCTCCCCACTATTCTTTTTTTCATAGCACCCTTTTCTTCATGGCACTTGTTATGATTGTTTACTGTAATTATTTGCCTGTGTGTTTGTTAATAATAAGAACATGAAAATTAAAAATAAAGGATTTGTTAGAATATTAAATAGATGACATTCTGGTTCAGCTTCCTAATTCTTTCATCCCATTGTTTTGACAAAGATGAAAAATATTTAATGAGATATGGAAATAAATCTAGATTGAAAATCTTCAGTATGTAGGTCTAATTTATCTATTCTCAGTAAAGGCATATAATTTATGTGACTTAAAATAATTTAAAACTGTTACTGAAAAGTTGAGAAAGAGAAATCAGCTACCCAGAAATGAAAGGGTAATTTTTCTATTATATGCAAAATAATATTGCCCTGTGAAGAAAGAAGACAAAGATAGGTTTCTCTGTTTTCTGAAAGAAATGAAATATCATCCTCAAGTTAGGAAGAAGCTAGTTCAACTGTCAGTAAATACTTAAGGGATTTGCACTTTCTGATAAGAGACTTATTTAAATAATGGATATTTGTTGCGTATTGTGCCCTTTACATGCATTGTTTTTATTAATATAACTATGTGAAGTACTGTGTTATCCCAATTTGATTAATAAGGAAAGTGAGCAGATAGTCTAGGTAACAAAGTCCAAAATTGCACAGCTTTCAAGTTCAAACCAAGGTCTCTGATTCCAAAAAACCAAGTGCCTACATCATTTCTGCTTTTGAGGCACCTGGGTTGTTCAGTTGGTTAAGCGTCCGACTTCGGCTCAGGTCATGATCTCGTGGTCTGAGAGTTCAAGCCTCATGTTGGGCTCTGTGCTGATAGCTCAGAGCCTGGAGCCTGCTTTGGATTCTTTGTCTCCCTCTCTCTCTGCCCTTCCTGTACTCATGCTCTGTTTCTCTCTGTCTCAATAATAAATAAACATAAAAAAATTTTTTTAATGTTTTAAATCATTTCTGCTTCCAAAGAAAATTACATGAACTATTAAAATTTAGGAGATATTAAGTAAGGCAAAGTTAGAGATGAATTATACAAATGTGAATATTGAGGCAAGGAACAAAATCTGGGTCTCAGGAGACATGTAATTTTTTCAAAATTATTTCTCCCCATGATATTAATACATGTTCCGTGGAATATCTGAAAATATACATTTCTGATGACTTAAGAGAGTAGGATGATGCAGTCTCCACACAGATTGTAATCTCAACAATCTGTCAAGCAAATACAATTTCTAGAACTCCTGGATTGGGCTGGTAATGATCAGAGAGAAGGGACACAGACCTGTGACTGTCTTGCTGTCCCTGCCCAGAAAGGATAAGCTAGTTGAGCTGTAGACTGACATTTGCTAGAGAATCATGCAGGTGTGGGCTGGTAATGAGGCAGCAGTTCTAACACTGTTCTCTGTCCTCTCCACCATCTGGGAAATGGAGGCTAACATACTTAACCCTGATTATCAGTTTTTCAGGAGGGAATAGGGTTCTGAGTAAGTGGATTCAGTCAGTGCAAACACAAATGAAGATACTAGTACCATTCCTGGAATCACACACCATGGTCCTTTTGCTCATCAGCCCCAATAAGTGCCTAGGGCACTTTTAGAAAAAGAGAAACAGTTTATGAGAGGAGTTTTCTGGTTTCTGAGTTTAGAAGGTAATGAGCATTGAACTTAACTACATCAACAGAAGATTTTAGAAATATTTAGAACATATTCAGAAATAGAGTACCTCTGCTGATATTCTGCTTAAAAAAACTTAAGTTTTCCAGTGTTCATTACTGAATATAATATAAAGACAGCATACCTTTATATTTGCATGATACTTCAGAAATTGGAAGGTGCTCTTACGGTACCTTAATCTCCACATCATATAGGAAATTAACATTAAGTGTGAATTTCAAATTAATACATGAAAAATGTATAAGTGATTAAAATCAAAGAGGCTAACACTAAAAAATTATCAAAATGTGGTATTAACTATAGTTCTAGTTAGAGTGGATTTAAATTATGCTAATCCAATTTGGTATACCATATGGTCTATTAGGATTTTGATAAGAGGAATAAACCCATTAAACACAGCCTTGGATTTATAATTTGTGATAAGGGAACATTGTTTATTTACAAATAATTTTAAACTAGGGTATTTATTTCTAGTAGCTTTTTGCCATTCCTGTCTCAACTGTATACTAGTAAGGCAGAATAATGATTTGTGTGTACCCATTAAAATCTAAATCTCATAATCTCATGTGGTTGGGTCCATAGCAATTTTTAAGCGCAACTATTCAGTAAATATTAACTAATCAGCCATTCTGTGCTTCAAATTATTCTAGTAGCTGAGGATAAGACATTGAACAAACATAAATCCCCACCATTGGGAAGCTAACATGAGAGGAGGGAAGAGGCAATAGAATAAATGAATTATATAGTATGTTTGAAGAGAATATGGGATTATTTGCTTTTATGAAATATAAATTAAATCACTGGTATATTTTTCCATATATTACCTTACTTAAAATTTATATGTAATGTTCATTTCCTATGAAATAATGTGGAGATTAAATTTAATAGACAGTAAAAGCACCTTCCAGTCTCTAAAGTGCTATCCAAATATACTTAAATGACATTTTTAATATCTAAAACTTAGGATAACTGGTATTTACCAGACACATTTACTTAATACACTGGTAACCTAAAACTGAGTTTTCTGGATACCTTTCTGATACAGTATTTATCTATATATATTTATTATACTTCATAGTAGAAATACAACCAAAATGTTGCTTGACACGGAGTTGAAAATTGTTGATATCCTGAAAATACTCTGATGAGCCAAATTCATTCATACAATGAATTTAATGAACAAAAATTGCTAGTCTGATTTGAAAACAGAACCCATATGTTAAGGAAGTTTAGTGGTATTGGGGAGTGTTTCAAAATTAACAAAATAACTCTCACTCATTTTTATATTTCTGTCTCTAAATACTTAAAAAATCTTTAAGTATTGGGGACAATGTAAAATATTTTAAAGTTTTTGTATTCTTTCTACTTCCTTACTAACACAAATATTAACATATTTGTCCTGATAACATTTCTGTTTATTATTATTAAGCTATTCTTTAGAATCTTGATTATGTTACTTTGGCTCATGAGAGTATTTTCAGGATATCAACAATTTTCAACTCCGTGTCAAACAACATTTTGGTTGTATTTCTACTATGAAGTATAATAAATATATATAGATAAATACTGTATCAGAAAGGTATCCAGAAAACTCAGTTTTAGGTTACCAGTGTATTAAGTAAATGTGTCTGGTAAATACCAGCCATAAGTATCTTGAGAAAGAAATTAAAATCTCACATTCTATATCCAGTTAAGACTGGATGTAGAAAAATCTCATGCCTTTTACAGACTGTCTTTTCTACCACCCACTCTTCTTAATTCATTTATTTACTCTCTTCTCCATTTGTTTTAACTTCTGCTTAGTCATCATCTTGCCTACCTACAGTTACTATCTCTGTATCCTGGCAGATTGACCAAAAAGATGGTTAGAGTGGCAGAAATGCTCATATCTCCTATATTTAAAAGGAAAAATCATAAACCATAAGTGTTTCCCTGAAATACAGTTCTTGGAAGAGTCGTGTTCATTCAGGGTCTTCCCAGACCTCCCATCCTATCCTTCAGTGCCCCTACAACTTGCCATCCTCCTTTGCTCTCACTAGTGACCTTCTCGTAGTCAATACAGTAAATAGATTCATGTTCATGCCATTTTCAAAATCTGACATTTAACATTTCCCTCTTTCTTGAAACACTTGACTCCCTGGGTTCTGTGATAAAATAGGTGTCTCCTCTTATTTCTGCCCGCTTTTCTGTCTTCTCCAGTTCATTGCCAGGTAAGGTCCCTGAAATACTAGTGTTTCATTGAATTCTGTCCTTGTCTTCTCATATTGCACTCATCTATTTCTTTCACTGATGTGTCTTCAACTATACCTCTTACTATAGCACAGACACATTGCCAGGCCAAACCACATCTTTCTTCTAAGTGCCAGACTTGTATATTCAGCTCCCTGCTAGACCCTTCCATTTGGATATTTTATACCTGTCTTGAATTTAAGTTTCTCAGAACTAAATGTGTGTCTCCTTCCGTATACACATGCATTTTATATTTCATTCATCTTTGGGTCACATGGAACTCTGGGCCCCATATGCAGAGATTTTGATTTAATAGGTCTAGAGTTGATCTAGAAATTTGCATTTTAACAAGAATCCCAGCCTACTTTTCTGCAGGTAGTCTCAGAACCAAACTTTGAAAAATTGCCCTTAGTGAATGAATGGTTCCTGGGTCTTCAGGACTTTCCATGTAGAGTTGTGTAGGTGCAGTGATAATGTAGAGAAGACTCTGATTTAGGCTCTCCTCTTCAAGCTGTGTGCCCTGGCAGGGATGACTTTCCAATATACAGAGTTTGTATATTGATGGCCTATGGCCTATCAGCAGGCCTGTCTGTTACCCCACTACTTCCACCCATCCTCTCTGCACTCTGTCCCTGAGTCCTATTGATTCTCTCCCATATGTTTCCTACTTTTCATTCCCACTGCTATACTTTTGTCCAGGCCCTTTTTCCTCCTTACCAATATTACCCCAAGACCACTTAATTAGCTTCATAGATTTAATCCTTTTATCCCCACCACTACCTACCTCCCCAGTTCTTTCTCAGTAGCACCAGAAAGATCTTTAAAGTATAGATCTGATCATGCCATTCACTGTCATAGAACTAACTATCCATTGACTCCTTGCCACTTTATTCAGTTTATTAGCTTCCTAACACGACACATAAAACGTGTCATGACTATGTTAAATCTGTTCAACTGGCCACCTTCATCTTTCATTACTCCTCCAAAGGCACTCTGTAAGCCAGTCTGTGTGCCCACTGTCTCTGTCTTTCTCAGTCTGGTTCCCTCCACCTTCCATTTCTTTCTCACTTGCATGTCTTTCTAAATTTCCTCTATCTCAAACACCATTTCCTTCTCCTTTCTCCTAGTATGCAACTACTCCACATTTGGAGTACATGTATTAAATAGAGGTGATGATAAATAACATCATTGCCTGTGTTCAAGGGACAGCTGTAAGGGTCACAACAAATGAGTATGGGAGCCTTGTGGTAAGTATAGTATATGAATCAAATGTTAGTATTAGTTTAAATTCAAATATTAGAAGGATCCGAAAAGATGAAATACTACTGAGAAGATTGCTGTGCTTGATTTGTATATTGAACAGCTTCTCCATTGACAAAATAATGTTTAATGTACATTGAGGAGGTTTGAATTTACCTGATTTTACCTTTCTATGATTTGGTTTCATTAGGTTTTTCTGCTCTCGCTTTCATCATCTCTGTTGTGTAGCAGCTGCTCAGCAAATTTTTTCACCATACATTCTTTGGCTTTTTTTTTTTTTTTTTTTTATCAACAGTATGAACTGTCTTTACTTATCAGTGACTTTTTCCCTTGTGGGTCCTTGAGTCATCACCAAGGATTGCCAGATATAATGATAATGTGGTTATGATTTTTCTTTGGGGAAGAGGAACTGCATTCATTTGAAGGAAAATACTTTTCCTTGCTAGATACATCGTTCACCTAAGAAAATTGTCACAGTCTTGAAAAAATTAAGAATCTTAGGTATGTGTGTCTTTTACCATTTCAGTATCTCTGTCTTTTTTCCTTCACTTAGTTCTTTGGAACATACAGTACAATACTAAAAGCATAATTTGTCTTGGACTAAGGAATGCAGTATTCTTTCCCAAACCAAAATGTATTTATTCCTAGGCATTTTTAAAAATGTTTTTCGTTGAAAAAGCAAATTATGCCTATTACAGAAAAATCAAAATATAGGAAACAATACTAATATTGAGATTCATAATGCCACTCATCTACCAACAATCTCTTGATACTTTTAGTGTGTTCTTCTAAATTGTTTTCTGCAGTAGACTATATATGTATATGTGCATGCACATGTGAGGAAATGGTATTTAAAAATGAAATCAAGCTATGTATATCATTTAATAGCCTTTTCACTTAATATATTAGGAACATCTTTTTCATGTTAGGTAAAATTCTACCACTTATTTAAGGTTGCAATCCATTGTACCCTAATTCATTTAACCACTATCCCATTGATGAATGTTTAGCTTTGCTTGCAATTTACTGGTATTAAAACATTTTTATATGTACATTTTTATGCATGTCTGATTAAATCCCCATTTCATTGTAGTTTAAATTCCTAGAGATATACTTTTAGATCAGAGTCACGTCCCAGTTTGCAGTCCTATCATTTGTTATAATGGCGTCCATTACTGCTGAATTAATACCGTGTAATCTTCCAATTAAAAAAAAAACTACTTGTTTCATGATGGGAAAATTTTATTGTATGTCAGTTCTCCAACCTTTGTTTAGTTCTTTCTACTCTAGAATTACTATGGTGCAATTATAGCACAGTCACGATATTTCTGTTACCATTAATGCAATATGATTTATCATTATTGTTTTTTAACATTAGTTTTTCTTATCAAATGGTTAGTGAATAGTAATGATTGTTTCCCATCAGCCCGAATGTCTTCAAATTCACTGGCAAATATGTATCTATTAGATGCTACTATTTAGCATTTATTTAAGGAATAGTCACTAGAATTTCAGGAACCGTGATTCAAATTTATGCAAAAAGTTGAAAGCAAAACTGAGGTTTTAAAATAGCTGTAGGCCAGTTTTTCATTTTGTTTTTCTCATGTGTAAGAAAATAAATCATTCATAACTTTTACTGGGCAGACAAGGTTTCAGGAGATAAAGGGCAAACAATTCATATGTCTATCGCATTTCTTGCTTTGGAAACTATAATTTTGTCATTATGATTTGTCCCTGTTTATCTGGTAGTGTTACTATAAAGGTGGATTTTTTTTTTTACAGTCTTTATTTTGTTTACGTAATGTGTATCATTTTAACTTTATCTTTAGGAAGGTTCAGAGTTTTTGTTTTTTTCTGCAAATTAGTGTCTCTTTGTGCCACATATAAGACAGCTCAATCATACTACAGTTAATTAGAGGAAATTTTTTCTTAAGTTAATTTATTTTGAGAGAGAGAGAGCACAAGCTGAGGACAGAGGCAGAGAGGAAGGTGGGGGGAGGGAGAGGGAATCCCAAGCAGGCTCCACGTTGTCAGCGCAGAGCCCAGCATGAGGCTTAATCCCATGAACCGCAAGATCATGACCTGAGCTGAAAGCAAGAGTCAGACGCTTAACTGACTGAGCCACCCAGGCATCCCTAATTTGAGTAAGTTTTTAGGAGTCCTTTGCACAGTTTTGTGCACAAAAACAATTTTTTAGTAAATGTCAGTATACTCATTAGAGCTCTTTTGGGGAAAATGGAACAAGTAGAGGCTTACTTGAGTCAGTTTGATTATTGATTTAAAACTTTTTATAGTATAACTTTAATTGTGCCACTTAAAAATTATAGTCTAAATTTTACATATTTTAATGTACTAGACAAATGAATTTAGCTTTTTATATTGTATGCTACTGTGAGCTTAGTAGCCCATATTTAACCATTAGTAAGAACATGGACAGCTTCTATCCATGTTCTCATTCCAAGAACCCTTTTGCTTAATAACCTCCAGAGAAACTGCCCTGTCCACTCTGGTAGCTTTACCACAATGTGGTTATTAAGCTTAATTAAAATTAGATAAGGTTAAAATTTTAGTTCCTTGGTCATGCCAGCTACATTCAAATGCTTAATAACTACATGTGGCTAGTGGCTATGATATTAGATAAGATATAAACCATGTCCATCATCAGAGAATGTTCTATTGGACATTGCTTGTTAAAAAATAGGTAGCCAGGAGTGCCTGGGTGGCTCAGTCAGTTGAGCATCCAACTCTTGGTTTTGACTCAGGTCACGATCCCGGGGTCATGAGATAGAGACCCGTGTTGGGCTCCATGCTAATAAGCATGGAGCCTGCTTGAGATTCTCGGTCTCCTGCCCTTTCCTCTGCTTGTGTGCACACTCTCCCTCAAACAACAACAACAAAAAAAACAGGTAGCTAAATTAGGGAATAGAATTGAATGTGGACTTATTTTTTGTACCTTTAGTAATAAACAGTTGTTATGTAGGTATGTTTCCCTGTTTTTCCAACTGTTAAAATGAAAAAGTAAAATTCACTTAGAGGTTTTCTTTTTGACAAGGCATTTGTAGTTTATATATCTCCTTTCATTACCAGACCTCAACTCCTTCATTATTAGAGATTGAGGTTTATCTTTTAACATTATCTCTCTGAGCTCTTTCCTTACTGAAATTTGCCCTTATATTTCATTTCCTGGATTAAGCTGTTTAACTGCTTAATCCTTCTAGCAGGTACAGAAACTTTAGAATGGAATAAACACCTCTAAGCTGCAGTCTGCTGTCTAAAGACCACCTGTTCGTGTATCTTTCTTTTGGGCATTGATTCTCAAAATATGGAAAAGCAAGTTGCTGAGCCCATCTGTATATTGGCTTACTGTGCTTAGCAGCAATTCCATCTGCTAAATGCAGAGATAAGCAATTACCTATTACTTTTAAACAGTATGTTCAGTACCTGAATATGACACACTCTTCAGTGACTCCTGAGTTCGCTAAAGGCATGGGGTGGGAGGGAACAGGACACTTGTTGTACTCACTAAGGCACGGGGGCATCCAATAAAAATAGAAGCCTGGCCTATTATGGGTGTGGAAAGGAAGTAGGTCCTCCAACTGTGTATCCTTGCCTTCCTGCCTTTGGTCTAATTTCCCACCTTTAGTCCCGTGGCAGGATAGACAATCTGAGCATCCTCCCACTGGGTGGCTGTGAAGGGCAATAGATATAATGGTAATAACTCTTGTGGAATCCTAGCTTGGCTGCTCCTGCTTGCTCATCAGATGCAAACTAGCCTGGTCGAGTTAGGTGTCAAAGCATCATTGGGACAAGCAATTTTTACACCAAAGCAGTTCAGACCTGTATCACTGCACAGTCTTGGTATATAGTACACGTGTCACTGACTGGCATGGCTGCAGAGCCTGCTGGGTCATAGGTTCTGCATACTCAGGAAGGAAATGATAAGAACTGTTTTCAATTAAAGAAGCACTTGCCCTATTTTCACATGGCAGCTGCTTCTCACTACTAGCCAGTTTCTGCCAAATCTTCAGATTTGGCTTTTAAGAGAAACCAAGAAACTGAAAATTTTAAGTAGATATAATTTTTTTTCTTTTAATACACTTGTAGGCTAAACAAAACTTGTCTGCAGCATGAATGTGGGTGTGCTATGTCTATTTACAGAGCCTTTCCTCTGTTCCTTTTATCGGAAATGGGAATCTGATCTTCACAAAGAAGTAACATCTTAATCCTTTTAGTCTTTCTTAGCACAACAAAGTTTAGCTCTCCTCCCATTTTTACAATTAACACTTTAAAGATGCTCAGGATTACTTCTTAATAGGAACAGAACATAAACATTCAGGTCCTTGGACTCCCTTTCTTAGCAACCAAGATAAGATCATCATAAAAAGAAAAACACCTTAACTCTTGGAAAATTCTTTAAACTGGGCAAAATGTGAGCCTGCATAGAAAAGATTCTGAAGCAGTACCACACGAATTGTTGCACAAATATTGGTCATGTTTGAAGGCAATATGTTTCACATTTCTTCACAGCATGTTAACAGCCTGGAACTTAAAATTTGTAACTAAAATTTCTTTGCATTATTTAAATATTAAGAACGAACACACAAACCCACAGTTTGGGAAAACAACACTGCCAGTCATCTAATGCTGTTTTATGTTTGAAGTAACGCTTGAAGAGCTTGCTCTCTCAGAGCTGTCCGGTCTACTCATGATGTGCTGACGCGTGTATTCACAGCTTTACATCCAGCTACTGGTTGTGTTATGTTTGCTCTGCCTACGGAGCACCAAATTATATCAAGCCATTCCTTTGATTGGGAAATGAAGTAAGTAATCAAATTCAAAATGAAATCTAATGACGGAGTCTACTAAGGCAGGATTTGAGTGAGTCAGATGACGGAATTCAGGGATGTGTAAAGTAGAAAGCCATGTAGCATCAATGTAGTCCACTGAGAAACGGTGCTGTTTGACAGGAGCGGCTGGTGAGCCATCAAGAAAAGATTACTTTGCTTACCTCATTACCACCAAATCACAAATAAGGTCTTCTTCAAGAGACTGGGGGTGAAATCCAAAATTGGGGCGCCTGGGTGGCTCAGTAGGTTAAATGCTGACTTAGGCTCAGGTCATGATCTCGCGATTCGGAAGTTCAAGCCCCGTGTTGGGCTCTGTGCTGACAGCTCAGAGCCTGGAGCCTGCTTCAGATTCTGTGTCTCCCTCTCTCTCTGCCTCTCTCCTGCTCGTGCTCTGTCTCTCTCTCCTCAAAAAAATAAACATTAAAAAAATTTTTTTGGAATCCAAGGATAGTGGGACATGCAGTATGACTTGCTAAGTGTTTGGGTTTCATACCAATTTTTTTAGTGCCTTTTGGAGTCTCATCTTATTAGGGAAAAGAGATGTGTTGCTACAATAGGCAGATTAAATATAAGCATGGAAACATCCTTATTTTAAAGGGGCAACAGTGGTAGGTAGATAGAAAAGTCTATATTTGAGTGATTTTTGCTCTTCTATGGGTTTAACCAAGTTTTCTTAAAAGTAAATTGATCCTAAAGAGGAACTTAAAGAATAGAAATGGGGATAGCATGCCAGATGGGTTAGTGGGAGGGTTTTCAACGTATGTGAGAATGGTATAACAAAATCAGAGATGAAAGTGGGAACAGATAAAAAAGAAAAAACTATTGAATAGGAACAGTTAAAATTGAATTTTAACTTTGTAAAATACCCCCGTTCATATAGAAATATGCTGCCTGTATAAATTTCTAAATGGCCTCTCTCCAGAGGAGCTAGTACTTAAAAAAAAAGCAATTATGGTTTCCAATTAGGGTCTTGGTTCTCTAATAATAGTGACTTCATGACAAAAAAAATACATGGACATTTTTGAAGTATGTTTTAAAGAAGTTTCATAATAGTTAAGATGTCAATTACATTGGCCTTCAACATTTTTATTAGTGAGGAAGTTGTAGTGCAGTTTTTGTTGAACTGGTTTGGAAACTCCTTTATAACTCAGCTCTTCAAAAATATCAACTCATTTAATTGCATTTAGATTCATTCCTTTTCAAAAGCTGCTGAGGAAACAAATTAGTGCTCAGAGCAGTTTACACTTGTAAATGCAATTAAAATTGAAAAGTCAGTAGGGAAACTCACTGGGATCTCTGATAATAGCAATAGTTGTTTCTCTTACAATAATTCGAGCTGATGAAGTGGAAAAAGCAAAATCACTTCAAGAGTTTATAAAATGGCACGTATATCGCTGATACAAATTAAGTGGGCTATTCCCATTCTTTTCTAGATTAAAAAGTAATTTGTTCGAGTATGTGGAGTAGTCAGTGTATTATACTTTTTGAATGTTTCGTTACCTGTGCTACTGCATGGGATATTTTAAACCATATTTATAAAACAAACATTTTCAAATTGAACTTTAAAACTCAGTCAAGTTTTAAATTTTTAGTGAGTTTAAAGAAATTAAAGGTAATAATGAGCTACCGTTTACGTAAAACAGCCTTCTTATATATTCGCTACATGTAAATTTTTACTAAAATTGTACAGTTGAGTAGAAGTTCGTGGTTTTACCTGGCAGATTGAATGATGCCACAAGATTGCCATCTGTGTATCAGCTCATCAGTTCTTCAGACTAATGGCCCATTAAATGAAACATAGGAATAACTTCACTGAAGATGGCTTTCTTTAATTAACCTCTGAGTAGTCTGGCAAAACTGCACCACCTGCTTCCTTTGCCCCAGGATGGGCAAAAGTTCATTGTAGTAGACCTTGAATGACAATTGGTAATAAGTTTGTTTCGTTTTGTTTTAATATAATTTAAATTTTCCTTTATTCATTTAACTACTTTTTCTTGAGTACTTGCCATGTGCCAGGCATGTGCCCTTCTCAGAACTTACTCATAGCCAGAGATAAAGGCCAGGGAAGAGGCACTTGTGGAATCTCGCGTTATCAGCTAACCCACATGTATTGGAGTAAGAACCAGACAGGAGATGGTGATGACCCAGACAGTTCAGTGAGAGGGGTGATCAGGTAAAGCAGTATTTGGGGTGTTGTACTGCTAGATTTTATGAGGAAAAGAATCCTTTAAAATGGACAGCAAAACATTTGGGATAGGTGAGGGGAGGAGCTGTCAAGGAGGACACCTAGGGTTCTTCCTTAAGCAGTTGGTGCTTGTCAAACTCAGGAAGAGAATCAGGTGTAAGGTTTGGGCACTTAGAATGGAGGAAGAAGCATTTTGTCCAGGAGGTGTTTGTTTGAGGAGCCCATGGGCCATCTAAATATAAGTGTTCCCTATACTCAGAACTCTTTCTTGCCCATGAAACTTTTTTCATGTGTTTTTTCTTTTAGAAAATATTTATTTATTAATTGAGAGAGTGTGTGAGCAAGGGAGGGGCAGAGAGAGAGGGGACAGAGGATCCAAATAGGCTCTTTGCTGGCAGCAGAGAGCCCCATGCAGGGCTCAAACTCAATGGCTCGTGAGATCATGCCCTGAGTGGAAGTCAGACACTTAACTGACTGAGCCACCCAGGCGCCCCTCTTGTCTTAAAGGTGACTTTTACTCCTGAATATCTGAAAGAAATTTGTGTACATTTGTGTATTTGCTCAGTAAATTGAATATTGCTCTCTGATTTGCTATTCATCCCAAAAGATTATTTATATGCATGTAATCACGTTCTTTTCTGAGTTCCTAGCATTAATTTGGAGATTTAGGTAAAATTAAAAGAAAAATTATTTTTGGGTGCATGGGTGACTCAGTCAGTTAAGCAACTCTTGATTTCAGCTCAGGTCATGATCCCACAGTTCGTGGGTTCAAGCCCCACATCAAGCTCTGTGCTGACGGTGTGGAGGCTGCTTGGGATTCTCTCTCACCTTCTCTGTCTGCCCCTTCACCACTCTTTCTCTGTCAAAATAAATAAACTTAAAAATTAAAAAAAATATTTTTTCAAAGAAAAGTTATATTGTACAAATTACCAAGAAGGAACATTGGATAAGAAAAATCTTTAACTTTAAAAGCCTACATTATTCTTCAGATAGACATCTATTGACCTGCTATTGAAGCTCTGGGTACATCAGGAAATTCATTGTTTCATACAATTTTTTATCTTTTATCAGTACAATTTTTGAAGTTTCTAAATAAATACCAAAAGCCCACAATATTTAACAGCAAAAATTAATTTCTGTAGCATAATTTAAACCCTTTTTTTATATGCTAAAGAATTTCTTTTCATATAGACCAGTGAAACTTAAAATGTTATGTGTTTAATAGATTCAACTAAATTATGGCTTAGAGCTGTGGGAGTGGACTGAGAAGGAGACTGTTGACCATTTGGGGATTGGTTAGCCATCTGTTGGCAGTGAGACTGAAGGGAGGTTCCAGAGTAAGGCAGTTCTTGAATAAATCTTCCCGAATTAGTAAAGTAAGCAAGTTCAAGTTCTCTACGTAGACTACCTACTGTTTATCCAGTGCAGTAAGTATTAGAATCAAACAGCAGAGTGGAGCTATTTATTTGAGCTATAATTTTTTACTAGCTACTTTTTGTCTTATTTATGGCCTAAAACATATATAATAACAAAACTTTTAATATTTTTATTCTAAAAAGTAGGAGTTGGGGCACCTGGCTGGCTCAGTCAGTTGAGTGGCTGACTTCGGATCAGGTCATGATCTCACAGGTCATGAGTTCAAGCCCCATGCTTATAGCTCAGAGCCTGGAGCATGCTTCAGATTCTGTGTCTCCCTATTTCTCTGCCCCTCCCCTGCTCACACTCTGTCTCTCTGTCAAATATAAATAAATATTTAAAAAATTTTTTAAAAAGCAAAATTTGTGAACTTCCTTTTCATGTTAATTCACCCAGTCTTGAAGATGTACACTTGTGTTATCAAATAGAGCTTTGAGAGTTTGCACATAAATATCTTAATTTTGCTGGAAATTTGACCTAATCAGATAGTAACTAGAAACACACACACACACACACACACACACACACACACACACACACAACTGCAGTACAAGTAGCAAAGGGATAAATAAAATGCATATGAAATTCTGTTTAAGGTCTGTTTTTGTACTCAATGGAAGACACAAGGCTGTTTGCCTCGTGAGAGTAGCTGTCCCCACGTGCTTACACTATCATTGGTCAGGAGGTGTACTCACATAGCTCACTCGTGAGCAAAATGATGGCCCATTTAGCACTGGTTTTGGCAAACTCAGCAGGTCCCACCATTGGCTGATGTTAACATCGTTTTAGAACAAATTAATACTTAAAAGCACTTTTATACCTGATTTAATACCATTAAAGTGCAAATACTTCATTATCTTACTACTAGCCGGAGTTTGCAGTTCAGTTAATAAAATTGTTGCAACTTCAGTTTTTAAAACAAAGGATGAATGCAGAGTGTAATTTTTTCTGATTAAGTCAGCTAAAACTTTTTTTAACCTAGCACCTGAGTGGCACTCCCCTTACCCTGTTTTCAAAGCTAAGCAGATTTAGCCTGGTTAATTTTGGCAGGCATTCATTTTCAGATCGACATCCCTTATTCACTTTCAGTATAAACATACTGCTGTTTGACTTTAATAATATGAGTTGAACTTATAAAAATGTAATCATGTATTCTGTATTATGAAATGTATTATGTGTTTGAAAATGTGTTCTATAATCTGTAGTTTAAAAAACAATTGAAATGGCATACTTAAGCTTACTAAAAAGTTGGGAGACAGAAAAGTGTGATAAGAATATTTCCACTGTTTATAGTATATAATGAACATTTGTGAATTGAAGAATTATACTGGTTATTGTATTGGAGCAGATAGAATTTATTGCTATATGAAAATTAATTGTGTGTAATGCATTTCTTCTAGAGGATAAAATTATCTTGATAAAGTTTTAGTAAGCTAAACAAATGTGAAAACATTTTAGATGCTTTCATTTTCTTAAAAAAAAATAAATCTAGGGGCACCTGGGTGGCTCAGTGAAGTGTCCAACTCTTTTTTTTTTTTTTAAGTTTATTTATTTTGAGAGAGAGAGAGAGAGAGAGCAGGGGAGGGGTAGAGAGAGGGAGAAACAGAGGATCTGAAGCAGGCTCTGTGCTGAGAGCAGAGAGCCTAATGCAGGGCTCAAACTCACTAACCATGAGACCATGACCTGAGCTGAAGCCAAGAGTCAGATGCTTGACCAACCGAGCCACCCTGGTGCCCTAAGTGTCCAACTCTTGATCTCAGCTCAGGTCTTGATCTCAGGGCTGTGAGTTCAAGCTGTGTTGGGCTCCATGCTGGGCATGAGACCTACTAGATAAAATCTAGATAGATTAGAATCACAGACAGATAGATAGATAGACAGACAGACAGTCTAGTTCATTGACTTTATGAGGCTTTTATTCATGTGTATTTTTCTGGTTATGGTGAATTCTTCCCCAATAAAACATAACTATAATTTAAGAACATGATCGACTATGTTTTTATTGGAAAAAAATTATCAAATATTTCTCTTATAGAGCCTTAAAATAGAAATTTTTCCAAGTGTGTCCTTCAGGAGGTTTAGTGAAGGAAGCACTATATTGTAAATGCCAACATTTTGTAAATGTAAATTGCTGGTTTGGCAGTACTTTTTTTAATATTATATGCAATAACATGCCTCTGGACCAACGTTTAAATTGAATCATTAAGTCCTTGGAAAGGCTTTATTATTCATAAGAATTTAATATTACTGAATAAATAGTTAAGCTGAAGCAGAAATTATTAGACCATATTTTATGTTATTAACACCAATATTCTTAAGAATTTTCCCTCTAATTTACAAACCTGATGACTGAGATCCATGTTTTACTAAGATCTTTATATACTCTTATTGCAGCTTTTAAAAAACAAAATGTCTTTTGTTTATTTTTTTCTCTATAGGAGTACCAAAATCTAATCTCTTGCACAGCAGATCGTTAAGGGGCCATAAAGACTGCTTTGAAAAATACCATTTGATTGCAAACCAGGATTGTCCTCGATCTAAACTTTCAAAAAGTACTTATGAAGAAGTTAAAACTCTTTTGAGTAAGAAGATAAACTGGATTGTACAGTATGCACAAAATAAGGATCTGGATTCAGATTCTGAGTGTTCTAAAAATCCCCAGCATCACCTGTTAAGTTGCAGGCATAAGCCCGATAAAAAGTTCCTCCCACAGTTTGACTCTCAAGTACCAAAGTATTCTGCAAAGTGGATAGATGGAAGTGCAGGCGGCCTCTCAAACTGTTCACAAAGAATATTGGAGCAGCAGGAAAATACAGACTTTGAGCTTGCTGTGTTGCAAGATTCAGGTGCCACTTTATGCCACAATAGTGTATTGTGGCCTCATAGTCACAACCAGTCACAGAAAAAAAAAGAAATAATCTCTGGTCCAGAGGCTAACGTCCAGCCCCAGCATCCACGTTACAGCAGAGAGGAATGTAAGTAAAATGGGGAGAAAATTTTGTTGGGTTTGTTCTTTTTACATTTTTATATATGTGATCTGTCAAGAATTTTGCTCTAGAATTACAGATTTTATAGAATATTTAAATGACAATTTCACCCTAGCAAAAATTAGATGTCTTAAATTCTCCATCAGTCCTCTCAAATAGCCCTTAGTATGTCCTAAAGCATTCGAAATCTGCAGTACCTTCGTCTTTTTTTAATAAATTTAAAATAAATAAAGTTAATAAATTTATTAAACTAAATGGAATTGACAAACAGAATTAGAAGTTTGAAGTTCATGTAGTTTAGAAGTACATCTTCAGCCATCGGCTAACATACATTGTCATGTTGCTCATTACTGGAAGACTAATTTACTGGGGACAGCATTTCAAAAGCAAAAATCTGACATTTCACTAAAGGACAAATGTAATGTGTGCACTTATTTTAAAGTTAGGAAAAGTGACCCGTTCAATTTTCATTTATTTCTGCAAAAACTCACAGAAACTGAGATCATTCTAATTGACTTTAAGTCAAGTGATTTTAAAACTAGAAGGGACTTTGGGTGTATTTTTATGCAACTTCTAAATTCTACATATGAGTTATCTAAGGTTATATAATGAGATAGATCAGTTTTTCAAACTATTTATTTCCACAGTACTTTAGTGTTTTCCCAACTGTGGATCATAAACTATGTAGTGCCTAAGCATAATCAACTTGATGAGTAGTGACTTCTAGCACTTCACTAAGTATTCTTTGGCAAAATTTTTGATTCAGGTGGAGGTGTACTGGGAGTGATATAAAATATGTTTCTTGCTGTGAGTTGTGGTTAGAATTTGAAAATATCCTCCACACTGTAGGAGTTAATGAATGAATCCTGGAGTACGGGTGAATACTATAATGGCAGTTAAGTGAATGTTTTTTTAAGTAGAATATTGTATTGGTGACGTAGACAGTTTATCTTCACAGGTAACTCTAGTAATAATTAACATATTTTCATGTTTCAGTGAATTCGATGACTCTTGGTGAGGTAAAGCAACTGAATGCAAAGCTCCGACAGGAAATACAGGGTAAAGACTCAGTGTCAATGTTTTATGCATGTGAAAATTTTGATGCAGAAAATCCCTCGTGACAGGACATTCTTAGCTTTATCTGCATTTAAATTCAGAAAGGGGATTAGAACCTATTGGAACTTCCAGAGCAAAAAGAAGAAGAAAACAACTCCTTTATGAACTAAAGGGGAAATAAGTTTTTCTTTTTTAAGTAAAAATGGAGACAACTAAACCCGTATCTCTTCCTAGCGTTTTATTATGCCAGGCACTGCATGAGTGTGCTTTCTAATAGTTCCTTAAGGTTGGATTAGCCCTGTTCTGCGGAGTTTTTTAAATTATAAACAATGTCAAAAACGAAAGTGATGAGAATAGTATAGTGAACGCCTTAACCCATCTTCACCAGCTTCAACTATTATCAAAAGAATAGCGAATTTCCCCTCATCTCTGCTTGTACCCATTACTTTCACCCCACACCCAGCATGGATTTTTTGAAACAGATCCCAGATAAATTGTTTTTCCACAAATACTTCAGGATTTTTTCTAAAAGATAATTTTCTTTTAAAGGTAATCACAACCTCATTATCACACCTAAAAATAACAACAAAAAAACAGCTGGTGATTCTTTTAACATCACCAAATATGATGCTAACACTAACAACAGTTAATGTTCAAATTCCCCAGCTGTTTCCTCTTTTGTATGTTTGTTTGATTTTGGTTTTTTGTTGTTGTTTAAGCAGTTGATTTCCATTTAGGTGAGGAAATTACACTTCAGAGGTATTAAGTTGCTTACAAAGATCGTGCATTCAGTTAGTAGTAACAGATTAAGGACTATATAACCCCTGCCTTAACTCCATGGCTGGTAGTCTTCTTAATCACACATAATCTCAGAATAATAAAATAGTAACAATAATAATAGTAATAGCAACTTCTATTTATCAACTCCTTATTCTGTGGATAGTACTTTATAGGTATGATTTCATGTAATCCTCACAGTCTCCTGTGAGGTGCTTATCATTGATACCAAGGTTATACATAAGAAGAAATTAAAATGTAGTTTCAGTCACTTGCCTGAGACTCATACAAGTGTAGGAATGAGAATTCAAAAATGTAGGTAGTCTCATTCCAAAACCTCTTTTGAGGTATTTCCAGACCTGAGTATTAATGGGCACTTTCTGTCCACAAGTCATAGTAGATATTGACTGAACTTATTTATATATTCAACTACCTTTTAAATCTTTACAGAAGTTTTTGAAGAGTTAACACACCAAGTGCAAGAAAAAGATTCTTTGGCCTCAGAGCTCCACGTCCGCCATGTGGCCATCGAACAGCTCCTCAAGAACTATTCCAAGTTACCGTGTCTGCAACAAGTGGGGCGAACAGGAACGAAGTCACACCTACCCATAAACAACTAAACCAAACTTAACATTTCTTTCCTTTGCCCTCAAGCCCCTACCATTTATTGGTCTGCCACGCATGCCAACTTTAAAGAATTTGAAGCAAGTTATTGGTCCCATTTTTTTATGGTCCTTAAATTTGCAAAGCTGAAGGCAGTATATAACATCTTTGTCAAATAAAGCAGATCATTACACTCTAGTCTTCTAGGATTAATCATTTTGGTTCATTCTGGGACTCTTTCTTCCCATTATTACTAAATGGCCCTCTAACTTACCACATGTGACTACTGTTACAGTGTGATTTGATTAAACATTTTAATGTAATTCACCTGTCAAGACAATAGAAAATTAACAAACTCCTTAGATTAGTCTCAACTACTAAAGATAACTTTTAAGAGGGAAATGGAATTCATAATACACCTCTTATTTATTATGAGCAATATTTTAATATGAAAGTTTTATATATAAAAATGCTATTTTAGGTACCTTTTCATTCTCTTTATAAATGTGTATTTGAATGCCTCTGTATATTATATTTACACTTTTCCTGTGTGACTACGTTCACTCATATTTCAGATCACTGCATTTTATTCTCTTAATACACTCTTTTTACTATTGTTTTCCAAAGATAAATGTATTTTGAAGTAGAAATCTATCTAGTTGAATTGTTTTGACTTCTAATAACTCTTATGAAAGAGGAATTAATAACTTTTTAAAGCAAGTATCCAAGAAAAAAAGTACATTATTTTTTTCTAACAAAAGCAGTTCTGAGTTCATTCAGAAAGAAAATGCTAATCTAGTTTTCATATGTCAGCTTGTGTCCGTAGAAGTAAAAACCTCTTCTACTTCATTATTCCTTTCATTCTAATAACTTTGACATGTTAGAATTTGGACAGAGTAAGTCAAGCCTCACTTCCAAGTCCAATGTAATATCTGTCAAATTGAATGTCCTTTCTTTGAAAGGACGAAATTGTTGTCCTGTCTTTGAAAAAAATTTAAAATTCTTCTGTATGCCACTTCAGATACAGGTTCAAGAATCCTTAAACTGTCCAAATTCTCTTATCAAGCATTACTGACCCAAAGAAAGCATTGTGAGGCATTTTTCTAAACTTTAGAATTTAAAGGAAAAGAGAAGACTGCTTAACACAGGAAAACAAAACTCTAATTCAAAAAAATAAGCCCATTTTAAAAGGATATTCTTGTAAGTTGCCTGTGATGTTTCCAAAGAATTCTGAGCTACTATCTCGTTTTAAACAGATAAGTTTTATAACAATGTGTTATAGTAGAAGCTATAACCAATACCGAATTAAAATGGGCTCTAAATTCTGTTTTCTGTTGGTGCTTAGCTTGTATTTATGAGGTAAGATCTTTGCTTGAAAGAATATACAGTGAAGCCCATTAACTTGGCGGCTTCATGCATAAAGATATGAATGACTTCTATTTTAAATTTGGCAGCCTGCCCCAGCTTGGGTCAGATTTTAGTCTGAACACACAGTATTTGACTAAGCAAAGAAATGCCTCAGTCTAGTAGAAGACAACTTTTTGTAATACTAACATGTGTTAAATTTGCCTGAGAGTATTAATTGATATCTCAATTGATTTTGTTTTGTTTTCATGTAAGTCTGACATAACTGCTTTTAGGAGGGAGCTTTTGAAAATGCTTTCAATTTCTCTGAATTTTTCGAGGCATCCAAAATGAATTTGAAATCCAGGGAGTGGGGGGATACTCTGCCTTAGTTTTGATAAGCTTTAAACTGAATGTGTGCAATATCAAAATCTTTATAAATTTACAAGTTGAATAAAGACATTTCCTGATGATGCCAATAAATAGTAAATGCTTAGTTGTTAGGTCACATTTTTTTTTTTAATTTGACTTTACTCTTTTTTGGCATAATTCATCAAGAATGTTACCAGCCAGTGTGCTTGCACACATTTGTGCTTCTATTTAGATTACTTGGACAGTCATAAAAGTTTGGGATGTGTTGCATTTGATATCAGTAGTAGTCTATTTCCAGAGTATGAGCCATATGGTGCGGTCCTAAATGCAACAGTGTTAATCCAAAGAAAAGTGGTTGCTTTGTTTCTGGCAAAAATGTAGCTTTACTAATGAGTTGGGAACAATTGGGTGGGATTGTGCATGTACTAAGGTCTTAATTGATGATTCTGATTTATTTCATTTAGATATTTCTACCTAAGCTCTGCAAAGGAAAGGTGCTGTAAACAATCTGCAGTGCTGGTACTCACATTAGTACTTTATTTGGATGAATACTGTAGTGGAAGAATTTTTCTTGAAGGATTTTGCACAGCAGTTTATCCAACCATTTGGTGAACTTTGATTCCTATGATAGTTTTCTTGATTGAATGAAAATGCAATTACTGTATATACCAAAATAAGGAGAAGGGACAGAGTTGAGTTCTATCTGAGAGAATATGAAATACTACAAATATTGTTACCATCCTTGGCTATTCTTCTGTACAGTTGTTTGTACTTTTTGAGGAAGTATAGAAGAATATTTCATATAATCCATCAGTTTCAAAAATGGCAAAAGGGAGAAGACCACCAATCTAACATTTCCAGAGCTTATATGATTGAGGGGAGTGAAATAAGACTAATGTTTTTTCATGTTAGATTTCATAATTAAACAAATTGGATGGAGTTTTAAAAATCAACTTGAAGCCCGAAGTGATTTTGACCACATGAGATTCTTCACTTTAGAGATTAAAGTTTTCAAATTTGTTCAGACTTTCAATTAAGGTAAAAATCTACTTTAATTTGAGATTATCATTCTTTGATCCTAGCATTTAATATCCAAATTAGTCTTTTTTTTTTTTTAAGGAAAAAAAAGGCATGCACTTAGGACACCAATAATAGGTGATGCAGACAGCAAAATAGTGTTTTGTTCCATTATGTAGTTCTTAGATGTTGGAACAAAGAAATGTTCTTAGTTTTTCAAATTTATGTGCATTTCACCACAAAGTGCCCATTTTTATATACACCTGAGAATTATTTTTAAAATAATAAGTTCATGTTGGAAAGTGATTTCAAAAATATACTTAAAATATATTTTATTGGCATCTTGACAGGCATCTTGAGATTTCTTAGGTTTTTCATCTGACCACATTCTTTAACACTGAAAATGGTATAAAGTGCTTTCTTTTTATGTTTAGATATTTTTTCGCCTTTGGCGTTTACACTGTTGAGGGTTGTCAGTTTTTCCTAGGTTTTTTTAAATTAATTTTTGAGGATCTATTTGTGTGTGTTAATGTTTACCAGTTTTGCTTTTACTTTGTTTTGTTTTAAAAGAAATCTGCTTGTGTTATTAATGTTGTAAAATGCAATTCAAAATGTATACACTCTAAATTTAAGAACTTTTAAAGAATAAATTATTTGTTTAGTATAGAAGGAGGTTCAGTTGGTGACCATAAAATTAGGTTGTGACATAAAAGTTTTCAAATGGGACAGTGTAAAGTTCTAATAGTGTTTTCTTTTTTTCTGATTTACTGACAGATATTGCTTATACTGAAGATATCTGAGTATTTCTAAGTGCTTAATAAAAAGTTTAGTACTCTACAGTTTTTTAAAGATCTTTTGTTCAGATGCAGCTGTAATGCAAGGGTGATTGATTTCATTTCAGTGTTCTTAATTGCATTATTAACTTCAGATTGGGAATAATTATGGAGGAAATTAGTGGTGAAAATCACAAGTGAGAGTAAAACTTGTAAGAGATAAAGATAAAACCTTCAAAAGGTAATTCTTGTCACGTTAAGTTTTGTGGTGGTAGCATGGGAAGGAGTTTATTTACCAGAATAATAAGGTAATAGGGCTCCGGCACAAGGAAAGGTATCTTGGAGGAAGGCCCTAATATGGTGGACTTAGGAGGGTCTGCCCTACATCTCCATATTTTCATTCACTTTATCCCTTCCCAATTGCTCTTACAGAATTTAGTCTAACCTATTAAGCACCGTGGTCATCTTGCTATGAACCAATCATAGCAAGTCTATGATTAGATTTTTTTAGCACCTAGCTAGCATTAGATTTTTTTAGAACCTAGCTTGTAACATATACTTAACCCTATTCTTTTTGTTTTAAAAAGAGTCCAGATTATGAATGCATTTTAGTAATATTGAATTAGTACACAATTTTAAGCTTACCAAAGTAAAATAAAAATACCATGAAGATGAGTATTCCCCACCCCCCTAAATAAAGTGTTAGTTGAACTTTCCTCAGCTGCATACACAGCAAAGGGAATTTTAGCAAATGTGTGTTTCTTTCTTCAAACATGGGTAGGATGTTTATTTACATTCTTCTGCCTCCAAAAGAGGCAGTTTAAAAGTGTTCAGTAGTGACTTCTGCTTAAATGCCACCATCCCTACTTTTATAGTCCGTGTGTGTGTGTTAACCTTGTTTTAAATCTGAGTAGCATATACTATGATCATTGAACTTCATCTCTCTTTGCTGTTAGAAGTTTATTTTACAAAATTGTGCTAAGGTCTTTGGGAAAAGAAAATGAAACTATAGTGGTGAAAAACAAGTTGGTTTTAAGAGTTTTAGACATTACGTGGCTATTTTTTCTTTTAAAACTGCAATAATTTATATATTTGTATTCTGCTTTGGAACTGTAACTACATATGCTTGTCTACTATTTTTAATTTTACAACAATAAAATAAATATTTTGTTATCTATTAGCTTCAATGGATATTTTTTTTAAATGTTTATTTATTTTGAGAGAGACAGTGCAAGCAGGGGAGGGGCAGAGAGAGAGAGAGCAAATCCCAAGCAGGCTCCACGCTGTCAGTGCAGAGCCCGATGTCGGGCTTGATCCCCCACGAATCGAACCGTGAGATCATGACCTGAGCCGAAATCAAGAGTCAGATGCTTAACCGACTGAGCCACCCAGGCACCCCAATGGGTATTTTTTTTTTCTTTCCTTAATTCATTGACGTATATGAAAGGTTTTGTTTTGCAGGCTTAGGGAGTCTATACTTAACAATCATTATCTAACAATTTATCTTAATTTTTTTGTGAGAATCTCTTTTTGATAGTTAATATTCCCTCTATCCCAAGAGCCCAGAAACAGGAAATAAGATTCCTATAGCTTACTGGATGTCTGCAACTTTTTAAATTGGAGTGTACTTTGCATACAATACATACACAGGTTTTAAGAGTGGTATTGAGTTTTAACAACTGTACACAACTGTGTAACCGTCAACCTTTGGTGCCCCTTTCAAGTATCTTCACTCCCATTTCCCCTCCACTGTCCTGATTTCCATCACCGTAATTTGTGTTTGGCTGCTTTAGGACTTTACATAAATGTTATACAGGATATATTGTACTCATTTGCCTTTGGCTTTTTTTTCATGCAACTGGATGCTTTGAAATTCTTCCATATTAACATATATTAATCACTAATTCATGCCCTCTTTTCTTTTTTTGACTAGTATTTTGTTGTATGAATGTATTGTAATTTGTTTATCCATTCACCTGTGATGGACAGTTGAGTTGTTCCCAGTTTAGGACTAATATGAATAAAGCTATTGTTAATATTTTAAAATTGGCTTTTAAAAGAATATTAAAAATTGAAATTAAAGTACTCAAGGTTATTAATTGCGGTTAGCATTATTAATCCATCCAAATATTTACAAATTACTATTTTTCCCCAGAAATGATTTTTAAAGTAATGTATATATGCTTTTGCAGTAATTTAAAACTAGGAAACAAGGACAGTTGTACAAAAAAAGATCAGAGGCAGAATGCAAAACAAGGGATGTTTGAGAACTGAAACATTTAATGGGTTGCTAAGAGAATAGTAATCATCCTTGAAGGCCTTTTCAATGTCTAACAGTCTAAGTCGGACCACTTTGTTTTCTAGAAGAGGCAAGTGAAGATCAAGGGAGTCTGGTTTGGAGAAAGTACTGGAAAGAGCACCAGACCACTAATGAAATTGCTCTCTTGTTTAGCTTTAACTACTTTGTGACATTAAGGGAAATTCATCACTTAACATTTCTAAGCCTGAATTTACCAAGCTAGAGCAAATAGTAAAATGCAAGCATACTGCCCCTTTACAACCTTTGTTCCTACCCAATTTCCAAGCCTTCTTGTGAATTTTAAAACGAATACAATGTGTTCTCCCTCATTTTTAAATGTCATGATAGGGCCTGGAATTCTTTGCAGGTAATTTAGAGCCTAGCAAGTAGGTGTGCGTGTGTTGGACAGAATGGAGGGAGAGCAGTGGTCAGAGTAATATCCTTTCTATATCATTTATATATTGGATTCTGAGTATTAGTAAAAGGTTTCACTTTTGGTATCTGATCTAGATGATATCTTAGAGCATTACTATCTTAAATTACACATGACTTGTAAGTTTTTATCAATGGATTTCTCTCTCTCTCTCTCTCTCTCTCTCTCTCTCTCTCTCCCTCTGTCTCGTTGGTGCTCCATTTGAATTCCATTCCAGTGTTCAAATGGCACAGACCACCTTTACTTCTAGAAGCAAAACCTTAATCTCAACCTCTCTCACATCAGGGATACCCACTCTAATTGGCAAAGCAAAGAAGCTGGGTAGGGAAAGTCCATGTTGAGAGCAGCAGTGTCCCTCAAGAGGAGAAACATCCAACATCCAGTGTCCAGTGGGGGCAACGGGTAGCTCCTGGCATCTGGTGTTAAGTAGCCATTGCTCTGTGTAAATCTGGCCATGAATCTTGTAGGTTTTGTTCCTTCTGGTTTCCAGGCCTTCTGCATGAACTTCTGCCCATGGAATAAATTCCTTTTCAGCCTAAGTCAAGTAGTTGCTTTCTCTGGTTTACAACTGAGAACTCAGTTACTCCTCACATCATGCACTGTGTCCATGTTCAATGCTCTCCTGCTCTGAAATCTTAACAAAATTGGTTTCTAAAAGTGAACTGAGGGCCTTCAAGACCACAAGGTCTGCCTGCTGGGTTAGCTGAATCTGATGGGAAAATTCTGAAAAGAAAGTAAACCTTTTGATAATGTGGATGTCTGTTTTCCAATTAAACATTTTCATTGTTCACACTTGGGGTGACTTTGGAGAACCTCTCGCTGTCCTCTACTAATTACTGAAAGTGCTTACGGTTTGTATCTACCAGGATCTTGGAAGAGGTAATCTAATACAGTGATAATCATAACTTTAGCTCAGGGCTTTGCCTATGTTCTCCCCAGAAATACTAAATGACCTTTAGCCCAGTAAGCATCTATTGAATGAATTGATTGCATGAGACTTCAGAGGCAGCACTAGGATTGCATACCCTCTAGAAGTAAATCAGTAGTTACCCCCCCCCAAAAAAATGCCTAAGGCCTTTATCCAGTGATTAAATACACCTCTCCACACACCCCACTTCACAACACCTCCACGACTATTTCAGTCAGGAAATAACTCACACTCATCTGTCTCTGTTTCCTCTCCAACATGCTGGTTCGTCTGAGTTTCATGGAGCATTACATCACGTGGCTGCACCTCCAGCGTTTCTGAATCAATAGGTCAGAGGTGAGACCTATGAATTTTTGTCTAACAAACTCCCAGGTAATGCTGATGCTGCTGGTGTACATAGCACTTTGCAAACCACTGCTCCAAATCATCCACTGCCCGAGTTTACTTCCCACAGGATGTGATACTACTGCTTGCCTGTGCAGTCTTTTCTAGATGACCATTGCCCATATAATCAAAACGAATCCTTAGAGCTCAGCGTTAAAAGCCTTCACTATTTGGCTTCTGCCTGTTTTCCATTTAAATTTTGCATCAAACTGAGACTTTGTTATGTGCCAGGAACTCTAAGAAACCCTGTAGGCTTTGGGTCCAAAGGATACAAAAGCCAATAAGGCTTTCTTGGTCAACTAAAAAGGATTCCACTCCAAGGTTAAGTCAGTAAGGATTGAAAAATGTCCATTGGATGTAGCAACGAAAAATTCAGTGAGAAGTGTTTTAATGGACCTATGGGAGAAAAAGTGAGAACAATGAATTGAAGTGTGGGTAAAATGGTAGGATAGTGGATCTGGGGTGTGATCTCTAAGAATTTCAACCATAAATGAAGGTGAGGTCAGAATGTGGCTATGCTTTTTAGGTTGAGAAGTACTTTATCATGAGTAAATACTAAGAGGACAGATTAGTGGAAAGACTACAGATGGAGAAGTAGCCATAATCAAAGGAGTAGAGTACTAAGGAGGCAGAACAGGATAGCATATCTAGAATGGTTTGTCTTTGAAAAAGTTTAGGATCATCTCAGGCTTTCACATTGGAGAGAAGGCAAAACTGCAGATGAATGTGTTCGAGGGAGATTCATTGAAGAGTAAGTTGAAAAAGCTCCTACGTGGTCGATTCTATTTTCTTTGAGAGAAAAGGAAACGATTATGGGGTCAGATGCTCAAGAGAAGTGGTGAAGTGCTAAATAGCTGCTGAGGCTTGAGAGAGATCCCAGCTACAGGAGGCAGGATTGCCAGAGTGTTCAGAAAAGGTGGAAACTGGGGTCTATGACTCGCTGTTGATTGAATTTCTCAATTTGCATTCAGATTTTGTTGCTGTAAACAGTAGGAATATTTTTGCAATTGGAGTAAACTCAGCTGAAAGCACTGCTGAAATAGAATCTGAAACTCAGATAACATTGTGGATCAAAACCAAAATTCACAAAAACCCTCCCCAATAGATAAAATTCCAAACATGGGGGAAAATGAGAAATTTGAAAAGTTACCGCAAATAGTGTGTAGCAGAAAAAATGAACTCTGTAGCTTTGACTTAAGGAATAATTTTCAAGCATTTATTTTTATTTGAAGAGTGGACTAAGACTCTGTTGTCTAGGTCCATTGGTGTCAAACTTCAGCATAGGAAGTGGAAAGTGTCTAACCTAGATAAAAGGCAGTTTAGAAGAAGCTGGTAGGGATACAGAGTATGGAGGAAATCCAAGGCATAGCTAAACACGGTTTCAGATCTGAAATTTCAAAGCAGAGCAAAGGCAATGTGAAAGGAGAAGGGCTCTTCTAGGAAACAGAGGCAACTGAATGGAAAGTGATGAAGGCAGAAGAGGAAGTTATAATGAGGAAGGCATTGCTAAACTGACATTCAAGAACTTAGGTTCTGACCCTGCTCTGTCACTGCTGGGCACCGCTCTAACTCTCTTAGCCTCTGTGTTCTCATCTGTAAAGAGTGACATTGAACTTGGTGATCTTTAGGGGAATTGCCAGCTCATACCCTAAAAGGATCATGAACTTTAAGAAGCCTGCAATGGAAAATCTCCCTAGCCCCAACATGAACAGAACTGAGCTGAAAAGAATATAAAGGAAGTGTGGTTTCATTTAAGAAGAAACTGTGAGGTGCTTTTTCAGAAAGATAGTTGTATGATCGTATGAGACAGAAGAGAAAGGACGGCAGAATCAACCTGGCTCATAAACAGCTATACAATTCTCTATGTACTGTCTGTAGAAAGAAAAAAAAGATTGTAAGTCTTGACACCTTATTACTGTCCCACATTCTTTTATCAGGGAAAAATACTTCCCTTGGGAGAAACAATGGGATGATTCTGCCACATAATCAGAAATTGGGTCATCTGCAGCTCAGCCCCTAATAACTGGCTTCGACAGTTCCACCTGGGCATGGAAAATGAAAATATAAAGCAGTACGGTAATCTGTGTAGTAGAACATAATTTACTCCATCAATACATCTGCCCTTTATTCTGAGATTATATCTTTTCTATAATGGGAATGGAGAATTGTTCTTTCTTTCATAAAGTGACAGTAACAGTAGATGGTAGGTTTTTATTTTTATTTCTTAAATTTTGAGTTCTTATTTGGTAAATATTGAAACCACAATCTTACATTGATGATTAACTCAGTGTTCTCCAGAAAAAAACTGTATGTGTATATATTGTTATATATCACTTATATATCACATATATATAACAATATATGTGATATATCGATATATATCACAATATATATACAATATACTTTGTTACTATCACTTTGTATGTGTGTATATACATATACAAAGTGATAGTAAAAAAGTATATTAAATATATTGTATATATATCACATATACATACACACACACATACATACAGCCCCTAGCAAAATCACTACCCAATAATTTTAGATATATTATTGAAGGTTTTAGAATATTGTTTGGTTTGTATATCTCTTATTGTCTTTGCTCTTTCCTACCTCCACCACACAAAAAATTCTCCGGAGAGAGATACCATTAAATCTCAACCACCATCACCCCAAAGCCAACATCCTTGAAACAAATTTACTTAGTACTGGGTAGCAGAAAAACCCCAGTGCTCCCCACAATTAACTGGATAAACAACTATGTTTCTGACTATCTTGCTGTGGGGAGTTTGTTCCTTTCTGTCCTGATCAGATAGCTCTGAAACTAGAAAATGCAGCATCTGGGCCCCCACTAGGTTGGCTGCCACACTGCTTCTCAGAAAAGCACCAGAAAAAAATGTGGGGCCCTTGTGCACTGCTGTGGCCCTTCTGAAAGATTGGGGGAGTTTCCCTTACCAGAAAAGAAAATGTAAGGGGAGTTGAGCTAGTGACATGTAAAACCACATTTCCTTTGCTTCTTCCATTTCTTTTCATCTTCATACCTGTGTGAACAAAGCACTAGCAAATAGAAAGTTCACATCCTGCAGGGCTACCCTGCTTTTCATCAAAGTGTGGAGGGAATTTCTGTCCCAGATTGACACAGACTGGTCTCATCTCAGAGAACAAAGTGAACCAGCATGTGAGATACATAAATATCATAGGAAACCACTAAATATGTAGTGCTAAAGGTGCCCTCAAGAGTCCCTCAGTTTTATTTTACTTGATTTTGTTTTATATTAGGACAGCCCTTCAAAAGAAAACAGTCCTTTAAGAACATAAGTTGTAATTTATGAAAGTAGAGCTATTGTTCTGCATGAAAGACAGTGGAGATTCTTGGAGCAAGACTGCCTTCACATCCTTCTCAATAAAGTGACTATCTTCCCCAGGCCCCCCAAACTGTCACCTACACCAAAGCTATAGGTCAGCTCTGAGTGATCTATAGCCCTGGGTATCTAGGAAGCGCTATAAGAAACTGCTGATCTAGTCTCGTCCCCTAAATTGCTTAAGAAACTTCCAAACATTCTATAAGTCTTATTAGCCATAGAGGCACGGACCAAATCCCAAGTCTCCAGATTCCATTTCCAGCATTCCTGTGATATACCATCTCTACCCAGGCATCTAGTTTTTATTTCTATCATATAAGGTCTTCTGTCTAATGGAATTGTAGGATATTTCTTCACATTCTTCACACTCTGATGGACCACAGAAACAGCGAGGAGAGAAAAACACAGGGAAAACAACAAAACAAAACAACAACAACAACAACAACAAAAACCAGGGCAAATTTTTCCCTGCTAAGTAAAGCAAGGGTCAGAACTAGGACAACTGCTAGTGAATCCAGAGAGTATCTTAGATGTCCTCATTGTGAAAGGCTGCCAGGATAGGCTATAAGAACAGTTCCTATCAGAACCTGAAGACAGCAAGTGCCTTCCTTACATCAAAAAGCCAGTTTCAGCAAAATTCATTCCTAGGAAATATGGAAGCTTATAAATGCCCATTGCTATTAACTAGAAAAAAAGGAAAACATATGCCCCATTGCTCCCAACTGGTTCTTCAAAACAGAGGTGCCAAAGTCCTATATTATTGTAGTTGTATGTTCAAGGGACTATGCACAATGTGGGTGGGGTTTCCTCTGTCAACAGAAGAAAATGGCAACAGCATGTATAAAGTCCCAAATGTCCCATATTCTATTTATATTATATTATATTATATTATATTAATTTTTTTGCAGAAATGACATATTTCTGTACCACACCCTAGAACCAGTGAGAAGAAAGTTAAGGTAGTTGGACCAGCAAAGCTCATTAAGCCAAATTTCAATCCCGTACCTAAGTGAATTTGAAACGGATGTGTAGTTAGATACAAAGAAACTTTAGAAGAAGATCTGAGACTGTTAGTTAAGTAACCCTCTTCTTAGTCATTACCACTAACTTAATGCTCATTAGAAGTAAAAGGAGGACCTATCCAATTACCCACTGCTTGGTTTCCTGTTGTGCTAATGGACAGGAAGAGAATGAGAGACTGCTATAAAGCAAGAACTCGTGTCTGAATGCAGCCTGCAGCTTAGCCACATGTCTGGCTGTGCTAAATTGTTCTGAGCAGTCAACTTCGGTGAAATCTCATTACTGGAGATGCCAGAAATAGCACCAGCAAAATGCCCTAAGAAAATTCAGGAAGTTTGTGTTGCCTCTTCCCCTTTCCTCCTGGACCAATTCAGCATAAGAACTACTAGGTGAGACAAATAAGCCAGCTGTCCAGAGGGTGGGGGGTGCTGCTGGTGCTAGGTGTTAGAGCTGGGCGGGGGGGGCAGCTGATGCAATCTGACAGACTGCCAGAGAGATAAGGAGGGCAGCCATGGGGCATTAGGAGAGATGAAGGCCTGGCTGTAGGGTGTCAGAGCCTTAGCGGGCTGAAGAGGGCATCTGCAGGAAGAAGGGGGAAAGAGTGGCAATGGAGAGTTGGTTTCATACACAGAGGTTGATCAGAGGTTGATCAAATAAATATATTAAGGATAATGGGAGCCTGGTTTCTCATTCCTGAAAGAGTTACAAATTGGAAAGACACAATACTAGAATGAACTCTGTGGGCTTGATTGGAACTGAAGATAATAAAGTCGACTCATAAATTTCAAGATAGATAGATGAGAGCTAGGTAGATAGAGGAATACAAGTGCATATGTGTAAACACATCTGTATGTACTTGTCCACTGAAAGGGTCTGGAACACTGACCCTGGACAAAAGCAATAAGCATCACCTAGAACCCAAACCTTAATTTCTACAAACCATTTCTTTACTAAATCAGGTCCCTTGGAGAAATGACTGACTGTAGGACCAGGGCAGGAAAACAGGAAGATGAGTCTTTTTGTTTTCAAAAGTACAAAAGTGTTCAAAAAATGATGTAGACATGTCAAAAGAACACAGAAGCCACATTAACAGGACTCCACTGGCTAAATCAGAAACAGTTTAATATCAAAATAATTAGTGAATCAGTTGAATAAATAGGAAAAATAGGTGTCCATACTGATTTTAAAAGGTGAATAAGTTGAGTTTGTCATGAGAGATAGAAGAGTTACATAATCTCAAAACACCTCCCCTAAATAATTATGATTTATCAAGTGGAAAAGAGTAACTTTAAGGCTCCACCTTAATCAGGTGATTAAATGATGGAGGATGAAGGTGGGGTGGAAAGAGGCATGGGACTGCTATTTACCATAAGAAAATGCAGTTTGATTTTTTTAATGATATAAATGTAAAACTGATAAAATATTAAATTGAAAAATATTTAGTAAAAAATTTTTGGCTGTTATTCTTAGGTCTTATTCAGTGAAACCTAGAAGAGAAACAACAAATTTTATGAATTAAGACTATTCTGGGAGCGCCTGGGGAGCTCAGTCAGTTAAGCGCCCGACTTCAGCTCAGGTCATGATCTCATGGTTTGTGGGTTCAAGGCCCACGTAAGGCTCTGTGCTGACAGCGAAGAACCTAGATCCTGCTTCAGATGCTGTCTGCCCCTCCCCCACTCATGCTCTGTCTCTCTGTCTCTCAAATGTGAATAAACATTAAAAAAATTTTTAAAAAAAGACTGTGAGGTGATGGTCATTAAGCAGGGCACTTGTTGGGATGAGCACTAGGTGTTATATGTAAGTGAGGAATCACCAAATTCTACTCTTGAAATCATTATTACACTATATGTTAACTAACTTGACTTTAAATTTTAAAAATTAAAGAAAAAGACTATTCTGTGATAACAAAGCACTTGAAACAAAGGGGAAAAAATCATATAATGGCTGTAAATACAAATCCTGATCCTTAGAGTTTCAAATGTTACCAATCTGAAAGAAGCAATTCAAAAAGTTAGTGAATACTATTATTTGTCATTATAGATAATAAAATACTGGCATGTATAGTCTTCCCAAAGAGCAAGCATTGTTTTTCTTGCTTTATACACATTACGACATTTAACTTTCAAAATTCTTTGTGAGTTAGGTATGGTTAATTTCCCCAGTCTACAGATCAGAAAACTGGGGTACAGATAATTTAAGAACCAGGCCTCACCATGCAGTTAGAGGACTGAACTCAGGCAGTTGAACTCCTAGGACTATAATTTAATCATTATAGGGCAATTTTAATCCTTAACTCTAACCCTTAGTTCTCTATTCCTCCCCACATTTAATGGGTCATCTAAGATCTATGAACATTGTTTAGGAGCTATCTCTGCTAGAGTGACTATCTCAACCTTAATTCTAACCCTGCTATTTAATGCCTTGGTTACTAAAGAGACTTCTAATTCTGTTACATGCTCAATGTTTGTGTGCCTCCAGAATTCATATGTTGAAGACTTAACTCCCAATGTGATGGTGTTAGCAGGGGAGGCCTTTGGGAGGTAATTAGGTTTATGTGAGGTCATGATGGGATTAGTGTCATCCTAAGAAGCAGAGGAACTAGAATGTTCTCTCTCCCAACACATACACCCCCTTCTTCCTTCAGCCCCCTCAGGTTTATGAAGCCACTGAGAAAGCATACATCTGTAAGCCAGGAAAAGAGCCCTCTCCAAGAACCAAATCACCCAATATCTTGATCTTGAACTTCTCAGCCTCCAGAACTGTGAAAAATAAGTTGTTTAAACCACCCAGTCTATGGTTTTTGTTATAGAGCCTGAGCTGGCCAACATACCCCCCACTCTGTCCAAACTCTCCCCATCCTGATCCATACTCTAGTCTATCTCCCAAGTCAGCTTTCAAAGACATTTATCCAAGTCACATTCATACTTAAAAAGTGTGATGGTATGTTGCCTTAGGGTGGGTTTTAAACCCACCAGGAGGGTATTCAAAGCTCTGTACCTTTGGACCCAATTACTATTACTAACTTTACTTCTCACTACACTTTTCAATGAAATGTTCCCTCCAGCCAAGTCCCCAGGCACATCCTATACAAAGCCTTCTCTCTGCCTCTATACATGCTCTCTGGCTGTTTCTGGAATGTCCTGCCCCCATTCTCTCCAGAAATTTATTTTTCTCTTTGGAGACCCACTCTAAGTGTTTAATCTTGTGAAAATATTTCTCCAAATTTCTGTGCCCACTTTACACTAGGCTTATGGCTCTATTTTGGAAAGCATTTATTTAGGATCAGTTTCAGCCAAAGACTCAAAATGCCCCCAAGGGCAAGGACAGTATCTCCTTGTCTTTGTGTCCTCACATCTAGCAGAGAGACTGGTAGTAAATGCTCATTAAATTAATATTGAGGGAATGAATTGGATCTATGAATATACTCTTTCTAAATTTTGATAGCCATTAACTTTGGCTGCAGTAGTACTTTTAACAAGTTGAGGCTTATTTTAGAGATAAGCTTGCTTATCTAATTTCCTAACATTGCAGATTTCCTGCACTTCCACATCCAGTTCACTGATCTACTATCAAACTGGAGGATAGCTTGTCATTACATCTGCAGTGAGTCACTTGCCTCGGGAAAAGCACATGTCACACATTTACATTTTGCCCTTAAGGTAAAGGCACTTTTTTGTTTTCAGAAAAGAGCAAGAGTCTTGAAAACTAAAACAGTAAATCCAATGCTGACTATGGTCAGTGATAAAAACCTAGTACCGCTTCTAAAAATGTACAATTTTTGGAGGCATGTTCCTGGTCTTGGGCTGGCTATTTGCGACTAATATTACTACTGATGAGTTGCCAATCCCAAAGTCCCGCTCAGATGACTTGTGCAAACAGACCCTGGAACAAGCTCTCGGGGCCAAAAGGTTTCTTTGAGGTTTGTCAACTGCTAACAACATTACTGGTGACCTTAAAACTTCCACTAAAAGAAAAGGCTCAACATTTGTATGAAAGGCAATTCAGGGGGAGGGCCGTGAGATGGCTAAGGACACTATCACTTAGGAGGCACCTACAATATTCTAGATGGCCTTCCTCAATGGGAGGAGACAGAAACATTTCTTTCAAGTACCCTGCTGTAGCATGACTTGAAGTATAGACTGCTCTATTTGAGACACACACGCACACACACATGCACACACATACACATATATTTCCAGTTTCTGTGTTTACCAGCATGACGTAGCTCATTTGAACCTGCAGATTAGGTTCTTTTCTCGGCAGCAGTGGTATAAAAGAAGAGCATTAAACTAGAAGTCAGGAACTTGGGATAAATGATAATAGCAAATAATGATAACCAAACAACAAACAGAATGTGCCACAAGTTGCTCTAATGATTTTCGTGTATTAAATGAATTAGTCCTCTTAACAAACCTAAGAGGTGGGTACTATCACTTTACAGATGGGAAATTGAGGCACAAGATTGAGTTGACCATATCATGAGGTTGTAAGTGGTAAAGTTGGGACTTGAGACTAGGCATTCTGGCTAACAAGGTCTGGGCTCAGCAGCTAGCTCCAACATTTAGTAATTTCTAGTATCTTTATACAAAGTGTACTGCTCTTACATCCTTTTGTGATTCTTCCCATTTGTTTGGGTTTTTAAGCATCAGCATATCTCCCTTGTAAATAGCCCTCATGCTAAGGAGAATGAAAGGAGATATTATACCTCCAATTAGTCATGTGGTATTAATCAAATAGACCAGATCATAGATGATTTTTTGGCTTAAAAACTAGGAGACAGCTAATAAAAGATGCTATTTCTTCAGCCAGCATTCACATGCCTATTCATAAACCTATCCCTAGGTCATAAAATCTCCCATTTTGTAACAGACACGTATACAGGCATCTCCTACAATTCAGTAAGCTACACCTCATCACATCCTGTGTTCCCTTTAATCCCAACGAAGTGAAAAACGCTTCTCTTAAAAAAACAGAAAGTAGAACCATGTTGAAATCACTGCAACTTCAACCCTTCTGGGACCCCAGTGTTTTCTGTTTGGAAAACCTCTGGAAGCACTATTCAGTTCAACCATAACTCTTGCAATATTACATCACTTGATACTAACAATCAACACAAATAAATGTTCAGAAATTAAACCAAGTGAGAGCAGTGGAGTGTGCTGAATGAGATAGGCCCCCAGGAGCTTTGCAGTGCTTGAGTATCTAGCAACCTGATCTCAGCAAAAATGTCTGGTAAACTTGATTTGTCTTATCATTTCACAGCTCCACTGTCACCAAGATTAAACTTCGGGTTTTCATTTCTTTACCCAGAGTGGGAACGTATCTGACTGTAACAGCTTCTCCGCCTGCAAGTTTTATGGGGGCAGTGAACTAGAGTATATTGTGTTATTAAACCCTAACCAGGCAGTAAATTACAGGGAGAAAAACAAAAGCAAATTCTGCTGAGGAGGATGGTTTTTGTTTTTTAAGTGAATGACAGACTCTACCTTACTCTGAATGAGCGAATTGTGAAACATTTCTTAGGAATTTGTCATCATACTTCATCTTTATTTTGTCTTTGGTTTAGCAGTGGAAGCAATATTTAAAAGAAAGTTTCCACATGGGGGAAGTTCAGCTGAGAGAACACTGGTAGCCTAGCAGTTGTGACAGTCACCAAGTAAACCCTGTTTCAATAACTCTTAGGACTTTGCTTTTAAATCCATGGATAAATATGCTGGGAAAGAGTATCAAACCCAAATATTTCAACCTTTCCAGTTTCCTGAAACTGCTGAGTATTGGTAGTGGCATCTTTTGCTTATGGAGTCCAAATTTTTCAGGGGGAGGTGATGGGGAAAGGAAGAGACCAAGCAATGCCAAAATAACAAAATAGACCAACATTCTTTGCCCCAGTTGACAATGGGGAACAGTAGGGTGAATTGTAGTTCCTCGGGAGGCTGAGAGTGTTGGCCTCCCATGAAACCGATTTCTATGAGTTTTTTCATAGCTGGAGCAGAATTTGGGAGAAGAGCAAGGCATCTTTGTGCCAAATAGGGAAGGACAAAACTCAGTAGTTCCGTGCCTCCTTCAATAGTCCCTGCTTCCTTCAATAATGACACAAGCAATCACCAAAATATCCTTATTAAACACTCATGTGTATCACACTATAAATACAAACAAAAAGAACCTATATGTGGTATGTTCCACCTATCCATGCCCCCCACTCTCATTATTCAAAACAACATTGAGGGAATAAAATTGAAGCGATATCATCATGCAACATGGGATGGGAATGATTCGGTTTAGTAGAGAACCTGAGGTTCTAAGAAGGTGCTGTTCTCATTCCCACAAACTTTCAAAGTTCCATTGTAGCAATTTTGAGAACACAGAATTGCTATTTCAAGGTCAAAAACGCCTTCAGGAACCTCCCTTTTTAACAAGTTCCCAGACTATGAAGAATTGGAAGGATGAAACTTTATTATACCCTTTTTCTTTTAAAAAGGGTCACATTAAAATGTTTCCCCAAATTAATATAATCATAAAAGTCTTAAGTATTATATAGTTTCTTTAGAAACAGATTCTCTTCCACCCTCTGGAGAGAGAGTTCACAAATGACCATCAGCAAAAAAAATTCATCAGAAGATAAGGGACTCTTACTGGAAACTGAAGAATTAAAAAATGTATAAAGGTCTATGGGTTTCAAAGATGATTCACCTTTAATTTTGCTGAGAAAACTAATTAGCTCTTCCTCAGGAGGGTTCTGTAAAACAAGGCTTTTTCAAGGATCTTTGAAAAAAAGAAAAGGAGCAAAGAAGAAACCAGTATACAAGGGTGGGAGGACAGAAATTATGCTCCTAATAAAAATATTAAAGGACAGTCTGCTCACCAGAACAAACAGAACCATGTGGTCAAAAGAGTTATGCGTTGGAATTGGAAATAGCTGAGTGCCTGAGAGAAACAAATAGGGTCAGTGGAAATATGTGCTTGCTCCCAAACGTTTTTAGGCCATCTCTTCAATCCTCTGCAAGGAACGTTAGGGAGTCTTCCATTTTGGCTGACATACTTAGAAGTCTGAGGCCAGCTCCAGGGAGCCCATCCACCACTTGTGAAGACACTCCTCAGGTGCACCTCTTTTGTGAAATTCATCTCAACTCCGAGGGCAGAGAGCAGGGGTTCTTCCCCTAGGTTCACGGAACCCTTTTACTACCACTACCATTTTGGCACATGTCATAACCACACTGTTATTTCTTTCCATGTCCATGATCACCAACTGAAAAAGTAAGAATGAGTACTTATGTCTATATGCTAAGCCCCTGGGCTTAGCAAAGCCTGACTCAATAAATGGGTGTTAATTAATTGATTGCTCAATTAAATGACAAATTAATGAATGTGAAAAAGAAGGCCCAGACTCATAAATTGGCTACACAGATGACACAGCTACTTCGTGTCAAATTAAATCTTCCCAAAGGTCTTAACTTTTTGCACACATATTCTAGCAAAGGATTTTATTATAACAAGAAAAAATCCATAATAAAACTGGCAAAACTTTAGTAACCCAAATGTGTGACTCAAAGTAGCTATTTTCTTTTAAAATATTTAAACAATGACACTGTGCTGGACACTATGGAGAATATTTGAAGTGTCAGAGCAAATGTCAGAAACAATTCTGTTCAATTTTCAGCATAATTGTACCTCTCTTTGTCTGTGGGCCTAGTGCTGTGCTGGGAACAAGGACACCAAGACGCATGGGGCAGATCCTGGCTCCCAAGGAGCTTGCCATCTAGTGGGCACTTAATGGAAAACCTATGGATTCCTTTATTTTTTTAAAATAAATACAAGTTTTTTTCCAAGAAAAAAATTTTCCACAGAAAAATAATATATGTCACTTAAAAAAAATTTAAGGGGTGCCTGCGTGGCTCGGTTGGTTAAGCATCTGACTCTTGATTTTGGCTCAGGTCATGATCCCAGGGTTGTGGGATGGAGTCCCACATCAGGTTCTGCACTGACAGTGTGGAGCCTGCTTGGGATTCTCTCTCTCCCTTTCTTTCTGCCCCTTCTCTGCTCATGTTCTCTTTCTCTCAAAATAAATAAATAAACATTAAAAAAAATGTTTTTAAAGGAAGCACCTGAAGAAAAAGATACACTAACAGGGGAGAACCACATCCACTCTAAGTTCTGGTAGGCTCCTGGGGTGACTGACTGCTCCCAGCCAACCTGGCACTTCTCAGGCTCCTCACTGCACTCTGTAGAGGGTGGCGGGTTGGTGGTGTCCCTGGCATTCTTTCTTAACCCATCATGGCCCATATATCCTGGAGAAAACACCATCCCTTCATTGCTCTGTATTCTGAGAGGAAAAAGCACCACAGTAACAAAGTAGAGAGAAAGAAGGACCTAGAAAGTCAGCTCTAACTCCAACCTCATGCTCCACCATTTCCACGTGCATCATACAATTCCTCTGCCTCGCCCTGTGTCTTTCCCTGGCATTTGCCTTCTCTTCCAGAAGTGGCTGGAAACCCTCGCATGGCCAAGGTCAGAACCAACTTCATGGAAACTCGATCTGAGCAATCACATAGGCTCTACACTGAGAAGGATCTCACATTTGCTTTATCCTTTGTTATTGCCACCTTGAAATTCATCATCATTCTTTATCAAAAGACCCCTCATTTAAATTTTGTGCTGGATCCCACAGATTATGTTCTTAACTTATTCTTTTAAAACTTTAGGCATCAGGACCACCCTGGCTCCATGTCAGTACGATGCCTTAGCAGTTTGCATATCACCCCAAGGCATTGTCACAGCAGAGTAGTGAGTTTAAATAGTGATTGACCTTCAAGTCCACTGTCCTTCCTCTGGGATGTAAGGAACATGGAAAAAGGATTTCGTTAGATTCCGTCACAAGTTCAAGGGAGCAACAATTTCCAAACAATGCCAGCCACGAAGGTTGGTCTCATTGATCACAATCTACTGACACACTGGCAGAGTCTACACTGTCTCTGGAATCTATCAAACACCCTCCTGAATAAACAGACCAGGGCTAATTGGACAAAAGTGACGGAGGAATAATTATGTTACTATACTTACACAATTAGTAGCTTATTACAGTGGGTCTCAAGATCTGGTGCCTAAACCTGCTGCATCCACATCACCTGGGAATTTGTTAGAAATATACAATCTCAGAAGTACTGAATCAAAATCTGGGGGTGGGGCCCAGCAACCTGAATTTTAACAATCTATGCAGATGATCCTGATGGCATTGAGAACCACCGGCTTATTAGAAATGGAGGAAACCTTATCTTCTGGTTGCATCAATTATAAGAAATGTTTTCCACCATTCAATTTACAAGAAGAAAGTTACACATTTTCCTTCATTCATTCACTTCAATCATAATTGCTTTATGCATATGCTAAATACATTCATGTGTGTGTGTACGTGTGTGTGTTTAAGCTCCTCAAGGGAGTTAGGCACTGCAATGGATATAGGATAATGGTTTGTGGTTATAAAAGGGCTTATAATCCAATGCAAGGGAAGCCAAGAGACAAATTCATAAACATGAACAGCTCTGCTCAGAATGCCAGATGAGAAGTATAAGAAAGTGCAACGTGCATTTGGCCAAGGGAGAGATGACATAGAGCTTGTCAGATCAGACTTAGGGAAAACTTAATGAATGCACAGTGCAGCTACAATTTTGATGTGTAGTGAATGGGAAGAGAATCTCCCAGGCACAGGAGAAGCATGACATGATGTGGAAAAGAACAGAGTATGTTACCAGATGAGCATGTAATTCTGTGTGTTGGAATGCAGATTCTGTGAAAAGGATTAATCTGAGAATAAGTCAGAATCCTGTGAGACCCACTTTTGGAGGGAGGGCCCTGAATTTGAGGCAGAGTTCTGTCTTCTCATGAGACTGCGAACAGAGGTGTGAGGACCGAAGGGAGGCAGGTAGCACAGCCTTCTCAAATTCGTGCTCCTCTGGCCACATCTCCACTGTGGGATCCCAGTGCAAAGCAGGTAAGCTTGAGAAGAAAAGCCACAAGATAAAAGGGGCCAGCCAGATGTGCAAGGCTGGATACTTCCCTTGCATACTTTTGGCTTCTGTAATCTTGCTTGCCTCCTGTGACACCAACTGCCCGAAGAGCACCACTGATAAGTGCCCCCTCCCCTTTTTCTTTTGTCTCTCAACCCCCTACCATCCCAGCCATAAAGGGAGGCTGATGCCAAGGTTCGGGGCTCAGCTTTTGGAGTTGACTCTGCTGGCTGGCACCGGTGCGCAATAAACACTCTTTTCCTGATTCTAAGTGCGTGTGACTTGTCTCTTCTTGGGCGCCAAGTATTTGCTGTAACAAGATCTCTGAGACTTTATTTTACCAAAGAGAAAAAAACAGTTGTTCTTTTATTTCACAGGTAGAATGAGATGGGCAGAAACAGGTCTAGAGCCATTTGGAGACAGAGCTATTTTGCCAGGACCACCCCTGGGAAAGTAGATATTTCTTTACGGTTGTAGCCAGTGCACAGGACATTGTTTGCAAATTGCTTTTTTATTCTTTCACATCAGAATCCTTTATGAGAATGGTTTGGGGCTTTTTTATTTTTAACGAGTAATTTGTAGTTTGGACAGTTTCCTGAGCGAGGCTATGTTTAAGCTTCTGCTTTTAGATACCAGACTTCCAGCTCCTGTCTCCCACCCTCATCTCCCGCAGCCACAGGCCTCTTTAAATCCAGGAACAAGAGACATGCGAGGCAACATGACTGGCTCTGGGGCAAGGGAGGACTACCATTTGTTAACTACCTTTCTAGCTGTTTCTGCCCATTTCACATGTTCACTCTTCCCAACTTTCCTAAAGTGAGACAAAGAAATGTGAGCAAGTAAATTACAAAAAGCTGAACAATCAATTAAAAAATATATGTGCGCTTGGAAAAAAATCATCTCTATTGAATGTTAGTTCCTAAGGGCAAAGACCATCTATGGTTAATTCTGTATAGCACTTAAATGATATAAAGTAATTTGATGCTTTGAGGGCCTCATTTAAAAAGTAATACAAAAATAACTAGGGGAATGTAAATTACTACTACTTCTATGGACAGCAAGTTGGCAATACCCATCAAAACCTAAAATACATGTACAAAATGAGCTGAAAGTTACACTTCTAAGGACTTTATCTTACAGATACACTCAAATAGGCAAACTGGTTCTGTACAAGGTTTTACTGTTCATACTAGTAATTTTTTAAAAGATTAGAAATAACCAAAAGGACCATGAAGAGAGAAGTGGTTAAATAAAGTATAACCATAAAATACTTGGCAACTGGAACAAAGAATAGGGAAGTACTCTAGTACTGATATGGAGAAAGCTCTAATATATACCATTTCTGATCAAAAGGGAAGGCAGCACAGTGTGATGGGTATGTTACCATAAAAAAATCAGAAGAAAGAGTTTATATATATTTGGTTGCTTATACAAAAAATATACCCAAAAATATAGCACAAAAGAAACATAACATTGGCAACCTCCAAGGGAAAGAAACAAGGGGCTAGGAGTTTTCATTCTATACTTTTTTGTTCCTTTTGCATTTAGAGCTGCATGGATGTATTATCAATTTTTATTTTTTTATTTTTTAAAATTTTGCTTTAGAGAGTGAGCGAGAGAGCACGAGCAGTGGAAAGGAGCAAAGGAAGAGAGGTAGGGAGGGAGAAAGAATCTTAGGCAGACTCCACACTCAGTGTGGAGCCTGACATGGGGCTCAATCCCATGACCCTAGGATCATGACCTGAGCCGAAATCAAGAGCTGGATGCTCAACTGACTTAGGCACTCAGGCACCCCATTTATTATCAATTTTTTAAGTTTATTTATTTATTTTGAGAGAGATAGCATGAGCAGGGGAGGAGCAGAGAGGGAGGGAGAGAGAGAATCCCAAGTAGGCTCCACATTGTCAGCGAGCCCTACATGGGGCTCCATCTCCCAAACCATGAGATCATGACCTGAGCTGAAATCAAGAGTTGGATGCATAACCAACTGAGCCACCCAGGTGCCCTTATATTATCAATTTTCAAAAAATTAAGTAAAATAAGAATTCTAAAAAGGTTTAAAAAATAAATTAGTAGCCTGAAAAATAAAGTCAAAATTCCAATTTTTCTTAATCATTCTAAAAGACTGTCAACTTTGAAGCTCTTTTTCTTAAAAGCTCAGTGGAATTCCTCTCTAAAAAAAAAAAGAAAAGAAATGTTTGTTTGTTTTTTATCCTACTAAGAAAAACAGAATGAATCCAACTAGCCTTCTTTATCCTTAATCCACAGAGACAAAACCAAAGAGATGAGCCAAGGAGGAAAAACTCACAGGAATAGTGATCATGAAAAAGGAGAACAATTTGTGGAAATGTGAAAACAGGAAGCTACATTAAGCCAAGGGTTTATTTTGATGCCCCTGTTTCAGAAAAAGATGTCATCAGACTTAGTATACTATATACCACACAAAAATGTACAAAATAATCCATAATTCAAAAAACAAACCAAATGCTCAATAAAAAGTAACCAGTCACTTACTCAATAAGCACAGCTTTGTAATGAGAGAAAGTCATTGCATGTGACCTTATGAAGAAAACACAATGCCATAAAATGAATAACTGAGTCAACAATAGCCTTATCATAGTTAAAACAAGTTCAAGTAGCTATTATTTATAATATCTTTAAATGTAGGCAGAAGTCACAACAGCAAAACATATAAAAGTCATTGCACAAGGGACCAAAACAATGGAGTCCAGACAAACAGCCCCAAGAGGATCTGTTTAGGTTAAGGATGGATTTCAGATCAACTGAAGAAGGGAAGGACTGCATATTCTTCAAGCTACCATCCATAAATATTACTCTTCTCAGAGGGCTTTTGCTTCATACCAAGTGGCTGTGAATTTAATGTTATGCTTCCTGACAAGTGCCTGGAGATATTCTCCGGTGCTGCTCTAGGACAGAATGATGGGTTTTAATCATCAGCAACGCCAGAACTGAATTAACATCCTTTAACAAAAGCTGAAGGCACTTCCAGCGTCATGTGGAAATAGAAGATCTAGCCACTACTCCACAGAAGTGAGCCTGTAAGAGGGTTAAGATTTCCCTTAAAGAACATTTTAGGCCCATTTCAACATATGCATTAACGGTGGATGGATGCTCAAAATGTGACCAAAGTTTAGTATTTTTATCTGTAAAAGATAAAGATATGTATTATCAAAAGTCCATCTTGGTGGTTTTTTAAAGCCAGAAAAGCACCCAGACGACATTTAAATTTGAGCAAATGGCTTCATGGTAAAAGACCAAAAATAAACTGGTTGCAAAATGCATGTCTTGATAACTAAGTCAGTTGACATGCAGGAGTACATGGGTGTAAGCAAAAAAAAAAAAAAAAAAAAAAAACAGTTAAATGTTAAAGGATACTTAAATAAGAAAGCTGATTTGGCTTTATTTTATATGAAGTTTGTCTTTCTGGCAGTGTATCAGTTAGAATAACTGATTCAGCCTCACGTAACAGAACAACCAAAATAACAGTGGCTGAAACAAGAAAATTTTATTTCTCTCTCACATGACAGAAATCTAAAGCTAAACAATTCCGGGCTGGTACTGCAGCTCCATAGTCATCAGGCTCCAAAATTCTTCCTTTTCTTCAACACCTTAGTCATCTTAGGGAGGTTTCCATCTTCAAGGTCACCGGCAGAGTCTAACATAGCAGCCATAGCTTCTGTCAACATGCACAAATATGAAGAGTGAGAAGGAGGGGGACACAACTCCACACTGAATGTGAGGAAAGAAAATGAAAAACAAAATCTTCTTCCAATCCAGAAATCCTCTCCACAAAGGCAGTAGAGAAAGAAAACAATTTTATTATTGAATAAGCATTAAACTAGAACGTGATACACATTACAGGGAACCTGATAGGAGATTGTAGAGGGAGCGAAAGTCCACCCTTCAGCCACGTAGTCTGGCAGACACAACTCATTATATACACGTTCTCAAGATAAACAATAACTAGTCCTTAAGCCATCAGACTTGACAGCAACATTCTATTTCACATGTTCATCCTAAATTTACCTAGCAATTGAATTGCCCATCTGTGATGGTTAACTGACAAAGGAAAAACAAACTTTTTATATTTTTGTCATAGGAGGTAGTTTTATAACTGGGAGCCAGGTCAGCTCAAGTTAGGCTCCAACCCTCCTGCTGAAACTTGGAAATAGGGTGCTATCTTCCTTGGATGTTTACATGGAAAAGAGACGGTTCCTGAGTTCTTGAGAAAGGCATTCCCAAGTTGAAAAGCTGACAAAAGGCCTATCCAGTTTTCATAAGAATTTATTACAGTTCAAAGAGAAAATAAAACATTTCCAATTATAAGTTTCCAGAGGAAACACTCTAAGAAAAAGGAGAGAAGAATCTCTTCCCTTATTTTCAACAGGAAGAATTAAACCTCTTACTTTTAATTTGTATCTGTCTTTACACGTGTCAATAACTTTGAAGGAATGATCTCATTTACAATACCAACAAAAACTGCAGAACACCTAAGAATTATCCTTAGAAGTAAACAAAAACTAAAAGTAGAAAAATGTAAAACCCTCTGAAGAACACAAAAGAATTAATCAAAAGGAAAAGCATACTTTTAATATGAGAAAAACTCAACGTCGACATTTATATGATGTTGAGTTTCTCTCATATTAAAAGTTTTTTTGATTCTTTTAATACAATAAGTAATAACGTTTTTAAACTAGATAAGATAATGATGAAGTACACTTTTAAAAAGAAAGTAGGCAAAACCAGCCAGAAAACTAACAATGAAGAGCAATGTAGGATGATGGGAACTTCCAGATATTAAAATATAAAGCTTTAACAGTTACAATAGTGTTGTCTGGCCCATGAATAAACAGATCAAGTCACAGAATAAAATGTCTAAAAACAGACAAAAATACATAAGAGGATTAAGGATCAGTAGGTGAAAACACAAGCTATATAATATATGCTGTTGGGACAAGTGGGTAGCCCTCTTGGGGGGGAAATTAACATAGAACTCAAATTTCACAATGAACATCAGAAAACATTCTTAATACATCAAAAAATGAAATAAAAAAATAAAGCTATAAATGTACTAGAAGAAAACAAGGAAAGATCTTCCTGACAATGACTCCAACCTCCAGAAGTCTTAAAAGAAAAAAAAAATTGATAAATTCAATCATACAATCAAAAGTTCTGTGTGATAAAACAAACCAGAGAATCAAAAACAAAAAGCCCATAAGCAAAGTTAAGACAAATTACAAATTGGTAAAGATATTTGAAATGTACTGTGGACAAAGACCCAATATTCCTAAAATACAAAGTGTGTTTCAACAAACAAGAAAAAAAGCAACACAAATGGATAAAGGATATAAATAGATAATTCACCAAAAAGGAAATATAAATGAGCCTCAAGTATATGAAAATGATGTGTAATATCCCTCGATATAAGGAATACAGATTAATACCGTCATTTTTATATGTTGGATGGATTAACAAACCAAAAGTTTGATAATACACAGTGTTGATTAAACTGTGGAAAAATTTGCACTCTCATAAATTGGCGGGGTTATCACTTGGTACACCCCCTCATGGAATGTAATTAGACAACATCTACAAGAACAATAAATTCATAATATACTCTTGGAATTCACAATGCCAGCTCTAACATTTTATTCCACAGAAATACTTGCACATATGTAAAGTGGTAGATGTACACACTTACACACGGATGCATTTTTTGTAACAGCATAAAACTGAAAACAATCCAACACAATATAATGCAGCTATAAAAAGGAAGAGAAAGCTATTCATGTACTCTTATATAATTATCTGCCAAATATATTAATAAATATGAAAAAAAGATGTAGAACAATTTGCATAGTATGCTGCCTGCCATTTGTGTATGTAAAAAGGGCAGAGAATAACATTTGTATTTATTTATATACACAGAGTTAATTCTCATTTCTCTCCCTCCCCATATCCCCCATTACAATGCAATGAAAATTCAGGATTAATTAAATAAATGTGGTTACCTCATTAGAAGGAGGGTAAATGAGGGAAGGGAAAACAAGGGAGGATTGGGTGGGAAGGAGCCTTCTCAGTATACAGAATTTTATAGGTATTTTCAATCAACAGATCTGTTATTATTTTAAAAATAACAGTTAACGGGGCACCTGGGTGGCTCAGTCAGTTAAGCATCCATCTCTTAATTTTGGTTCGGGTCATGATCTCATGGTTCGTGAGTTCCAGCCCTGTGTCGAGCTCTGTGCCAACAATGGAAAGCCTGCTTGGGATTCTCTCTCACCCTCTCACTCTGCCCCTCCCTCACTCTCTGTTTCTCTCTCTCTCTCTCAAAATAAATACATGAACTTAAAAAATTAACAAATTTTTAAACAGGATCTCTATTAAGCACACATAAATTAAGCCATAATTAAGTCTGCTCTGAGTCAAAGCCCCCCCCCAAAAGTAAAATCATAAGTGTCTGTATTTTTCTAAAACATTTCTATACCTAATTATTCTGATGGCCAGTAGTAGAAGCCCTACATCTAAAGGCTGTTTATTGAATGCTTATCTGGGAAGCTCAGACTTGCAGTGTATCAGGAAGGGAACAGGCATGTAATTTAGATGATATTTCCATTTAGTTAACATATTTATAACTTAGTAAGAGGGCTGCTCTTTTACCAAATATAATAAAGTACTTTCTCAATTCAGCCAGATGAAATCACATTGGTAAAACTGATTTTAAAAAGAAAAAAAATTAATTGGCTAGGATTTGATCGCTCCCATTTATAGTCTTCCCAGGATAATTTCTTTGAGATTTTTAAATTATGTATAAAATAGAAGGGAACATATATGAGACCCTGTTGGGAAGCCCTCAACATCTACAAAGTTATGACATTTGACCTATTTATCATATTTGGAAAAAGAGAGCCTTCTAAGAACTGAAATTCTACAGCCTCACTCACACAATTTGTAACTCAGGTAAGTATTTCACTGAATTTGTTCAGATTACTAAATCTGATCATCTTTCCACATTAATGTTTTTATACCTGAGTTTTTGTTTTCTGAGTCAATGCAAAGCTTTATATGAAAAATGTGAATCCATAGGGTGCCTATGCCTGGGATAAACAGGTTGATGTGGTTTGAAAATAAATTAGAGAAAGTTGCAAAGAAGGAAATTATCTCTGTTTCAGGAAGCATTGGTCTTCCTTAGTTAGCAAATCACCTCAAGGGCAAAAGACCCACATAGGGTGAGTGAAGGACTCCAAAGAATAAAAAAGTAGTTTTTCAAACAGAAGTTTATTGTTTGAGGGAAAAGCAGGTAGCAAAGCTGTCACTTGGGGAAAAAAATGAATCTTTTTACATAAAGAATCCAGAGTTGGGGTACCTGAGTGGCTCAGTCAGTTGAGCATCTGACTCTTGGTCAGCTCAGGTCATAATCTCATGGTTTCATGAGTTTGAACCCTATGTCAGGCTCTGAGCTGACAGTGCAGAGCCTGCTTAGGATTCTCTGTCTCCCTCTCTCTCTGCCCCTCCCCTACTCGCACTGTCTGTGTCTCTATCAAAATAAATAAATAAACTTAAAAAAAAAACCTAGAGTTTTCTGGGAGAGAAGGTATTCATTGTCCAACTCTGCTCACAGAGCCCTGGAAGTGGGAAAACTGACTGCGTGAACCAGGGAGGCCCCTGGAGACTGTTACCTGGAAAGGAGGGTCAGTCTGGCTGAAGACCTGGGGTAAAGCACAGGAAGTTTGTTGGAGGAGGAGGAAGTGCTTGAGTATAGCATGCAGTTGGCGAACCTGGCCTCCGGAGTTAACAATCACTAAAGCCTGTGAGTACCACCAAGAAAACTGCGTCAACCAACTGTACAATCAATTGTAGATGTTTGCAAATCCTGATATTTACAAATATGACCAACCTGGCTACAGTCCTTCAATCAACTGGGTGGGTCCTTAAGAAAGAGGTTCTAGGCTTCTATTGACAGGCAAGTGGGTATTCAAGACTAATTGAATAAGAGGACGTAGGCATCTGCTCCTAGTTTTGTGTGAGTGATGTGAGTTTGGAAACATTCCAGTTGAACTTTGTGAAATTTTGTTTATCACATCAGCTCACTAACATCAGCTCACTCAGCTGACTGTGCTTCTTTGTTTCCCAGGTAGTGACAAAGGGTCAAACTCAAATGGCTTCAGGCATGAGGCTGGTAAAACAATTGTGTCATAGAATAAGCAAGACAAACTGAAGGGTGCATCTCCCTTCTAGGGAATCAAAATTCATTGCTTTTTAAAAATCTGAGCTGATTAAGCCAAAGGAAAAAAAATATCATAAGCCCGTAAGCTGAATTCAGCATCTGTACTAATACTTTGATACTCTACAATTCACTATACCTAGAACCTGTTTTAATTTATTCAAATCTGTTTCTGCTTCCCTCAGGTCACTATGGAAGACTTTTAAAGAGTCCTATACATTAAGCCACAACTCAGTTCTATGCTCTAGGTCCTAAAGACCCAGATGTGACAAAAACAAGTTCCAGGCAAGGCTATCTCCCTTTGGAGGAAGGCAGGTGTCTAGCAAGCAGATTACCTCACTATTGCTGGCCAGATAAAATTACAGAAACTGCAATTAGGTTAAGTAGTAAGTCTTGGTTTGCAGATGTGAGGCTTAATACAAGTGACTTCATTGGGGGCCTTTTGTCTCTATTTTTTTTAAGCTTATTTGTTTATTTTTTTAAGTTTATTTGTTTATTTTGAGAGAGAGAGAGAGAGAGAGAGAGGCAGAGAGAGAGGGAGACAGAATCCCAAGTAGGCTCCACATAGTCAGCTCAGAGCTTCATGCAGGGCTCAACCTCCCAAACCATGAGATCATGACCTGAGCTGAGATGAAGAGTCAGAACCTTAACCCATTGAGTCATTTCAGGTACTCCTGTTGCCTCTTTTTTTAACACTAGTTTAGCAGGACATTTTGACTTTGACTTTCCTTTCTGTAAGCCGAGTGCCCCTTACCACTTTTTCTCCTCCATAAACAGATGTTTCTACACTAATATGCAATCTCCTTTTTGCACTCTTAGCTCCTCAAGTTCGCAGTTTGTCCTGGTTCTTCTCAGCTTGTTACTCACAATTCCCCTGATACTTTTCAAAGTATCTTTCTATAAAGCTGCCTTTAGAAAGGCAAAAAATTTAGAATGCAAAAATAGAATAGTAAAAGATGTAACTCATATGCTAGAGACCTCATCTTTAGAGAAAACTTAATTTCCACCATCCATTAAAAAGGGTAACGCATCAAGAAGAAGATTTTGGCTGAAGAAGAAAAGACCTTCCTACATCTGGCTTATTGTCCCACTCTGCTTCCTTATTTATAGCCTTCAAATTATCTGTCTGTCTTTCATCAAAGAAAATATCCATATGATTATACAATTATGTGATAGACCATTTGGGGCCACTTAATCACTTAATTCTTGTCTGAAAAGCTGCTCTCTCTTTACTCTAAAGATTTATTTTCTGTGTGGTTTCTACTCCAAGCTTTTAATTTTAATTAATAAAATCCATCCCCATTCTTGAAGCCACAGGACTTTTCTAACCTGTACATTCAGTTTCACCAATACAACCGCTTCTTTTCTTTGTCACCCATTTATTTCTCACTAACCCCCAAAGGACAATAGTGACTATGGCTCAACTGACAACATTTCCTTTAGGAAAAATTTCTAAAAAACATAAATAACTTAGAATTATTGTACACCTGAAACTAATATAGCACTCTATATTAACTAATTGGAATTAAATTTTTTTTAAAAGTTAATAAAATAAATATATCTTTATAAATAACCTAATTAAAACACCATATACTTCTAAATCTGCTGGGTTGTTTTTTTTTCCCCCAAGCTGAGTTCACTTTATTTTTCTTGTACAAAATTCTATGGTAGCCACAGCTGAAGCCTGAGTCCTCTGCACAAAGACTCTGGTATGGGTCTTTATAACACGGTCAGTGAATCCCAGATAAGGAGAGCTGGTGAACACAGTCTCTTTCCAAAGGTCAGGGGTGAGATAGCTGTAGGTCTTGGAAACGGCATCAAAAGTGGCCTTGGCGAAGTTGCCCAGGGTGGCAGTGCAGCCCCTAGCCTAGGTGTGGCAGTTGTCAATACCAGCCATCAACAGTAACTTCTTGGGTACAGGGGCTGAGACAATGCCAGTGCCTCTGGGGGCAGGGATGAGGTACACCAGCACAGAGCCACAGCAGCCGGTCACCTTGCATGGATCAGTGTGGGGCTTGCCCAGTAGCCTCCCCTAACCGGGACAATGGAAAGCTTGGCCAGGACGATGGCCCCACGGATGGCAGCAGGTGCCTCCTTGGAGCACTTAATACCCAGACCGACATGTCCATTGTAATCCCTGATGGCAACAAATGCCTTGAACCTGGTCCACTGGCCAGCATGGGTCTGCTTTTGCACAGGCATAATCTTCAAAACCTCATCTTTGGGGGATGCCCCCAGGAAAAAATCAATGATCTCGGATTCCTTGATGGGGATAGATCTCCTCCAGGGACTTGATCTTCATGTCCTTGACCAGGTGGCCCAGTTTGGTGACTGGGATGCAATCCTTGCCCTCGGCCTTGCCTCCACTAGCTCCGTGGCCCTGGCCCCGGTTCCAGCCCCAGATGCCGCTGCTGAAGCCCCCCAAGGGAGCCGCTGTGGCCTCCCATTCCAGGTCCTCATCAGTGTCATCCACCATTTGGTGTTTTCCCAGAGAAGGAGCTAAATCTGCTTTCTAAATATACATTAAGTTTTAGGGGCGGTAGTGGTTAAAAAAGAAAAGTCAAACTTAAAATTTTTCCCAGTTACCTTGATTTCACAGGTTTCACAGTTATCTTTTGGTGAAATTCTAGAATTACACTTTGTAAATATGGGTTAAAGACCACACTCAGAGGTCAGTCCTCTGAGCTTTGCCATTCACTTTTGACTTGATGGCTATACCACACCTATACCAATAGTCTATTTTGATTGTTTCAAAAGTGCTATATTTCTTAAAATCACCATTCATTTTGATAATAAGTGAATATAAAGAGTATAGGAATATGAATAGTGCCAGAAGCCCAGGCAATTACAATTTTCCCCAAGTCAGTTGTTCAACATACTTTCTATGCAACCATTATTATGTGACGATTAGGTTCCAAGGCACAGGGGAAAACCTATTCACCCCATTATGGAGGGATTCTACTGTGTAATTCCTAAAGGGAAACACATTTAGAGTTCCAGTTAAGACTGTGCCAAGTACATCATATTCCTAGAGTTGTGAAACTCAACTCTGCCCTGGCATCAAGAAGAGAGGAGTGACAAGATGGGTTAGTACTGGCAGTAGGGCTGGGAGGGCAGAGGTGGCAGGCATGTGCAGGAAGGGGTCTGAGTGACCACAGGATTTTGTCAGCTGGAAGAAGCAAGTCCCTAACAACAGGGAAAGAAGGGAACTCCACGGCAGCCACAAACTGGAAAGAGTGCATAAAGGATGTTTATAGAATGCATGTTCATAAGCAAGAGAATATATGCTTTATTTGACCTTAAGTTCTTTTTATGAAATATCTGGAGACTTTTCTAAGAAGAAAACTGTAAATCACTTGTTATAGCCAGACACTGCCTGGCATCATGGGAATTTGCCTGGCTTTCTGTGGCTGCTACCCCAAACTAGTAACCATTCAGTCAAATATAAGTTAAAATTAAATTACTTTTCCTTCATTGTTTATGTATTTCTGCTGAATGAAGACATTTTAGCAATAATTTTATATTCATTAGGTGGATGGAATGCCATAGCAAGTCAATCATAGTCATAATGCAAATACCAAGACATTCCTGTCTGTTTTTCCACAATCTACTATGTTCAATTGCAATAAAATACAGAATCTCTAGTGACATAACACTATAAATAGATCTAAATTCACTTTTTCTCTCACTGTGAATAGATATAGATGACAGAAATTTGTGAGTTGTGTTCAGTAGCTTCCATAGAACACATCTATATTTCTCGCTACAAAAGCAAATTTTCCAGAATTAAATTTAAAGCTGTGTTTTAATAACTAAAAACTGAAAACTGTTCTTCTAGAAATAATCAAGGAAAAATATATATGTTTTCAAAGTATTTACAAACATATTTATCAAAGTAGAGGGTGGGGGAATATGTTATGTAGAGATATGTTAGAAGCTTGAACACAAAAGGGTTTAGAAGAGAATAGATCAGTGATATGAATCTTTTTGGAACCACTACCTAACATCCACATTTATACTTTTTGTTTCATGATATATTTCATCCTCTAGAGCATCCAACAGTTATTACAGGATGTAATAACTGTATTTGGATATCAGTTTAAGAATATAACTATGTATATGCAGGCATGTAACAAAACAAAGGTGGTAATCAGATATAGCCAGTGACTTTCTGTGATTAATCCCAGGCATGCTTAACTCTCTCCAATAGCATTATAACATGGTCAACTATACTACCCAGTTCCTCCTACTTAGAGCTCTTAAGTGGGCTCTCACTTAGGATAAGAAAGGAGGGTAGAGAAAATTAAATTCAGAGCATACTAATTAAGGAGAAATTTTCCCACAGGTTTAGAGTGCAATGCAAAACAGTTCTTAATAATATCTGTATAATAAAAGAAAACTTTTGCACTGAGAAGAAGGGATATGTATTAGACCCTGTTACCATTTACTTGCGATATTTTACAAATCTGATGAATCTTCTACTCTCTCTAATGTGGTCCATGATGGTTTAGGATGTATGTATTTATCTGAAATAGGTAAGAAATTTATTTATTTACAAAACATTTAACAAGCCCACAATTACAAAAGAGGATGGTTTATTAAAGAAGAAGATGAGGATGCTTTGGTTGCAGAGTTGAGAAACCCAACCTAAACTAGTAGAAGAGAAGGGTCAGGGAGATTCTCCTGGGGGCTGAATGGGAGCATGGAATCCTGAAGATGAAAGAAAAGGGATTTGGAGAGTGAGTGAAGGTCTTGGGAAGACAGGGAAAAAGTAAGGAATCTTTTAAAGTCAGAAAGAAATGGCCAAGGGGTCAAGGGTGGGGAGAGAAATGAGCAAGGTAAGGGAGGAAAGCAGGAGAGAGATGGTGAATAGAACAACGAGGTGGAAATGCCAAACATTTGGCTGGGAAAATATGGGTAGACCAGATCTGGCAGGACTAGATCTATGATCAGTATTTTCCAGGAATTTTGATTTTTTTTCCTTATGGGGGTCAAGGATGAAGCTACTTAAAAGCCACATGTGGAACCGATACAAAGAGAACTACATCTCCGAAATATGACTGCAGCTACACTGGAGACTGTGCATTAGTCCAGAAGAAGAGTGGTGGTACAGGGGTGCCTGGCTGGCTCATTCTGAAGAGCATACGACTTTTGATCTCGGGGCTATGAGTTCAAGCCCCATGCTGCATGTGGAGATTACATACATACATACATACATACATACACTTAAAAAAAAAAAGAAAAATGGTAGTAGAGTGTCATCCCAGAAAACTGGTAGTGTTAGAACCCAATAGTAGAGAAAGAAAGACATGGATGGACTTGAGATGCACTTAAGAAGCAGACTCAGCAGGACATGATGAAAACTGGGATGTGAGTTTGAAGGAAGAGGGAGTTAGGTGGGCTAAGAAATGGGGATATAGGGAAATTAATGGTCAGAGGGAAGCCAGGTATAGACAGAGAAAAGTGGATGCTGACTAAGATCATATATGCCAAGTATTCTCTGAGGTGTTGCCTTTTAAGCCCAGGCAAGATTTCCAGGGATGGATCTTAAATGAAAGATAACAATACAGAGCTATCCATGGATTGGATTTGATCACTTAACCAAAAGATCTCTCCAAAGAATGCACTCTGGAATTTAATCAAAATTAGACACTTCCCAGTCACAGTTTTCTCTATTTAGATTTTTTTTTAAGTATAGGTGTGTGCACGCTGATAGGAATTTTATATACTCAAGGCTTTATATAGCCAGAGAAGAAATGACATAGTAAACATATTCTGTGATTCTAATGCCATTCAAGATGGATATCTTTACTTAAATATTAAAAACAATATTGCCTAGCAGGTTCTTGCCCAGGACTTGATCAACTTGAAAAGTAAATACAAAATGAAATATGTAAGTTAATTCCTGTCCCAAACAAAATATTGCTTTCCCTTTATTATGTCAGGGGAGTCAGACCATAGTTTAGCATGCAAGGAAAGATTTTAGCCTCCAGTTCATTGAAACTTTTTTTCAAGATCGTAAATTCACCAACTCTTATCTTTATACTTACCTAAAATTGATATTTGCCTTTGGAATATTCCTCTCTCCCTTTCTTCCTCCACCTTTCCCTCCTCTCTCTTAAAAAAAAAAATGTTTCTCAATATGCTAAGGGTTTGCCAACCAGTTCACAATGGTTTTGAAGCTGTCGGTGAACAGTTTTTCCAAGAAAGGAAGGAAGGAAGGAAGGAAGGAAGGAAGGAAGGAAGGAAAAAAGAAAGAAAGAAAGAAAGAAAGAAAGAAAGAAAGAAAGAAAGAAAGAAAGAAAGAAAGGAAGGAAGGAAGAAAGAAAGAAAGAAAAAGAAATAGACTGTTTTCTGTTTCACGAGACAAGATGCTCATACCACTGGACACCTGTCTGCCATCAAGTTCCAGACTCATAACCTAATGCTTTTTAGATACTTTTCCAGAATGAATGGAAGGGACAGTAAATGGATAGCCTAGACCCACTCAGAGATGTAAGGAGAGAGAAGGAGGCTGATACCTTCTTGCCATTCTCAAAGGTACCTTATAAGGCTAATGTACAAAATTCTATTCTGCCACAGGGGCATGCTAACTAGGACAGTAGTTAGAGCTAATTAAGCAATCAAATTGAAATAGAGTGATTATTCTCACTTGTGTGCTCTCTCTTGCTTTTTTTTTTACCCCTTATCCCTTTCTATCCTACATTACCTTTTTCATTAAAAATAAAATCCCCAAAACCATTACCACTGTTAAACCATGAAAACAACATCAGAAAAACCCAAATAGAGGAACCTTCCACAGAAAACCCAGTCAGTATCACTTAAAACTGTTTTGGTGATTAAAAAAAAGGAGCGGGGGGACGGGTAGGTTTGGGAGGGAACTGTCAAGGTGATGAAAAATAAGAAAAAAAACTGAAAATGTCCAGAACAGAGAGACCAAGAAATACAGCAATTAATGCAATGTTGTCTCATAAATGGGATTCTGGAAGAAAGATTTAAGAAGGTCTTTAGTGGAAAAAACTAGTGAAATCCAAATAAAGTCTGAATTTACAGTAATGGACCAATGCTGATTTTTTAGTTTTGGAAAATGTGCAATGGGAATGTAAAATGTTAACATTGGGGGTACTCGCTAAAGGTATACTAAAGTTCTGCACTTACACTCTTAATCTAAGCTTATTCCAAAACAAAAAGTTCATTAAGGAAATAAAAAATAAAACCTTCAGGGGCACCTAGGTGGCTCAGTCGGTTAAGTGTCCAACTGTGGCTCAGGTCGTGATCTGTTGGTTTGTGAGTTCAAGCCCCACATCAGTCTCTGTGCTGAAAGATCAGAGCCTGACACCTGCTTCTGATTCTGTGTCTCCCTCTCTCTCTGCCCCTCCCCCATCTGTGCTCTCTTTCTCTCTCTCTCTCAAAAATGAATAAACATTAAAAAAAATTTTAATATATATATAAATAAAACCTTCATTTAATCTTCTTCCCCCAATAGTGGTAATACCCAAACTCAAATAATATTTTACATTATACAATGTAACATATTCATCTATGATTTACATTACTTAATTTAATACTCAGAGCAACTACATGCATGGCCAGAATTGGTATTATGGCCTCCACTTTACACTTGAGGAAATGGAAACTTTGAGAGGTGGTAACTTGCTCATGGTTGGTTAGGGTGCAAACCATTTTTACAAGCTATTTTTGCAATGAGACTTCAAAAATAAAGTGGCTCAAAAAAATCTTTTCTAAAAATGGAGATATAACTAACATATAGGATGTAAGTTTAGGATGCACATGCTGATTTGATACATTTTATATTGCAATGCATTACCACTGTAGCATTAGCTAATACATCTTCAAAACAAAACAAAACACTTAACTACTTATTTCTCTCTCATGTCACAGTCTAGAACCAGCATGAAATTGTCTGAGGATCTAGGGTGTTTCTATGTTGTTGCCCTCTTGGGTTTTGCCCTTAGCAGGTGAACACACGTTCACTAATATTGCATTCCAGCTCAGGGGAAGAAGCAAAAATGAACGGAACAAGCAGACAACCTCTTCCTGAATATTTTAAGAACTGTGTAAGAGCATTATACAGAATTGCGAGTTTAAAAAAATCATTTTTACTTACGACCCATTGCCTAACACTTAGTCATACAACTGCACCTAACTTACAGGAAGACTGGGGAATGTTATCTAGCTGGGAGACTATACCTGAGCAACGGGTACTAAACAGAAGAAAATGGAAAGGAATTTTGGGGACAATTAACAAAATATGCTGTGATAACCAGGCTTGTGAGAAGTAGAACAGGGTCTTTAATCAAGATTTCCTGTTTTCAAGGTTTGGCACTATTCCTATTGCCTGCTGAATATACATCTGTACTCTCTATTCATCTCTATATAAAAGGAAAACAACTTAAAAAATTCAGTTAATACTTTGTTTTACCTTTTAATATATATTTTTATAACTAAATTTACCACTTAATAAAATCACTGACTTATTAGTCATTTCCTTCTGGGTCACATTCTTTTGATGTTTATATTTTTGGTAACATCAATTTAAATGCATGTGTCTGTTTTGGATTGCACATTCAAGGTAGTACTGTCTTTCACTTTTCTTTTAAAATAGAGAAGGACCAAGAAATATACAGATGGCTGAAGAGAACTCTGCTGTTCTGTGCTGTATGGCCTATTTTGCCAGTGCCATGCGACCTCATAAAAACTATCTATTTGACCTCCAGGTCAAATCTAGGTTTTGTGGAACGAAAGATTATATGAGATTTAGAAACATATCTTAAGAAAAATACACAGTTATAATCCAAATTTAAGTATGAAAGTACTTATTTATAGTGAGAAATAAAATCATAACTAAAAAATTTTAAGCTGACAAATATCACAAATATCACAAAATCCTGAATAGTAAGATATTTTTATGTTGCCTTGCACACTGCTATAATACTTTTCCCCCTACATTTTTGGCTGCATACTCTTTGATAATCTTTTCCTATGATGACAATTTTGTAATATTTTAAAAAACTTTTTGTTTTAAGAAAGAGAAAGAGGGAGGGGGGAGGGGCAAAGGGGGAGAGAGAGAGAGAGAGAGAGAGAGAGAGAGAGAGAAAATCTCAAGCAGGCTCCACGCTCAGTGCAGAGCCCAATGCAGGCGATGCACAGCTTGATCTGTGAGATCATTATTTGAGCCGAAATCAAGAGTTGGACGCTTAACCGAGACACCCAGGTGCCCCTGTTTTATAATATTTTTTAAAGGGGACAAAAAGAAAAAAAATGTTCTAGAATGATTAATTAGATTTTTTTTCTCCTATTAACAGCTGGCATCCATTTTTAAAAAGCAATTTCAAGGGCACCTGGGTGGCTCAGTTGGCATTCGACTTGATTTCAGCTCAAATCATGGTCTCATGGTTTGTAGGTTCTATCCCTGTTTCGCCCTGTGCTGACAGTGTGGGATTCTTGGGATTCTCTCTATCCCTCCCTCTCTGCCCTCTCCCACTCACATATAACTTTGCATGCTCTCTCTCTCTCAAAAATAAACATTTAATAAATAATAATAATAATAAAAAGCAACCTCACACTTAGTTGTACTTGCTGTTTGTATTGGTTTTGCCTTACAAACACAGCAATTATAATAAATTCTATTTTGTGGGATTCCCAGCAAAAAGGAAGAAAAATGGTGGCCTAGGATTATATGTTCTACATTATCATGTATATTCTTTTTTTTTAAGTTTTTTAAATGTTTATTTATCTTAGAGAAACACAGAGTATGAGCAGGAGAGGGGCAGAGAGAGAGGGAAACACAGAATCCAGAGCAGGCTCCAGGCTCTGAATTGTCAGCACAGAGGCTGACGCAGGGCTCGAACCCACAAACCGCAAGATCATGACCTGAGCGAAGTCAGACGCTTAAAGGACTGAGCCACTCAGGCGCCCCTATCATGTATATTCTTGACCAGAAGGAATCTCCACTTTAACTATGCTTCAAAAACAACTGAATCCCCTCTGCTTACTTTTTTTTTTTTTGCAATTTTTGTATTTTTGCTGGGTTTCCAATTTTGTTAACACATTTTTAGAGCAATTTAAAATTACAACGAAACTGAGAGAAAGAGACAGAGATTTCTCTTTCCCCCTTCCACCCCCTCACATACAGAGCCTTTTCCCATTACCAACATCAGTCACCAGAATGCTACATTTTTCATTTCATTTCAAGGATGAATCTACATTGACACATTATAATCACCCAAAGACCACAGTTTACTTTAGGGTTCACTCTTGGTGGTATATATTATATGGGTTTGAACAAATGTATAATGCCATATATCTATCATTATAATATCATAGAGTATTTTCACTGCCTTAAAAATCCTCTGTGCAGTCTGGCTAATCACCTCCTCTCCCATACACAACCGCTGGCAACCACTGATCTTTTTACTGGGCCTGTTTTGTTCTTTCCAGAACGTCATATAGTTGGAATCATACAGTACGAAGCCTTTTCAAATTGGCTTCTTTCACTTACTAATACTCATTCAAGTTTCCTCCAGGTCTTTTCACGGTCTGCTTGCAATCTTACACATCCGATGACTGGAAAACATCCCCCAAAACTAACTTCTGAGGCCCTTCATTTCAAGCCTTCTTTCTTCTCTACTGTGCACAGAGCCAAGGGCTATCAGACTGGAGACTGAGTGGGAGAAGAAGGGCACCATAGGATGTGTCTGGAAAGCTGCTCCTACCCCAGAAGAACTAGCAATAACTTATCCATACATGGAAGTAACCTAAAAATCCCACACAGCATAAGTGCATCCTCAATTCAACTTCTCTCAGCCAGGTGCCAAAAATACTCCAAGGTCACCTAACAGGAGGGGAAACATGATGGAGAAGTCAGAAAGGAAAAACACCACAGTAATATGGACTATGGCTCCTCCTGCAAAGTTTACAGAAATATATGACAATATAATCACATTGTTAGGGCCACTCCCAGAGCCTTGGAAAGAGCTTGTGCTAGGAAAGTGCCCTGTACCTTAAGCTTTATTTGCTTCACAGTAAACCTGCCTTCCTTTTCTCGCATGTAAAACAGAGCTAATACTGCAAGTTTTATTGAAAGGACTGAATGGGGGAAATATGCAGAAACACTGAAAATGGGAGGCTCCTGGGAACGTAGATACGCGCACACCAGACATCAAAATTCTGTGGAGAATGTGCCTCCAAACCTATCATCTCAGTGAATGTGCAATGATTATCTTTCTGGCTTCCTTTCATCTGGGTTTGCTTTCTTTTCCTCTTATCCTCACTTTTACATATAATTCTGGTGTCTCCTTCCGCCACTTTGCTTATATATTTTTCTTCTCTCACGTTTTATTTCTTGTTTTTTCTGCTCTTTTCCCCTCCAGCTGCACTTCTCCCGCTCAGCCCACAATTCCTGTGGCCTGTAGAGCTGCTCCTCCAGCTTTTTCTAAGCTACTTTCCATATCTTTAAAACCTACAGACGCTGGGATAGCCATCAATCTAGAAGAGACAGGCAGCCACGTGATGCCCGACTCTCCAGATGGGGTTTCAGGGTGACCCTGTCTGATCACCAGGCTTGACTTATGAAATACAGCCACTGATGAAATTCATGGCAGGCAAACTCCCTGCACGATGTGGGGCAACAGCATGATGGATGGGCCCCTGATGATGGATGGCTCCTCTCTTACCCTTAGTCCATGAAGTTCGGTTCATGAATTTCCTCCAGCAGGGACTAAGTTGTCCAGAGATAAGATAACAACTCAACTGGGAGCTGGGCTCTGGGCTTATAACTTGTTTAGGGATATCACCCTCATTACTCAGTAAAGCAAATTATTACTGACAGTGTAAGGTTTTAGTCCATTTTAGTGGTTTTAAAATTAAACAGACAGCTGGCGTATGGGTCAAAATTCCTAGCACTGTAAAAAATTACTTTCTAAAGTATGGACAAAACATGGAATTTAAGTAAAAGGGAAGATTTATATATAGGGGCTTAATAATCCTCCTTGTCATCTGTTCATTCTTTTTGGGAAATTACTATTACAGCTCACTATAGTCTTAATCCTTCATAGTTTTTTTTTTCTTAATACATGACCCTTTTTTTAGTATTAGGAATGAATCAGAAGTCCAAATACAAAAAAAAAAAAAAATTGTGTGACTTTAATATGCCTGCTAACATTATCTCATTAATCCTCATGGTGCTTCTGAAAGATGTATGCAATGTATTTTTATCTCCATTTTACAGAGTGTGAAACCAAGATATCCTAAAGCTCTTTAACATACTTAAGATCACAGAGGCGTTCAGTAATATAATCAGAAATAAAAGCCAGCTTTTCTTACAAGAAGGTCTCTGACAATTAATCAGAATCACAGCAAGTCTGCTCTTTCTTTGATGACTAGAAATTTTGTCTGAAGCCGAATGCTGATTTAGGCATGAATAAAGTCATCACAGCTGGTAATTTTATATCTTTAGGAGATTTTTCACTCCATGTAACATAACATGTGACCCTGCTTAGATTTGGTACATCACAGCAAAGATAGCAACTGAAAAAAAAAAATCTTATAAAGAAAATCTTATTCTCCCTTACTTCATTTATAAAACTCAGAAGTCATTCCTATGGAAAACAGAATCCACAGACTCCAGATGAAAAAGAAGTGGCAATGCAGAGTCAAGATTTTGTAAGAAGACAGTCAAGTATCTTGGAATTGGACTCAGTTACCTCCTGGGGATTCTGGTTCCTGGTCCTGGAACCAATACTGCCAAGCATGAGTAATAATAACAGCCATGTCTACATGGAGCTGATATGGCAAAAATCACTCCTGTTTCCCCAATATCTACGTTAGCCCAATGAGCAAGGTATTTAATGCATTATTATCACCTACAAAAGGGAGGATATGTGAATCAGTGATACTCAAATATACCACTATCACTCTGCCCCAGTGTATTTCTACCTGCAGATGATCCTAATGTTCTTGGAGTTTTCAAGTTCTTTCCACTACTTAACACTTTTACAACCAAGGGATCTCTTCCACCAGCCTTCCACAAAAAGAATTTCCCATCTCTATGATTTCCAAGGTTTTACATTTGGACTGCCATCATGTCACTTTCATTGAACGAATAACAACTAATTCAATGGTGTTCTAATTTTATTGACCATAATAGTCACCTGGGGTGCAATGTTAAACATTCTCAGGCCTCCAGCAATTCTGATTCAGATAGGAGGAGGGGACTCAACATCTAAACAAAAACCTCAAAGGATTCTGATACAGGCATTCCTAGGACCACTCTTAGAAAAGAAAAGAAAAGAAAAGAAAAGAAAACAAAACAAAACAAAACAAAACAAAACAAAAAAACCCACCACTCTATAATGGCCCTCTATTCCACAGATAAAGAAATGGAGACTCAGAAAAGTTTTTCACCCCAGACCATTCATTCATTCATTCAGTCAGTCAGTCAACAGATACTTACTATGGGCATAGATGATCAGACACTATTGGTTTGTGCAGAATTAGAGCCTGGCCTGATTCCTAATCCATGGTTATTTCTACTTAGGCTGCTGCCTTATGTTATGGAAGTTCCAAATAATACAGGAGACTGGAAGTGGGTGGTCAGGAAAGGCTTTGTGGAGTGGGTAGAATTTGGAATTAAATCGTGGATAAAATTCCAGCTGTCAAGATGAGGAGAAAGGAACTAGTCCAGCACAGATATTAATAGTGGTCCAAAGGCTTGTGTCCAGAACTGCAGATTGCACCAAGTAAAACAGGTGAGTGAGGCAAAAATGAAAGAAGAGTGATATATCTCAGGGTCCCCCTACTTGGCATGTTTCAGGAGACCTCAAAGGCTTATCTCAGATATCTCTGGGCACTTCTTAAAGCCACATCCAAGTGTGTTGGGGTTCCCATTGGAACAGGGAGAATCCCACCAGCAGCGGTCTGAGCCCTTCATACACAAGTACCCTCCAGCCTCCAGTGCCAGCAGTTTTGTCCTGAGCCCCTCTTTTCCTGTAGATAAAACCTCTTCCTCATTAATAATTTACAGATGCAGGATTGGGAAGGAGATGAAAAGGGCTATAAGCAAAAGCCAGGAAAAAAGGTATAAATATGATGTGGGTGAGTCCTCAGGATGCTGTGGCCTCGGGAGGGAGAAGAGAACCACTAATCAAGATGTGTAAGTATGGGGCACTGGGCTGGCTCAGTCAGTAGAGTATAGGACTCCTGATCTTGGGGTCGTGAGTTTGAACCCCACATTGGGTATAGAGCTTACTTAAAATTAAAAAAAAAAAAAAAGTGTGTAAGCATGGAGTAACTTTTGGGGGCACTTCGGTTCTCAGCTCCAGGCTGCACATTAGAATCATCTGAGGAGCTTCTGAAAAAATACAAATGCCTTGGCACCCCCACAACCAATGGTATCAAGAGCTGAAGGGTGGAGTTCAGGCATCACTACATTTTTAAAAGTTTTCTAGGTGGTTCCACTGTGGATAGTGGGTTGTGAACCACTGATCTAAAAAGTTAGAGCTTGCAGCAGTATTTAAAATAGCCAAGACATGGGATCCACCAATGTGTCCACCAACAGATGAATGGGTAAAGAAACTGTGATATATATATATATTGGAATATTATTTAGCCATTAAAAAGAAGGAAATCCTGCCATTTGAGACTTGCCATTGGATAGACTTGGAGGCCATTATGCTAAGTGAAGTAAGCCAGAGAGGAAAATACTCTATAATTTCACTTATATGTGGAATCTAAATAGAAAAAACAAACAAACCAAAAGCCCAAACTTATAGAAAAGGAGATCAGATCCATGGTTACTAGAGGCAGAGTGTCAGGAGGGAGGGGGATTGAATAAATGCCATAGAAAGGTACAAACTTCTAGTTATAAAATATTTAAGTTCTAGGAATGTCATATATAACATGATGATTATAGTTAACACTGCTGTTCAGTATATTTGAAAATTGCTAAGAGAAAAAATCCTAAAAGTTCTCATCACAAGGAAAGAAACATTTTTTTCTTTTTTTAAATGTATATAAGATGGTGTATATAAACTAAACTTACTGTGGCAATCATTTCATAATATATGTAAGTCAAGTCATTATGCTGTATACTTAAACTCATCTGGTGCTGTTTGTCAATTATCTCTCAATAAAATGAAAAATTAAGACAGAATGGCAGAGCTTGAATATAAAAATACAATATAAATGTGTTGGAGCCAATGATTTGAGCTGCAGGTGGATTAAAACAGAGTAACTTCAATCTGTGACTAAGAGCCTGAACAAGAGAGGCCTAAGTAATCTTAGGAACAAGTTAAAGGCATGAGCCAGCATCTGAGGGTGACATCTAGGGTTCTTGGCTGTGGAGAATCTAAATAGTAAGCCAATGGGTGCCAGGCTAGATAAACTGACTTTTTAAAATATATACATACTTAAAACCTATTATTATCTTCACTTTTCAAATAAGGAAGCTGAGTCATACAAAGGTAAGATTGCCCAAAGCTCTTAATAGGATATTTGCTCAAAAATAAACAAATGAATATTAAATCAAACTGATTTCAATACAGGCAATACAATATGGTTGAATTAGAAAACACTGCCATTTTTGTAGGTTAAAAATAGTTTAATATAGGGGTGCCTGGGTGGCTCAGTCAACTTGATTTTGGCTCAGGTCATGATCTCATGGTTCACGAGTTCGAGCTGTGCAGAGTGGAGCCTGCTTGGGATCCTCTCTCTCCCTCTCTCTCTGCCCCTCCCCTGCTTGCATACATTACTTTCTCTCTCTCTCTCTCTCTCTCAAAATAAATAAATAAATGTAAAATATAGTTTAATATAGGCAATTCTATAGAGCTTATCCTAATACATTCCCATCTGATCTTGTCTTTAGGTATGGCTCTTATTCAATTGTTGTTGCTCAGACTGTATCTTGGCCTGATATTCCTCTGGAGCTTTCTTCTAAATACAATTTCCAATAAAGCAGAATTGTACATATTCATGTATCAACTTATCTATGTTTCTATTTGCCTCATATCAGCAATCAGTCCCACTTGATAAAGAATTTAAACCAAGGGAAGCAGAGTAAATAAATGACTCTCCCTGATAACAAAATCAGACTACTAAACCTTTTATAGGCTATCAACTCTAGCAAGAAGAACTGAGATTTATTGAACTAGCCAGCTTCCAGGTTTCTGTGTGAACAAGGGCAAAGCTGGCAGCAAAGTAACATAAACAAAGCCTGTGAACTTAGTCTCTAACTTCTTTATTAAAAAGCAGGAAAGAAGAGCAACCTTTTCTCCTCTTAGAATGTTACCCTAGAGAAAACCTGGCTGGCTCTAACAGTGTTCAATAAGTAAGACTATGCTAAGGAAAGTTTAATTTGATTGCCATCCTATTAACTCCATTCTCTACCACAGGGTACTATTTTTTATTCAGTCTCATCAGATTGCCTTGAGTCAGTTTCATGAGGCCAAAACCACCTCTGTCATATTCAGCTCTTGATTATCAGTGCCTGGCATGGTGTGTGCCCAAGAGGTAGAGGCTGACAAGTATTTGGGGAAAGAATAAGTTTATAAAAGTAGGAGGTGGTATAGTCACTATACAAATACTGTTTTTCTAATCTCATCTTGCCGACAACTGGCAATGTGATATTGGACAAGTTATTTAAATTCTCTGGGCTTCCCTTTCCTCATGAGTAAAAGAGGGGATTGGGATCGAATCACTCTTCAGTTCTGTAATTCCAATGCACAGAAGAGACTGTGATTGGGCTAGTCTTGTGAACTAGTTAACATTTTTTAGTTAATGTCTCTGCACTCTTTTCCTGGTCTATTCATCATCCCCCTCTGTAGTAACCCAAAAGCATACCATAGAAGGGTAAGGATGCAAAAATATGAATCAAATTACAAAGAATTCTCACAAGGCTTTTTGAGGTATCTGAGGTCCCTTGACCATATTAGATTTACAATAGGGTTCATAGGGACAAAGGTTCATAGGGACAAAGCCTCAGTGTGCAGAAGTTAGGTCCTCTTTGTGGATTGTTGGGTTCAGTTTAGGAATATTTCAGAATCATATTTCATTAAAACAATTGAAATTTTTCTGTGAAAAGCCAGTTTCTCCTCTGTGGAAGGAGACCAGATAACAGCATCTTCTTAGCAAAGTCAAACTTTTGAAATTCTCTGTCCTTGTGAAGAAACATATCCCCCAACTGGTAAATGGCAATATGTTCTAGGAGTCCACTCCATTCTGAAGGAGGAAAAGTAGCCCCCAAACCACCACTCTTAACCCTCTATTTGCCAACCTCTTCATATTCCTTTCTACAAGGTTATAAGTTGACTCCAAAGGACTATAATATAAGGGAAAAAGAAGGGGGGAGAAAACAGAGAAAGACCAGGCATTCTCCATATCTACTAGAAAAGCTTTGAACTCTAAATTTACATCCTTATACATGTCTAGACATGTAACAGAAAGAGGTCTTAGACTTTTAATTCCCTAATGAAGTTTGAATAACATACTTAAATTAATACTTTTTGGAATATTTAATTGTAGCATTTATGAAGCAGCTATGGAGAAAATACCACTGTCCTAGTCAGAAACTGAGGATGCCACATGCCTGATGGTCCTGTGATTACTGTTGTGTAATAGAGCAATTCAAACCCAGGGAGCTCAAAGCGGTATTCATTTTACGATACGTAGTGGATGTGGGTGAGCTATTCAGATCACCTTTTAAGACTGAGGCACTCATTCCCTTGGGAATGATGGTTATCAATAAGTTCCTCACACTACTCTCAAAAGAGCCACCTTGTCCAATGGGCAGCCCCCATCTAATTACTGGTCCTTCTTATGGGATTGGCTGATGCTTTTTTTTTTTTTTTTTTTGATGACTGCATTGCAGTTCAAGCCTTCCTTATATGCAATCTTACCTCCTTTGCTCCTCCATAAAAATTGAACTCAACTGTGCTCCCCAATAAATCTTTGCATATGAAGCTCTATCTCAGAATTTGTTTCCTAGGAAACTTAATCAAAAATATAATAGCAACTGAGGTGGAGACAATGGTGAAAGAAGTCTGTCTTTACATAGGAAACCTTGGGAGTGACCAGGGGAGACTGAATCGGCCATGATGGAGCACTTGTTAGTTACACTGTCCCAATCAGAGAAGTCTCAGACTGGCAACCACACAAGGGAAATGGCTCTGAGTCCTTCCTGGGGGTGAGCCTTGTTTTCTGTTCCATTCATTGTGCTGGAAAACTGGCTCTGTGGGGAAAAAACAGTTCTGAGATTCAGCCTTTGCTGAAATCCATGAAATAGTTTGGCTGCTTTCAAACTACTGACTGTTTAACAACTGGGCTCATCAAATCCCTATTTCGCAATAAGCTCTTGGGGAGCAGGAAGAGCGCCATCTTCAGAGCACCACTGCAACTTACAGAAGATCTGGTATAGGCCTGTCAGTGGCTTAGGCTTGTTATGGCATGAGAATCAGAAGAAGATCATAGCAACTAGGCAGAACAATCAAATGTTCTCTGAATTTGAATGCAAGGTATATAGAGAATATGGGCTGCCGATTAGAGAGAATAAGAGCTAAGAATGTGGATGCAGTGATGCTATAGGGACCAAGAAGCAGTGAAAACAATGAGTAAGCAGTTGGAAAAGAAAGGTAACCACATGGTGGCAAGATCAGAAATGAAAAGAGTCCGACTGATACAGAGACAGGAAGAGTAACTGAGCTGTCTTAGTGGCAGGGTCATGTACTGAAAAGCAATCAACTTGCACTGTGGACATGGTACCTGGAGAGCTGCATTTCACCCCAGACGTGGAGCTGTCTGAGTGCACTGCCTGTCCGGCTGCAATCACCATCTTCCTCATTTTCACATACATCCTCACAATCAGCTCCTATTATTTGGAGCAATCAGAGAGAATCTCTGTTGCTTGCAAAGACACAAGTTTATTAACCCCAGGTCACCATCTGAACTGAATAGCTGCAAGTCAGAAACAAAGTGTGTACAAAGGTTGTTAACATCATCAGAGGCAACCCAAAATAGAAGCAGCAACCAAGGGAGAGACAAAGCCATTCTCTTCCCAAGGTTTAAATATCCATGGGGGGCAGCATGATCATACCAGCATATGCAAAGGAGGCATGGGGAATGGCTGACCTTTGGATTCGGAGCTGAGCCCTGGACCAGCAGTCTCCATATCACCTAGGAGCTGATTAGAAATGCAGAAATTTCAGGCCTTATCCCAGATTTACTTCATTTACTTCATTCTGCATTTTAACAAGATTCCCAGGTGATCTGTACACATTTTAACATTTGAGAGACTAAAAGAAGACCAGTGTGGCTGGATCTAAGGAAGTGAGGGTAAGGCATGGTATGAGCCAAGGCTGGACAAGCAGACAGAAAACAGATACCCAGAGCTTCACTGGCCATATTCAGGAGTTTGGCTTTATCCGAAAAGTAGTGAATTGAGCTGCAATGTAGAAACTTATTAGATAGGAGTAGAATTAAATGTGATTTGCAGTTAGGCTATTACAATGGCCCAGGCAAGAGAATGTGAAAGTGGAAGCTCTGGAAATGAACGTGGAGTTGGAAAGAAGTGAATTGATCTGAAAAATATTCAGGAAATAAAGTTAACAAGACATGATGGGGTTTGGATTTGGGGAGAGGGAATGACAAAATATAAAATGCTTTCAAACATACACAAATTATTCTCATGGTCTTTGCTGATTTTTACTGTCATATTCACAGCACCAACAATTATGCCAACAGATACCCAGTATTTGTTAAATAAATAAAGGACTTGAACTGAATAGAAAGCCTGAGACATAGTTTTAGGGAGAAGATCATGAGTTAGGCTTTGGAATTGTTGTGGGTTGAATTGTGTTCCCCAAAAAGATATGCTGAAGTCCTAACCCCCCAAACCTCTGAATGTGGACTTATTTGGAAATAGGGTCTTTGTAGATGTAATCAAGTCAAAATGAGGTCATGTTGGATTAAGGTGGGCCCTAAATATGACTAGTGTTCTTATATATAGAGAGAGATTTGGAGATATGCAGACACACATGGGAAAAAGCTACGTGAAGGTGGAGTCAAATATTGAAGTGATGTCTCTACAAGCTATGCATGCAGGCAACCACCAAACTCTAGAAGAGAGGGGCATGGAATAGATTCTCCCTCAGAGCTTCCAGAAGGAACCAGCTCTGCAGACACCTTGATTTCAGACTTTTGGCCTCCAGAACTGTGAGAGAAAAAATTTCTGTTGCCTTAGGCCTTCCAGTTTGTGGTATTTTGTTATGGTGGTCCTAGGAAACTAATACAGGAATGCATTTCTGATATCCAAGGAGAAATGTTTATTTATAAGTGGTTTGAAATTTGGATCTGAAACTGAGCAATTACCCTAATGAAGTCTCTCAGCCAGAACCTACTTTTAGTAAGATAAACACCTCTGGTTACATTCCTCTTAACCATTGTGCCCTAGGAAATATGGGTATCTATCTTTGTTGTAAAGAACAGTCTGTGAGATTCCAAATATCCCTTTGGCAAGCTGAGGGTTGAGAAAAAAAGATAGAAAAGGAAACGTTACAAAAGAAAACAAGGTCAAGAGCATTAAGACAGTTGTTCTACAGAAGTGCCCCAACTTCTGCTTCAAAGTTCAGAAGGTGCTTTTCTTATGTTTGAAATTGGTGTGTTATTTAATGACCTGGCTACAGTAGTTGCCCGGAAGTCTCTTAGAGATTTCTTCTAATTTAGTCATCACTTTTTAAGAAGGGTTGGGAGACAACCTTTCTGGGCCTTTCCCAGGATGTAATCATTATCAACTCCCTATAAGATTCTAAAGGTCATCCTTATTTATCATGGGCCAGTCTACTTCCCAGGTATCAGAAATCAAATTGTCACAACAAGTTCGTCATCCATGCTATTCTATATCCAGCACAACCTCCACTATAACTGTGCTTGAGTCCCAAGAAGACTACCTGACTGGGAATTTGGACTATCTGGAAAATAAGAACTCACTATTCATCTTGCCTGGGTTTCTCTAGGTTTCTGTGCATGATAGGTAGACCACTTCTCCAGTCTGGTCCTAAAGAGGGTATGGCTTTGAGCAGGACTATTAATTAATACAGGCCACTAAAGAGCAAGGAACAACAAAGGTGTTTCATATACAAACAATTTCAAACAACACATGCTTCAAGAGTTCACATCTAGTTCAGTCCTCCAGGGTTTGAAAGCATATCGTCACAGATACAATACATGGGTGGTACTAAAGATTCCAAGTTGGCCTACCTAATGTAGCCAAGCTCACTGACTGTGACTATATCTGATAAATGATTACTGTATGAAACTCCATCCAAGGTTCCCTCTTGGAATTCCTGGAACATACAGATCTGACAGCCAAATCAAAGAGGCCTCCCTCTTCTCCCCTTGGTCCTACCCCTAGATACCTGCTTCACAATCAGAAGTATTTCCACAACTCTACATCAAATCAAACAAAAATCCTCTAAGCAATACACAGAGATGGACCTGTGCAGTAGACAACTACAAGTGGTCAGGGAGAAGTGGTTAAGGGGTCTTTCCAGGCCTCTTTCTCCCACTGAAGTCTTCCCTCTGTCCTGGGCTCCTCTTACTGCCAACTGCTTAACTAACCTTCTGTGTTAAATGGATTCTCTCTGCAGACCTTGCAATGAATCAAAACCTTCTTTTTACCCTTCTCCAACAATGACAACAAAAACTAAAATAAAGTACAAAAGCATGAGTAAATGTTCAATCTACACACCACTGCCAAAGTTGTCCATGCATTGGGGAATAGACTGATGCTAACACCTAGGAAGCAACTGTCACTCATTTGTCTATCTTACAGCACAGGTGTGCCCTGCTCACCTTTGTCCCCAGCTGGAGAGGGTAAAGCTGGTCTTCCTACCTCAGCACTTGCTACTGAATCCATGTTAGCCATGAGACTCACTACTAGAGCACAACTGTCAGGTGCATTGGAGTGGTCAGAAGAGAGAAAGAGCTTAAGACTCTGATCTCTGCTCTAATAAGAAGTGTTCAGTATCATCAAGACAATTAAAATAAAGATGAGAATTTGGGGAATTGGAAGCCAACCCTGACAAATGGGCTACACTTCTACCTCCTTCATGTCTGCTTTAGAGATGTCTGAGGCTGTGCAGCCAGTCTCCTTCTATATCTCTTTAGATCTGGAGTGGGAGGGGAAAGGGAGACAGCACCTCAAACAGGCTCTTCCTTGCTAAGTAGTCAGTGAGAGCATGGGTCCCAACCTTTAAGATAATCTAGGTATTTTCCTGAGAGAAGATCAAGTGACCAGAGATTTTTTTTCTTTTTTTTTTTTTCCTTTTTTTTAGCCAGCAGCAGTGGTCCTGTCTTTGAAAACTCTACCTGGTTGCTCTGTATCAGGTATCCATATCAGGAAGGGATGTGAACATGTAGGGAACTCAGAATACAAAGATAACAAAAATGTAGAAAAGACAAAGTCTTAGCTAGTCCTCACCTATTTCCTATACACAGTGTCTGTGAAGATTGAAGAGAAACAAAACCAGCAGAGGGAGAGGGAGAGAACTGGGTGGGTGGGGTAGGAGGAGTAAAGGAGGCACAGGAGGAGGAGGTGAAAGGAGGAAAGGAGAATGAAGAGAAGGAAGGAGGATGAAGAGGAGGGAGACAGAAGAAGTTAAAGTGATTGAAAAGGAAAATAATGAGGCTTTGAAGCTAATGCTGAACCCCTACCTGGCTTCACCAGCCCCTGGATCTCCTTTTCCCTGTAGCCAAGGCCTTTAGACAAGCTTTTGCCTGTCCCTATTCCATAGAAAAAGGTTATGTTTGGGGCACTGGATGGCTCAGGTGGTTGACCATCCACCTTTGGCTCAGGTCCTGATCTCATGTTTTTTGAATTCAAGCCCCACATCAGGCTCACTGGTATCACAGAGACTGCTTCGGATCCTCTGTTCCCTTCTCTCTCTCTGCCCATTCCCCACTACCATTTTCACTCTCGCTCTCTCTCTCTCTCTCTCTCTCTCAAAAATAAATAAAACACTTAAAAAATAATAATAAAATAGGAATAAATGTAACCAAGGAAGTGAAAGATTTATACACTAAAGACTACAACCATTGTTGAAAGAAATAAAGAAGACTCAAATAAATGGAAAGACATCCTATGTTCCTAAAACTGGGAGACTTAATATTATTAAAATGTCCACACTACCCAAAATGATCTGTGCAATTCCTATCAAAATGCCAATGGGAGGAGTCCACATGGCAGAGAAGTAGGGGGACCCCAAGTTCCCCTGTCCCTCAAACACAGCAGTATTGAGGCCAGAAGACTTGGAATTCCAGAAATCCAGACTAGAGTGACAGACACATCTCCAGGGGCCCATGGGGACAACTTGGCAGGCCATAGGTGCATGATTGTGAAATGGGAGAGATAAAATGGGGAGTACAGGCACAGTGGGGAGGGATCACCTTCTGTGGAGACAAAGGAAGAGAAAGGCTGTGGAAGTGTAGGATTGTATTTGGACAAGAGAAAAACCATGGACTGGGGAACGGAAAAAAACAAAGAACCAATTTCTAACATGATCCAGGCTTTTGGGACTTCCTCTGAACTGGGGTCTGCTGCTCTATACATGTGCCTGGGTAGGGGGAGTCAGCCCCGGGCTCAGTAGCCCCCCAGAGGGGCAGTTGGAGAGAGCAGTCCCCACCCTTGAGTGCTGTGGGAAGAAGATATATAGTGCTCCAAGGACAAAAGACCCTGCAGGCACCGGCCAGCCAGAGGCCCTTTGTCGGCTGGGCAGAGTGATGCTACCCCAGAACCAGGGTGGGATCCTTTAGGACATCCTTTAGGACATCCCAGCCAAGCACCTGGGAGGCACAGGAGACTGTGGAGCAGGACAAACCGGCCCACTTGCACCAGTACAGCACTGTTAGGATGACCTGAGCAGAGTGGTTTGGGACACGGTTTGAGTGTTTGGGACACTCTGTTTGAGTGGTTTGATCCCAGGAGGAGAGACTAGGGCAACACCATTTTTCTCCCCATCACCAACAAGGTAGGGTTTTGGTTAAGACAGCGGGGTCCACAGTGGAGGCGGGACTGCTTACACCAAACTCTGCCCTTCTGTGGCTGGTAACTGCATATCTACCAGAACGACCAGCCGGCCCCTCCTCCAGACCAGCACAGCCACCAGTTCCAAGGTACCACCAGACATCAGTCATATCAGTCCAGGGATTTTGCATTTTCTGATTGGATTCTTGGTCAAGTCTTATTTCATATATATATTTTTTTCTTTCTTCCTTTTCTTCCTCTTATTTCTTCCCTTTTCTATTCTGGTTGTTGGTTTGTTTAGGCAGACATTTTTAATCTATTATTTTTACACCTCTCTTGATTAAGCCATATAGTTTCTCTAATTCTCTGCCTGGTCAATTTTTTTTTCTTTTCTTTTTCCCCACCCCTGTCATTTTTCTCTTTGTATGAGATAAGGCAATAAGGCTTCTTCTGCCACTCCCCCCCCCCTTTTTAAATCTTTTCCAGGGTTACTTCAGTGAACAAATCAAAGCACACCTGGTAGAAGGTCCAAGCCACCACTGCGAGTAGAGAGATAAAGCAACCAGAGTCACAACAACAGAGAGCAGACAACACACTTCAAAAACACCTCCTAAAGGGCCAGGCCCTGGACAGTTTAGGACTCCTTTTCAACATAGTAGTGCTCGCAGGTGCAGGACACATAACAAGCTATCAAGACATGTAAAGGACAGAAAGCTAGCCAAAATTATGAAGCAGCAGAATTCTCCTCAAAAGAAATTCTGGAAGAAAAGACAGCTAGAGAATTGCTCAAAACAGATATAAACAATATATCTGATCAAGAATTTAGAATAATAGTCATAAGATTAATATCTGGACTTTAAAAAAGCATAGAAGACAGCAGAAAATCTATTGCTGCAGAGATCAAGTAACCTAAGAAATAGTCACACAAATTAAGAAATGCTGTAAATGAGGTGCAAAATAAACTAGCTGGTAGTGACAGCAAGGATAGAGGAAGCAGAGGGGAGAATAAGTAAAAAAGAAGTTAAAATTACGGAAAATGATGAAGCCGAGAAAAAGAGAGATAAGAAAATACTAGACCACAACGGGAGAATTCGAGAACTAAGGATTCAATGAAACATAATAAATCCATATCATAGGAGTTCCAAAAGAAGAAGAAGAGAGAGAAAGGGGCAGAAGGTTTACTTGAACAAATTATAGCTCAGAACTTCCCTAATCTGGGGAAGGAAGCAGACATCCAAATCCAGGAGGTACAGAGAATTCCCTTCAGATTCAACAAGAATAGATCTTCACCATGGCATATCATAATGAAACTGGCAAAATACAGAGATAAAGAGAGAACTCTGAAAGCAGCTAGGGACAAATGGGCCTTAACCTATAAGGGGAGACACATTAGGGTAGTAGCAAATCTCTTCACTGAAACTTGGCAGGCAAGAAAGAAGTGGCAGGAAATATTCTATGTGCTGAACAGGAAAAATATGCAGTCAAGAATCCTTTATCCAGCAAGGCTGTCATTCAGAATAGAAGGAGAGATAAAGGTTTTCCCAGACAAACAGAAACTGAAGGAGTTCATGACCACTAAACCAGCCCTGTAAGAGATCCTAAGGGGAACTCTGTGAGTGGAATGCTGCAAAGACTACAAAGGACAGAGACATCACCACAAGCATAAACCTACAGATAACACAATGACACTAAATCCATATCTTTCAATAATAACTCTGAATATAATCAGACTAAATGCTCCAATCAAAAGACATAGGGTATCAGAATGGATAAAAAAAAAAGATCCATCTATATGCTTTCTACAAGAGACTAATTTTAGACCTGAGGACACCTTCAGATTGAAAGTGAGGGGATGGAGAACATCTATCATCCTACTAAAAGTCAAAAGCTGGAGTAGCCATACTTATATCAGACAAACTAGATTTTAAACTAAAGGCTGTTACAAGTGATGAAGAAGGGCATTATATCATAATTATGGGTTCTATCCATCAAGAAGAGCTAAAAAATTATGTTTATGCCCCCAACTTGAAACACCCAAATGTATAAATCAATCACAAACATAAGCAATCTTATTCATAAGAATACAGTAATTACAGGGGGCTTTACTACACCACTTACAGCAATGGACAGATCATCTAGGCAGAAAATCAATAAAGAAACAATGGCCTTGAATGATACACTGGACCAAATGGACTTGACAGATATATTCAGAACTTTTCATCCAAAAGCAGTAGAATACACATTTTTCTCAAGAGCATATGGAACATTCTTCAAGATAGATCACATACTGGGTAACAGAACAGCCCTCAATAAGTATAAGAGAATTGAGATCATACCATGCATATTTTTAGGTCACAATGCTATGACACTTGAAATCAACCACCAGAAAAAGTTTGGAAAACTCCAAATGGATGGATGTTAAAAAACATCCTATTAAAGAATGAATGGGTCAACCAGGCAATTAAAGAAGAAATTAAAAAATATATGAAAGCAAATGAAAATGAAAACATGCCAGTTCAGATCCTTTGGGATGCAGCAAAGGCAATCATAAGAGGAAAATACATTGCAATCCAGGCCTATCTCAAGAAACAAGAAAAATCCCAAATACAAAACATAACCTCACACCTAAAGGAACAAGAAGCAGAACAGCAAAGAAACCCCAAAGCCAGCAGAAGAACAGAAATAATAAAGATTAGAGCAGAAATAAACAATATAGAATCCAAAAACAAAAACAAACAAAAACAAAAAACAGTAGAACAGATCAATGAATCTAAGAGCTGTTTTTTTTTTGAAAGAATAAACAAAACTAATAACCCCCTAGCCAGACTTCTCAAAAAGAAGAGAGAGAGAACCCAAATAGATAAAATTATGAATGAAATAGGAGCAATCACAACCAACACCATAGAAATACAATTATTAGAGAATACTATGAAAAATTATATGCTAACAAACTGGACAATCTGGAAGAAATGGACAAATTCTGAGACACCCACACACTACCAAAAATCAAATGGTAAGGAATAGAAAACTTGAACAGAACCATAACTAGCAAAGAAATTGAATCAGTTATCAAATTCTCTCCAACAAATAAGAGTCCTGTGCCAGAAGGCTTTCCAGGAGAATTCTACTAGACATTAAAAGCAAAGTTAATACCTATCCTTCTCAAGCTGTTCCAAAAAATAGAAATGGAGGGAAAGCTTATGGACTCATTCTATGAAGCCAGCATTACCTTGATTCCCAAACCAGAGACCCCACTAGAAAGGAGAATTACAGGCCAGTAGCCCTGATGAAAACAGATGCAAAAATTCTCAACAAGATACTAGCAAATTGAATTCAACAGCATATTAAAAGAATTATTCACCATGATCAAGAAGTGGGATTCATTCCTGGGTTGCAAGGCTGGTTCAATATTCTCAAATCAATCAATGTGATACATCACGTCAACAAAAGAACAGATAAAAACCATATGATCCTGTCGATAGACGCAGAGAAAGCATTTGACAAAATACAGCATCCTTTCTTAATAAAAACCCTCGAGAAAGTTGGGATTGAAGGAACTTACTTAAACATTATAAAAGCCATCTATGAAAAGCCCACAGCTAATATCATCCTCAATGGAGAAAAACTGAGAGCTTTCCCCAGAGATCAGGAACATGACAGGGATGTTCAAACCCACCACTGCTGTTTAACATAGTGTTGGAAGTCCTAGCCTCAGCAGACAACAAAATTAAATAAAAGGCACACAAATTGGCAAAGAAGTCAAACTTTCACTTTTCGTAGATGACATAATACTCAACATGGAAAACCTGAAAGACTCCACCAAAAAGCTGCTAGAACTGACCCATGAATTCAGCAAAATCACAGGGTACAAAATCAATGTACAGTTGCATTTCTATACACCAATAATGAAGCAATAGAAAGAGAATCAAGAAATCAATTCCATTTACAATTGCACCAAGAACCATAAAATACCTAGGAATAAACCTAATCGATGAGGTAAAAGATCTGTATGTTGAAAACTATAGAAAACTTATGAAAGAAATTGAAGAAGACATAAAGAAATGGAAAAACATTCCATGCTCATGGATTGGAAGAACAAATATTGTTAAAATGTCAATAATACCCAAAGCAATCTACACATTCAATGCAGTCCCAACCAAAATTGCACTGGCATTCTTCTTAGAGCTAGAACAAACAATCCTAAAATTTGGATGGAACCACAAAAGACACCAAACAGTAATGTTGAAACAGAAAACCAAAGTGGGAGGCATCACAGTCCCAGACTTTAGCCTCTACTACAAAACTGCAGTCATCAAGGCAGTATGGTATTGGAACAAAAACAGGAATGTATAGACCAATGGAATAGAATAGAGAACCCAGAATTGGACCCACAATCTGGGTTGTATGGACAACTAATCTTTGACAAAGCAGGAAAGAGTATCTAATGGAAAAAAGACAGTCTCTTTAGCAAATGGTTCTGGGACAATTGGACAGCAAATGCAGAAAAATGAACCTAGACCACTTTCTTACACCATATGCAAAAGTAGATAAACTCAAAATGGATGAAAGACCTAAATGTGAGACAGGAAATCATCAAAAACCTAGAGAAGAAAACAGACAACAACCTCTTTGATCTCAGCCACAGCAACTTCTTACTTGACACATCTCTGGAGGGAAGGGAAATAAAAGCAAAACTGAACTATTGAGACCTCATCAAGATAAAAAGCTTCTGCACTGCAAAGGAAACAATCAACAAAACTAAAAGGAAACCAACAAAATGGGAGAAGATATTTGCAAATGGCATGTCAGATAAAGGGTCAGAATCCAAAATCTATAAAGAATTTACCAAACTCAACGCCCAAAAAACAAATAATCCAGTGAAGAAATGGGCAGAAGACATGAATAGACACTTCTCCAAAGAAGGCATCCAGATGGCCAACAGACACATGAAAAGATACTCAACATAATCCATCATCAGGGAAATACAAATCAAAACCACACTGAGATACCACCTCATACTGGTTAGAGTGGTTAAAATTAACAACTCAGGAAACAACAGATGTTGGCAAGGATGTGGAGAAAAACAGGAACCCTCTTGCACTGTTGGTGGGAATGCAAACTGGTGCAGCCACTCTGGTAATGAGAGTGGAGGTTCCTCAAAAAATTAAAAATAAATTACCCTATGACCCAGCAATAGCACTACTAGGAATTTATCCAAAGGATACAGGAGTGCTGATTCATAGGGGCATGTGTACCCCAATGTTTATAGCAGTACTATCAACAATAGCCAAATTATGGAAAGACCCCAAATGTCCATCAACTGATGAATGAATAAGGAAGATGTGGTTTATATATACAATGGAATACTATTTGGCAATGAGAAAGAATGAAATCTTGCCATTTGCAACAACATGGATGGAACTGGAGGTTATTATACTAAGTGAAATAAGTCAGTCAGAGAAAGACATATCATATGTTTTCTCTCATATGTGGAATTTAAGAAAATTAACAGAAGAACATGGGGGAAGGGAAGGGGAAAAATAGTTTCAAACAGAGAGGGAGGAAAACCATAAGGGACTCTTAAATACAGAGAACAAACTGAGGGTTGATGGGGGAGGAGGTGGGAAGGAAGGAAAAATGGGTGATGGGCATTGAGGAGGGCACTTGTTGGGATGAGCACTGGGTACTGTATGTAAGTGATGAATCATGGGAATCTACACCTGAACCCAAGAGCACATTGTATACACTGTATGTTAACTAAATGACAAAAAAAATATATTTTTAAAAATTGCCAATGGTATTTTTTTACAGAAATAAAAAATAAATCATAAAATTCATATGGAATCTCAAAGGACTCTAAATATCCAAAACAATCCTGAGAAAAAGAACAAAGCTGGAGGCTGGGAAACCTGGATATCTATCTGCAAAAGAATGAAGTTGGATCCCTACCTTATACCATATACAAAAATCAACTCACAAATGGATTAAAAACCTAAATATAAGACTTGAGATTCTAAAACTACTAAAAAAAAAAAAAAAAAACAGAGGAACATCTTCATGATATTGGACGGGGCAATGATTTCTTGGATATGACACCAAAAGCATAGGCAACAAAACCAAAAATAGGAGTACATCAAATTTAAAAGACATCAAAGAAAGGAATGAGAAAAAACATTTGCAAACCATTTATCTGATATCCTATAACTCCTACAACTCAACAACAACCAAAAAAAGAAATAACCTGACTTAAAAATGAACAAAGGATTTGAATATAATTTCTCCAAAGAAGATATACAAATCACCAGAAAGCATATGAAAACAATAACCACAGATTGTCATAAAAATGCAAACTAAAACTACAATGAAATACCACCTCATACCCATCAAGATGAATGCTATCAAAAAGAAGGAGGAGGAGGAGGAGAAGGAGAAGAAGAGGAAAGAAGTGTTGGTAAAGATATGGAGAAATTAGAACCTCTGTGCACTGTTGGTAGGGTAAGAATGTAAAATGGTACAACTACTATGTAAAACAATATGCTGTTCCCTCAAAAAATTAAAAAATAGAATTATCATACAACCCAGTAATCCCACTTCTTGTTATATATACAAAAAAACTGAAAAAAGGATCTTTTTTTAATATTTTATTTATTTTTGAGAGAGAGAGAGACAGCGTGAGCAGGGGAGGGTCAGAGAGAGAGGGAGACACAGAATCCGAAGACAGGCTCCAGGCTCTGAGCTGTTAACACAGAGCCTGATGCGGAGCTCGAACCCATGAACCGCGAGATCATGCCCTGAGCTGAAGCCGGACGCTCAACCAACTGAGCCACCCAGGTGCCCCTGAAAAAAGGATCTTAAAGAGAGATTGGCCTACCCATGTTCACTGCAGCATTAAACACAATAGCCAAGAGATGGAAGCAACCTAAATGTCTGCCAATCAACGAATGGGTAAAGAAAAAAGTGTACACACACGTGCACACTTCTTGCCCAGTCCAAAATCATGAAGATGTTCCTCTAGTGTTTTCTTTTAGTGTGGAATATCAGTCAGCTTTTAACAAAGAAGGAATCCTGTCATACACTACAACGTGTGTATGAACCATGAGGACATCATGCTGTGTGAAATAAATCAGTCACAAAAAAGATATATACTGCATGATTCCATTTATATGAGGCACGAAAGTAGTCAAACACATAGAAACAGAAAATAAAATGTGGTCACCAAGGGCTGAGAATAAGGGATAAATGAATACTTGTTCAATGAGTAGAGTTTCAGCTTTGCAAGATGAAAAAGTTCTAGAGATCTGTTGTACACCTATATGCATATAGTTAACACTATTGTACTAAATAGTTAAAAATGCTTACTATAGTAAATTTTGTGTTATGTGTTCTTTACCACAATTTTTTAAAAAGGCAAACAACCCAAGTGTCCATCAACAGATGAATGGATAAACAAATTGTGGTATACACATAAAAGGAATTCAACCATAAAAAGGAATAAAGTATATAACATAACCTGGATGAACCTTGAAATCACTATGCTAAGTGAAAGAAGCCAGATACAAAAGTTCACATATTATAGGACTCCATTTATAGGAAATATGCATAATATACAGAAAGCAAATTAATAATTGCTAGGGGATAGGAAGAAGGGGAGAATGCAGAATAACTGCTGAATGGATATAGAATTTTCTTTAGGGATATTGAACTAGACCCAAGTGGTAGTTGCTTAACATCGTGAATGTACTAAATGCCACTGAATTGTTTACTTTACAATAGTTAATTTTATGTTGTGTGAATTTCACCTCAATAAGAAAAATTAAACCATTATATATATGCAGAGCTCTTGGACCAACAATCTCTTACTATCTAACTAGATTAAATAAGACATTCGGGACCATTCACCATAAATCCCCTTGGTTTTAAATCCTACCACCTTGTGTGAACAACCACATTTACTTACCTCGTTGCTTACTTATTTCATTTCATGCTAAGAAAACAAGGTTCCCTTCTCATTAAAGATAACTCCTCCATGTTGGGATGAGCACTGGGTGTTATATGGAAACCAACTTGACAATAAATTATATTAAAAATTTTTTTAAATTAAAAAATTAAAAGTATACCATGTCAGGAATTTTAAATGCTTGAGAAGATTAGTAATACCAAGTAAATAAATATAATTTGAAATGCTTACTAAAGTTGATTAACGAATTTTAAAAAAAAGATTATTTTAATCAAATTTAGTTAGCTGAAGATTTAATTGAACATTAAGAAATGACTGAAAAAATGACTGGAAATATTTTCTAACTTTTTACAGAGTAAAAATTCATAAGAAAACCAAACACTTTAAATTTCATATTTTCAAATGAATACTGATTAAAATGAATGATGACTAAAACTCAAAAATGTCAAATAAGATTGATTGAACATATAGCTATTAAAAATAAAAAAGTATACTTTAAAACGCATTAAAAATGACTTTCATACAAATATGAAAGGCCAACAATGTTAAAACTTACTCAACTTATTAAATGACGAGTGAATGAGTCAGATGCTATGACTCCAATGAGCATTTAAGAAGCTAACAGTGATTACTATGCGTAATTTTAACTTTATATATGTTTGCTTTTTATTTTTTCATGCTGTATAGTGATTCTATTTCATACTCATGTGAATAAACATGTTAAATTTTCTTTTATAAATAAATAAATACACTCTTCCAAATCCCTCCATTCTTTTTTTCAAGCTCTCGTTCTTTGAATTTTCTCTCTTCTCTTAAATATTCAATCTCTTCCTTTCTATTCCTTTCTCCTCTTAGCCTATAGATAGTGCCAAGTCTTCCCCACCGATATATATATATACATTCCACTAACCTTGTACTGCTGCCTATAATTTGTCTCCTTCCATTTTCTGCCAACTTTCTCAAAGCGCAGTCAACATTCACTTCTGCTTCAATGTGCCTCCCCCAGCTCACCAGTGCCTCCATACTGTCAAATCTAATTAATGTACAAGTCTTTATTATAAAAATGATTCCTTTGATTCCTTTCCATGGTTTTTTGTGGATATAATCTCCATCCACTCTTAAAATACTGTTTCCAAGTGCCTGTTCTCAGCCCACTCTTGTTGCACACTCCTGGTGTAATTTCAGCCACTCTTGAGGTTGTAACAACCACCTATATGAAGATGATGAGTCTCTAATCCATACCTCTGATGGTGACTTCTCCCAAAACTTCATACACATACACCCAATTTCTTACGCAATATTCCCATCTGGATGACCTGTGGGAACCTCAGACTCAGCATGTCTAAAATAGCACATCAACTTTCATACAAAGCTTTCTCCTTCTATATCACCCTCAGCCACCCAATTAGCCAAGCCCCAAACCTGGAAGTCACCTTTGAATCTGTGAAATTCCTCATTCCACTCTCTCCTACAAATGTATTTTAGAAATCACCTAATTCTGCTAATTATACCTCTTAAATATTTCTCAGAATAGTAGATCAGATGATATCATGCCACTCCCTCCTTAAAATTCTCCAACGGCTTTCCATCATACTCAGCATAAAATGAAAATGCCAAGGACCCACATAATCTGCCCTCCCTCTCCATCCACACATCCTACAGTTTGGCCCCTGTTCCTGGCCTCTAACCACATGTGTCTTTTTCTGTTCCTCAAACACCCAAGTTCATTCATATCTCTAGGTTGTGCCATTTGAGGTTTCCTCTTCCTGGAAATGCTTCTTGCCAGTTCTTTGCACGGCTCTTTCCTTATAGCCACTTCTACACACAAAAGACATCTCTGAGAGTACTAATCCTGCCCCATCACCTTCAACAAGCAGACTCTCTTGGATACATCGTCACTTTAATTTTCTTCATGGCACTTACCACTATTTGAATCATCTGATTTGTATATTCCTCACTGTCCCCTTTACTAGGATAAGCACTTATCATTTTGGAAATATTTGTTTAATTTGCTTTTGGTCCATCTCCCTTGCTAGAACTTAAAATGTATGACAGCTGGGACCTTGTATGTATCTTATATAGCCAACTCCAGTCCCTCTTCTGGCAGATCATGGATTCCTCCCTCACCCTTCTGGTGTGATATTGTTGATGTCCCAGCTGCTTTATACCTGGTCTTAATTAAAATATGACAAAGAAAGAGACAGACAAAAAAACTCTCTCCATTCACCTTCTGAGAGGAGTCTGGAGCTCTCAGAAGCTCTCAATTTCTGAGTGGTACTAAAATTATCTTAGCCTTCACAGTGATAGCACCATGTTCATATAAATGCTCCATGACTCAACATTTATTAGGCACCTTCTACGTGCCTTGTACTATATTAAGGGATGTGTAGGTGTGATATTGTGATTTATAATAAGAAATATATATTTGGTCTTTGTGCCAGTTTCTGGCATAGAACTCCTAAAACCCTTGTAATTTCTTAAGTGATGTGGGCGATAAGGGCGCCTTTTGTCATGTTGGTAGGTGACATTTAGGAAGCCCCTAGGTAACCTAAGAATGGGGGTTGATTGCCAGGAGAACCAACCATGAGGCTAGAGGGTTAGAACTTTCAGTCCCACTTCCCTGACCTCCTGGAAGCGGAGAGGGGCTGACGAGTGAATTCAATCACCAACAGCCAATGATTTAATCAATCGTGTGTAATGAAGCCTCCATAAATCCCAAAAGGACAGGGTTTGGAGTGTTTCCAGGTTGCTGAACATATGGAGATTTGAAGAAGAGCCCTGGAGAGGGTATGGAGGCTCCTTGCCCCTTACTGCATATCTTGACCTATGTAGATCTTCATCTGGCTACTGATTCTTATCCTTTAGTATCTTTTTGTAACAAATTGGTAATCTACCAAATAAACAGATTTCCTGAGTTCTGTGAGTCACTCTAGCAAATTAACCAAGCCCAAGGAGGGGGCTGTGGGAACCTCTGGTTTATAAATCAGAAGTACAGATAACTGCCTGGACTTGTGACTGGTGTCTGTAGTCCAAGGAGGGAATCTTGGAAACCTCCAATCTATAGCTGGTTGATCACAGAAACACAGGTAATAGCACAGATTGACATCTGAAGCTGAGGGCAGCCTTGTGGGATGGAGACTTTTAACCTATGGAATCAGATGCTATCTCCCAATAGTGTCAGAATTGAGTTGAATTGTATAATACCCAGCTGGTGTCAGAGAATTGTTTGGTGGTGTACGTAAAAAACCCACACATTGGAACTGAGGGCTTAGAAGCATTTGGGGGTTACACTGGGGAATTCAGCACTATCTCTGATCTAAAAAAACTCATTTTTATCAGGGAAGATACACAAGCAACTGTAATTGTGGTAACCAAGTAGCTTAGATTATTTGAGATGAATCAGATTGCTGGGTCATGTGTCCTGGTTTGTGATGCAGAATACCTTGACATTCAACTACAAATTTAACTTACAGATGGTATATACAAAGTTCTTTGGGGGCATAAGAGAATTAATCCTCCTGGTAGTATAGGGAAACTTCACAAATGATCAGTTAGTTGAATCTCAATGTAAATATAGCATTTTTCCAACTGGAGAAGATGAGAAACAGCAATCACAGAAAAGATAAAATATGAGTAAATGTAGAGAAATGAGCGGGATCATCTCAGGGATGACAGAGAAAGGAAAAAAGAAACCCCACAAAGGTGAATTGCTACAGAAAAATGGGAATCTTGTGGTTGAAAGCCTTGAATGTCATGATGAGGAAGGTTGATTGTTTTCCCCCTCAAATTCACTGGTTCCCCATATCTGTGTCAAGTGGTGGCTCTATAAATATTATTTGGATAGCCTGTGTAAAATATGTATTTCTGGGGCGCCTGGGTGGCTCAGTCGGTTGACTATCTCCTTCTTGATTTCAGCTCAGGTCATCATCTTGCAGTTTGTGAGATTGAGCACCATGTCAGGCTCTGTGCTAACAATGTGGAGCCCGCTTGGGATTCTCTCTCTCCCTCTCTCTCTGACCCTCCCTTGCTTGTGCTCTCTCTCGCTCGCTCGCTCTCAAAATAACTAAGTAAAAACATGAAAAAAAATTAAAACATTCCTTGGGGTCATATCTGGGTAATTTGATTCAGATCATTTGTAACGGACCCCTGGAATCTCCCTGATGAATGCATATGATGAACTCAGGTTGGAAACCATGATTATAGAAAATGGAGGAAACCCTTCTTAGTTTTGGTCCACTGGCACTACCAAAATCCAAAATTGATCAGGCTTTAGGAGTTCCCAAAAAGGATAGGAAGTAGACGGTTCCATATCTGTTGGAAAATGGGCTCTAGATTTAGTCCTGCTGCTACCATCCATTGTCCAGTGCGCTTGGGCATTCGATGTCCATTAGGCCCGCAGCCTTCCCCCACCTTCCCCATGTATCCAGTGCACACAACTGGGCTTCTGTCTCAGTGTCGTCAACAGCAACCCAGTTTTTCCCTAGACTTGCAGCTTCTGGAAGAACCCCAAATTACTTGGTTGGGGTGTGACAGTCTGCCTAGCAATGATACTCCCCTCTCTGTGGGAATGGACTGTTAGTGAAGGTTTTACACCAAAGCAAAGAGAACCACAGAAACATTTGTCTTTACCAGGATCATCAGAGTTGTGCCAAACAAAGGTTTTCAGCAGCAGGATGACATAATTGGGTCTATGTTTCAGGAGGATGGATTACAAAAAAATAGAGGGAAATGCAAGAACACATTTAGAAAGCTGCTCTAGTAGTTTAGAGGTAGAGACACTGAAGAACTGTGCAAAGCAGGGGCCAAGAAGATGGAGAGGAAGGGATTAGGAACTTGGGCACTGATTAGGGGCCAAGGGAACAAAAGCAGAGATGATGCCAAGATTTCTAGTTTTATAGAGCCGTGTTTTGGCTGGATTATCTCTTTGCTTCCATATCACCTGTTACTTATTTTTAAATTTTACTCCAAGTTCTCATGTAGGGAAGCACTATTATTAAGTGACATCTCAGTGTGTCGCAGCCCATTTGTAAAAAACACTGTAAGTACCACAGCGTTGAAAGCCTTTCTCCTGGCTTGAACTAATTTTCTCCATCACAAATATCAAAAGTGCCTGGAAATGCTCAGAGCAATCATTTCAAGCACCAAAAGTAATACCATTATTCTGACCCCAGAGTAATCCCTTCAAATGTTATTTTGGAAAAATAAAAAGCATTAATAGTTTATCTTAAAGATGAGACTCTACTTGCATTCAAGATTACTAACCTAAAAATAATAGTAAGAATAATAGCAGGCCACTCATCTTTTTGTCTCCTTTTTCTTTCACATGAGTATTTCAGCTTTATTTAATGATTTTACTTCTGACTAATTTGAACAGACATGCATTGCTTTAGTATTTGGCTTGCAGAAGATTTTTATGGTAAACATAATGCAAAGTCATTATAGCTTTAGAATATTTATTTCTCTTGAGATTGCATTGGTTTGGGGGACAACCTAAAATTTCAATTTACTTTTGGACTTTACAAGTATCGTTCCATTTATAGAGCTATTGTCCTAAAAACAAAACAAAACTCTAATGTTCAAATGCTGTGCAACTGTCCTGTCTTGATTCCCTGGAAGACTGTAGCTGCCTCCTTTACTCTGCTTGCAGTTGCTAAGTAGAACCGGTAGTAAAATTAAGCAGTAAACCTGCTGATGCAGAATTCTTGACTCCTAATTTGGCTGATGTCCAACTGTAAATTAGAACACAACTAAACTCTCAGGTTTTACTTGCAAAGAAACTTGATTCATATTTGAGCACACAAACTCTGAAATGTAAATTTGCTTTTCTGCCTTGCCAGCCACACGACTGGAGAGGTCACCATAAACCTGTAAACGAGAACAACTCCTTCTTTACCCAGGATTTTACTTTCCCTGGCTTTCTTCTTTCAACAAAATAAGGAAATGATTGCCAAACTCTACTTCTCTTATGTTCCCCAATGACTTTCCTACTGTGGGGAGCACTTTATCAACACACACTGCAAACTTCTTTTCCTCTTTTATGAGTTCATTTTAATCTCCTGTGTTCAGGAAGGAGGAACGACTCCTCTTCCCAAAGAGCAGATGAATAATCGCTTACAAATAAGAAGAACACTGCTGGCCAGAGGAAGGGAGTCACAGCTCTCTCCTCGGTATCACGTCCGCTGCCAAGTAACAATTGGTAGGCTGCCCCGTGATTTTCCACACTCTAGATTTAGAGGGAGGGAAGTTCTTCTTCGTTCAGATAAACCAGAGAAAAGAGAAAATACATAAAGGCACAGCAGATGTGGCGTAATTCACTGCCGCCTGAACTTCTGACAAGAAAAACCTCCTACACCTACATGTAAGAACAAAGCTCGGCTACAACAGGAATTTGGAATCTGAAGCCAAGTTACTGGCCATGAGTTTGGAACTGCCTTCAACCAAGTTACAAAGAAAGCACAAGCTAGGACTTGATAGGGAGTTTGTGGCCTTGACAGCTCGATTCTTTGTCTTCTCCCATTTGGTGGTTAAGAGGAGGGATGACATGACCTGAACCCAGAAGAAGAAATGCTTCTAATGGAACAAAACTCAGTTTACATATTTCTTAAAAATGCCCTCACTTTTACTAAAATCCTGTGCACTGGTGAGTGGAGCAAATCCAGCTATATTATCCCCATGAAGAGAGGAGAGAGAGGATGTAAAAGAGCCAGAAGCATCTATACTCCAAGACTGACAGTCACATTAGATTTTCAACCCTTCCTATAGCAGCAAACATAGGCTCCACATTACAGGTATTGTGATCGAAGCTTGGAAATGTTCCATCACTAGATCAAGGTCAAATGACTAATCTAAAGCAAAGCCTGAATCGGAACTTGGCATGGCCAAACTTCAAACCTGGGGTTTGTCCTTTGTCCTAGTGGCTTCCAAATGCCAGCCTCTGGTCTTATGCTAGCCTGGCCATTCTCAGGACTCTCTTGGGCAGCACTGTCAAAATTCCTGGGCCACAGGCTCCAGGAAATCTAATCCAATAGGTCTGGAATGAGACCTGAGAAATTGTGTTTTTTAAAAAATCTCCTTGACATTTTTCTGCGGCCAGACTTGGGAACCATGGCAGTATAGCTGTCTCCTAAGCACTTCCCCCCCCTTCCCAGCAATTAACTGATTTCATGGAAATCTTAGGTCATCTCCTAAATTAAAGTTTAACACATCTGTCACTCTTAGGAAACGTATCTGCTCTTTCTATGAACATGGAGTACATTTTCAAAATATTTAAAGTTCCAGCAGTCCTTCAGAAAATATCCTTGAGTTGGGACTTAGCGTTACTTCCTTATGTTCAGAAAATAAAAGTGTATTCTGGGGGCTAATTTATCACCCACAGTTGTCTTGCTGCAAAACTCTGTAGTTTCCTGCAGGGTCCAAGATCTTCCTTCCTCCTTGGTGGCTCACAAAGCCAGGGCTACTGATGCTCAGGGCAAACTCCCCATCCCTCAGACATTTTTGATTAACTGCACCTTCAGGGCTTTACTTATTTTAGACATAGGGCTATGCATATGTTTCAACCAATTGTCTACAATACACTTCTGCCTACGACAGCTGTTATGTTGGCTTTTTGCTAAGGACTCTGCTGAGCATCTCTTGGGACCTGAGTTAAATCTTTTTATAGCCTTATCTCTCCAGTAAGAAGCTCTTTGTGTCCCCCTATGTCTAGGTCTCCAAAGTGATTTCTCCTTCTCCTTCACCCCTTTTGTGTTAAGGGGTCCACAGCTAGGTTGAGCAAGTTTCCGTAAACTATGATCCTGAGGCCAAATCTAGCCTAGCATCTGTTTTTTGTAAATAATATTTTATTGGAACACAATCAGCCCCATTCATTTGCCTGTCTATGGCTGCTTTCACACTACGGTAGCAAAATTGAGTAGCTACAAGTAGGCAGAGACCATAGGCTGCAAAGCCAGAAGTATTTGCTATCTGGCCTTTTATAGAAAAGGTTTGCCAATCCCTGAACTAAAGGAACATTTCCAAGTGAAAATTTCTGTAAATTTTCCTCTGATACAGAAACAACACATATACTTCCAGGATCACCTAAAACCACATACACTGTAAGAATTTTGTTGTTTGCCTGTTCTTCTTCATTTTTAATCCATAACTTTACAGCACAACATATATTCTTTTTTTACTTCCATATCCAGATGTCACTGGTTATTAAAGAGACACTCTTAGGACCTAAAAATGATGTACAGTTTTGTCAATAAGCCATTCTTTAATATATAATGAGTCACCCCATTACTTATGTGACGGTAAGGGGTATGCAGAAGACTATGTGAACCTCTATTAATTCATCATTATTCTCTCCAGTTTCCTCCATCTGCTAAGGTGAACCCCAGTTTCACCAACTTGTAACTTGTACTGCTGACAAGAAAAACAAACAATTTTTCTTTTAATTTTCTCCAAGCTATCTTGATAACTGGCGATTATACAAAGTATATACCTAACAAAATATTAGCCAGGGAAATACATTTTTAGGAAAAACAAAAACAAAAAGCCTCACTTCTATGAAAACAAAAAAACAATGTGGCTTAAAAACCTCATTACTGTTTTCAAATCCTACAAAAGTTACTTTAAAAATCTTGTGAATTTTGATATTTTTAATGATTGCAGGAGAGCAACTGGCCTGTAAATAATCTGCACCTTGTCTTCAATTATACTCACTTTACCTGCCAAGTTACTGCTATTTAAAAGTACCAGTGCTCCCTCTTGTGGTGCATTGCAGTTACTGTTCTTTTCTACTAGTTATTTAGAAGTTTGGTATGAATGCATTAAATTTTATGTAAGTCATTTTACAAGAGACCACTCTATCTTACATTTCATCTGTGATTGATTCCTATGGAACAATAATCAATAATACATTCTGGTACCTGCAGAATGAACTGCTAAAATTACACTGGGCTGTAATGAAATATGATTATCACTGACACCCACCCTGAGTTCCAAAGAACAGAAATAAATCCACCACTGGTTTTGGTCCATAGATCAGTTTGTAGGAGAAAAAAAAAACATAAAGTCTACAACTACCATGTTCTTGCATATCAGGTGTTCTAAGGAATTTCTACCTACTCCACTTTCCAGTTTGATGATGTGGCTATATACAGAAGTGTAAATATTTTTATTAAAGGGCACATGAAACTTTCCTTATGTAGAAAAAAAAAGGCTTTAAGAAAGTCAAATCTCACCCCAGTTTCTAGTTTCCCCCTTTCCAGGGGAGTTTTGGGTACCTGTTCTGGACTCCTGACTATGAATTCACTGGTTTAGGCTATAGTGCAATCCCCAAGGAACCCCTCATTATACGTTGGCGCTCGTGAGACCAACTACCCATAACGTCTCCTCTGGACTGCTTGGGCTTTTTTGTTGTCACTTTTTAAAATAAGTGTAAGTCCTACCACTTACTAGCTTAACTGCAAACCCTTGAGCAAGTTACATTAATGCACTCAGCTTTACCTCATCATCTATAAAATGGAGATACTAATAATGACAGTCTCATATAGCTGTCAACAGGACTAAATACAAGGATGAAAGTTAAGGTACCTATTTTAGGACTGGGAACATAAGAGGAGATTAATAACCCATTACACTCAGTGTTACTATTAGGTTTCTAAATGTATTTGAATGCTGTGATTTTTTAATATTCCCCCTTCTTTTTATCACTCTCCACTTTTCTAGTATATTTTTGTTCTGTTTTATTGGTTTTTTTATGTTTGCCTATGCTTACTGTATAGCAATGGAAAAGCTAGATTTAAAAGTGTGGGTTCTTGGAGTGTCTGGGTGGCTGAGTCGGTCAAGTGACAGACTCTTGATTTCAGCTCAGGTCACGATCTCATGGTTTGTGAGTTTAAGTCCCGCATCAGGCTCCGTGCTGATGGTGCAGAGCCTGCTTGGGATTCTCTCCTCTCTCCCTCTCTGCCCCTCCCCTAATCACGCTCTCTCTCTCAAAATTAATAAACTCTAAATAAATAAATAAATAAAGTGGGTTCTTGGGGAAGCTGCTGGCTGGCTCAGTCTGTAAAGCATGTGGCTCTTAATCTTGGTGTCCTGAGTTCAAGCCCCACATTGTGAGTAGAGATTACTTTTTAAAAAGTGTCGGTTCTTGTTTCAGAACCCTGCATTTCAATGGACTTATTGCTATCTCTAACATATTAAGACTGCATTACAGGGCCAATACCTAGAAATGTAAATGTTGGAATATCTCTGTGCTACTCAGGTATGAATCTTTGGACGCTCTTTTTCTTGAGATTTAAAATAGGACTTTTGACAAGATGTATTTAAAAGTATAGTGTGTGTGTGTGTACGCATACACACACATATACACATAGTGTGTGTGTATACATATATATACACATACACACATACACATATAGGACTTACTGTTTGTCTTTTCAGTGGTTAGGAGATTCTTCTGCATCTATCTGGAAGTTTCTAATGCAAGTTGTTTTGTGGGGAAAAAAAAAAAAAAAAACCTCCCACATCATGGATATGTCTATATTAGAAGAAGAATAAACACTGGATATGGCACATCACTAGATGGAACAGATGCTCCAACTATTGAGGGTATATTTTGTCCACAGCTTCATCAAACATCAAGAGTGACTTTCTAGGTCAGCTCCATCAGAAAAGCACTAATTTTAGAATCCCTATTTTTTGTTTCCCCAGCAATGCTATGCCATCATGTCAAGGTCCTTGCACCCAAAATTAGTGCCTAAACATGCATGCATCTTGAGTCTTCTTGTACAACTTATATTTAGAGGTATTCAATCTCATTAGATGTAGCAAAACTAAAATATGCTCAAAAGGTGGGGAGAGGGTTGGGGAGAGAGATGCTTTTCAGTTAGGAAACTCCATATAGTATTTAATAAAACAGCTTTTTACCTATGCTCACTCTGGTATCCACGATTGTTGTTTGTTACCTAGGAATCAAATGCTGAGTTGCAAGGTATGATCACTATAGTAACTAGAAGGGCACTGGAACGTTGAAAATGTGGGTAGATGTTAAATTTAGATCAAAGTGAGGAAATGTCACATTATCAATCTTATTCCTGTAGCAGCTAATTTTTTTCAACAGATCTTCCTTATACATCATGCGAAAGGCCCTTTTTCCTCCTTTGTGCCTATTTTCAAAACCATTTAAATTAACACATTTTTGTTGTTTTCAGAAATCAGTGGTTTTGGTTTTTCAAACTGTAACTTAAAATAACCAAGTCACAATGTTGCTTAGCTCTCAGTGGATGACAAATAGTACAAATGCCTTGTGTTTTCTGGATACTCTTAAATAATCTTTTTTTTTTTTTTACATCAGAAATGCACCATCTGACCTGCATTGTGACTGTTTGCTGTGAATCATTCAAAGCTGGCATGTTGTTGGGTTTCAGTGCTTTTTGTGGTGTTAATTTCCCTACCCACAAACAAACAGCCTTCAAACTACCCAGATGAGATCAAACAGTTGATGGCATTTGTATTTTCCTAGGCATCAGAAAGAATTCAATACTACAAAATTAAATGTCTATAGGGGGGAAAAAAGACTATATGGATATTTGGCATCAAATACAGAAATATCTTCCGTCTCCATTCAGTGTTCCCAAACTCCAGGCTTGGGACTTTTATTTTTTTACTTTTTCTCCATTCCCTTTCCCACATGGCTCTCTGAATTATAATTAGGAACTTGGAGGACAGATATGACCTTCACTTGTGCTCTTTTTTGGTAATATACTAAGTCCAATGGAGGCCTGTTCTGCCTCTTCACAAATGATTGATTCTGTTTCTTTCTGACACAAATCTGTGGAGTATTGGCAGTTGTCTTACCAGCAGTAAACTCCGGAAGGACTATGATCCAAGTAGTGCAAAAACATGTGTTCCTGTTACATGGCTTGATTTGTCCATCGCCTACTATTGTCTAAAAATAAGGGATGCTCATGACCCAGCTTTTCACTAACACTTTCAGGAGAAGTTGGTCTTCCTTGGATTGTGTCTCTGGAAGAGCCAGGTGAAGGGCTGTATTATATGGAAGACTGAATCTTGTTTCCAACCAGACCCCCTAAGAGAGTAAGCATCTCCCATCTGTCAGGGCTGAGGAGCACTCTTTCCATGGTTCAACATGATCAGCTGCATGACTTCATAATCAAATATATCCTCCCTTTCTTTTGTCAAAAGTCTGAGAAGGAGGCACAGTTCCTTACCAAACTAGTAACAAGTCCAGACACACAAGAAGTCCAAAAGATGTCTGCAGTTGAAATATTTATTTTCCAGTGAGCTTCCTCAGTCTTTAGTCTTTCCTGAGTAGGAGCCCAGGAATCCCTTTCCTCTGCAACCTCCTTTCTCTCCCCACTTCCCCAATGATCCCTAACCCCCTCCATGGAGTGCTGGGTACACCCTGAGAGTACAGTAAACAGTAAGATTCCTTCAGATCATGATGGCCATTTTTCCCAGACAACTAAACCTCCATTATACCTGCAGCCTCCCTTGTAAGAAGGGGCTTAGGCATTTCAGAATATTCTGACTGGAACACTGAAAATAAAAATAAATCCCGGGGTGCCTGGCTGGCTCAGTCAATGGAGCATGTGACTCTTGATCTTGGGGTTGTGGGTTCAAGCCCCACATTGAGTGTAGAGATTACTTAAAAATATTTTAAAAAGTAAATAAAATAAAGATAACCTGTGGTGCCTGGGTGGCTCAGTCAATTGTGCATCAGACTTTGGTTTGGGTCATGATCTCGCAGTTCATGTCGAGCCCTGCTCAGCTCTGTGGTGGCAGTGCAGAACCTGCTTGGGATTCTCTTTCTCCCTCTCTCTCTCTGCCCCCTCCCCCACTTGCACTCTCTCTCAAAATAAATAACTTTAAATAAAAATATTTTTAAAAAAATAAAAATAACTCCTTTTTCTTATCACATTGACTATTACGGCATCACATTTAGTGTTCTTTAAATTTTTTTCATTTGAATTTGTATTACAAAAATCCCTTCATCAGAGGTAAAGAATTATATATATATATATATATATATATATGTATGTATGCATGTATAATCTCCATTCAAAAAATCTAAACATAAATCAGTGCCTTCTTTCAACCAGGAATTGTAGGGAGTACAGAAATGAATAATTCATAGGCACAACCTCAGTGCCTGTGAATTCAGAAATTAACTGGGGGTGGGGTTGGGGTGGTAAAGAGACATATAAAAAAGTTCATGGCAGTGCAGTCCTGTAGAAACTCGCATCTAGAGACAAACAAAGTGTGTTTACTCTGAGGAAGGTCTACTCTGGATAAATGGGAGGCAGGCACAAGAAAAAACAAGTACCTGGGTTAATTTTCCTGGACTTCGTCTTTACGGAGCCATTTCCAAAGTAAACCTGGGCCCTTTTACACAAAGGTTCACATTCCACACCTGGTGCTTAACTACAATGAAACAGACACAGGCAGAGAATGCCCAGAACGGGGATGCCAGGAGGAATAGGCCGCACAGATTTGAACTAAGTTTTGATGCTCAGACTACTGCAGGGTGTGTTAGTTTACTAAGGCACCCATAACAAAGTACCACCGACAGGCGCCTTAACAACAGCAAGTTATTTCCTCATAGTTCTGGAGGCCAGAAGTCTAAGATCAAGGCGTTAGTAGGACTGGTTTCTTCTGAAGGCTTTTCTCCTTTGTCTGTAGATGGCTGTCTTCCTCTGGTGTCTTCACATGGTCCTCCCTTTCTGTGTGTGTCTGTGTTTTAACCTCCTCTTCTTATAAAGACATCACAAATGACTTCACTTTACCTTAGTTACTTCTTTAAGGGTCCTATCTCCAATTACTGTCACATTCTTAGGCACTGAGAGGTTAGGATTTGACAAAGATTCTCTCCTTGACCAAACTTTGGTCAGGCTCTTCTGAGCTCTCTTTTTCACTAGGCTTGACCTTGGGCTCCCATGTCCTTCCCTGTAGAATATTTCTAGCAAGAATCTTGCAAAGTCAGTTTAACAAGAAACCCTCAATATCTGATCGTGTTCCTCATCATCTACCTTCCCCCAGATGATACCTGATCACCCTGGCCTGCCTTCAACAAGAATCTTGTCAGGCTGGTTTAGACAGACTCCTCTCTTACCTATAGTATTTCCTCTCAGTAACTTTCTGACCATCAACCCCCAACCCCGCTTCTTGGCTACAAATTGCCATTTTTCTTTATATTTGAAGTTGAGCTCAGTCTCTCTCCCCTACTACAAAACCCCATTGTCTTGGTCCCTGTACCTACTGTGAGAGTCCCCCTGAATAAGTGTTGCCTTACTATTTCTTAATAAGGGTTGTGAATAATTTTCTCTTTAACAGACTTCAACATAGGAACTTTGGAGGGGATATAATTCAGCCTATACAACATAAGGTCTCAAAACTTTGGGAATAGTGAGGAAGCTCCAGCTATGAATTCTCCAGCTATCAATTTCTCCTTCAGGAATGATCTGGGGATGGGGGAGGGGGACAGGTGGAAGTGGGGGCAGAGGAAGAGAAAGGGAGAGAGGGGGAAAGAGGAAGGGAGGGAGAATGTTTTATATAGCATTTTAAAAAAATGTTTATTCATTTGAGAGAGAGCACACATAAGTGAGAAGGGGAAGGGCAGAGAGAGAGAGAGAAAAAAAGAGAATCCCAAGAAGGCTCTGCACTGTCAGCGTAGAGCCTGACATGGGGCTCAATCTCACGAATTATGAAATTGTTACCTGAGCCTAAATCAAGAATCTGACAGTTAATCAACTGAACTGCCCAGGTGTCCCAGATTCTTAGTTTTTTAGAGCTCTAAAGAACATCAATTGTCTGGGGCAATTTGAAGCTCTGCATTAGGAAGTAAGGAGGGCAAAGGGACAAAGTGATTGTCATCCTGTAGGACCACATTTCTGTGTAGTTTAAGAAAAATAAGCTCAAGGGAAAAACAAAATCAATAAAGGCGGTGACATTCAACCATGTGAATCTCATGGCAATTGAAATTCCCACTACTATTCCGCCACCAAAGAATCATTTTTATAACTATTACTAGTCATTGGTTGCCCACTAATTTAGCCCAGCAGAAAAGCTAAGGCCATGTGCCCTAGAGTCAGACAACCTTGCATTTGAGTCTCAGCTCTACTACTTACCATGTGACCTTGAACAAGTCAACTTTTCTGTGCTTCGTTTTTTCACGTGGAAAATTTGAATAATGACTGTGTCTTCCTCGGAGGTCTCGAGTGAGGATTACATGAGACAATAAAGATGACTGTTTTTGTTACTGTTTTTCAGGAACTTTATATAATAGATACTTAACATATTTTATCTATTTTAATCTCCTACAAAAATCCTATGAGGCACATATATCATCAGCCCCATAGCCTTGTAGTATCTCACCTACCTCTGCTGTCACTGAGGACAATTTCCGTGAGGAGGTTCATGAAAGATTTGTTCCCTAAAACTTATGGTAAGAGTAGCTTCAAGATCAGTTCCTTCTTCTCTTCTTTGGATGGTACATTCTATCACGTGCGTAGCTGCTCCTCCGATACAGTTCCTATGACAACCTCTCTCTGGGATATTTTTCTGCTCAGCCATAGTACTGGTGGCTCTTCTTGTTGCCAAAAAGAAAGAAAGAAAGAAAGAAAGAAAAAGAAAAAAAAAAAAGAAAAAAATCCATCAAATAAAGCCTTACATAAAGGGCTTTGTTAATGGGGAATCTCGGAAAGAAGCCGAGATGCTACATCAACCAAGGCAGTAAATTGCTTTAAACTGTTTTTGTTTAAATGTTATAAAGCCCCATATACACTCACTCTCTCCAACACAATAATTGAGAACATGTACGATTAGATCTCATAGTTACCAGTCCACTGCAAAACAGAAGTACAGTTTCACTTTGATGTTGGAGCTTTTTAAAAAATCTTTTTCTTGATATCTCTTTTGGTTGTATTGTCTGTTGTAATTTGCTTTACAATACTGTGGTGTGTAAACATTGGGAAATCTGTGTGCACAATTTAATTCTAATCTACCTGTGCCCTAGTGACCAATTAACATGTGAAGTCACCAAATAGAGTTAAAACCCTAAGAACTTGCCAGGTGGCATGCAAAGGTATTTTGGTCAAAATCACCTTCAGAAGCTTTATTACTGAGCATGTTAGAAAGAATTTCTAATTGGCAAAATTAGTGGAGTTTAAGTTACGTGATCATTAGGAGTTGGGTATCTCTACCTTTGCAGGAACAACACATATATAAGTCCCTATCCAGGCCAGTAGTTCCTCTCAGGGGGATTGCTGGTATGGCCCTGCGCCTCTCAACAGCGGACGATCTTGTCATCCCATCTGACCAAAAGGCCTGACCCTCCCTCCAGCAGACCATGCCTGCCTTCATCTTGGAGACAGCCTTGCATGAAGAGGCTGGTCATCATGTCAAGGGTTAAGACTGGTAATATTCCAAACATACCCAGGCTGTATGATTGTTTTCTGTCTGCTGGCTAGCAAATATTTGCTTGCTTAGAATACTGTGGTGTGAAATGTGCTTCTTGCTACGATCGCCAGGTAAAAAGGTGGTGAGTTGGAAACACAGAGTTGACATTCCCTGTAACTACTGGATAGAGTTCAAAATTACCTGACATTCATGTGACAAAAAACTGGGTGAAGGTGATTCAAATTCTCATACTCTATTGTTCAACACAAACCTCATAATAATCCTGTATACCTGAATTTCCTCCCGCCACACTGTCATTTGTCTTCATTTACGGGCTCATTGATCTCTATATAAGTGTAGTCTACTGGTCAGAATATCATCTTGAGGCAATGTAGGAATGCTCTTGTTTTCATAACCATCATTCAGGCACTAAGTCATGGATCCTCATGCTAGCTCTCAGACTTTTTTTTTCCTTGTAAATAGGTTTTATTTTTTAGACCAGTTTTAGGTTCACAGCAAAAGTGAGTGGAAGGTACTAAGATTTCCCATTATCCTCTCATATACACACACATGCCTCTACCACTGTCAACATCTACCACCAGAGTGGCACATTTGTTACAATTGGTGGACCTATATTGACACATCACTATCACCTAAAGTCCATAATTTACATCAGGGTTCACTCTTGGCATCGTATATTCTATGGATTTTGACAAATGCATAGTAACATATATCTACCATTTCAGTATCATACAGAATAGTTTCAATGACCTAAAAATGCTCTGTGTTCTACCTCTCCATTCTTCCTTTCCTTTACTCCCTGGCAACCACTGATCTTTCTATTGTCTCCATAGTTTTGCCTTTTCCAGAATATCACATAATAAATATCACACAGTATGCAGCCTTTGCAGATTGACTTCTTTCCCTTACTAGTATGCATTTACAGTTCCTTCATATTTCTTCATAGCTGGATAGTTCATTTCATTTTACTGCTGAATAATATTCCATTGGCTGGATGTAACACAGTTTGTTTATCCATTCACTTATGAAAGGACATCTTGATTGCTTCCAAGTTTTGGCAGTTATGAACAAAGTTTCACATCCATTTAAAAATTTTTTTTTAATTTTTTACTGTTTTATTTACTTTTGAGAGAGACAGACAGACAGACAAAGTACTAGCAGGGGAGGGGCAGCAAGAAAGAGAGACACAGAATCCTAAGCAGGCTCCAGGCTCCAAGCTGTCAGCACAGAGCCCCACATGGGGCTCAAATTCGTGAATCTCGAGATCATGACTTGAGCCGAAGTTGGACGCTTAATCCACTGAGCTACCTAGGTGCCCCTCATGTGCAGGTTTTCGTACAAACATAAATCTTTAAAACCCCTCCAGGTAAATACTAAGGAATGCTATTGCTGAATCATATGGTAAGAGTATGATTAGCATTGTAAGAAACTACCAAACTGTCTGTCTGTGGCTGTATTGTATCTTGTATTCCCACCAGCAATGAATGGGAGTTCCTGTCGCTCCATACTCTCGTCAGCAAGTGTTGTTCTGGGTGTTCTGGATTTTGGCCATTGTAATAAGTGTATAGTTGTAGCTCATTATTTTTGTTTTTTCTCCATTTGTTTTACTTTTTTTTTTTAAGAGAGAGAGATAGTATGTGCATGTGAGCAGGGGAGGGGCAGAGAGGAAGACAGAGAATCCCAAGCAGGCTCCAAACTGCCAGTGCAGAGCCCGATGTGGGGCTCAAACTCATGAAACTGTGAGATCATGACCTGAGCCTAAACTAAGAGTAAGATGATTAACAGACTGAGCTACCCTGGCACCTTATTGTTGAGTTTTAAAAGTTCTTTGTATATTTCAGATAACAATCCTTTTTCAGATATATCTTTTCTAAAGATTTTCTCCAGTCTATGGCTTGTCTTAACATTCTCTTGACCAAACTCATTTTTAATGTAGTAAAAACATGCATATTTGTGCATTGGATTTATTCACCCTTTCATCCATTCAACATGTAATATTTATAAGCACCTGATAAGTATGAGGCACTGTGCCAGGCATGCAAAAGGCAGAGGTAACCAACATAGGCACAGGGTTGCATTTTCCTCTAAGTCATAACAACTCAAATTTTAAATCCTATAACTTGTATTCCACCCTTTGTCATTTATCCTCTGAAATACTGTGGAGCCTGTCCTCTCCTCTTTATTCCCACAGACTACCCTGATTGTTCTCCTTCACATGGTAGATGCTCACACCTAACTAGTCTCATTTTAGAGTGAGAAAAATTCCTTCCAATTCTTTCTCTATGTGGGTGACAATTATCCTTCTAAAATTTAAATACAATCAGGTCATATTTTTGGTTAAAAAAAAAAGCATGTATGACCTCCAGCTGGAACAGGCATCAGTTTCATTCCATAAGACTGGAGTGTAAGAAACATCACTTCTCTTAACTTCTCTAAAATACTTAAATTATGCTGAACTCTCTGCTACTTAGTTGGTGAGAAAGTCAATTTCAGTCTTCTGTTTATTTTTTAATTTTTATTTATATTCAAGTTAGTTAACATAAAGTGTAGTCTTGGCTTCAGGAGAACCCACTGATTCATCTCTTACATATGACACTCAGTGCTCATCCCAAACTGTGCCCTCCTCAATGCCGGTCACCAATTTAACCCATCCCCCCACCCACCCCCAATTTCAATCTTTTTATTAGGCTCATTCTTACCACCAAGAATCTTCTGAAATTTACAAGGATCTCACAAAATATATTCAAGAATGGGCTCTCCGGTCTTAGTCTACAATGATCATTACTACAATGATCATTACTAACCTGCACCTTGACCGTATCCAGGTAGTCCTATGAGAGTAGGTAATGTCAAGTCTAGCTCTGTAGAGAAAGAGTTTTGGCCCAGGGATAGAAAAGTCTCTGAAATAAGGAAAAACAAAAGTTAATCACCTTCTCTGATGATAGAAAATAAAAATACATAAAACAAGAGAAACAAAAACACTAGTTAAAATGTCAAGTTATCCTGCCTTATGGAGAGGTCCAAACTTCATAGTTGCAGCTACAAGATATATCTACATTTCCCAACTTCACCTTCATCCCAAGCTGTGCTGGAGCAGGTTCACAAGAGCTCAAAGGAGCCAAGTGTTATTTTTTTAGGAATGTCATGAGCCAATTGTTTAACAGAGCTATTATTAAAAATCAAATTATATAAATCTCGCTCGCTCTCCCCTCTCGCCTCCCTAGAGAGCCCTCCCATCCCATCTGAGCTCCCAAAGCACTTTAAACATACTTGTATTACAATGAATCTGACATTGTTCCTAACTATTGTTTTCACTAAAATATCATCCAGACTATGAGTTTGTCAGTAAGATTTTTTATCTGTATTTGTCTCCCTTGCTCCTAGCAGAGAGGCTAAATAAAACATGATAGGAATTCCATAACTGTTTGGTGAGTGAGGGAGGGAATGACTTGGGAGGTTAAACCTATTCCCTTCCTGGTATCTTGGGATCAACCCTCTATCCACAGCACTGTTTCCTAGGTCAAGCTCTGCATGTCCAGGAGTGTGAGTCCTTCCATTCTTTAATGAGTCACCACAGGAAAAGATTGGTTTCCCTCCAAAAGAGATGTGACTTCCATTCTCCAGGGCTTTCACTCTAGAGAAGGGTTAAAACGCAGATGAAATACAAGTAGTAAAGAAACAAAGAACCTTTAACAGTTCCCAGAGGTACAGAAAGCAAATCAGAAGTGCAACCTTATCCATACCTAAGGCCCTGTGGTGCATGAGCCTGAAATGGAAAGTCCATAAGGCTGGTTGGTAAACCAGTGCAGGGTTGTCTTCAGCCCAATTAACATTTTGGAGGGAGGTTGTAAATTTGGTAAAACCTATGGGCATGTTTTATGGGTGTGTTCATAGATGGACCCGATGGCCAGGAGGGTGGTTCACTGCATACATACAACTGGGAAACACTTTTTTCATCCTTTAGAAAAGAGTGTCATGAACGTTTTAGAAAATTCATGACAGAAACGTGTCAAACACTAAAAAAAAAAAAAAACAAAGATTGAAAATGACTGCTTTCGATTTTAGACTATGCAACCCTAAGTACAGAACTGTTTGACCTAATTTCTGATTCCACAAACAGCTTTGGGGAAATTGTCATTGCTTTGCCCTAGTCTTCCCAGAACAAGAACCAAACGTCCCTAAGGATACCAAACGACACCACCACCCCACCACCAAGCTGGCAATGGCAAAGACGTAGGCTATTTGCAGAGAGCATGCCGCCTCTGCTGTGAGTGGGCAGTAAACTACCCGGGAGATTCGTGCTGCCTGCCTGGAGACCGGGTTGCTAGGTGCCTCTGAAGTAGTGAGACCGAGAGGTGTGCATTATTCCCCCCACACTTCTTATTTTACACTGTGACAGTTGTAGCTTGGAAACAGAGGCAAAGAATAGCGTCTATAGTGTTAGGAATAATGGCCAGCCAAGTGCCCTATGGGGCAGAAGGAACAGGGTTGAGGCTTTTATCAGGAGTAGAAGAGAAAAGTAATGTGATTTGGTTTCATCATAATTGCTTAAGCAGCCTGGGTGAGAACTAATTGTGAGTTCATCTGGCTCCAGAGAAACCCCACCTCTTCCCTCTCCAGAATGGTACGAAAATATCAGCATTGCATCACCAGAAATCACTCCCATTGGTGGCCTTTCTTAAGGAGAGCAGCATGCTCTGTCTCTCTGAAAGCCACTGGAATCTGTATAGACCTAGGAATTTATATCTTTCCAAGACAAATAAAATATTCCTGGCACTCACTTGTCACTTGAAAACTCAGAGTGCTTGCCCATTATTATATCATAGAGGATGTGTTGTTTTAAAAATGTGGGAGTAACGAAATTCAGAGAAGGAAATGAAGGGACAAGTTATAGGCCCTATATCACTACACAGCCCTGCCATTGTTGGACTCAGGGAAAGTCCTGGGTTTTAAAACCAGGCTGTTCGCTGATAATATCTTGACACTCCTGGGCTCTCTCACCAGCTTCCAAGTAGCCCTAAAGAGATAAGTACTTTTATTTTTTAAGTTTATTTATTTATTTTGAGAGAGAGAGAGAGAGAGAGAGAGCGTGCGCATGAGCATGTGGGGGAGGGACAGAGACAAGGAGAGAGAGAATCCCAAGCAGGCTCTGTGCTGTCAGCCAGAGCCCAATGTGGGGCTTGATCTCACAAATCATGAGATCACCTGAACCAAAATCAAGAGTAGTACACTTAACCAACTGAGCCACTCAGGCACCCAGAGACAAGTACTTTTGCTCAGAAAGTTGGTCACCTGATTCTCAAAAGAGCAGAGCTAACATTGTAAGTCATCAGCTAGGACTTGGATTTCATCTAGGTTAGTAGTCCGAATTACAAATCTAGCTGAAAGCTAAGTAATGCTGCTATAATATGCTTATTTGGATTCTTTGTGAAATCTGAGAATGAAGCAAGTGAATATACAGTAGTAGAAAGAACATGGATTCAAGTCCTGGGTTCAATCTGAGTCCAAATCCTGACTGTGATGCCTACTAACTATTTGTAAGTTACTTGCTTCTTCTGAGTGTCAGATTCAACTGAGAAATTAGATAAGAATATCCATTCCCTTGCAGGATCTATGTAGGATGCGAAATAATATGTAAAGTGCCTCCACGGCACTTGGAACAGAGGATGTACAAGATAAATGGTGACACACATCATAGTTCTGTCTCGTGGTAAAATAAAGCTTAATCTGAATGCTTCCACATATGTGACACTGTGGAGGTTACAAAGACATATCAAGCAGGACTTTTGTCTTTTGAACAATCACAATTTTGTTAAATGGGGAGGGAGAGCAGCAGAGGCGGAGTAAGGACCGTCTGAAGCAAGGAAAAACCACACACTGTAGAATTAGATATTTAACTGTGAGGTACAAATTTGAGGCAGAGTAAGAGTTTATGGAAAAGGTAGAACAACGTGAGTGGGGTGATGGCTTTAAGCACCAAACAGAAAAACAATCACAAGTGTGATTTGCCAACCATTAAGACTTACACAGAAATCAAATTCGAGATTTTACAAAAGCAGAGGGGCAATCTACTGAAAAGAGGTTCATTTTAGCATCCAGAGGTCATTTTAGCAAAACCAGCCAGTTCTGGTGGATTATGCCCCGAGGTCACAATCTTGAAGAAGACCAGAACACTTTGAAAGTTCTAAGCATGAAACTTGACTGGCCTTACCTGTGGTGGATAGGAGATGAGTGACCATCTTTATTTTGCAAGGGAAGTCAGCTTACAGTTAGAAAATGAGGAGCAGAAGTACATCATCCAACTCCATATAAGGCCCAAACTGAAGTAAGTTTAAAACATATTACTTTAGGGGCGCCTGGGTGGCTCACTCGGTTAAGCGTCCTTCAGCTCAGGTCATGATCTTGAAGTCTGTGAGTCTGAGTCCCACATTGGGCTCTGTGATGACAGCTCAGAGCCTGGAACCTGCTTCCAATTCTGTGCCTCCCTCTCTCTCTGCCCCTCCCCTGCTCACAGTCTGTCTGTCTCTCTCCCTCTCTCTCAAAAATAAATACTTTAAAAAAACACATTACTTTATAAAGTTAAATGATTTGCTCTACCCAAGACTCTGCTGATCTCCCTTGTCATACATTCTTTTAAATATATGTTGGGCTTATGCCCAATTCCATAAATATGGATGAACAATAAATAGTACTTTATTTTCTGCAAATCATAGTAATCTGAATATGCACCCCCACAAAAATCTAACCATCATTATTGACCTCTCTCAGTGGGAGACAAGGAAAGAAAACACAATAGTGCTGATCAGATTATGCCCATGCTTTATATCTTATCTAGATTTGCCTAAATACCATATGAACTTGAATATAAATGATGCTTTCTCCAAAAATTATCCCAAAGAAATAGAAGGAATTGTCTTGTATTTGAGTCTTTACAAAATCTTTCCTGTTATATGGAGGATCTGTTTAATTAATGCAAAAAGCTAATTGCATATATCTGAATAGATGGTATAGTTTTACCCGAATTGTTTTCTTAGAGATAAAAATCTACCTCTAATATTTGAACCTGATCAAAGTCTCTACTGTTATGGGAAACCTATTCAATTATCCTGATTAGTTTCAGTGGACATTTAAAATGCTTGTAAAAGTCAGCTGATGGAGTTTATTAAAAAAAAAAAAAAAAGATGCAAAAATATTTTACAAATTTGAAATTATTCCGGGAGGTATGATTTCTAAATTAATAATAGTTGGATGACATTGTAGGTAATCCTTTCCCCAAAATTCATATGGTGAAATCCTAACCTTCAAAGTGATATAAGGAGGTTGGGCATTTTGGAGGTGATTAGGTCATGAGGTGGAGCCTTTCGTCAATGGGATTAATGTTCTCACCAGACACCAAATCTGCCAGCACCTTAATCTTGGGACTTCTCAGCTCCCGGAACCACGAGAAATAAACGTTGGTTGTTTAAGTCAGTCTACGGTACTTTTGTTATAGCAGTTTGAATGGGCAAAGATAACCCACATATGAAACAAGCCAACTGTGAAGTAAAGATGATGACTGAACATGCACATTTGTTTTTTATACTTTCTAAAATCCCACTAAAACATGATAAATATTTTTTTTCCAAAACATCAAATCATAAGGACAAAGAATGAGGAAAGATATGACACCAAAATGTGGGGGGTTGGGGGGAAGCTGAGAAGCATTGATTACAAACAAGTTTTGGGAACTGATTCACTAGAAAGCTCTGAAAATAGGATTGAAAGTACAGCAAAAAATAAGAGGCAGTTAAGAGCCTCAAATCTCCTATTTACCCACAACAAAAGCCTAGAAGTTTATTTTCTAGAGAAGCTAAGCCAGTGAACTCTGGAAGAGTTGGGGGGTGCTGCAATACTAAATAGAAAATTAAGAACAGGTGGATGAGGGCATATTGGGAATCAAAATTCATCCCTGCCCCTAGCCCTCCATCTCTATCTGGCTCTCAGATGGTAGCAATCAAAGCCTAACCTTCCAGAAAAACATACAAAGATCTTTCTCTAGGGGCAGGTGGGTGGCTCAGTTGGTTAAGCAGCTGACTTTTGATTTCAGCTCAGGTCATGGTCTCACGGTTCATGAGTTCAAGCCCCACATCAGGCTCTGTGCTGACAGTTGTAGCCTCTCTCTCTCCCCCTCTCCCTGCCCCTTCCTGACTCTCTGTCTCTCTCAAAATAAATAAACTTAAAAAAAAAAAAAAAAGCTCTTTCTCTAATGAATCCAACTCAATTCATTAAGGAATAAATTCAAAGAGAAACCATAAGCCTGTATTGTCCAATATAGTAGCCACTAGTCTCTGGTAATGACTCATGTTAAAACTTGATTAAATAAAGTAAAATTTAAGCATCAGTTCCTCAATGGCAGTAGTGATTGACAGATAGTGGCTATGATATTGGACAGCATACATAAAGAACATGTCCATCATTGAATAAAGTTATATTAGATAGCACTCTTCTAGACAGATCTCCCTACAACAAAGCCAACAATCTCTCCTATCACACTCTTAAGTGTGTCTCACTCTTAAATATGTACAAACACAAAGGTCACCAGATACCTAAGACATCTTGAATACAAAAAACAGAGAATACAGTTACAGTATAATCAAACTGGAAGAACCAGACGATACAGAGAGAAGAAAACATTTTATTACTAATATCTTCATGGAGGTAAGAGAAGACTCTATTTCAATGAAACAAGTATACCTGTTTAAAAAAAATCGGTAAATAAACATAAGATATTAGAAATTTAAAAAATAACAATGGCATAAATGAAAAACTCAATAAAAGTGTCAGAAGATAAAAACTGGAGACATCTCTCAGAAAGCAGAGCCCAAAAAAGATAAAGAATGGAAAAGAGGAGAAAAAAGATGAGAAAATTAGAGGACAAGTTCACAAGGTCAACATTAGATGAAAGGAGTTCCCAAGAAACAGGACAGGGTAAATGAAGGGAGAAAGATACTTATGAAACATTTCAAGTGTATTTCCCAGAACAGAATGACCTAAGTATGCGGACTAAAAGAGAATCCAGAGTACCCAGGCAATGACTGATAATAAACCACACCAAAGTCATGTCATTGTGAAATCTTAAAACACTGATACAAAGGCAAGATCCGGGTTGGGGGTAGGGGGGTAGATGATCACCTAAAAAGATGGAGAATGTGAATAGCTTTGGAATTTTCAATAGCAGACTGGAAGTAGAAGATCAACACCTTAAAAATTCTGAGGAAAAATATTTCTCAACATATATATCTCTATTCAGTCAAACTATCAGTTAAGTATGAGGAAGAATAAGGATGTTTTCAGATATTTAGTGTATCAAAAATTTTACATTACCTGCACCCTCTCTCAGATAATCAAATAAAGGCTATGCTTCACAGTGGATAGACCAAAAACAAGGAACCATAAGACCCTGGAGACAGGAATTCTACAGGTGAGAGAGGGAGAAGAAATTATAGGATCCTGGTCAAGAGCAATTCCATGGTCAAAGGTGTGGGAGGCCCTGAGGATAGCCTTTCTAGATTAGGGCACGTTAGCTGCTTCGAAGATATGCAAAGCTGAATACCTTATGGTCTGAACATACTAAGAAGAGATTTAAGCAACTGGCAGATAGTTGCAGTTAGAAATACACAGAAAACGAATTTAAAAAATTTTCAGGACAATTATTTAATCCAGGAAAAATACAGTTGTGAGTGGGAGGAATAATCATACTTGTATTAATCATTGCATTCTACTAGGCATAACTGTGAATAATAGCATTTATCATCATCACAATAATGCAATAATTTTGCTCCAACCCAAATTATGAAATAACTATAGTAGAAAGATGGGGAGCAAGAAAAAAATCGGCATGTGACAGAGTGAGGTATAGGTATGAGGACTAAAGAAAAATCATCATCTTCCAAAATGGGATATATTAATATCAATAGATAATGACTGAAATTAAAAAATCAAGAATAAAAAATATTATTTACAAACAGGAAGGTCATATACCCAAGAAAAAATAAAATAAAAGAGCTAAAACTAGTTGCTTCTGGGTAAAGAGAAATGGATGAGAGAGACTAAGGTTGTTTTTGTTGGTGGTGGTGGTAATTTGTATTATCCTGTTATTTTATTATTTAAACTTTGTGCACCACAACTTTGATTTTTAAAAAATTGAGGGGGAAAAAGGCACAGGGGAAAAAATCTAAACCTACTGTCCAAATATTGTATGAATAACTATTTATGTCTTGGTAAAATTTTCCAATGATGGCATTATAACTCAAATTCCCTTCATGCCTAAAGTTGCCATCTTCTCTTCTAAGCTTCCTGTAGGTTTTCTGTTCTGTGTCATGATTCATGCTTCCAAACTCTTCCATTCAATTTTCCTCCGGTTCTCCCCATGTTTCAACTGCCTGCATTTCTTGCTTAGACATATAAACCTAGTACCTCTAGATAGTCCTATATACTTAATCTGCATCTCTAATTATAATAAAATCCTTGGGAACCAGAAGTATGTCTTATACTTCTTTGAAAACTAGCACCTGATTCTATTCTTGCAACAGTATGTACACATATGAATATTTCCTGGTGAAAATGTATTGAACATAGATGATCTGATATAGTCACTTTGTACATGTCATATAATTTAATGCTAAAACAACTCTGCAAAGTGAGTTTAGTAATTGCTCTCTTAAAGATGAAGTGTGGGGAAAATAAAGGATAGTGAACATTTCACCATAACTCTGAGTTGTAAGATAGCACATTTCTGTATTTTGTTTAAATGCAATTGAGCTGCTTAGAGCAGCAATCAGCTGGCAGGAAATTCCATTTCAGTAATTTCTGGACGGATTTCCTCCATTCACATTTCCAGTTGATACAAAGATTGGGAGTGAGGATGTCTTCTGCACTCCAACATATTGGCTTATGGTCTCCACTGATCCCCACTGATATTTTCACTGTCCAAGGTCACATGATCTGTCCTTGAAGGAAGTTGTACTCACAACTTGAACAAAGGTCTCTGTCATCTCAATTCCTCAGGCCATGGCTCCTACAGTCCCTCCTCCCTAGCATCCTATAGGAATCCACCCAACTGAGAGATAACAAGTAGCACCTGTGCCACCTTTTTTGGAAACCACCTAAACCCCCTTCCTCCTGCTGAACTCAAGGATTTGCTTGCCTAGATCCAGTTCTGTTTCCATCCCCAACAAAGCCCTCATCTTTCTTCTCTTCCAGAGAAAAGAATGGGTCCCCACAATGGATCTAGTCTTTCAAAACAAAACCAAAAAAAAAAAAAAAAAAGGAATGAAGCTGTCCACTGGCAACATCTGCTTTCCATTAGCAACCCAAAGCCCTTGGGGCAAAGGAACACAATGGTTTGGCTACTTTCTTGGAATGGGAAAGGGAAAAATACCTTGAGCAGTGAATGTTTTTTTTTTAATTACAGAGCAATAAAATAAAAATCCTGCCTCTGATATAAATGTACATATACACATACAATATAAACAGAGAGCAGACATTTGTATAATTATATTTATAATATACACAGTTGAATGAATGCCTGTATGAAAAGATTTTCATTGTAAAAGCAGTAACTTTTATTATAATGACTTGTCTTATCCTCCAGTCTTCTACTATTGCCTTTGAACCACATTCCAAACCCAGGGAAAAAACATGTTTATAAAACTGCAAAGGTCAAGGCCAGTAATGGAAATTGATTTTACATGCTCAGTGGAGTGTTTTTCAAACCATGGAACAGTCTAAAGGAAAAGAAATCTATTTAATTATTTGACAGTCTTTGTAGTCCATTAAAAAGGCTCCACAATTGTCTACCTCTCCTGAACTAACTTAACATAAATCCCTCCCATTAAAGAAGCACTTCTTAGAAACTACACAGAATGAGCCCTTCTGAAGAGGTGAAAGACTCCAGAGGATGAACTCAAACTGAGAATAATGATTCCTACAGGAAGACAAGCTGCTTCCTTTAAATGTTTTTAGTGAGGCTGAAATTTTCACTCGAAGTTCCTGCCCAATACCTGAGTAGCTGGTCCCTTTGAACTTGTATTTTTCTCCTTTCACTGTCTGTTTGATAAGATGATGGGGAAGAAATCAATAGCCTCTGTTTCAGGAGCAATTATGGGACATTTTTGCCTTTATTCTTTTTCAATTTCAGTCTATCACAGTCAACACTGAAAGTCTTTTTCCCCACATTTCAAAGCAAATTCATGGTAATTTGAAATATAATTTTACTGTAATTAACAACTGACGGCTTTTCGAATTCTTTCTATTTTAGAGCATTTTAGATAGGAAATGAAAAAGAAAATGGTATATAAATCAAATTCAAGGAACTGCATATCTGATTGACTACTTGATTATACGAGCAAGTGTGCTTAACTTGATAAGTCAGTACTAAAACAAGTCTTCTGGGATAATTGTTCTCCATCTAGGGGAGGTCAGACTGCAAGTTCTTCTTAAGATCATTATGTTCATTAGATCATTAAGTGAATTAATTCCACTTAATTAAAGTACTTGAATAAGCACATAATCGAGCACTATTGTCTGGAATTTTAGTAGTCTTTCTAGACAAGCCATAATTAATTAATTATGCATTAACTATACGGTATCTATTCTAGAATAGTAACTTGGAAACAACGATAAATGGTTTGTACTACCACTGCTAGTTTGAAACAAATTATATTTCAGATGCATTTATAGTGCTCTCTCCTCATACTAACATGACTTCACCATAATTGTTATGTCAAGGTAGGTTCTCATCTACGACTTTTTTACCTTCTTGTCTTAACTGAAATTTAGCTTTCTCTTGATTCCTTCCCTTGCAGTCAATTCCAGTAAGGGCTGCTTCCTTCTACTAGAAGAGAATTGCCATTTTCTTCTTCCAGACTGTGGTTTTCAGCTAAAAACAGAAACAAACAAACAAACAAACACAGCCTCAATACTATCCTATTCATTACTTTCATTCTCTAAGACTTTAGCACTTATATTGTGCCATGAAGTCATATAGATAACCAGTAGAGGGGTACCTGGGTGGCATCTTGATTTTGCCTCAGGTCATGATCCCAGGGTGGTGGGATTGAGCCCTGCATCGTCACAGAGCCTGCTTTAGATTCTCTCTCCCTCTGCCCCTCTCTCCCATTCATGTATGATCTCTCTCTCTAAAGTAAAAAAAGAAAAAGAAAAAAAAAGAAAGCCCACGAATAGTCTCAAGAACAAGGGAGTAATCAATATCTTTAAATATTATTAAAGTTTAAAGATTTTAAAGTGCCTGTTAGATTAGACAATTAGGAAGTCTTTAGTAACAAAGAGAATAGTTTCATGATGGTGGTAGAGATGCAGTCCATATCCAGTATCTAGTAGATTGAGCAGTGAATAAAAGGTCAGAAAGATGAAATCAATAAGGATAGATCAAATTTTCAAACATTGTGTTTACACATAGAAACAAATACATAAGACATTTATCTGGGGTAGAATATAGATCCAAAGTTAATTATTTTTAAGGGTGAGACCTGAGGATATTCACAAGAAAGCAACCAGTAGAGAGAGAAGATACTTAACACACAAGAGGGAAGATACTTGATAAAACAAGGTCTCTGACAAGGTGGGAAGGCTAAGAACAGGCTATGTTAAAAGATCAGGCATGAAAAGATATAAAGAAACTACTTTTTCTGAGATGGGAATGAAGCAAATAAAAATGGGTAAAGAGGCAACTAATTTTTTATTAGTATGTGCCATATTACATTTTCTTTCCATATGTTCTTTAATAATGTGACTGTGCTCCCTCATCAAAAGACGGTCCTACCCTTGAATCTAGGCTGTGTTTAGTGACTTGCTGGACCAGCAGAATTCAGTAGAACTGACATTCCACGACCTCCATGACTTATGACAACATTTGGGAATACTTGATCTTGGGACACTCCCTTTCAGACCTACACAACATGCTGAGCAGGCACACAGAGCCACTGGAGAGGCTGGTCCCACATAGATGCTCTGGTCAACATCCCTGGGCCAGCTCTTAGCTTACAACCAACAACAGTTGCCAGCCTTGTGGGAGAGACATCTTGGACATCCAGCCAAATCAAATCTTCAACTGTCTATAGGCCAGGCTGACTATCTTTTTGGTCAAGCTGCAATCACATGAGACACCCAAAATGAGAACTATCCAGCTGTGCCCACCAACCCACAGAACAACTGGAGAAAAAGAATTGTTTTAAGCCACTAAATTTTGGGGTGTTTTGGTACCTAGTCAAGGCTAATTGGAACATAGAAGAATGAGGAGTTAAGAGAGTTCAAGCTTTATTTTCTCTTAGTTGAGTAGAATGCAAAATGATTTGAAATAGCTAATATGAGCTAATATGAATGACACAGATAATTGATCAGAGTCATGTAGAAAGATTATTAAACACTGTCAAGGGCTCAATTCATATCATAGACCTAAATCTGTGATGGCATCAACCCCCTTTATGATTTTTCTCTAGCAACATGCAAAAGATTCATATAGGTTTGAGGTTTAGCAGTGCAAATAATCAGAAAAGCAAGGGGCCGAGAGCAGAAGGTGGTGCTGAGAAAGTGGTTAAGCAACAATCAGTGCCTAGGAGCAAAAGGCTACTAATATGTTAGGCACACAGTCTAGGTCCACAAAAATGTTTTAATTTCTTTTAGAATCAGAAGAAAAAATAAACTTTTAAGTCAAAGGAACTTATATTTACCTTTTATAAGTGCGATTGTAAAATATAACGTTTTTCTTCCTTTTTTTAATGTTGAAATGGGTCCATGAAGGCAAAAATTCCAAGGTCTCATGAAAGTCATTATGTGGTCCTGCCTAGGAGGAGAGGCAGACAAGATGAGAAAAAAAGGAGGCATTAAGAGTCAGAGGTCTTGAAAAAACTATTATGAATTTGTAGTCAAATTAGGGCTGCAAGAAGCATAAAAGGCTAAGGGATTGTGATGAGGGAGTGGAATGGGAGAGGTTTAAGTTTTCAGAAAAAGAGAAGGGTCTCACAGGGGATGAGAAGCTCCAGGATAATGTGGTAAGAGGTGGGAAGAGAGGTGGCTGTTGGAGCAGAAGTCAGCAAGGACCATGGTGGTTGGGAGGTTGAAAAAGGTTATTAGCACTGAAGTGATTCAAGATGGTGGCAGGAGTTAGAAAGACTAGGATTTTAGATGGATGAAAACTTTTTTTTAAGTTTATTTGTTTTGGTGGGGGGAGAGGGCAGAGCGAGAGAGGGGAGAGAGAATCCCAAGCAGGCTCCACTCTATAGTGCAGAACCCAATGCAGGACTGGATCTCATGAACTGTAAGATCATGACCTGAACCGACGTCAAGAGTCAGAGGCTTAACTGACTGAGCCACCCAGGTGTCCCGGACCAAAACTTTTCACATAAAAACTGAAGTACTGGAAGAAACAAATTTTTTTTTCTTAGTTGACATTTATTGACAAAAGTCACATTAAGTGGAATTTTGAGAAGCTCCTCAATTTTTATAATAGTAAAATATATTTCAGTATTTTTCTACTAAAACTACTGTAAATTTATTTTTTTAATTGAAATATAATTGACATAAAACATTACATCGGTTTCAGGTGTACAACATAATAATGACTTGGTATTTTTATATAATGCAAAATGGTCACAATGTCTAGCCAATGTCCATCACCACACATGGTTACAAAGTTTTGGTGTGCAGTACTGAGATCCAGATCTCTCAACAACTTTCAAATATGTGATACAGTATTATTAACTATAGTCACCATGTTGCACAGAAATGTTTTAAATTGATTTCAAATACGAAAAGTATAAGCAGTATATAAAATATAGATAGCAAAATGGAGAGACTGGTAAACAATATGTGAAAAAAATTGTTCTACACAACAAACACCAAAACCAAATGACCACTCAACAAACTAGGAAAAAATATATTTCAATTCATATGTCAGTAGAGGTCTAATTTCCTGATTACGTAAAAACCTGCAACAAAACAGTAAGAAGATAGGTAAGGGTTCTGCCCCCAGTTCCAATGTGTGAGGTTTTTTCCCCACTCCACCCATCAATCCTCTGACACCAACTAGGTGTCCTACAATTCAACTCAATTCTGACACCACCCAGAGACAACATCAGATTCCATAGGTTAAGGGCTCAGTCCCACAAGACTACCCTCCACCTCAGATACCAATCACAAACTCAGGTTAACAGTGCTTCTGACTGACCAGCTATAAATTCAAGTTCCTACAACTCCCTCCTTAGGTTTGATTAATTTGCTAGAGCAGCTCACAGAACTCAGGAAACCTATTTACCCACAAGATTACCAGTTTATTAAAAGAGATATTGAAGAATACGATCAACAAGCAGATGAAGAGATATATAGGGTGAGTTCTCAAACAAAGGATCTTCAGTGCTAGTGGAGTCTGGGGCCCAGCATGGTGGCACATGGAAGAATTCTGTTTCACCAACCTGGAATTTCTCTGAACCAACTCCTTTCGGATTTTTACGGAGGCTTCATTACATAGGCATGATGGATGAAATCATTGGTCATTGGTGATTGATTCAATTTCTGTCCCCCACCTCCCCTCTCCAGAGGGCAGGGAGATGGGACTGAAAGTGCTAACCCTATAATCACATGGCTGGTTCTCCTGTATGAATGTGTATACACAGGAGATGTATGTGTATGTATATGTATACATACATATACATACACATACATATATATAATTTTATTTGCATAAAATATCTCGGGAAGGATATCCAAAAGTTGATGATAGTTCCTTTCAGACAGAGGCAGTGGGGGACTGGAAGACGTAAGTGGAAGACATAAGGGGAAGACAGTAAAATAAAGGGAAGACAATTTTCATTTCACATTCTTTTTGATGAGGAACCACTTGTTATAGTCCTCAGAAATGTGGAAGTGACCAGATTAGTTGAGGTAGGGTAGTGGGTGTTAGAGTAGGGTGTCATACAACTCAAAGAAAGAGGGCTTTCTGGACATGATTGGACAGTCAAGGTTTGGAAGTAACAATGAAAGTCTAAGTGAATATGACTTCCTGGCCCAGAGATACAAATGAAGAAAGAATGGCTAGCATCTTTAAAGAACGCTGCCTGAGAAGTTACGATGTCAAGGAAAAGCCAAGTTTATATTAGAACAAGAATACAGTGAGTTCCATGAAGAGATTGAGGATGTGGTAGAGAATAGAATATTTCCAGAAAGCAGTAGAAAGGGTTGTGAGAGAGGTCAGCAGTGGGAAGCAATGAAAAGATGACTCAGAGAGGAAAAGCACATAGAAGAATGAAAAAAATAAGAGAAATGCCTAAAAAGCCTGCATTCTAGACCAGGGAAAGCATGAAAGGAATTAAAAGCTAACAAAGTTCTGTGGTCTTATCAGTGTCAGTTGAGCTTAGCCCAAGGTGACCCAAATGATATTAGCCTGGTCTGTAAGTGCTGAGATTGGCACAGGCTAGAACCCATGTGTTATCAACTATTTGACTATGGCATTTAGTCTATGGACTCCTTGCACAGTGGCCCTAATAGAAATTCAGTAAAAAAACTTCTTTCCGTGCCACCACAAAATTCAACAGAAGGTAATGTGGACCACTCACATGGAGCCCCTTCTCCAAACTTCATCATCAACTTGAAATTTCACTTTCTGACCTATTTTTTGCACATGCTCACTCAATCACTATAACTGAGCTTGCTTTTGCCTTCACTGAGACCTCTAGTCAAGTAAAGTGAGAACCACCCTAGTGGTTCTCAACTCTGGCTGCTCAACAGAAATCACCTGGCATTCCAATAATATGGTTGGACATGGAGGGCATTATGCTAAATGAATAAGTCAGAAAGAGAAAGAAATATTATATAATCTCACTTATATGTAGAATCTAAAACAACAACAACAACAACAACAACAAAAAAGAGCCAAATGCATAGAAACAGAGAACAGATTGGTGGTTGACAGGGGAGAATGCGTGAAGGTGGTCAAAGGGTACAAACTTCCAGTTGTTAGATGAATGGGGAATCTAATGTATAGCATGATGACTGTAGTTATGTAGTGTATACTTAAAAGTGACCAAGAGTGTAAATCTTAAAAGTTCTCACTACAGGGGCACCTGGATGGCTCAGTCAGTTAAGCGTCTGACTTTTGATTTCGGCTCAGGTCACGATCTCACGGTTTGTGAGCTCAAGCCCCGTGCTGGGCACTGTGCTGACGGCATGAAGCCTGCTTGGGATGCTCTCTCCCACTCTCTCTGTCTCTCTCTGTCTCTGTCTCTCTCTCTCTCAAAATAAATAAACTTAAAAAAAGTCTTCACTACAAAAAAAAAAGATAACTGAGATGATAAATGCATTAACAAACCGTACTGCAGTTATTATTAGTAGTATATACATACATCAAATCATCATGTTGTATATCTTAAATTTACACAATGTTATACGCCAATGTTATCTCAAAAAAAAAAAAGGTAGGATAAAAAAGAAATCAAATGGCATGCTTTAAAACAGAAAACAAAAAACAAAAAAACAAACCCAGATATCTAGGTTGCACCTCCCAATCTGATTTAATTGCTAAGAGAGGGACCAAAAATAATATATATATTTTAAGTTTATTTATTTTGGGGGGGGCACAGACAGAGGGAGAGGAGGAGAGAGAGAGAGAAAGAGGGGGGGGGAAAGAGAGAGAGAGAGAGAGAGAGAGAGAGAGAGGGAGAATCCCAAGCAGGCTCCGCACTGTCAGCGAGGAGCCGGATGCAGGGCTCTAACTCATGAGTTGAACTATGAGCTCATGACCCGACCCAAAGTCAGATGCTTAACCTACTGAACCACCCAGGTGCCCCCCAAGAATAATATTGTTTTAACTCCCAATCTAATTTAATTGTTTGAATATAGGGACCAAAAATAACATTTTTTTAATGTTTATTTATTTTGAGAGAGAGAGACAGAGTGTGAACAGGAGAGGGGCAGAGGGAGAGAGGGAGACACAGAACCCGGAGCAGGCTCCAGGCTCTGAGGCTGTCAGCACAGAGCCTGACGTGGGGCTCAAACTCACGGTCCATGAGATCATGACCTGAGTCAAAGTCAGACACTTAACCAACTGAGCCACACAGATGCCCCCAGAATCATATTTTTTTAAACTTCCAGGTCATTCTACATATAGCCAAGTTTGAGACCTGATTTTCTTCAATGCTTTTGTTATGAAGATAAATAAATTAAAGATGACCCAAGGTCAACCCTCTAGAAAGTGGAGGGAACGTTGGAAAGTGGAGCAGGCCTCCTTGCTCTTGGTCTAGTATTCATACCCTCTATTCATATTGCTTTGACCCATGATTCTATCCTTTCTCTTGGCTTTACTTGGCTCTTTACCCAACTTTAAAGCAGCAAATAAAAATACCAAAATGTGATCAGCATGACCTTCACATGGATCCACATGTCCAGCTCCCAGCAACTGTGCAAGCCCAAACATCAACTTCGGTTCCATTGTAGGCTGCTGTGCAATGCTTGAGAAAGTCACTTAATAGTGCCACTTGCCATCACTATATAATGCATAGTCTCTAAACTCATTGAATCCTCATTCTACACAACCATCTTATTTCACCCTTCTTTATTCCTTGTCATGTTACCCAGAGAGGCTGCTCCAAATTTTTCCTATGCCCCTTCAATCATATGCCTTAGCTATGTACAGCCTCAGCAAACTAAACCATCTATTAATGGCATCTATTTCCCAAGCCTCTCCTCTGCTTGAAATCATCTCTGTATTTAAACCTATCCACTTATCAAGTCTAACTTTTATCTGTAATTGGTTTTAACCCCTCTTGTTTTTCTCTAGTACATGTTCCATCTATCCCCCCAACTCTTCTTTCTCTAATCAGTCATTTATTCTCTGCTGCCTCTTTTCTCTCAGCTTACAAATTTAGGAGCTTTTCCCATCCTAAGGGTAATCTTCCCTTACAATTACCACCCTATTAGTACCACCCTACTAATCACCATCCATCTTTCTTTCTTAATAAGATACTATTATCCAGGAAGGCAAGTTTAAATGAGTTTTATATTGGTAAAGCTCTTAGAAGAATACTTGACTCATAACTTACAACTCTTAAGTAAGTGATCGATTAATCTATCTTCTACGTACCTACCTACCAATCTTCTGTTATCTATCCATGATGTTTGCTATCTATCATCTATCTATCATCTATCTATCTACTATCATCTATCTATGTATCTATCTATCTGTCATCTATCTTCCCATTGCCATCCAACAAAGTTGTATATATCACTCAAGGCCTTGTGCAAATGGCCTCACCTCTATGAAGCCATTTCTTGATCAATTATGACAGGCTGAATTAATGTATGCTTTCTCTCTTTTACCAAATCATTTAGAGCATGGTGAATCAGAGCATTGCTTCTGCAGTTCAAGTGCCTGGTTTTGTCATTTACTTACTATCCACTGGTTGATAAAGTTTTGGATAGGTCCCCCCAAAATATGCCACTTTAGCATAAAGATTATTTTGAGTGAGAAGTAATCAAGACTCAGCAGGTTTAGGGAAAGCTTTTTACCTGCCCTACAACTGCCTAAAAAGAATTTAGATAGAGAACCTGCTCCAGAAAGAACCGTCACCATAGATAATTACATTATGATATGAACTAGGTATGACAGACAGGGAGGAACCTAGCAAGGTCTGTTTGATCAATGTCCTCTCTGTCCCATTGCTTCTAAGTGGCCCAGGAAACATTTGTTTACCAAACATTAACTCTTTCATTCTTCTTGAGGATTGCATTCCTTCCCTTTGAAGTCCCAGACCTTTAGCCCCTACTCCTTAGTTCAAGATGCCTTGCTGCCTTCTTTGCAATTTCCATGTCTGTGTGGATATCCCATATACACTATTAAATTTGATTTTCTCTGGACAATGTATCTCATGTCAATTTGATTCTTAGTCCAGCTAGAAGGACTTTGAAGGGGACAGAACATTTTTATTCCCAACAGGGCCTTGACCTTCAGTTACTATCAGTAATATGGCAATGACAATAGTACCTAGCTCATCAGATTATGATGAAATGTCATGCACAGCAGTATACACAGATATACAGGAGTGACCAAACTGATCAAGTTTCTACAGCTGTGAAGCTTCATTTCAGAGGGTAAAGTAAATAATAAATGAGTAAAAATAAATGTTGATATATAACATCTTAGCTGATCACTTATTTAGAGGTCTTCTAAGAAGGTAAAGAATGATCCAGGGTCCATTCAATGCACTGGAGAAAGAGAGCCCCTGGTGGAGCAAACAGCATGTACAAAGGACTAGAAGAATAAAAGAAGCTGAAATGTTTGCACAACTGACATGCCCTTTTAACAGAAGTACAGCCAGTGAAGGGGAAAAGAAAATAAGATGAAATTAGAGAGAGAAAGCAGGCTCATAAACCATGGTAAAAAGATTTTATTGTATTTAAGTTGTAATAGGAAGAATTGAAGCATTTTAAGAGAATAAACAACATAGTCCAATTGTTTTTTTTTTTTTAAAGAATACTCTAGGGGCACCTGAATGGCTCAGTCAGTTAAGTGTCAGACTTTGGCTCAGGTCATGATCTTATGGTTTGTGTGTTCGAGCCCCGCATTGGGCTCTGTGCCGACAGCTCAGAGCCTGAAGCCTGCTTCAAATTCTGTGTTTCCCTCTCTCTCTGCTCCTTTCCCCCTCCCCGACTCACACTCTGTCTCGCTCTGTCTCTAAAAAATAAAAAATAAATAAAAAATGAATAAAAACTTTAAAAAATTTTTTAAAAATACTCTAGAAAAAATAGAAAGGAGGGAAGGAAGAAAGAGGCAAGGAAAGAAGGAAGAAGGAAGGAAAAAGAATGCTTTGGTTGATGTTTGTAGAAATGAAATATTCATGTTCAGACATTAGCCTAGTGGCAGGTAAGCACTTACTAGCAGATTCCACAGGTAACACCGATATATAGCACCAATATATATCCCATCTCGCATGTTCTTCTTACAATCTAAGATGCTAAGTCCCCTTCCTTTGAAATGAGGTAGGCCTATGGCTCTAGCAGTAAGTAATGAAACCATATGACTTCCAGGCTAAGTCATAAAAGGCAACAGAACTTTGCCTTTGTCATTAGAACTCAGCCACTATATTGTGAGGAAGCCAAGCAGCTACACAGAAGAGTCACATGAAGGTGTTCCAGTCACTGTCCAGTGGAGGTACCAGGTAACAGTTATAGTTCTCCAGATACGTGACTGAATGAGTAAGCCTTCCTATCTAGCCTTCAGCCTTGAGCCAGTCCAACTAACACAGAATAGAGCAGAGAAAACCTATCCCTGCTGAACCCTACCAAAATGCAAATTTGTGAGCAAATTAAATGTCATCATTGTTTTAAGTCATTAGATTTTTGGGTGGTTGATTGCATAATATTGGATAAATGGAGAAGTGGGTGTTAGTATTAATATTATGTATGCTAATTGCCTATCCAATAGCCTTTCCCTCCTTCCTTCTGAAAATCAGAACCTCAATTTTCTTTGGAGCAGAAAAATAACCAGTTATAAAAACCTATTTCCCTAAATGTCTTCCAGCTAGTGGCTGACATATGATTCACCTCTGGCTAATGAAATATAAGTGGACATTTACTATTTAAAGGCTTCCAGGAAAGCTATTGTATTCCTAACAAAAAGGGACAGATTCAGTTAGCAGGTATTTTACGCCTCCACCTTTCCTATCTTATTGTCCATAACTTAAATATACTATCTAGAGCCATCTTGGTTTAATTGCTTGCCCACTGGAGTCAGACCACCTGAGTTTGAGTCTGTGTGACATCGCTGAACCTCAGTTTCCTCATTTGGAAAATTGGAATAACAACAGTCCCTATTGTAATAGGATTGTTTTAAAGGAAATAAATGAGGATATTTAAGGGGTTTTATACATATTGCGTGCTGAATAAATATTAGCACAGTGAACTGTTACTGATTCTGGGCAGTCATAATCTATTTCTCTAATTTTGGTAACCATATCCTTATTTCTCTCCAGGGCAGGACATCTGCCACTCTCAGGCTGTGTGTATGTTTTGGCTCAGGCCTAACCCCAATTCCAGGTGGTATACCAGACACAAGCCTGAGCTGTTTGACTCATCACACTTCCCAGGCCCCAGGCTAATTCATTTAAGGATGGGTAAGTGACCCAATCTAAGGCAAAAATGCAACAAGACTTTTGCTGAGACTTCAAGACAGAGGCAGACATTCTCCACAGGTGGTCTTAAGGTTGAGAAGATATAAGGTCTGGAACTGCTGTAGCCATTTTGGCCACCACAGGAAGAAAGGATGTCTCAGTATAGTGCCAAATAGGAGAGCACAGATGCTGGGAGAGAGAAATGGGCCTAATGACATCACAGGTCAGTGTGCATGACTTTCGGTTACATAATCATATAACCCGCCTTTTTACTTCAGCCAATGTGGTTTTTTTCTGCCCAAAGAAAAGAGTTCTAACTCAGCTATTATTATTATTATTGAAAATTTTATTGAAAAGATGATATACATAAAAATTGAGAAACATAACTGAGATGCAATATTTTAATTACTCAAAATTATGCCAAGCTGACAATTACGTTTACAGTTTGCATATTATCTCAGAAAAATAGGAATAGAAGGAAACTTCTTCAACCTGATAAGAGACATATATGAAAGTCCTATAGCTAGTATTATATTAATGGTGAAAGACTAAATACATCACTACTAACATAGGAAGGGAAGGATGTCCACTCCCACCACTTCTATTCAACATGGTACTAGGGGTTCTAACACCATAATAAGGTGAAGAAAAAAAAAATAAAAGCCAACAGATTAGGAAGGAAGACACAAATCTGTTTATTCACAAATGATGTGTTCATTTATGTAAAAATCCTAAAGCTACAAGAACTAAAACTAAGTTTAGTAAGATAGCAAAGTCAATATACAAAAAACAATTCTATTTCTACAAATTAGTATGAGCAATTAGAAATTGAAATTAAAATTTACCATTTACAATAGCATCAAAATTATGAAGTGCTTAAGAATAAATTTGATAAAAGATGTTTATGACTTACACACTAAAAACTATAAACATTGCTGAGAAAAATTAAAGAAGACCTAAGTAAATGGACCGATATACCATGTTCATAGATTAGAATACTCAATATATTTTTTAATGTTTTTATTTATTTTTGAGAGAGAGAGAGAGAGAGACAGCGTGAGCAGGGGAGGGTCAGGGAGAGAGAGACACAGAATCCGAAGGCAGGGTCCAGGCTCTGAGCTAGCTGTCAGCACAGAGCCTGACACAGGGCTCGAACCCACAAACCATGAGATTATGACCTGAGCCGAAGTCAGACGCTTAACCGACTGAGCCACCCAGGCACCCCAACTCAATATTGTTAAGATATCATTTCTCTCCAAAATGATCTATAGATTCAAGACATTCTAGTTAAAGTCCCAACAGGCTACTTTGTAGAAGTGGCAAGCTGATTTTAAAACTTATATGAAAATGCAAAAGATCCAGAATAGTCAAAACACTTTGGAAAAAAAGAACAAAGAGAACATTTTAAGTTTGTTAAGTATTTTTCTAGGGACTCATTTCTAGAAGTATAGTTCTAGATAAAAGGCTGGAAATATCCATAAAAAACAATTTAATATTAAAGTAAATTTTGCAGCTCAAAACCCTTTTATGTTTTAAAAGGCATTAAGAAATGCCTGAATGAATGTGTAAAGGACATGAACAGAAACTTTTCCAAAGAAGACATCCAGATGACCAACAGACACATGAAAAGACGCTCAACATCACTCATCATCAGGGAAATACAATTCAAAACCACAGTGAAATTCAACCTCACACCTGTCAGAATGGCTAAAATTAACAACTCAGAAACAAGAAGTGTTGGCAAGAATGCAAAGAAAGGGGAACACTTTTGCACTGATGGTGGGAATGGAAATTGGTGTAGCCACTCTGCAAAACAGTATGGAAGTTCCTCAGAAAATTAACAATAGAGGTACCCCAATGACTGAGTAATTGCACTACTAGGTATTTAACCAAACGATACAAAAATGCTGATGTGAAGGGGCAAATGCACCCCAATGTTTATGGCAGCACTACTGACAATAGGCAAAGTGTGGAAAGGGCCAAATGTCTGCCAACTGATGAATGGATGAAGAAGATAATGGTATATATGTGCAATGGAATATTACTCAGCAATCAAAAAGAATGAAATCTTGCCATTTGCAACAATGTGGATGGAACTAGAATAAGTCAAAGAAAGAGATCATATAATTTCACTCATATGTGGAATTAAATAAACAAAACAGATGAACATAGGGGAAAGAAAGTAAAAATAAGATAAAAACAGAGAGGGAGACAAACCATAAGAGACTTAAATACAGAGAACAAACTGAGGATTGCTGGCCGGGTGCTGAGTGGGGGATGGGTTAAATGGGTAATGGGCATTAAGGAGGGCACTTGTTGGGATGAGCACTGGATGTTATATGTAAGTGATGAGTCACTAAATTCTACTCCTGAAACCATTGTTACACTATATGTTAACTAACCTGGATTTAAATAAAATTTAAAGAAAGGAAGGAAGGAAGGAAAGAAGGAAGGAAGGAAGGAAGGAAGGAAGGAAGGGAGGGAGGGAGGGAGGAAGAAAGGCAGGCCTGAATGACTCCACCCTTCAGACACCAGGTGAGTGAAATGGGATGGTTCATGAGGGTGTGGCATGGGACTACCGGCTGGTCAAATATACGATGCACTGGAAGAAACAAAAATCTAATTTACTAAATAAATAAAATAGTTATAAAATTACTAATAAAAGACATCCTATTATAGAAAAGATATTTTACAAATATTTGATGCTTATAATTATTATGCCTTAATAGAGCAAAGGATAGTAACATCAATTTTTAGAAAATGTACTAAACTGGGAATCTATATTAGTACTGGGTCTGTCACTAACCAGCCTTTGGACAGGTTAGTTTACTTCTCTAGGTCTTAGTCTTGACATTTTCGAAAGAAGGTTATTAAGGGATATAATTTCTTTTTTTTAATTTTTTAAAAATGTTTATTTTTGAGAGACAGAGAGAGAGTGTGCTGGGGGAGGGGCAGAGAGAGATGGAGACACAGAATCTGAAACAAGCTCCAGGTTCTGAGCTGTCAGCACAGAGACCGATGCAGGGCTCAAACTCACGAACCTCGAGATCATTCATGACCTGAGCCAAAGTCCTTGTAAGTTACATCTTTATTAGAAAACATTATTATGGGATTGTGGTTGTTCTGAAGGAATTGGGGGCTATAAAATGGTTTTCTCTTTCATCCAGGACCAGTAAAGAAGGCCTTTAGCATGTCTCTACCAATGATTGTGGATACTTCTATTTTTAATTTTCTCTACAGTCCTCCAAAATGTAGTCTTTTACACATTACATGCATGAAATACTACCATTATTTTTCTCTATTGATTTCCAGAGCAAACTAGAGTACTGAAGGATAGATAAGTAAACTAAGAGGTTCAATGTACCAAATGGAAATAACTAGTTCAAGTTCACCAACTAATCTTTCTCTAGGTACATCAGAAAAGCTCCCTTCGATATTTTTGTAAATCTGATTCCTGACTTAGTAGAGGAGCTATTTTGCTAAAAGGATTGTAGTCCAAAAAGAGCCCTGTTTAGGCTCTCTCTTTTTAGTGCATAAAGACAGAATTCAAAAAGATAAGCAACATGAATGAAATTTTACAGTCTTAAAAAGTATTTTGTCTTTTAGCTGTGATAAAATGAGGTTCCATTACCTTATTCTGCCCCAGGCAGGTCCCAGTTGGCAGATCCTCCCATATAGGGCATTACTATTATATAGAGTTTGAGATGAAATCTCTTTTCTAAAGATCATACTCCTGGGTTCATGACCTTTCGAGACTTTCTTTCTTCTTCTGTTCAACTTTATTTTAGAACTTACTATTGGTCCAAAAGACCTGCTAATCTTTACTAGTGTATGTGAGGCCATTCTGAGATATAAGTTTCACATATATAAAAACATTCCAGGTGTGATTTCATGTTATACAATTACCTTAGCATAGGTTTACAGAATTAGACTTGGGGTGCTTGGGTGGCTCAGTCGGTTAAGCGTCCAACTTTGGCTCAGGTCATGATCTCGAGGTCCGTGGGTTAGAGCCCCACGTGGGGCTCTGTGCTGATAGCTCAGAGCCTGGAGCCTGCTTCGGATTTTGTGCCTCCCTCTTTCTGCCCCCCCCCCGGCTCCCCCCCACACTTGCACGTATGGCACTCTCCCCCCTCTCAAAAATAAACAAACATTTGTAAAACTAAACTAAAATAAAGAATTAGACTTAAATTCTGGGACCATCTTGCCTCTTGATTCCAGCCAGAGTCTCAGCTCCCTCCTTCAAACCTTTCATACCTATCAACACAGGCTTTGACTCAAGTCTAATCCCTTTAGTTTTAATCATAAGCTATACCACTAATGACTACCTAAGTTAACAACCTGACTCGTGGCTCCTAAATGTTGTCCTTTGGAAATTTTTACCAGTTTGCCCTAATTTTCTTTTAACTGAGCCTCCATATTAATATGCAACTCGTTATCTGTTCTTTTTATAGTTCTTCCCATCTTTGATCTTTCCTAAGGCTGTTAACTCACCTTGCATTCTCTTAAGTTTCCCTCTGAACACTTAAACTTTTTTTTTTTTTTTTTTTGAATCTTAAACTTTGTATCTCACAGACTTTTTAACCTCAGGTCCCAATTTAAACCTACAGACTGTAAAATCTTTCACTCCTGAAAAAAATGTATTAATTCTGTTGACTTCAAACTGTCCACTCTGAATCTTTTACTATGTGGTACTGAAACTGGAAATACTTAAGTTACGTATACCCAAATTCTCAATCATGTTTGCTTCCTGTTGAAATTTCCCAAATTCAGACATTTTTTTAAATAGTAAGAAATAAATCCAATCTTCCTTTCATTGTCACCATAATCAAGTGCTGTGTAGCCAACTGTGCTTGGGCAACAGTACAGTCTCAGATGGCATTAGCATGGAGAAATGTATAAAATGACAATCTGTACAGAAATGTATAAAATGAAAAGGATATCAAGAGTGAATTTTTTTTAAAAGGTAAAATTGTTCATACTATTGTACTGACCTCACCAGGTCTCTATGGGAATGAGTATTTGATATATATGAGTTGTTGCTAGAATCTAAACTGATTAGTGTACACTAAATTTTCAAAGGTAATTCTGGCAATGTTTTAGTGTATTTGGAATTCATAAAAATTATTTCATTAAAAAAGAATCCAAGTTGACATCTGTAGGCGTTATCTCACCCTTGAGTAAAAACAAAGTCAGCTGTTGCCTGACTGTAACAGTACTTTTATTTGACACTTCCAAATGCTTGGTGTAAAATGAAGCAGTGTGCTGGCCAACAGAAAGCAAAAGAGTGTGGAAAGCAGCGGGGAGATGAAATTGGGTAAGAGCAAGACATTTTCAGTTCAACTGTTTTATTTTATGGTCTAAGACTATAAAAACTTTACTAAGCCATTTACCACTGAATTCTACATAATTCTACAGTAAATGTCATAATCTATCCTTTCCTCAAGAAAAAACTGTCAATTCTGTATTTACGCTAAAGAGCCTACAATGCCAATGTAACAAAAATTTATTTCGAGGATTGAATACATTTCACTATTCAGATTTCCATCATTTTCTTAATATAATACTGGTCTTTCTACAATTACCTTAAAGTCTACACTTGATGTCTCCATTATTTTCTCAAATTTGGCTCACTTCCTTTGGCATGTGTGAGGGAGCTGGGAGAGGCCTGTTTCTCTACGTTAACTTTCTATCCATCTCTGCTTCCTTTGTCTTCTTGATCTATGCCATCAATTTCAACTTCTGTACTTGCATTCTATTTTCCACAATCCACCACCCTCTTGGAAAACATTTCCCCATTTCTTTTGCTCTGGTAAGAGCCTCTGACTCAAGCTGAATGGGGAGTCGAATTTACTAAAAGTATATAGCAAAAGGTAGAGAATTATATTACAGAACAATACAAAAAATAACTTAGAAATGAATAAAGGAAGGAGGTCTCTAGATTAAAAATACTTGTGAGTTAAAACATTCAGATGTAATATGTGAACTTTGATTGAATTATGACTTAGCCAACCAAACTGTATAAAGAAATTTTTGAGACAATCAGAAACATTTTAATATGGACTAAAGGTATTTGACAATATCAAAATGATATCAAGGAATGATTATTAATTTTGTTTGACATAAAATTGGATTAAATTTTGATTTTTTTTAAAGTCCACTTTTTTTAGAGATGCATCGTGAAGTATGCAGAAGTGAAATAGTAGGCTTTCTGAGATTTCTTTTCAAATAGTCAGCAAAGAGAGAAGAGAGATTAAGCAAGTGCGGCATAATCTTGATAATTGTTAAATCTTGATGGATATGGATTGTGCTATTCTATGTTTGCGTGTGTTTAAATTTTTTCATTTCATACAATTTTCAAATTCAAAAATAAAATATAACATATTCCTCTTAGGATTCCTTATTAATCCTGAATCTTAGAAATTTTCATCTGAGTGTCTTCTCCATTCAAAAACTGTCCAATATATTTTTTAGTTGTTTTGATTTCTTCTTAGATTCTAGCTCTTAATCTCCTGGCTATATCCAACCCTCAAATGCACATTATTTCCCACTCAAAATGACTTGAAGATCTCCTGGGTTATTCTCACTGTGCTCAGAGAGCCTGATACCCATAAATAAAACAACTCACCCAGGTGTTTTTCTAAATTAAAGTTATTTTTCCTGTACCGTCATTGACTTCCCCTTTCTCCACAGATAGAATTTATCATTCTCCCTTTGTGTTCTCATAGCCCTTTAAAAATATCTATAATGAAACATTAAAACTATGTATTATTATTTTACTTGTCTGTCTTCCCCAGTAAATTGTAAGTTCCTTGAGAATAGCAACTGTGATGGCTAATTTTATGTGTCAACTTGACTGGGCCAAGTGGTGAGCAAATATTTGGTCAAACTTTATTCTGGGTTTCTGTGAGGGTGTTTCTGAATAGTATTAACATTTAAATCAGTACACTGAGTAAAGCAGATTGCCTTCCATTATTGTGGGTGGGCTTCATCTAATCACTTGAAGTCCTGAATAGAACAAAATAGCTGACCCTTCCCCAAGTAAGAGAGAATTCTTCCTGCCTGACTGCCTTCAAAAAGGGACATTGGCTTTCTCCTGCCTTCAGACTCTAACTGTAACTAACATCAGCTTTCCTGAGTTTCGAATCTGCTGACCAACGGACTGGAAATATACCATTGACTCTCCTGGGTCTCCAGATTACCAATTCATCTTACAGATCCTGAGACTTTTTAGCCTCCATAAAAATAACATGAGCCAATCCCTTACCAAAAAAACAAACAAACAAACAAAAAAACCTCTTTAATATGTACACATCCTATTGGTCTGTTTCTTTGGAGAACCCTAATTTAAAAAAAAAATCTCATATCTTATGCATTTCTAATGGTCTAGAACTTGGCACCATGACTAACAAGAAGTAGATGCTTCTTTTAATGGTTTGTTGAATTCACTGGCATTTTAATATAGTGCTTTAATGGTCTAAATGTAAGATTTATATTTGACCAATTAATTAATTTGGAAAAAAGGGAAATGTTGGGCCCTACAATGGTATGAGAAAGAGTAAATTCCTTGCTTTTTAAAATTCCAGCTAAAATGTTAGTCAACTAAAATAAGAAGGAAACTACTAAACTAGACTAGAATTAAACTAGTTTCCATGTTTTATTGATCCATTTTTTTAATTTGGTCACACATCTACTCTTTTGTCAATTTGGGTCTGAAGTTTCTCATTATGGAACATGAGGCTAGCTTCTCCTCCCATTTTTCCCTGGCTCTGGCATTTCATCCTCTTTTTTTTTTTTGTTAATATATATTTTTTAATGTTTACTTTCAAGTGAGAAAGAGAGACAAAGCTTGAGAGGGGGAGAGACAGAGAGAGAGGGAGACACAGAATCCAAAGCAGGCTCCAGGTTCTGAGCTGTCAGCACAGAGCCCTATGTGGGGCTTGAACTCAGAAACTGTGAGATCATGACCCGAGCCAAAATCGAATGCTTTACCAACTGAGCCACCTAGGCGCCCCAAGCATTCCATCCCTCTTATCATTCCCAGTAACAACTATAGGTTAATTTTCCTAATACATTGTTTTTATCTTATCCCAAAATTTTCAGCAGCTCTCCACTATCTATGTCTTTCACCCTAGTATTCAAAATTACTCACAATATGATCATGACCTACCTTTTCATCAGACTCTCAAGCAAATCCTCCAACCTTTCTGCTTTGTTGTTAAATGCACACATCTTTTATATACATTCAACTAAATTTACCGCAGTTCTTAAAATGCCTTTCCCCTTCCCCTTAACAAGTCCAAATTCTCTTAAGAAATAGTGGAGAGGCATGGAACTAGAGGGTATTATGCTAAGCTAAATTAGTCAGTCAGAGAAAGACAGATACCATATGACTTCACTCATATGAGGAATTTAAGATTCAAAACAGATGAACATAAGGGAAGGGAAGCAAAAATAATATAAAAACAGGGAGAGAGACAAAACATGAGACTCTTAAAGACAGAGAACAGAGAGTTGCTGGAGGGCTTGTGGGGGGGAATGGGCTAAATGGGTAAGGGGCATTAAGAAATCTACTCCTGAAATCATTGTTGCACTATATGCTAACTTGGATGTAAATGAAGAAGGAGAAGGAGAAGGAGAAGAAGAAGAAGAAGAAGAAGAAGAAGAAGAAAACTGCCCAATTAAAAAAAAAAGAAAGAAAAGAAATAGTGGAGAGAGGTGCCTGGTGGATCAGTAGGTTAAGCATCCAACTCTTGGTATTGGCTCAGGTCATGATCTCATGGTTAGTGGGATCAAGCCTCACATCGGGGCTGTCAGCACAGAGCCTGGGTGGGATTCTCTCTCTCCCTCTGTCTCCACCCCTCCCCACTTGTGCATGCACTCTCTCTCTCTCTCTAAATAAATAGATTTAAAAGAAAAAAAGACAAAAGAATTTTTTCAAAAAGTGTACAGTTTCTTCATCTTCCAGCACAGCTCTGCCATTAATTAAACAGTTCTTAAGTATCTGTTATGACCAATACACACCTGCTCTATGAAACCAGAATCTCTTTCACTGCACCACTAACAGCTGGACTTGCTGACTCAAGTGTACTTATTTTCTATGCCATTCACTTGCCCCGTATTATTTTTAGGCCTTATCATCTTAAATATACTATTGTTTCCTTAGTAGCAGGGGTTTATGCTTCTCCATATCCTTGACAGATAAAGTTCTCAAACTTTAAAGAATATACTTGAGACACTTATGCAAAATTCTTACTCCCAAACCTCTCATCCACCTCCTTCCATTCTGATTCGGTAATTGGTAATCTACATTGTAATAAGTACTCTCTCACTGTCTTGTGATTCTGATTCAGGTGGTCCAGGGACCACACTTTGAGAAAAAAACTGATCCACTATATAATACATTTTCTTGACTGAACTTAGCATGGGTTCAAACTTTATTTTTAAAAAATCTGTTTTAGGGGCGCCAAGGTGGCTCAGTCAGTTAAACATCCCACTCTTGATTTTGGCTCAGGTCATGATCTCATGGTTTGTGAGGTCAAGCCCCGTGTCAGGTTCTGTGCTGACAGGACAGAGCCTGCTTGGGATTCCCTCTCTCTCTCTCTCTCTCTCTCTCTGCCCCTCCCCTGCTCATACGCTCTCCTTCTCTCTCAAAATAAACAAACACTTAAAGAAAATTTTAAGTTTATTTTATTTCGAGAGAGAGAGAAACAGAGCACACAAGCGGGAAAGGGGCAGAGAGAGAGGGAGAGAGGATCCTAAGCAAGTTTTGCATGACATCAGCACAGAGCCCAGTGTGGGGCTGGAACTCACAAACCATGAGATTGTGACCTGAGCCCAAGTCAAGAGCTGGATGCTTAACTGACTGAGCCATCAGGCATCCCATATATAAACATTTTTTTAAAATCTGTTTTAATTCAGAAGGATAGGTGTGCTTGCATTGAGAAAATTCTTAAATAGAAAATGGCTCAGGAGTGTTGGGTAACGCTAAAATATTCTGGGCACCTGGGTGGCTCAGTTGGTTAAGTTTCCGACTTCGGCTCAGGTCACGATCTCATGGTTTGTGGGTTCGAGCCCCGTGTCAGGTTCTATGCTGACAGCTCAGAGCCTGAAGCCTGTTTCAGATTCTGTGTCTCTCTCTCTCTCTGACCCTTCCCCACTCGTGCTCTGTCTCTCTCTGTCTCAAAAATTAAAAAAAAATTTAAAAAACTATTAAAATATTCTGCCCACATTATCAAAGACATTACCCAGAGTAAAGAAAAAAGAAAAATGAATAGGAAACTAAAGAGACTGCATAAGATGCTGCTTGATGAATCAGCTACAGATAAAGTCATGGGCTGAAACCCTTAACACTGGTGAGGAAGGCTAACTGTTGGGATGAGCTAATAGTTCCATGAGACGCTGTTTGGCTAAGTTCAGAGGAAGTGTTCAGATCTCTGCACTGTGTAGATGAAGCTAGAAAGCAAAACCTTCAAAATCTCATTTTATGTTTATTCTTTGCTCCAAGAAAATTATTTCATTTTTTTAATGTTTTTTTAAATTTATTTTTGAGAAACAGAGAGAGCAGGGAAGGGGCAGAAAGAGAAAAGAAGACAGAAAAGCCCAAGTAGGCTCCATGCTGTCAGTGCAAAGCCCCATTGCAGGGCTCCAACTCACGAGTTGTGAGATCTTGATCTGAGCAGAAACCAAGAATGGGACGTTTAACAGACTTGAGCCACCCAGGCACCCCAAGCAAAGCAATTTTAAACAAGAAAGAACAAAACAGACATCATAGGGAGATGATTTAAAGAAAAAGAATAAATGGTAACTTTGAGGGGATTAATATCTCTGATTCTAGAGTCATTTACAGATTTAGGGCTCACTGTCAATAATCTTTGAGGAAATATTTTAAATAAGAGAAATACCAAGAATTTGGAAGTAAGATATATCCTTATTCTGAAAGATGGAAAAAATGGATTCTTAAAACTATAGACTTGAACTCTTTCAAGTATCAGAACAGATTATTAAAAAGCTTGTCAGCACTTAGAGATGGAAGAGATGAGAACTTTGAGTTAGTTTACGCATGCCAAGGATAGAAATGCCAAACTCTATTCTTTTATGATAGATCAGGTAATGCTATAGAAGTTGCAACTAATGACTTCAGCAAGGCATTTGACAAACTAATAACATTCTTATGAATAAGAGATTTTTTTAAGTTGTTCTATTAGGTGAATTCAGAGTTAGTTGACTCATTTTTCTCAGACATGCTTAATGATGTGGGGGCTCTGGGGATTTTTTGGTGATTTGCATTCATTCAATAAATATTTACTGAACATTTACCATGTGCCAGGAACTGCTGTAGTTAGTGGGAATCCAATGGTGAAAAAATCAAAGTCCCTGTTCATAAAGGATTTCATAGAGGGAGACAGATAGTAAACAAGTAAACAAATATATTCAATGTCAGGCAATGGTCAGAAAAAGGAATAAAAGAAAAAGCTAAAAGGGAAAAAAAAAAGAGCAATGGCAGGTAGATGTTTCTTTTAAAGGCTGGTCAAAGAGGCTGATAGAATCTGGTGATAACTGAGCAGAAACTTGAAAGAAGTGATGATTATCCAGGAGAAGAATATTCCACGTAGCAGGACAGTAAGCATACAAACCCTAAGATGGAAGCATGCTCGGCCAAGAGGCCCAGTGGTAGGCACAATAATAGTCCCCCAAGGCTGTCCATGTCACAATTTCCAGAACTTATGAAACTACTATATTTCAGGCAAAATAACTTTGTGGTTGGAATTAAAGTTCCAGACCTTAAAATAAAGAAGTTATCTTGGATTACTGAGGTAGGTCTACCCTAATCTCATGAACCTTAACCTTAAAGACAGAGAACTTGCTCTGGTTGTAGCAAGAGAGTTTTGGCAGAAGAGTAAGTCAAAAAGATGCCAAGGATGAAGAGAATACTGTACGCTCTTGCTGTCTCTGAGATATAAGGCCCCCAGCAAGGACCAGAAAGAGGCCTCTGGAAACCAAGGGCAGGCCCTAGATGACAAACTGCAAGGAAAGGGACCTCAGTCCTACAAACATAAGGCACAAAATTCTGCTCATAACCAGAGAGAACAGCTAAACCAACCCAACTTCTGACCTGCAGAACTGTGAGATAATAAATTTGTATTGTTTTAAACTGCTAAATTTATGAAAATTTGCAGTCATTTGCTTTGACAGCAATAGAAAACTATTATAGACTACACTGGATTGAAACAGATAGGGAGTATAATAGGAGATGGAACAAGAGATAGAAAGGATGGATTGCAGGAAGAAGGTGAACAAGACGGTAGCTACAATGGGGCCTTCTAGACCATTTTAACACCTTTGTTTTTAACCATGGATGAAATGGGAGACAATGGGGTTTGGGGGAAGGCATAACAAAATCAAATTTACATTATAAAAGGATCCCTGTGAACTACCTTGTTTAGAATCCAGCTGAATGAATACTGCAATAGTTCACACAACAGTGTAAACTAGGAAAATCATAAGGGAAATAAGAATAGTCAGATGCTGGACATATTAAGTTGAAGCATATAAACTCGCCATTTGAGTGGCTTAAAAACAGTCAAAAATCAAAGGATGAGTCGAGACGATTTGCTCATAGATGGCCTATGGGGTGTTGGAGAAAGAAAGGAGTCATTGTTGACTCCAAAATCATTGACCTGAGCCAAAGGTACAAGAGTTGTACTGAAATAATGCAGGAAGGGAGAGATTAGTGGCAGTTACGGGGCAAGGACAAGCTGGATTCCTCTTGGGACATAATATGTATGAAATGCCTATCAGACATTCAAGTAGAGATGTTCATTAATCTGTTAGATATACAAGTGTAGAATTCAGAGGATCATCTGAGCTGGAACTGTTAATTACAGAGTCTTCTCACAACAACAGTATTCAAAACCATGAGATGAAGAGTTTGAACATGCAGGAAATGACTGTAAAGAAAGAAGAGTGGTACTTCCTGCTTTACTCCTTTTTCAGTCTTTCCTAGATCATTTTTTTCTGACTTGTAAATACAAATACATGAATAATCCCACAGTCTGAAATACGTTTTAAATATTCAGTTATATATTTAATGAATTGCCTGCTGAAGGGCCCCAGGCTCCACTATGCAACAATGGTATATCGATAATTTTGAATTAAAGTTACTTAACAAATAGCCAGTGCAAGAACAAACACCCTGACCCCCCTTTGTCTCCTGAAAGCAGGAAATAAATCTCCCAAGTGAAAGATATCCTCCCTGTACCAGGAGGTAAAGAGACATCCTTATCACCAAAGATAGGGAATTCAGGGCCACACATATAAACAAACCTTGTTACTTTTACTAATTTACTACTTAGCCCAAATTCTGTTTAGAATTCCTTTCTAATTGAAGCTCCTGGAACATAAATTTTTTTTGTCCTGTCAACTCCTCACAGATTTATGTTTCTTTGTCCAAAAAGAATAAAAAAAGCTACATGCCTTGGTCATTTCTTTAGGTCTCAATTTTATTATTCAGCCTCTGTGCACACATTATTAAACTTTTTTTTTCCCTCCTGTTAATTTGTTTCATGTCAATTTAATTCTTAGACCAGCCGAATGAATCTTGAAGGGTAAAATAAATTTTTTCCTTTCCAACACTGCGTTAAAAACAATAAAATTAGATAATATCTGTACTATCACGGAAAATTCAAAATAAAATAGTCATCACTTAATTTCAGGTCTTCCAAATTAAACACAGATCACATAGTTGAAAAATCCTAGTGAAGTCAGCATAAGCTACACACACATATCAAAAGACAAGTTAATTATATTGCCTTAATAGCTATTGCTCTGAGACATTTTCACATCCTATAATTGTTTACATTTTTACGTAACATTTATGCTGAGCATCTGGTGAGGAGTATTATTCTTTCAATTCATTTTGGTTCCTTAATACTATGTGAATTCAGTATTTACACATCTGCAATTAAAAGCAAAAGCAAAACAAAATTATCAACGTAACAACTTTGTTCTACTATCTGCTTTGTCCCCATTGTTGTTTCAGTTGTTGCTCATGATATATACAAGTCATAGCTTGTTTATTATTCTCACACTTTCTTTCTGGAAAAAAAAAAGGATTTGTGAGCACTTTAGGCTAGTATAAAAGCACTAATATATTATACATATATTATATATCATATATAAAGCATAAAGAAAATTTGTAAACTTTATATATATAATATATATGTAATATTCATTTATTTGTAACCTTTGTTTATAAACCTCTGTCATGAATCTCTCATTCTCTTTCTCACTCCCTCTTTCAAAAAGAGATAAAGTTTTTATTTATATATCTGAGATTATAAATATTTATATACATGTATCTCATACATATAAAGGTTTTATACCACAGAGTTACTGAAACATTCCTACAAGGTAGAGAAAAACCTGACTTGCTGCAATTAACTCTCTAAAGCACTCCTGTGAGCACAATTGCAAAACAGTTTTGCCAACCACATCACAAACAATTATAAATGTACTAACTTTAGTTCCATGTTTTGAACTTCTGGGCCAGGTGGGAACATGCTCTTTATGGAAACATCTCATTGGATCAACTGCTGACAAAGCACATTTCTAAAGCATACCCATAATCACTCTAATTAGTCCATCAAATGTCAGGACTTGCTGTGTGAATTTGATGAATTCTAGTCATCTCTGTGGTGCAACTGAGAAGTGACCCAACCTTGGAAACAATTTCCTCATACTATGGCCTCACTCCCTCTACCTGCCTAGACCGTGGTGCTCAGCTGTCTGGTCAAACACTAGACTAGATGTTGGTGTGATGGGTATTTTGTAGATGTGATTAACATTTACAATTAGTGAACTTTAAGAAAATTACCCTGATTAATGTGGGTGGGTCTCAATCAGTTGAAGGCCACATGAACAAAAATTGAGGTTTCCAGGAGTAGAACAACTACTACTTCCTCAAGATCATAACAAAAATCTTGTCAATGGATTCTGGGCTCTTCGACTATTGCCTGAATTTTCAGCCTGCCAACCTGCGCAACAGATTTCAGACTTATTAGCGCTCACTACCGCATATACCAATTCCTTAAAATAAATCTCTCTCTCCACATATGCATCCTATTGGTTCTGTTTCTCTAGACAGCCCTGACACTTGCATTTCAAAGCATTCTTTCCAATACCACTGAATCTTTCACTAACTGAATCATACTATACTCTTAATTTTGTTACACGGAGTAAGGGTAGGAGTATACTCATTACTTACTAATAGAAGTCAGTTTCTCTGTTGGTACAGAGAACAAAAGAGTTGTCGAAATAACTCAACAATGGCACATGTCCTGCCAAGCAGGAAAATTTTACACCAGGGGTTTCAAATATGAAGCTCTATTTGAGCCCAGAGTGTGCAGACTACCTAAATATTATACTCTACTTCCTAAGCTAGGAACACTTTCCTAAGCTAGTTTGTACCAATTAACAAATCTAAAGCAATTACCAATAAAGAATCTGAGTATTATAATCAAAACATTTTTCTTCCAAAAAAGATGTGCCATGTTTTTGGGGGCATTGTTGGGGCAGGGAGGAGGGCTTCAACGATTAATGCAACTCAAAATGGGAGGTTGGTGTGCCCAGTTTCCATTGCCTCATTCATTAAGAGAGTCTGTGTTGTGACTCCTGGAAGTCAGCTTTATTGCATGATGTAATGGAGAAAATAATGAAGATTACAAATTTTCTTTATGCTCATGTTTTTTCAACCACTGCCAGTTTATGGATATTTAAGAAGTTGAAGCAAAGAAAGTAGATTTAGTTTCTTTTAATTTAGCCAAATGGTTAGGTACTGGAAATTTTTGAAGAAATATATTAAAGTGTTTTTAGAATTAAAAAGTCTTAGATTCCACTTGGTAGACCTCCAATGGCCCTCAGAGGCATACTTTTCCCTGATGCTATATAACAGAAGTTTCTCTGTCCACTATAAAGGTGATGGTTTTGTATTCACATTTAAACTTGACATGTGCACTGAGAAGATGGTATTTGAAACTGCTGTTCTGTTTACAATGCTGAACTTCTCTGAACTCAATGGAATAACAGATTTTAAGGAGTTACACTGTTATTTAATGGAAAATAAGTCCTGATTATAAAAGCAATTCATAGATTTTGGTGATTGAGTATGAATCATGTTCTCTATGACTTTGGGATACCACAAGATATGTGTGATTATAGAGCCCCTGACTTATTAAGGTGGCTCAGTTTCAAACAAAACAGAAGTCTTAAAATTTGTCCTGAGGCCCGTGGGTTGCGGGTTGCGATCAGTTAAGCATCCAACTCTTGATGTCAGCTCAGGTTTTATTCTCAGAGTCATGAGTTCAAGCCCCACGTTGGGCTCCACGCTGGGCATGAAGCCCAATTAACAGAAAAAATAACAGCAACATGCAGAAGAATCAACCTGGACCACTTTCTTACACCATACACAAAAATAAACTCAAAATGGATGAAAGACCTAAATGTAAGACGGAAGCCATCAAAATCCTAGAGAAGAAAACAGGCGACAACTTCTTTGACTTTGGCCACAGCAACTTCTTACTTGACATGTCTCCAGAGGCAAGAGAAACAAAAGCAAAAATGATCTACTGGGGCCTCATCAAAATAAAAAGCTTATGCACAGCAAAGGAAACAATCAGCAGAACTAAAAGGCAACCGATGGAATGGGAGAAGATATTTGCAAATGAAATATCAGATAAAAGGTTAATATACAAAATCTATAAAGAACTTATCAAATTCAACACCCAAAAAACAAATAATCCAGTGAAGCAATGGGCAAAATACATGAATAGACACTTTTCCAAAGAAGACATCCAAATGGCTAACAGACACATGAAAAGATGCTCAACATTGCTCATCATCAGGGAAATACAAATCAAAACCACAATGAGATACTATCTCATACCTGACAGAATGGCTAAAATTAACAATTCAGGTAATGGCAGATGTTGGCGAGGATGTGGAGAAAGAGGAACCCTTTTGCACTGCTGGTGGGAATGCAAACTGGTGCAGCCACTCTGGGAAACAGTATGAAGGTTCCTCAAAAAATTAAAAATACAATTATCCTATGACCCATTAGGTCGTAAATATACTACTAGGTATTTATCCAAAGGATACAGTAGTGCTGATTCAAAGGGGCACATGCACCCCAATGTTTAGAGTAGCACTACTGACAATAGCCAAAGTATAGAAAGAGCCCAAATGTCCATCGACTGATGAATGGATAAAGAAGATGTGATATATTTTACATAATGGATTACTCAACAATCAAAATGAATGAAATCTTGCCACTTGCAACAATGTGGATGGAACTAGAGTGTATTATGCTAAGCGAAATAAGTCAGAGAAAGATAAATATCATATGATTTCACTCATATGTGGAATTTAAGAAACAAAACAGATGAACATAAGGGAAGGGAAACAAAAATAAGATAAAAACAGAGAGGGAGACATACCATAAGAGACTCTTAAATACAGAGAACAAACTGAGGGTTGCTGGCAGAGTGTTGGGTGGGGGGATAGTCTAAATGGGTGAGAGGCATAAAGGAAGACATTTGTTGGCATAAGCACTGGGTGTTATATGTTAGTGACGAATCACTAAATTCTGTTCCTGAAATCATTATTACACTATATATTAACTTAGATTTAAATTTTCAAAAAACAAACAAAAAACTTGTTCTAAAACTATTACCCTAATAACACACAATATTACTGAGCATTAGAGTTAACTATGGAAAGGAATCAACTGTGAAAAAGTACATATTAATGGATAACTGTATCATCTCTTCTTCCCTCTTCCCACCCTCCTAAAGAGGGTCCTCCCAATGTAGACAAATTCTTTTGGGCTTTTGTCATTCTGAATCAGGAAGAAAGAGAGCTGGGGGAAAAGATCTAAAGCACACATCCAGGGTTGGAGAACAGTAGGGCACATTTTGAAAGAGGCATACAAGCAGCTATCTTGTGTGAGAACAGTAGATGAGAGGGAAAAAAAGGGATGTTTAAGATATATTGTTTGCTATTTATCTGCTTCACAGTGTTTGGGCTATGAGAATTTTTAAAGAGTTATTTCAAAATTAGGTCTCAGGTATTTGCCCGTGTATTTTGAATATGGACCTGATCTAAGACTGGACCATGTGGGTCACAGATTTATAAATATCACACAAAATACTAATCTCAAATTATAGAAATTTCTGGACAAATTCTGAGTAATGTTTGTAGCTACCTATTTTACGAAATTGCAGAGATAAAAGACTTCATCAGTAAAATAGCCTCAAATAGATTCTTCAGAGTTTAGAATGATGAAAATACCCTCCTATCTCCTAGAAGAGTCCAGGGTGTAAATATCAGTATCCTCTTTAAATCGACCAATATGGAGAAATAGAACAGTATATATATTTTTAAACAAATAAAAGCTTGTTGTACTGGCTTTGGAATTGCCTATTAATGCTAAAAAAAAAAATTGCTCTGAATTGTGAATCACCAGTATCTGTAATAAAAAATAAAATATTCATAGAATAGGGCTGAAAACACGCTCTCAGGCCTAGAGGGCAGTGAAGAATCAGGTCCATCTACAACTTGAACAATCAGTGCTTGAGCAATTTACATGTTTTAGCTGGAACCAGTGAAAACTGGCTCTCTTTCAGTAATAATTTTTAAAAGAATTATCTTGTATTTTTCTGATCTAATGCAGTAAAGTACTCTCCCAAACCTAGTAACATGGTGCCAATTCAATGTAAAAGATTGGAGAGATGCTCCTCCTTTTCTTCAGAAAGTTAAAATGGACCTTTTCCACACTTGTATTTGCTCAGAGATTAAGCTCTGTGTCTGGGAAGACCTTGAGTAGAAGTGTCTCAGAAATACAAAGCCTGGGCTCTCAACGTTTCATTCATTTGGCCGACATCCCTGGAGCCCCTTCTTTGTGAAAGACACTGTACTCAGTGCCAGGCAGGAACATCGGTCTACAGGAGGTAGTCCCTGTTCTGAGGGAGCCACTGGCCTGGCCAGGGAAGGGCCCAACTAGGGGTACTAAACAACCTAAAATACACAGAGCAGCTGCACAGTTCACGTGCCTGAAATTACCGCAAGGACGAGGATCAGTCCATAAATGTACCGTCTTCCTTCCATCTGATACGGGTCGCCACCCCACCTCTCAAGAAGAGCTGAAGCAGAGCTGGGTCTAGAACTCGTAGCCCAAGGTTGTCAGGGGGCAGGTTGGCAAGGAAACACAGGGGGAAGCGGAGACTCAGGCGCGACCCCGGATGGCGACGCAACAGGCAGGGAGGGCGGGGGTCGGGTCGGCCCTCAGCGTGGTCTCAACGCAGGACGCAAGCCCGAGGCGCTGTGGGCCTCGCCGTCGGACTGGAGGGTCTGTCTGCGCGTCGCGCGACCCGGGTCCCGGGGGCGGGCTCTTGACGAAGCCCCGCCCCTCCGGCTCCTCCGCCCCCGCCCCCCAAGGCGCGCGAGCCGGTCCCGCGCGGCGCCAACCCTTTCCCGGGTCATCGCCCCTCCTCTCTTCCGGGCCGCGAGCCCCCCGCGCGTCGCCTCAGGGCTGCGCTCGCTCGCGCGCGCGCGCGCTCTCCTGTCCGCCCGCCCTCTCAGCGCGCGCTCGGCCGCCCGACGACGCGGGACCACACGCTCAGGACTAAGCTCGCTGCGCTCGCTGCCGCCGAGCGCCGGCCCGCTGAGGCGGCGCCCTCGGTTCCCGGCCCGGAGACGGTCAGGGTCGCCAAATCTGCGGCCCCAGGGCGGCGGCGGCGGTAAGGAGACCGGGCCGAGGGGAGGCGGACATGGTGGAGCTGAGGGCGCCGGGAGGAGGGTGGTCCCGGCGACCTGAGGCCACGTCGAAGGCTCGCGGCGGGCGGCGCGCCGGGGAAGGGGGAGGAGTGTGGGATCGAACCGGATTGCATCGGCCCTGCTCGGCGCGAAGGAAGGACTGTGGGCCGAGGGGGGCGGCCCAAGAGGGTTTCCCCACGACCCTCGGCGGCATGGGGACGGAGGAGACGCCGCCTCGAGGCTCCTGCCACGTTTCCACCGCGCCTTACCCTCCTCTCGGGGTGGGCGACAACCTTGCTCCTTCCCACCCCCCCCTTCCGCGTCCGTGCGTTTTCCCGAGCCGGGAACCCGGCTTGCTTTCCGGGGGGTCGCGCCCGAGGGGAGCCCCGTCCTGGAACCTCGGGCCCCCCGGAGGCTGGAACCTGACCGGGGGCCGCGGACCGGCGGGCGAACGGGAAGACGCACCCCGCTAGCCGGTTTGGAGGGGGGAGGGGAATGGGGCTCCAGGGCCCTTCCCCCCCCCCCCCGCCCTTAACTCGGGGAAAACCGCGATTGCAGAAGTTGGACGCGCTGGCAGGCCGTTCTTTCCAGAGTGGGTGGAGATGTTTGATGCCTACTCACCTAGCACTCTTAAAACCCAAGCGTGAGTGCTGAGCAGCAGGTTTTGATGGCTTCAAAAGTCCGAGTCCCGGCCCCGTGGGAAGTCCTGTCTCTCCTCATCGTCCGGAGCCCGCTTTGTAACGCCGCGGAGGCTGGTCAAGGGCTCCTCACCCCCCACGGCCGGGATCCCAGCTGCCTCAACCTTGGGAACGTCTAGGAGGAATATTTGTTTCTAGAAACGGTTGCGATTAGCCTTTCGTTAGAACACAGGGAAAAGTACAAAGTTATAAACTCCTGGAAGGCTGAGCTTGGTTTTCCTTTGGATTTTGTGCATGCCGCTGTGAGCGGAGGAGCCTGTGGAACAAAGTAGAACTTGAGGAGCCGCCGCCGCCGCGGTGACTACGTCCCGGGATGACGTCACCGTGCGATATTTAAAATGGGAGCTTTTCGCTCGCAGTGTGGGTGGAGGAATTACGGCTACTTAGGACGCCTTTGGTCTTACTGGACCTGCTTGCTTCTAGTTTCTCTTTTTCTGACTTTATAACTCCCTCTTTTACCTTTTGGTACTCCCACAATTCTGATTGGTGGGAGTGGGTTAATTTTTCTATTCCAGGCTTCAAACCGAAAAAAACTAATTCCATATGACTCATCCTGTGTTACAACCAATAGCAACCACTAAGTGGTTCCTTCCTTCCTTTTTTTTTTTTTTAATATTTGATAGGAAACATAACAAAAATGAGACCAAAACTCTGAACTCAGATATGTAGAACATAAGATTTAATGAATGAGGAGAATGATCTAGCTAAGGCTTCAGTGCTTTTTTTTAGTGTGGTTCCTTGTTTTCTTTGGTGAGATGGAAGCTAATGTAGTTCCGTCAGCAAGCAACTTTAATCCCAAACCGTATATTAAATTGCAGTGGGTTATCTTTTCCATCATAACATGGTGGAATATAAATACAGCCTTATAAAGTAGAAATGGCTCAACATTTTTTTTAGAAGGATGCCTCACAGCAGTTGCAGAAGGCAGGGATTGTGTATACCTGCACACTCTTATATGCAACCCAGTACCTGTTGTCTGATAGCTGGCATTCTAGGGTTCCAGGAGGAAGGTTTGGGTGTCTTCCCATCCAGGATCAGAGTGGGTATGGCTGCCAGCGCACTTCTCAGATAACTGTAGAATTTTTTTCACAGTGAGATCCTTTGAATTTGCCCAAGGAATCATATTATGAAGAGAGACTTTAAGAGGTTTGAGAAAACAAATGTGTGAGAACACAAAAACTATCAGCTAGGTTAGTTGTTTTTTATACTAAATATAGCAGATGCTGTATGTCTTTAATAATTGGGTCTGGAAAGGGCGATATTGCTTAGTAAATGCAGCATGTGAATAACTCCAAGTTACTTACAGCAGCCAAATGAATGAGCTCATCGTGTAAAGCCAGAATATACATCGAAACAATCCCAGGACAAGGTTTTTTGCCTTTATGGATTAATCAATGATAAATCATATCTGCCATTTAAAGAGTATTTCTTGAGGTGGTTCCAGAATGCAGCTAAATCTCTGATTATTTCTTTTAGTTTGATTTTTCTGTGGATGACCCTGAATTTCCGCTCTCTTAAATACGTTTTGATAGAGCCACTATTTTTGGTCATATTTTTTAGGTAAATAGATTTCTGTCCCTGAAAGAATGCTTATAGAAACTCATTGCTAAATTTTTTTCTTTACGTGTAAAGCATGTATCAAATAGGATTCACAGAGCATACAACATACACATTTAAAATCTACAGTTAGTATATTCACAAAGGTGTGCAGCCATCACCACAATCAGTTTAAGACGCTTTCTTCACCCTACAAGGAAACCCTGTATTCACGACATCTCTCCTCTTTTCCCCCATTACCACTCTTGCCCCTAAGCCACCAGCCTACTTTCTCTCTATATAGATTTGCATATTCTGGAAAACTCCTATAAATGAAGTCATAATATTTGGTCTCTTGTAACTGCCTTCATTCCCTTAACACAGTGTGTTTGAGGTTCACCTATGTTGTAGCATGTATCAGTATATCATATCATTCCTCTTTTTGTTGCTGAATAATATTCCATTGCATGTATATACCACATTTATTTGTCCATCAGTTGACAAATGTCCCATCAGTTTAACATTTGGGTGCTTCCATTTTTTGGCTGTTATGAATAATGCTAATATTGACACTTGTGTATACGTTTTTGTGTGGAAGTATGTTTTCATTTCTTTGGGGTATATATAGCTTTTGAGTGTAGAATTGATTGATCTTATGGTAATTCTGTTGTAACATTTTTAGGAATTGCCACTGTTTTCTATAGTAGCTATACAATATTGGTTTTCAAAGTGGACTTGTATTTTAAAGTTCAACTTTAAACACAGAATTTTAAACTTAAATTATTGTAGCTAAATATTGACAAATTTAGTAAAAAGTATGTATCTCTGATTTTATTTTAGCCAACAGGAGCAATTTGGTATGCTCTCTTTACTGAAATTCACAAAGCTAAGTGATAAGATTCTTAGTATTATAATAAGGTATCTATGGTATAAATTAGTGATTTTTTTTGTTCCCTATTCCAGATCTGAGCCAATGAAACAAGATAAAAGAAGGGAAGCTGTGGAGGGGGCATATTTGCAGAGCTTTATCTTCTAGTTTTTATGTTTCCGTTTTTTGACAAAAACTTTTATCTTTGCAGGGAAAGATGAAGAACGAAATTGCTGCTGTTGTCTTCTTTTTCACAAGGCTAGTTCGAAAACATGATAAGTTGAAAAAAGAGGCCGTTGAGAGGTTTGCTGAGAAATTGACTCTTATACTTCAAGAAAAATATAAAAATCACTGGTATCCAGAAAAACCATCAAAAGGACAGGCCTACAGGTAAAGGATTAGATTGGACAGTTGGATTGGACTGAGTGGAGAGCCTGATAGCACCTGAAATGAGTGCAAGGCCAGCGAACTGAAGGGTGTCCAGTCCATTTCTTTCACAGTTTATCTAAAAAATGCAGAACTCTAGGATGACTTTTGTTTTTTTTTTCCTTACACATTTTAAAATACAGGTATTTGTTGTTGGTGTCCCACTGTCTGGATTTGGGAGGCCAGTACTGTCAGCTCATGGGAGTTAGTCTTGTAATTATAGTTTGGCTTCTGCTTGAGTGCGTTTCTTTTCTTTCTTTTTTCTTTATTTTTTTTTTTTAATGTTTATTTATTTTTGAGAGAGACAGCAGTAGAGAAAGAGAGGGAGACAGAATCCAAAGCAGGCTCCAGGCTCCGAGCTGTCAGCACAGAGCCCGATGCGGGGCTTGAACCCACAAACCTGAGATCATGACCTGAGCTGAAGTTGGACGCTTAACCGACTGAGCCACCCAAGTGCCCCGAGTGCATTTCTTTATGTATCATATTTACTTGAGGGTTTTCACAATTCTAGACGATCCCTAAAACTAACCCATAAATGGGCTAGTAAGAGTTGAAAGAAGTGAGTTTGTTTCTACAAGTAAATTAACGTGTTAAATGTTTTTGGAAAAAATAAAAGTTTTATGGCAAAAGAGAACTAAGAGTGTTAAGAAACCTAATGCATTTTTGACACAGGAATAATTGCATTTATGCCATGCATAATTCTTTATGGTAGAAGCCACTGTAACTGTTTTACTGATGAAGGTAACTTCTTATGACCCACAACTGGAAAATACTGGCTTTGGCATTTAAAGTCAGGTGTCACTGACCCTAAATTCTTTAGGCCTTCTGCATACCACAGTTTGACCACTGCCTTGTCTCTGAGAGGGAAAGTAACTCTCACTTGCAGCTACCTGTAGTACTCTGGTTCATAATTACATTTTTAAGGGCACCTGGGTGGCTCAGTCAGTTAAGCATCCGACTTCGGCTCAGGTCATGATCTCGCAGTTCGTGAGTTCAAGCCGCATGTGTTGACAGCTCAGAGCCTGGAGCCTGCTTCAAATTCTGTGTCTCCCTCTCTCTCTGCCCCTCCCCTGCTAGAACACTCTCTCTCAGAAATAAATAAACCTTAAAAAAAATAAGTTACATTTTTAGTTTAAAGAGCAGGCTCCTGCAGAACATGTCTTGGCATGCTCATTGCCTAGTATTTATGTGACCACTGTATTGAGAACCTGGGTTCTGCTAAATAAACTCAGCTGTCAAACGGTGCCCCATTTGTGGAGGTGACCACAAAAAAAATAAAACAGTGGGACTACAGAAATTCTTTTATTTATGCATATTGCTGCCCCCATCAGCATTTCTGTGCTTTGATGTAAGAAGAACTTCCTTTTAGTCGCTGAGCTCTAGCAAGTGCAAGACTATTTAGGGAATCTACAAGGGAAGTGAAAGTGATTTGTTTAGTTCTCATTTGCTAAAAGCCACAAGTGAGCATGTATTCTATTAAAAAGAAAAGAATCAAATTTATTGATGTATTTTCCTCTTCATTTTTATCCAAGGTGGTTTCCTAGTAAATTGGAAAATGTGATGAATTAAAGTGGGAATGTGGATGTTCTATATAAAGCAGACTCAATGTTTTTTATCTTCTCACTTGATTCTCTTAAATTTTTTCTGCACATCTTCATTTCTGATAAAGTGAACAGCTTTTGTGAGTTAGAGCTGTTGACGCTTTTACACTGATGTAATTGACATTGGACAAAGACTTTTGGAAGTGCCAAGCCAACTTTTTTACTATTACTGAAAAAGGAGACCCTGTCAAGTAAATGCTTAAAGGTCAGACAGTGTACGGTTTCATTTCCATTAATTCTGAAAACTTGAGGAAAAAAATTAGCTAAACAGGATTAAATTGGCATATGATCAGAAGTATCATTATTGAGTCACTTGAACCTGTCTTTGAGGTAGAAAACTATTAGATTTAATGGTGGGTTCTTACTATTACAAAAATGAGTAGAATATAGGATTAACCAGTAAGACACTTGAATCCGTAGAGTAGGTTGTAAGTGTTCATTTTCTTCTAAAGTTTTATAAATTAAAATAGTTTCTTCACAATACATACAAATAAGAGGTGTTCGTAGGGCAATTTGGCAATATTACCAAGATCTGTAAAAATACTCATACTCTTTGAAAAGTAAGTCTCCTAAAAATCTATTCTAGAAGTATAATTAGAAATGCAGATAAATACGTATGAATATGGATGTTTCGTACACTTTATAATTACAAAAAATTGGAAATAACTGTCAACATTAAGTAAATGATAGACTATTTTTATGCAACTTTTAAAATCTTGTTTTTGAAGACTGGCTAATGGATGAGTAGTCACAGTATAAAAGTTTAAAAAAACAGTACAAAAATATGTAAGGTATGCAAATTTTGTTGAAGCAGAGTGTCTAAGCATCTTTATTTACATATATATTTTTTAAGCTTAGAGCCTACATTACCCTTATTGTAGATAACAAAAACACATACTTCTACAAGATCAGTCTCCATTACCTATAACTGCTTTTGATCCTAGGGCACATGGGGCTTTTGAATCAACTTACATAACACTAGGATTTGTAAACATAGGACCATCGTAAAGAAAGGAACAAATAGCATCTTACATGCTATAAAGTAATTTTTTCACTCTGAATTGCTTACTTGTTAATGGTGATGTTAGGATTAGTATTCAATATTTATTAAAATAGATTTTGAAGTCTTGTGGTCCAGATTTGACCCCTGAATTCACCACTTTCATGTTGGGCAAAGTACTCAGACTCTGCCTCCTTTCTTACAGTGGAGAAGTGGTATCTAATGTACAGGATAATTTGAAATTAAAAGAATTAATACATGTGAAGCATCTAGGAAACTCTATTTTATAGTAAACTTTCAGAGAGTTTTTATTTAGAAATCTGTATTCACCGTTACTTAATAATTTTTTCACTGTTGTAAGTGAAAATTGAAATCAAGTAATAAAATAATTTTTAAGACTTTAAAAAGCATGTTTTTCTATTGATGTCATTTTATTTAATGGTATAATTACTATTTATCAGCAAACTTGTATGTTCTGTATTTTAGAGCTTTGTATCTGAGGAAGAGGTGAAATGCCTTAATCTAAATTCACCCAATAAATAAGTGCTGGGACTGGTACTAACACATGGGTTCTCTTGATTGATTTCTTAATTGTAGGCAGTAAATACTTTTATTGTAGCCACTATTCCTGTTGCATAATCAAAACGCTTACCTTAACATGTATTTTTGCCTTCTTCCTGGGAGCCATCTTTGAGCATTCCATTAGGTAGGTGTAGTATTTCTTAGGTTTAAAAAATGAAATGGAGGCAATATTGGTTTAAATTTTTTTTCAGTTATTTTGACAATTTTTTTTTTTTTAATGAAAACCCTTTGGTAACAAATAAATGATAAGCCAATAACACTTTGGATTATATTTTAACCTTAAGTATATGATAGGAATAGTTCTGTGTCCTGGACTGATTCTATATTTATAGAACAATGATAGGTGAGAAAAAGGACACCTTTCTTAACACTTATTTTCTGGATGTATAAGCAAATAAATGATCAAATCATGAGAATTTCAGAATATTTAAATATTGACTAAGGTCTTTTGTTAGTTGGAGATTTTGTTATATAGTAACGTGGCCTATTAATACCACCTTTAGGGCTCTAAGTAATTTCATGCAACTTTATAATACTCCTTGCTCATTTCACGTACCTGTGAGATTGAATAGTTTTTGGCTAAAATGAGAGATTGAATAGTTTTTGGCTAAAATGAGATAGAGCCGGTTCTTCAGATTTCTCTGGGCTTGCACAAAAGCCCTTCTCTTTCCACCAGGCTGAGTAGTCTTGTTGATGCTTCCTCTTTGCCTTTAGTTCGCATTTATTATCTATTCAGGATATGTATGCTCCTGGGTTCTCCACCAGGGTTTGTTTTAAATTCACATTGGCAAATACTAATAATATAACAAGGTTTATGATTAGATTCAATTAAAGCTATTTTCTACTTTGTTGTAGATGCATTCGTGTCAATAAGTTTCAGAGAGTTGATCCTGATGTCCTGAAAGCCTGTGAGAACAGCTGCATCTTGTACAGTGATCTAGGCTTGCCAAAGGAACTCACTCTGTGGGTGGATCCGTGTGAGGTGTGCTGTCGGTAAGTTCTTGAGTGCCAGCTGAATGGATTACCATGCTGGAACTGATTTTATGAAATTCTCTTAGGTACTGCCTGCCTTTGTATCTTTATGGCCAGGTTTTTGCTTTGTAAGTTGTGAATTTTCTAAAGTAATCTGAAGGTGAAGGACTGGTTATATTCCTGTTTTACAGCGAAAGAAACTTAAAAACTGATTGGGCAGGGTTTTTAGGGTTCCACCAAGAAGTTTATTATAGACCAAAAAGTAGAATTTAGACAGCTAGACTCCTGGAGGTCAATTATTTTCTTTCATTGGTGGTGCACAGGTCTTTCACCTCTTCAAATAAGGAAATAAGTTAATACCAAATAGTACTGGATAAAAACTTTTGGTCAGGGCACCTGAGTGGCACAGTTGGTAAGCTTGGTTTTGGCTCAGGTCATGATCTCACAGTTTGAGTTTGAGCCCTGCATCCAGCTCTGTGCTGGCAGCATGGTGGCTGCTTGGGATTCTCTAACTCTCTCTCTCTCTTTCTGCCATCCCCTCCCTTTCTTTCAAAACAAATAAATGAACATTAAAAAAGTAATAATAATAACATTTGGGGGATTTCTGTTTGTTTCTACTCTTGCCTCCCTCCTGCTTTTTGGTTTTTAAGTAACCAAGTAATATTTTCATTGTTTTGTTCTTATAATGGAGATTGTTTCTCCTCTTTTAAATGAGCAGAATTATACAAAGGTGAGTGTTAGGTGTGATATCTAATTGAATTCCATTCATTCTAAAAACATTTATTGTGGACTAGGCATTCTTAGTTGTGGAGTTTTAAAAAAAATGAAAGTAGCATTCTGTCAGGTTGTTCAAAGTGTAATAAGGGAGAAGAAAGAACAAGCACATTACAATAGGGTGATTTATACTATAATAGAAATGTAGAAAATGCAGTAGCTGGTGGCACAAAACAGAAAGTTACTGCCTCTGCTGGGCAGTACTCTGCTTAGTACTCTGCTGAGTGATACTTGAGCTGGGTAGAGAAGGATGCAGTTGACTAGGTGACAAGGTGGGAAAGACATTTTCATGCAGGAAGAAAATAGGATGAGTAGATGCTTGGAATCCCTGTGTGTGATTTCCTACAGCTGTTCCTTTAGGGTATTTCTCTTTGGTTTTAAGTTCACTTCACCTGTTGACTATAGTAGAGATGCTTTTTGATGTAACCATAATATATTCCAAAGGTGGACTATAGAATTTGATCTGATTTCCAACAATAAAAGTAGAGATAATGACATGTCATGCCAAAAATACATGGTAATTCTTCCACCGAATTATTCTGTACCACCATGGAGTTATTTGGTAAAAGCTGGTGTTGTAGGCTTTTTGCTTTGGGAAACTTAGGTACTGGATTCTCCAACACTTCTTTCTCATTTGAAAAAAAGAAGAGCAAGACATCTTAAGTTTTAGTCCAAGAAGGTCAAACATTTTTAGATTCTGGGACTGACTCATCTTAGGCCAATGTCAGACTTTATAGACTTTGGCCACTGACTCCTTGCTGAGGACCTTAGTATACAAGAAATAGTTATCACAAAGTTACTATATTGAATTGCTTACTTTTTTTATTAGGCTTGCACTTAGATCCTGACTCTTATTTAACACACAGTTCTTTTAGTTAACGTAGGTTTTCAGGCATAAAAATTATAAGCAGTGTTTGAAAATGGGCTTTTTCATGTGGTTATAAAGCTACCAAAATATATATATATATATCATGTAGTCTTAATGTGAAGGCAGTCAAATAATGAGTATTATTTAATATAACGATCTTGAATCATTAGGGAAATGTGTCTATGTCCAAAGTTACGTTTAAGAAGTTGGATAATTGTAGGAGTGTCTGGGTGGCTCAGTTGGTTAGGCATCCGACTTTAGCTCAGGTCATGATCTGGCGGTTTGTGAATTTGAGCCCCACATCAGGCTCTGTGCTGACAGCTCAAAGCTTGGAGCCTGCCTCAGATTCTGTGTCTCCCTCTCCCTGCCTCTCCCCTGCTTGTGCTCTGTCTCTCTCCCTCCCTCCCTCCCACTCCCTCTCTCTCTCTCTCTCAAATAAATAAACATTTAAAAAAAATTTTTTTAGGTTGGATAATCGTATAAACATTTTGGACATATTTATTTCAAATCACTTAAACTAAGTCTTGGCACCTAAAGATGAAAACTCTAGTTAAATAGATACTCTCTTTAGATGGATACTTCATTACTTAATAATGCCAAATAATGAAAAATCATTGTGCCTTCATCTTATTAATATAAGAAAATCTTTGCATTCAGTAGCTTTTTAATAATTTTACATATAATTAAAATTTTGCCAACAAATGGCTGTGATATGGTATTCACAGCTAATAGAAAATCACCTTCAAGGACGCCTTGGTGGCTCAGTCGGTTAAGCATCCAACTCTTGGTTTCGGCTCAGGTCATGATCTCACAGTTTTGTGGGTTTGAGCCCCATGATGGGGCTCAAGAAAAAAACAAATCACCTTCAGAATATGGGGTACTCATTCTGTGATAACAGAACTCCAAAAAGAAAGATGTGCTAGTGATTGAGTAGAGGTGATTGCTCTAAGTTAATAGAGGAGATTGCAATATTGATTAGTGCTTTGGGACCAGAACTATAAAGATAAATATTCTGAAAATTAAAACAAAGCTGATCTAGCAGTTATATAATGGGACAAATATCTGAGTCGTTAATAATAACTCATTGGTACACTAGAGGCTAAAGTTATGAAAAAAAGTTGAAATGCACTCAAAGAGGACATTCTTCATAGTATGACTGAGTTATTCCATCAAGATAAAACATTGGAAGTGTGCAGAGTGTTGATGTAGTTAAAAGGTTATTATTTAATGAACTCTCTGAAGAGATACAGAATGGATGATGGATCCTTCCTACAAAGAAAATGCCTGAGAATTGGTGGCAGCTTTATTATCCACTCAACATTCTATACCTTTTTTTTCTTTTTAGAATTTCTATTATTCTTTTCCTGACCTAGAGTATTAGATACTATTAATTTGTTTCAAAATAACCAAAACGGACTTAATTTTTAGCAGTGTGTGGTTGAAAAATGGAAAGGTTAAAAGTTGTCTATTACTAATTGTAGGGCATTAACTGCATACTCTAATGCATGACGATATCCCTCATATCGAAATACTACAGAGGGAAAGATGCAAAACCTAATTGAACTAGCTGATCCTTCAATCATTAGATGTCTGCCCTTGATTTAGATTTCAGTTTCTACAAACGCAAGGATTTTTCTCAAATTGCCTGCCTTTCTGTTTTACTTGAATTTTGACTTCGTTAATAAGCAAAAGCTGAAGGTAGGCCTAAGCCCCTTCTTAGTATTGCTGACATTAACGTATGAATTAAACTTTGTATTGAAATTTGTTGAATCTTTAATATATGGACACGATGGAGAGATAAATTTCCATTGCTAAAACTATATTATAGTTTTATACTTGAAATTACAGTACAGGAATTCTGTGTTGTTAACTGGCCCAACTGCTCGGGCATCTTATACCAGAGAATCACTAGCTGACGACCAGCCAGTACCCAGCCAGCTCTTTGCTTTCTTGCCTAGCAGATAGGAAACCAAGGCCTGGACACATTAAATGAATTGCCCCTTGTTACAGAGCTAGTAGTGGGAGAGCCAGAACCAGAAACATGTTCAGTGTTCTTTCCACCATCTGTAGCAACTCCTTTTATGAAGTAAACTGAAAAAGAATAGAAAAGGGAGTTATGTCCCATATTAGGTAGCATTTATAGCCCCATTTAGCCTGTGTGAGAATGGAAGACAGCACAGCTATATAAAGAAATAGAACTCACCTATGAGACTACATGATCTCTGTAAAACTCAAAGGCTTTATTGCAGTTTGGCCTTTTACTTATTGTACATATCCTGATTCAGAAATAATTTGAGATAAGAGTTATCTCAAAATGAAATTAATTAACATAGTTATAGTAAATCCTATTTTTCTGTCAAAGTTGTTTTTGTTTTTTTAAGCTTAAAATCACTTTGTCTTTCTAAGTTTAATTATATGTTGTATAAGAACTGCTTAGCAATCCCATTTCCTTTGTCCTAAACACTTATTAAAAATGGTTTCATAGTGTTTGTTTTATAGTCTATTTAAATAAATTTGTGGGTTTCTCCTACGCTCCACATGAAAAGTACTAGTTTTACTATTCATTATGTTATTTTCCCTCATTGAAGAATTTTCCTTTTTTTTTTTTCAATTTTTTTTTAATTTATCTATTTTTGAGAGAGACAGAGCAAGACAGAGCACAAGCAGGGTAGGAACAGAGAGAGAAGGAGACACAGACTCCAAAGCAGACTCCAGGTTCCAAGCTGTCAGCCCAGAGCCCAACGTAGGGCTTGAACTCAACCACAGACTGTGAGATCATGATCTGAGATCTGAGATCTGAACCAAAGTCAGACGCTTTAACTGACTAAACCACCCACATACCCCTATTTTCCTTTTTTTTTTTTTTTTTTTAGTAACCAACAGCCAAAGTTACATATTCCAATTATTTTTCTTAGCTCAAGACTTTAAAAATATTTTGGCAGAATTAAAAGGCTCATTTTACTTTTTTAAAAAAATTAAGATGAGAAGTGAGCTGTTATCCTGGTAAGCAATATTAATTCAAGAAAACCCCTTTATTTTCCTCAACAGTATTTTGTGTGTGTGTGTTTGTTTTTCAGTTGCCTCAGTTCTCATTTTTGTCGTGTGGATATAGGCAACTCAGGTCCCCTTTTAATTTAATCATGGTAAAGTAAATTTCAAAGGAGATATCTAGTTGTAGTCAGCTAAAAATACATTAGAAAATTTTACTGTATAGCCAGGTACATACAAAAATGTAATCAAAACAGTGAATTTCTCATAGATGTTTTAAACAACTATTTTTGTTAGGAGTCAGTAGGAAAGAAAATTGAGAAAGAGAATGGATTCACTTATTATTTGCACTTAAATAGGGCAGAAGTAGAAAAGCATGGCCAACCTATTAAGCATGTAGGTGGGATAAGTAGGGGTAAGTTCTGGGAGGGTTCCTTCTTTGCTTTGGACCAATGGCATGTCTAGGCCTGTTTAATTGTTTTTATGGACAATTTCTTGCTTTTTGTTAATGGCGCTTCAAGGTGTGTGTGTGTTTTTTTTATTGTTTTTAATTTTTAGGTATGGAGAGAAAAACAATGCCTTCATTGTTGCCAGCTTTGAAAATGAGGATGAGAACAAGGATGAAATCTCCAAGAAAGTTACTAGGGCCCTTGATAAAGTTACCTCTGATTATCATTCAGGATCCTCTTCTTCAGATGAAGAAACAAGTAAGGAAGTAGAAGTGAAACCCAGTTCGGTGACTGCAACCCCAAGCCCTGTGTACCAGGTAACCATGGATCAGTTCTCTATTAAAGGTCATGAGCAGGGCTTGCCAGGTCATTCCAGGTAGTCCTGCACATGTTGCCTGAGGTTTCTGATTTGAGATTTTGAATCACAGTTCTTGCTTTTGTACACTAAAGGGAAGCTGCTCCTCTGAGATGTAAATAGGTATAGGTAAATATTTGTCGAGTGTCTGCTTTACTACTACTCAATAAGTAGGAAAAAAATATTTTATTTATTTTTTAAGATGAATATGTATTTTTAATTTTAACAATATATTTGTAAAAAATTTATGCATTTAATTTGATTTTTAAAATTTAATGTAAATATATATTTAATTTTTTATTTGAGAGAGCAAGCAAACAGGGGAGAGGGGCGGAAGGAGAGACTGAGAATCTTAAGCAAGCTCCATGTCCAGTGCAGAGCCCAACCCAGGGCTAAATCTCACAACTGTGAGATCATGACCTGAGCCAAAATCAAGAGTTGAATGCCCAACCAACTGAGCCACCCAGGCACTCCTAGAATAAATATATTTTAAAAGGTGTGTCAAAGACAGGCCCCTCGGTCGTTCAGTCATTTTAAGTCTCCGACTCTTTATTTCAGCTCAGTTCATGAGTTCATGGTCTGTGAGTTTGAGCCCCACATCAGGCTCTGCACTGACAGCTCAGTCTCTCTTTGCCCCTCCCTTGCTCTTGCTTGCTCTCCCGCTCTCTTAAAAATAAATAAACATTTAAAACAATGTGGCAAAGAATAGAAAAAAACATGGTGATAAAGCAGTTGAAGAGTTATATAGCTACCAGGCATGCACTTACAAATTTGTTCATTTATTATCTATACCACATACAGCAAAGAACATTTAATATACTTTTAAAAATTCTCGGGGTGTGTGGGTGGCTCAGTAGGTCCAACTCTTGATTTTGGCTCAGGTCATGATCTCACAGTTGTGAGATCAATCCCCACATCAGTCTCTGCACTGGGCATGGAGCCTGTTTAGGATTCTCTCTCCCTCTCTCTGCCCCTCCCCTGCTCACGAGTGCTCTCTCTAAATGAATGAATGAAATATATATTACATATATATAAATATACATAAGCAGTTCAATAGGGAAAGTCTTCAAGAACTGGTACTAAAACAATTGGATAGTCTATATACGGAAAAAAATGAACCTAACTGCCATGTCATGTATATAAACATATTTATATACAGATATATTCCTCTATATGTGTATGTGTATATACATGTGTGTATACATATGTATACACTTATATCTCTGGGGGGGGTGTGTGTGTGTACACTCTTAGTGCAATAATACTCTTCAACAGAAAAGATAAGTCAAACCTCATTTTGAAGTTTTGTTTTTTATTTTTTTTAAGTTTTTAAATTTAGCTTGAGAGAGAGAGAATGAGCTAGGGAGGGGCAGAGAGAGAGGGGACAGAGGATCCAAAGCAGGCTCTGTTCTGACAGCAGAGAGCCTTGGTGTGGGGCTCAAATTCATGAACCATGAGACCATAACCTGAGCCAAAGTCGGACACTTAACCAACTGAGCCAGAGCCACCCTGGCACCTCTGAGTTTATTTTAAAATATACCTATTTTTATTAATTTGGCCTTAATTAGACATAATGAAACCTATCAGGTTTGTGAGAGCATTGGATTTGGGCTACAATGAGAATTTAAGCCTTAATAAATAAGAAATCAGTGTTTTAAATATGAGAAACTAAATCTTTACATTCACCATACATTTATATAATGAACATACTTTCAGTATACCTTAGTTTTTTATTTCTCTGTTTTTTGTTTTCAGTTGTTGAATTATCCTTCCTAGGCTTGTGAGGAAGGTTAGTTCTGATGATTATCATACTTTTAGGGATATATCTATATATGCATATTGTAAGATAACATGTACTTCCTTCTAAAAAACAACTTCATGCAGTGTAAAAGAGTATACTAGTGACCAAGTCTTCCCTCACCATCTGCCAATCACCAGTCCTGTGCTTTTCCATGGAAGTATTCTTTACTATTTATTTTTGCATTCTTCCCGGGAGATTCCCTATATAGATAAACATTTATATTTCAGAGATCATTTTTAAGACTTTTGCCATAAATATTTGGGGTTTTTTATCCCCTCTGTGTGATATATTCTCTCTAAATTACTGTTGTTAAATTGCCTGGAATTCATTCACAATATGGCAGTTTTTCCTCAATTTTACTGTTACTCAACAAAGCAAGAAAGTAAGTCACAAATTGAACTGATCACTGCTGATTTTTTACAAGTAAATTGACCTTTAACTTTTAGATTTTCCTTTTAAATTAAATTGTATTTATTTCTCCCCATGTTAAATTTTTAGGGGGCGCCTGGGTGGCTCAGTCAGTTAAGCATCCGACTTCGGCTCAGGTCATGATCTCATGGTTCGTGGGTTCGAGCCCCACGTCAGGCTCTGTGCTGACAGCTAGCTCAGAGCCTGGAGCCTCTCTTCGGATTCTGTGTCTCCCTCTCTCTCTGACCCTCCCCTGCTCATGCTGTCTCTCTCTCAGAAATAAATAAAAACATTTTTAAAAAATTTAAAAAAAAATTTTAGGGTGTAATTATAACAAGGGCATGAAATTGAAGTGTCTTTTGTGTGCTTTTAAAATAAAACATTTTTCCTTGACAAAATTTTTCATGACAGAGAAGCTAGGCTGTTACAATCCATTGTGTAGAAAGCTGGTGCAAGTGGCCCACTTAAATCTTTTCTTCCTGTCCACTTTTTCATCTTGAACCTGGCATTGCTAAAAGGTTTTAAAAGGGGGGTTATCAAAGTAAGAATAAAAAGTTCCTAGGTTGGGGACTTTTTCTCTTAGGAGTCCATTTTTTGAAAGATACCCCATCTAATTACTAATTAAGATTACGAATTAAGAAGTAAAGATTATATGGGGTGCCTGGGTGGTTCAGTCGATTGAGCTTCCGACTTCGGCTCATGTCATGATCTCAGGGTCTGTGAGTTCGAGCCCTGTGTCAGGCTCTGTGCTGACAGCTCAGCCTCGAGCCTGCTTTGGATTCTGTATCTTCTTCTGTCTCTGCCCTTCCCCTGCTCATGCTCTGTCTCAAAAATTAGTATTAAAAATTTTTTTTTATGAAGAGAAGATTATGTCATTTCTCCCCGAATTGATCTATAGATTCAAATTGGTATCAATCAAAATCCCAGCAAGCTTTTTCTAGAAAGTGACAAATTGATTCTAAAATTTATAAAAAGGAGAATTAAGTTAGAGGCCTTACACTAATATAAAGCCAGTATGTCTATCAAGACAGTGGGGGGGTCGCCTGAGTGGCTTAGTCAGTTAAGCATCTTGATTTCAGCTCAGGTCATGATCTCATGGTCCGTGGGATCGAGCCCTGCGTAAGGCTCTGCTGACAGTGTGGAGCCTGTTTCTGGGGGTATCTCCCTTCCCTCTCAAGGTAAATAAATAAGCTTAAAAAAAAAAACAGTGTGGTAGACATAAAGATGCACAAATATATTAATGGAACAAAAGAGACTCCAGAAATAGACCTACATATGTTTATCTTTTTTTTTTTTTTTTTTTTTTTTTTACTAAAAGTGTCAAAGTAGTACAAAAAGGGAAAGTCTTCAAGAACTGGTACTAAAACAATTGGATAGTCTATATACGGGAAAAAATGAACCTAAGTACTATCTGACATCATACACATAAAAAAATTAATTTGAGATCATAGACCCAAACATAAAAAGCTAACTCTTGACACTTTTAGAAGAAAATACAAAGATATCTTTATTGTTTGGGATAAGCAAAGATTTCTTCCAAGGGATATAAAAAACACAAAAAAAACTTGATAAATTTGACTAAATCAAAATTAAAAATCTTTTGCTCATCAAGACAAGCCATTAAGAAAATTAATGGGCAAAGCATAGACTGGGACAAAATATTCTCAATACATACATCAAATGACTTGTTTCCAGAATATACTTTATAAATCATTCCTTTAAATCAATAATAAAAGACAAATGACCCAATTAAAAATGGGCAGAAGATGTGAATAAACACTGTACAAAAGAAATTATATAAATGTCCAGTAAACACATGAAAAGGTGCTTAACCCTATTTGTCATCTGGGAAATGCAAATTAAAGCCACAGTGAAACACTACTTCTTCCAGAATGGGTGGAATTAAAGTCTAATGCCACCAACTGTTGGCAAAGATGTGAAGTAGCTAGCGTCATAAACTGTTGGTGAAAGTGTAAAATGGTACAACCACTTTGGAAACTCTGGCACTTGTTAAATATGCATCTACCCTGTTACCCAACAGTTACACCCTAAAGTATTTATTTAACAAGAGAAACGAAAATATTTACAAAGCCATGTATTAGAACATTTATAGCAGCTTTTTTCATAATAGTAAAATGGAAAACAACCCAAATGACCATTAACAAGTGAATGGAAGAAAAATTGTGAGGTATTCACACAATAGAATAATAGTCAACAATAAAACAGGAAGAACTAATACTAGACACAATATGGAAGGTCCCCAAAAACATTTGGTTGAGCAAAAGAATTTTGCCATACACAAAGAATACATGCTGGATGATTTTATTAAAGTTAACAAACAGGGAAAACTCCATCTGGTGATGTAAATCAGTATAGTGGTTGCCTGTGGTATAGGATTAACTAGAAAGGGTAATAAAAGCTCAGAATTTTATCTTTCTGACAGTTTTAAAACCTTACCAGCACCCCAGTATAAAAAGTAAACATTGCATTTTGCTACCTGTTTGTTTTATAGGCCAGTTAATTAGTTTGAACTCTAAATTCTGCCTTATTTCCCCATTATTGTATATAATCAAGAATTTACTGAGGTGCCTGGGTGGCTCAATCGGTTAGGCATCTGACTTTGGCTCAGGTCATGATTTTGCGGCTCACAAATTCAAGCCCCCTGTCGGGCTCTTTGCTGACAGTTCAGAGCCCGGAGTCTGCTCGGGATTCTGTCTCCCTCGCTCCCTGCCCCTCCCCCACTAGTACTCTCTCTCTCTCTCTCTCAAAAATAAATAAAACCTTAAAATTTTAATTTAATTTTTAAATTAAAAAAATTTTTTTAAATTAACTGTACTAAGGTTATTCATTGAAGCATTGTTTTATTTGTTGTGCATTGTTTTTTAATAGTAAAACATTGAAAACAGCCTAAATGTTCTATCAGTAGGACACTAGTTAATTTAGTTATGGCATAGTCATTGCATTACATCTAGCTGTAAAATAATGAAAAAGGACTTTATGTATTGATATAAATGCCTTTTAAAATGTGTGTATAGATGTATACCTAAATACATGCATGCATAGGGTATACACAAAAAAATAATGTAAGTTGCCTCTAGAGGGAATCAGATAAAGAGGGACTTTCCATATAATGCTTTTATATCTTTTGTATTTTCTATCATATGAATGTAATTTTATACAAGAGTATAAATTTTAAAATAACCTGTACTAAGAGGAACAGATTAGAAATCAGAGAATTCAGGGGCACCTGAGTGGCTCAGTTGGTTAAGCATTCTACTCTTCATTTTGGCTTGGTTATGATCTCATGGTTTGTGGATTCAAGCCCCGCATCAGATTAGTGCAGAGCCTTCTGGGGATTCTCTTCCCTGAGCGCTCGCTCGCTCTCAAAAAGAATAATAAACGTTTTAAAAAGAGAATTCAGAAACTCGTAGTCACAAGGTACAGCATTCTGAGCAGGGGGGGTACAAAATTGCTGATAACTTTTTGAGTAATGTGAACTTGATGTACCATTTGACTTAGGGAATAATCTAAGACTGTTGTTCCAAAACACAAACTGGCTACGTCAGAATCACCTGCACTGCGATCAGAGTATCTGGCCTCTATTGCTAAAGTTTGTTACTGTTCAGTAGACCAGGGCTAGGGCATAAGTGTATTTTGTGTTTTAAAAGATTTTTAGGTGACTCCTTATTAACCAGCCAGCTGTGGAAACCTCTCGTCTAAAACATGATGTGTCCTTTCAAGCTTCCATTCATTCTGTTTTGATCTTTGCTGGTTGTTTTAGAGTACTGTGTTTGAGTTTTATTCATTTTCATTCATTAAGAAAACTAATCAATCACCTACAATATATGAAGTTTTTAACATATTTAGATCTGACCATAGGAATATCGTTTAGACCCTTAAGGGTATAGGTGAGTTATTTTCTTTTTCTTTAATGAGTAATCTGGAAGTTCACCTAAGTTTTTTATATAATATGACTGATTTTTCCTCTGAATTAACTTACTATTTTCTCTTTCATTCAGATTTCAGAATTGATCTTCCCACCTCTTCCAATGTGGCACCCTTTGCCCAGAAAAAAGCCAGGAATGTACCGAGGGAATGGCCATCAGAATCACTACCCTCCTCCTATTCCATTTGGTTATCCAAATCAGGGAAGAAAGAATAAACCATATCGCCCAATTCCAGTAACATGGGTACCTCCCCCTGGAATACATTGTGACCGGAATCACTGGATTAATCCTCACATGTTAGCACCTCACTAGCTGCTTTTGATTCTGTTGGTGTCAATGTTGAGAGAAGGTAGAATAAGCCTGACCACATATTAAAAGTTAAAAGTTCATATTCATAGTAGTAAAGTTAGATGGGCCAAACCGTCAAACTTATTTTTATAGAAAAAGTTATTGATAATAATCTTTCTTAAAAAATATATATGCACTTTAGATATATTGATCTAGTTTGAGAAACTTTATTAAAGTTAGTCAAGTGCCTGAGTTTTTAATATTGGACTTGAGTATTTATATATTGTGCATCAACTCTGTTGGATACAAGAACACTGTAGCAGCAGACGAACTGTTCTAGCACCTTTGAGCATTTATGGAGAGTATGTAAGTTATTTATACACAAGGAAATCTATTTTATGTCATTGTTTAGAAGAATTACGTGAAATCATGTAGTTGCAAATAAAAAGTAGTTTGAGGCATGATGATGTGTGCTGCTTTTCTGTGCATAAAAAAAGCAGAAATAGCAAAGGGGATATTTCACTTTAATGTGTTTAAATATTTAGTAAAGAAAAGTAAAATTTAAAGTTTTCTTTAAAATATCAACTTTTTATTAACTATAATTTTCCCCAAGGCAACAGTATCCAAATGTGCATATAAAAGTCTAAAGTTTATTAGTACTAAAGGGAAAAATATATACAATAAAACCTCTTTCAACCATCAAAGTTGCGATACACAGAATTTTCCTAACCAAGAATTAAAGCCTGTATTAATTTTGATATGACATCTGACTTAGATGCCTAATGCCACTGCATAAAGGAGAAATGTTCTTAACATCTCTGTTCCTTGTGCTTTTTTTCAACACATGAAAGTCTTTAATAGATGTCTGAATTAAAGCCAAATAGAACAGTACTTCAGATTCTTCAGTAGTCCCTTCATATCTACACCACTGTGATGCCATCAGTCTTGTAAGTGTGCTTGAACTACAAAAAGAGAGAAAGACATATAAGAATTTGGTTTTTTTCCCAAAATTACATTTTTCAAAAAAAATATTTTTTCCTGTTAACCAACGTCTTTAAATTTCTAGTCATAAATTAATTATTTCACTTGTCAGAAAAGTCAGAACTTGCTAATAAATCATTAGAAGATCTTGGCTATTCCACATATTCCTGTTGTCATTTTTTCTGGTAAATTCTATTTAAGTATAGAATGCCAGAAAAGTGCCCAAAACCTAAGGATACATAGCCCACAGGTTTGAAAGTACATGGAATTTAAATTATGCAATGTCAACAGTAAACTTGTTCTTAAACTTTAGAGACTTTTCTAGTTTTTATATTGACAAACTATATATACCTTTTAATATATTTCTAAACCATGATCGTTTTTTCCTGAAATATATAGCGAATACCTATTCAGACTTGAACATATTTTTCTAGGGGTAACTGGCATCACACAGGAAGATTAGTTTTATTTAAGTTTGAAAAATTTTTTTTAATGTTTTATTTATTTTTGAGAGAGAGACAGCATGAGCAGGGGACGGTCAGAGAGGGAGACACAGAATCCAAAGACAGGCTCCAGGCTCTGAGCTAACAGCACAGAGCCTGATGCGGGGCTCGAACCCACGAACCGTGAAATCGAGACCTGAGCCGAAGTCAGACGCTTAACCGACTGAGCCACCCAGGCGCCCCAAGTTTGAAAATGTTTTTAACTGTTAACTGTTCCATTATGGGTCCTAGGAAGTTTTGTGTTAAGAACTGCAGATTGTGTGCAGTTATGAAGGTAGCAGGTTTCAAGTATTTTTATCATGGAGTTAGCAGAGAGCATTTGTTCTTTTAGATTGGTCATGTTGTAGTTACAAGCTTATTCGGGAAATCAGAAGCATAGTAGCCATACTGTCAAGAAAGGAAGTATTTTTGGTACACATCTAGTAATCAGATCTTTCCACATGGATCACTGTAAAACCTAAATCTCTTATTAGTGCTGACAACTAAATGGCTGAGTGCCTTGGGAAAAATGCTAGTTTTACATATTACTGTGTATTTGACATACTACCTATAGGAGGCTTTGCCCTTTGACTATCCAACATCCCACCTTGTTTGAAAAGTTATTTAAAGCAAAAGAAAACTCATCAATATAGCTTTTCCAATCCACTCCTAATGAAGTAAGCCATCTTAGAAGCAGTGGGGTCTTAAATTCAGTCTAGTAAAGCACGGGGTATAAAAGTTTGTCAAACTTTTTGAATGGTATTTAGGACTCCAGGAGTAATAACATCTCTGTGTGTCTTAGACAATTTAGGACTACTCCAATGAAGACAATATGGCTGCATAATTTAAGTTTGAAAGCCTTTTTGGGCTGTTTCAAACAGTGGTTTGTGACAAATTAAAAAAAAACATTGTTTTGGTAAGTTCTATTACATCAGTACAAAAGTACTTATTTCTTGGTTTTTAGTGTAATATTTATCTCAAGGCATTTATGTTGACTTCTCAACTATCACTGTTCAAGTGATTTCTTATTTTCTGAGTGGGAAGAACCAAAACTTAAACACTATCATCTGCATTGACCTTGCCAGAATAGACATTCTATCAATTTTACAGATTAAGTTTTTAAAAAAATTTTATATATCTATGTGCCAGTAACTTACTTAATCCTCATAATAACCCCATGAGGTAGGTACCATTATTACCCAATTTAGATAAGGACTCTCAGAAGTTACAAAATGCCCAAGATAACAGAAAGCTAAGAAATGAAGCCCTGACTTCAACCAATCTGGGTTTTGCAAAGCCTTCATTCGTGGTCCCTTGGTTCAGTTCATTATTTATAATTTTGTGAGAAGGTTCGGTATCGGGCCAAGATTTGGGGGGAAAAAAAAGAACAGATGCAAAGATTAGATGAAGCAAATGAGGATACAAGACATTTAAAGTATCTGTTGTTTAATAACTAATAAAACCTTGACAAAGTTCCTTTTTACAAACCACTCATATTTAGAAAAGGGACCACTAAGTTGACAGACATTTGCTTGAACTGTAAATCAATTTGCAATGGGAGATACAGCCCCCTTGACCAAACTGAGATGACAAAGCTAAGTGTTATCAATGATTGGTCCCGGGGAAAGATCACATACAGAGAATTAGCGGGATTAGTAAGGCCCAAGTTTATCATAGGCTTTAACTTCTTTTAGTTATCAAGTATTTGATGATCTAACATGGTATTCAGTGTTTTTCTAATATTCTCCGGAGTTTGTATTCCAGTTTTGAGGCCGTAATATGTGAGGTTCAAAGGGAAACAACATCCGTACATTACTGATGGAGCATAGGCTCATACTGGGAGTTGTTCTAGCACTAGTTCTAGAGAAGGCTCATGCAACTCCTATTTAAAATGTGCACACTTTCTCTACCACAGAAAGCATCCGCTTGTCTCCCACTTTATAGCATTAGACACCTTCTAGATTTCCTTTGTTCTTTTACAGAATTCAAAAGATAACCTAAGGAATGAAATGGAAACCCATCTAACCCTTGTCAGAAGCAAATTCACCAATAGTACTTTTAGCAGATACACCACGGCAATTAGGATGGTTTGATGTTTATTCTTTAAAGCACATGATCAGCACAAATAAAAGTGCTAAACTTGTATTGTTTTTACCCTCAAAAAAGGAATAACTTGCTACAAAAGTGACTCCCATAAGTTTTACATAATTAGAGCCTTGCTTAAATTTCACAGGACTTGAAGAATACCAAGTATGTAGACATCCATACCTTGGCTTTAACACTCCACCATTTTTGAAGGGTAGTTAAAAATGTAAATGTGCGTATCTTTTAACCAAGAAACAAATTCTGGGAATTCGTTTTCATACTCAAAGAGGCCAGCCAGCCATTATCTATGTAGAAATGTTCATTGCAAAATCCAAGTAGCCAACAAGTGAAGAGGTAAATAAAATCTGAACTACTAAAGAAAATACTGTGGAAAATACCATGTAGCTACCAAAAAAAAAAAAAAAAAACGGTAATGACATGGCATAGAATGTTACAAATTGGGGAAATACTGCAAGTGGGGAATGAAAAATATTTCTATGATGGTGCCAAAAAATGCCTGGAAAAATAAATACCAAACTAACAGGTTCTCAGAGGCAGGGGAAGGGGTGAGATACAGAGAACTTTTTTTTTCTAGATCGTATATTTCAGTCTTTAGACATAATTTTATACTGAGCATTATTACTTTGTAACTAGAGGGGTAGAAAGACAAAACATTTTTTATGAGCACTTAATTTAAGCCAAGTTTGGTGATTTATTATGTTTCATGGGCAGTCTTACATTTCTGAATTAAAGGATTGCAATGTGGGTAAAAATTTTGTTTGTTGTTCATACTGTGTCTAGAAGGAAATATTCCAAAATAATAAATGCTTGTAATAGAGTGGTAGTATCATATACTTTTCCTCTACTGATCCCAATTAAATGTAAATATTAATTTCATAAGAAAAATTTTAAATGGTACTTTGTGGAAGAGAACCCCTATAATTAGAAAGATTACTAAATACCTGGAAATGAACTAACAACAGAAAGGAGTGAGTCAAATAAAAGAGAAAAATTTATAAAAGTTTACAAAAAAGACTGACTAGAAGAATATGCCATATTTCTAAATCGAGTCAACATTATGGAAACTTTACTTCTTAAATTAATATGTAAAAATATAAATCATAACGAATTCTGATAAAATTTTAATGGAACACAAAACTGATTTTATGTTTACATGGAAAAATAATTCTTCAAAATAGCCAAGAATTTTTTTTTTAAAGAACATTGGATAGGGAATATTCTTCCTTTTACATGAGTTGTCAATATATACTCAAGAGTTAACATAGAACTGAATAGATGAACAGTGAACAATGAAACAGAATTACAAGGGCACAACCAGAAACAGAATTTTAATGTATGGTGAATGTGACTTTCCAAATTGAAAATGATTCACTAATAAATTAACAGTTAACTATTTTGACTATGCATTTTTTTCATTTTTTAAAATTTTTGAAAATAATCTTTACACCCATTGTGGGGCTCAAACACATGACCCCAAGATTAAGAGTCTGTGTCTACTGATGTGGGAAGATAATCACCATATTGGGTGACAGGTACTGCCAGTATGTCCCTTCCATTCAAAGATAAACCTATGTATGTTATACTATTCTCATCTTACACATGAGGACACTGTGTCTCAAGTATTCAAGTAAGTTGCCCTAGGTGACCTACATTAACAGAGGTTCAAACCCTGGCAGTATAAATCCAGGATACATATTGGAAAGATAGATTAAACTGTTAAGAATAATATGTGAGTAAGGATTTTTGTCATTTAGAATGCAATAGAATAGACATTTTTGTGTTACTCTCTTGGTGTAGACTGTTTAAATGAAAAGGAATAAATTACCTTATTAAAATCATTTGGCCACAAGAGGGCATCAGATATTCTTTTCCAACTTGAAAGCATAAGGCTGTATTTGAAATCTCCCTTTTCCATGAAAACCATTAGTGGTTATACTTTATTTTTAAGTGGCTCTTGTTTAAATCACTGCTTTTCCTATGGATGTATATGTAGAATTGTCATTAGTAATGGGGAATTCTAATTCAGTATGCCATACTTACTGTACACAACATTTTCTTAATAGAATTATTCTTCCGTTAACAAAAGTAATACTCATTTAGAAAAAAAATATCTAACATCACAAAGAAAGGTCATTAATCACCTATAATTGCTCCAGTTGAGATAACCACAGTTAATATTTTAGTAAGTGGGGATGCTTAAAAGAGGGAACTTTTACTTTACATATTCCTATACTGTTGTATTATGAAATATGCTCATTTTATGGTCACACAATTTGATATTTTGAAATATTTTCTTATGTTGATTTTTTTCTAAAACATGATTTAAAAATTTTTTCCAAATGTTTTATCTTTTAAGTTTTTATTTTAAATTCTAGTTAACATATTCTAAAACATTATTTTTAGTGGTTTCATGTTATGGATAGGCTGATCATGTACCAGAACTGCTGTGAATTCACATAGAAAATGTATAGGTGACAAATTCTTGAGTTAAATTAATAATAAGCCAGTGTGATTATTTCACTAAACTCAAAAGGAAAAAAATTGGTTTTGCATCTTATAAATCATCCATCAAACATTTCTTCTTAAGAAGTGAAATAGGGGTACCTGGGTGGCTCAATGGGTTAAAGCGTCTGACTTTGGCTCAGGTCATGATCTTGTGATCCGTGAGTTTGAGTCCCACGTTGGGTTCTATGCTGACAGCTGAGAGCCTTGAGCTTGCTTTGAATTCTGTCTCCCTCTCTCTCTGCCTCTCCCCCAATCACGCTGTTTCTCTCTCTCTCTCTTAAAACTAAATAAAAATTTAAAAGAAGTGAAACAAAATTTACCGATTAAAAATGAAATTTTTGAAACTCTGTGTAAGATTGATTAGTGTAACATGAAAAATGTGAAATTCAGTTTTGTCATCTGAGTTATCACTAAGGGAAATCTGACTATTTCACGTTTCCCAGTGATAAGACAGACTATATTTAAAATCTGATACGGATAGCTAATAAGTTTCTTTGGAAAATGATTTTGAAGATACTATTTGTGATGCTTGATACTATGAAATCTGGGAAGGAATACACAAAAAGTTAAAATACAAGATCTGATAGGGATTTGGCATGCAGGTTCACAGTAAAATCCCTCTTCCCAGATACAATGAGGAGTGCCAATCAAAAAAAGTTTTAAGTGGAAAACCATTAAAAGTGATATATCCCTTAAGTATTTTTAAATGTTTAAAACATATCAATATACTTTCAGTCACCAAATACATGTAGTTAAGAATTTTTCTTAGAATATGGGTCTATTGCTAAGAGTTACGTTTTCTTTTTTTCATAACCTATATCCATATCGATCCTAATTAAAGTCTAGGTTTTTTATAGACAAATGAAACCAACATTTTGAAGCAGAATCATTTCCTTACATATGTTGTCTTTGCCATATCTAGTACAGCTGATATGTACAATTTACTTAAATTATGTAATCATCATTATAACAAGCATTAATGGGCTTGGTAACAAACAATATGGACTCAAGTCATAACCAGTGGGACCATCACTGCATCTGGGAGAAGAGTGCAGCTGTTGATGCTCAGTGTGCCCTGGGCATCAGTGACCATGTATAGGTACAGAAAATCACTGGTTAGGCCAGAGTCTGCTGTTTTCCACCGGCCTGCTTGGCTGGTGTTGCTGGGAGCAATGAGAGATGAGAGACAGCCACACATTGTAAATTCCCATTTTCTTTCCTTTCAAATGGTTCTCAAAGGGCCCAGACTGCCAAGAACTGGAGGCTCTTAGAAAAATACTAGACCAGGAGACAGGAGACCTGGAGTTTGTTCCTAATTATGTGGCCTGGGGAGATCAAAACCTTTCTGGATCTTGATTTTTTCCCCCTGAAATGATACTGAACTAGATAATGTAGCCTATGGGTATTTGGGGTTTTTTGTCTTGTTTTTACAAAACTTAAACTGCCATGTCAATTTTCTTAACTATATCACAAATTTTTTGCCCATATTACAAAAAAAGTTAAATCAAACTTACATAAAAATGCTCATAACAGCCCTGTTGGCTACTATACAATGCATCTTTACTCTGTCCTGGGCGTAGCACATAGTATTTTTTAGTTGACAGAGCAGAGATTATATTTCATGTAATTATTTAATTTTATTTTGTGTTGTTGTTCCTGTGAACACTAACAGTTCCCCTCCTTGTAGTAGATCAAAAGACAGGTGGAGGCTGAATGTCAGAGGACTGTGATTTTCCAACAGGTTGCAAACCACAGTCATTGGTATCTTCAATAGCCCACTCTCCTCTTAGAATTGCAAGGTTATTCATTTGACTGTTCCCAACTGTTCCCTATGAAGGTTCTCACTGTTGACAGTTCTGGGACTCTGTGAGAGAGAAAGAGTCCTACTTAGCAACATTAGAAGAGCACAGTGCCGGTAGCCAACATTCAATTTGGACTAGTGTGTGACAAGTGACCTAACACATGACATAGACACCTCTTCAAGTGCAAGACAACTCATTTTCTTCATTAATTTCATTTGTGGTGATTCCATAAAACTGCTGTGAGCCCAAACACCAGCAATTAAAAACCAGAGATAAATTAAGAAAAAGACACACTGTGATGGAGGTACATGTGGCAATGGCTTGATGTGAACACAGCCAGAGTTCCTGCAATTTGATCATCAACAAAGACTACTGAATCTATGTGTTGAAGATCTGGGTAAAGATGTCCCATCTTTGAAAGGTCTAACATCTGCTTAAGTTTCCATGTGAACATGGAAAGACAGGGGACCCTCAGCTTCCTCTGAGGGTACAATTTCAAGAAGGGAGAAGTCAGATTGCACCAGGAGGATAGTTTGGGAAGGGTTAGGATTACATGGTCAGAAAAGGGTTAAGACCATAATCAGAGTGAAAGAGAAAGGGTAGCCTGGCTAAAAAAAGAAAAAAGAAAAAAAAAACTTCATTTCGCAGCACAAAGGTCTAATTTTTATTAATATTTAAGAGCTCCTCCAAAATCATAGTACAAAAGTACATACATAGTACATAGCACAAAAGAAAACTGAGCAAAGTACATGAACACTGTTCTCAAAAGTACAAAGGGCTTTTAAACACAGGAAAAGATGCTCAAGTGATAAACAGAAATAGAATTTTAAACAGAGATGATTTTCCTCTCAAATTGGGAAAGATCAAAAAGCTGTATAGAGTATGGATAAGGATTTGGGGGAAGGTAAGCACTCCTGTGCACTGTAAGACAAGCTACTGTAAGAAGGTATGTATGTTAATAATAGCTATCAGAATATTCTTTACTCAGCACCTCCTCGTCTAGACATTTACCTTAAGGATATAATTATACATATGCAAAACAACGTATATACAAAGATACTACTTGTACTTTTACTCATTATATCAAAAAGATGGGATCGATTTAAATGGCCCTCAATTGGAGACTGGTTATAGTTTATCTATATGCAATATATAGTTTTGAAGACAAAAACGGTTGTTTTGGGTAAGTAAATACATAAAAGATAAAAATGTATAGAATAATATGAAAAGATTTGTTAAATTAAAAAATGTATAAAACTTTATTTATAAAAAGAAAACACATATATGCAAGTGTAAGCATAGAATAAGTGTGGTGGTAGCTGGAGGGGCCGTTGTGAAAGTCTAAAATCAGACTAGAGTATGGACTTCAAGTTAGAGGTTGTCCTGGAAAGCTTTTGAGCAAGAGAAATGAACCTAAGTGCTTTAAGAAAATTAATCTAGAAGCAAACAGTTTTAATCAACTCTTGTCTAGATCATAAGTGATTGTAGAGCAATGGTCATCTATTTACTTCCATAATCAGGTGGATTCTTTTTTTCTTTCTAAAGTGGTCCATCACCTCTTCATATATTCCATATATCCCTGAAGTTAAAAACTATTTCCCCAGAGAAATAGTTTCATCTTGTCAGCAAGATTCACAAGGGAAGACAAATCCATAACCATTCTATCAACTACTTTTCCAGTTGACAAACAGATATGAGGTTAACAGCATATATAGTCACTCCAGTTTTGAAATCAAGATTGTACTCTCTTGGTGTAGGAATGAGGGAGACAGACAACCACGGAATAGCTGTTGGCATTGTTATTTAGGTGCTAATATATTTTTGTTAACATTTTACTTATTTTTGAGAGACAAAAGAAAGACACAGCATGAGCAGGGTGAGAGCAGAGAGAGAGGGAGATACAGAATCCAAAGCAGGCTCCAAGCTGTCAGCACAGAGCCCAACGCGGGGCTCGAACCATGAACCGTGACATTATGACCTGGGCTGAAGTCGGATGCTTAACTGACTGAGCCACCCAGGTATTCCATGTGCTGATATTTTTATTACACCACTAAAAGGTAAGCAAAGAAACTCTCTGGGCATGTGTTCCACACCAACTTTCACTATTTTATTAGTTCTTCTTCATAATTTCTATTCATCATTATTGACATGGGTTGTTGAACTGTGTTCCCCAAAACTATTAGGTAGTAATCCTAATCCCCAGTACCTCAGAATGTGACCCTATTTGGAAATAAGGTCCTTGAAGTTACAGTTCATTAAAATTAGGTCATCAGCGTGGGTCCTAATCCAGTGTGACTGGTGACCTTATGAAAAAAAAAAAAAAAAAAAAGGCAAGTTAGGACACAGAAACAGCCTGGGCAGAGCCTCCCCTGACAGCAATCTGAAGGGACCAATTTTGCCAATACCTAGATCTCAGATGTCTAGCCTCCAGGATGGGAGACAATAAATTTGTCTAAGCCACCCAGTTTGTGGCACTTTGCTATGGCAGTCCTAACAAACTAATACAATTATACATAGAAATTAATTACAAATGACTAGTCATATCAGAAACTAATCATTTAAAAAGACTTGAAAGCAACTGACATTTTTTGTTTGAAATTAAAATCTAAGAAATGTTGTTTCAGTTATCTAATTGTCCTGAATTGTGATACCAAGATAAATTAGTATATCACAATTAGGCAATGATATTTGACTATGTAAGTGTTTTTGGCTTCTCTAAAAGTGTACTCAAATATTTCTGGAAGTTTGTGAAGCCCAAGAAAAAAACATACTACCATTAATGACTTGGCCTGGAAACCAGTCATTTGCAAGAATTTCATTATCAAAATAACCCTGGAGAGAAAAGAGTCACTAACTTGACTCCAGACTACTCAGAATCTAAGGAGGGTTTTACACGTTTACTTCTAAAATACTTCTCCACTTCTCTAGGTTTTTATAATAATTAGGTTTGCTTTTGTGTTTGCTCCTATTCAATCAGGTCACCCCATTCTGTATTCGTCCAAGTTAACTTTTTAAGCAATGTGCACTTTCCTCTTGCCACACTTATTCACACTTTTTTCTCCGGATACGGTCTTTTTGGAAGAGACCAGGGCAGTTGTCTTGCAGAACATAAGACACATACCAAATCAATGCAAACTTGCCCCTAGTGTTTACATAGTTTCCTTTCTAAAAATTCACTCAGCATTTACTGAGCAATATGCAAGTCAGAGTTAGGCACGGAGTATGATGAGGTGAGCAAATCAGCTTCAAACCTGTAAAAGGGTATATTAAGCATGTTCAACAATTGGAATGCAAAAGATTTTGTGCCCTCAAAGACTTGTACTGGCAGATGCATCCCCAATTATCTTATAAGTAAGGTGCAGGGGTGCATATCAGGAAAAATGACTCAATTGACACTTGCAGGACAGGTAAACAAGGAGCATCTGTTCTCTGGTTGAAGAAATCGCATACTCACAAAGGTCCAAAACCAGGGCCCCTTAGCTACTAAGCATGGCTACTGCATGAAGGTGCACCTGGAGCTGTGGAGAAAACAAACCGGAGAAAAATGGAATGGACCTTGCAAGAGCTTCTATATCAGGTTAAGATTATAAGGTTAAGACCTGGTTATTAATAGGGCCATTATTTCCATTTGAAGACAACCAATCCACTACGACTTACTCAGTGGATTAGGGGATAAGCACTTAGGGGAAGACAGTCAAGATATTAATGTTTTTTTATTATTAACCATTATAATTATTAACAATGGTACTTTGTTGGAGACTGACATTGGTTTTTACCTCTAATTTCCTACATCTTCTCCCACCTTTCTCATTCTCCATTAGTTAGAATTTTCACAGCTCAGCAGTGAAATGAGAAGCAAACTAATCAAGGACCTTGTCCTGAAACGTATTTCCTGGTCCTTCAATTAACTCTAGAAATTTTCTTCCTGCAGTTACACCTCAGGGCAACAGCGCTTTTCTCCCCACCATAGTTATTTATTAAGTCTAGAAAAATCATTTAAGTGACAAAACAACACACCTACATTTGATGTAGATTTCAGAAATACCAGCAAGAAAAACGGAGCTTGAGTTCCTAGGACTGGCTTCCTCATCTTTTCTGTTACCTTTACTGCATTTAGAAAATTACAGTTGATTATGCCTTAGACTTAAAACTAGACCATTCTTATTTAAAAACAAGTTACTTAGGGGTGCACGGGTGGCTCAGTCGGTTAAGCGTCCAACTCTTAATCTTGGCTCGGGTCATGATCTCACAGTTCATGGGTTCGAGTCCCGAGTTGGGCTCTGAGCTGTGAGCAAATCCCTACTTGGAATTCTCTCTCACCTGCTCTGTCTTTTCCCTGCTTGTGTGTTCTCTCTCTCTCTCTCTAAATAAATATATAAACTTAAAAAATTACTTTATATTCAACTTTATCTCAATTTCATCAGTTTTGTCATTTGGTGCTTCATTAGCCAGAAATATCATCTGGCTAATTAAGATTAAAATATGGTCTAAATTAAAGGCATTAAATTATACTCAGTAACTTCACTTACAATATTTTATTGCAATCTTGATTCTTTGAAAACCTGTAAATCCCTATCAGCATCCCAGCTATGAGAGACAAATGCAAAGAATCTTCATTACCCTATCAGTTCTCTCTCTCACAACACCCGTTGTGATGGATTTGTATCCCCATTTTAAATGCAAGAAACTGAAGCTAAGTAAAGCATTTAGTATAAGCAGAGTTCATGTCTGACTACAAGGCCTGTCTTTTAATCTTTTTATCTTTATCTTTTAATCTCAGAGTAGAAAATTTCACGTTAATATAAACCAGTTGTTCTCAACTGAAGCAATTTTGCCCCCCACCCCAGTGGATATGTGGCAATGTTTGGAGAACATTTTTGATTGTCACATCTTGGGGAGGAAGAAATGCAACTGGCATCTACTGTGTAGAGGCCAGGGATGCTGCTCGACATAGTGCAGCGCACAGACCGTTCCTCACAACAAAGGATCATCCAGCCCAAATGCTACAAGCGCTAAGACTGAAAAACCCTGTACTAAACAAAACATTCCTAACAGGGTCTTCCTACAGAAGTATTACTACCTCATTCTGTTTTCTGAAATCACTGTTTAGAATCAAAGAAAGGAGGTTTAAGCCATAACTAGCTGTGTATGTATTTAATGCTACTCTTGGAGTACTCAAATTTGAGTTCATGCTCTAAACTGTGAATTGATCACAGAACTCTGTGGAGGCTTCAACCCCAAAGATTACATTATGCTATATGTTGTCATAAATGCACAGAGCAGGGAAGGAGAAGTATGTTTGACATGTTTTCATGAAGTGTGACAGTCTGATCTTTATTCTGTTCAATAAGGGATATAAGGGCGGGGGGGGGGAGAAATGGAAACCCTGAGGAATAGCATTATTGAAGTTTTATAAAGTAGACATTTCTCAAGAGGCACAATGAAGCCACACCGTGAGGCAGAAAACTGCTTTCTTGATTTTATTTCAAAAGTACACAAGGTCACAAAACTAGAGCAAGTTTTTGTTTTTTTAAAAACAAATTTTGTTCTTACAAATTTCAAAATCTGCACCATTGGATACTTAAGCCAGAAACTTTAAATACAAAATCACTTTTGAAACTGACACTTATCAATCCTCTACTTGCATATGTGAAATGTCAAAATATGTTTTATCAGTAGTACAGGTGTATTTATCACAAAAGTTCACAGTTAGTATTCAGAATAAGTGAATAAATTGTGGTTCTCTTAACACTTGTGTCATTGAATAAATTAGCAGAAAACAAAGTTCTTCTTTGATTGGAGCTTTTAGTGCTTGTGACCAAAGCCAAATCCAACGGACGTTCACCACACTTTTAAAATTATAAAATAAGGTATTTTTTTAAAACTCCGTTTTTAATAATTTTAAATAATTTTAATAGTTTTAAATAATAAGAGATGAGATGAAGCAAATAATTTGCTGATATCTATAAGATAAACAGAACCACAATTCACAAATTTATTATTTTTCCCTGCTTCTGTAACACTGTAGAATTTGTGCTCAGTTATAGACCTTTTTTAGTGTCAAAACAGGCAAATGAATAAAAAATCCAACTGCAGAATGTGTTGCCTCTATTCCAAGACTATCTAAAGGCATTTAAATAGTAAAACTTGCCCAGAACATTTATACTACTAAACACAAGAATATTATAAAGATATATGTACATATATATATATAATGTCACAAGCCACTAAAAAGTTAAAATTGTGCCAACATTTTCTACAACTACTCCTTACATGACACATCAAAGCATTAATCACATAATTTCTTTTTTCTGTTCACATTGGAATAAGGCATCTGACAGCCTTAAACACTGTGGAAATGAAAAGAGATTAGAAAAAAAACTTTAAACATTCATAGAACTTCAAATTTACATGCCACACGCACACAAAAAGACAAAACAGTTATTTTAAGAAGTCATACATTATAGAATTTGATATCCAACTTCATGCAGCAAGTTCTTTTTATATTTAATCACATTTACTTGCCCCTTCACTTGCTCCAAACTTCCAGAACTCAATCTTAAAAATTTATCTTTTTAACAAAAGTCAGCTATTTCTTCATATCCATAATCTAATTGCATTTCTTCAATTAACCCCCACAAGACATACTCAGGCTCTGTTTCCATTGTAACAACTCCATGGCCGATGACCCAAATTCAAAGGAAGTTTATTCACCTGGAATAACTGGTCAGTGTAATCCATAAGAAATTGTGGGGGTTCTCTAACAAGGGAATATGGTAAGATTGCCAAAAAGAAAAAGAACACCAGTACACTACATATTTAAAGCACAGAACTCATACTCTACACTTTCATTTCTTTTCAAATGATCTTGTGTAACTGAAAAAGAAGGTGTCACGTCCTTCAGGTGTACAGTAGAATCAACCTGTTTGTCTTCAGAGCTGTAGTGCCGAACTTGACGGACACTGGCTTTCTAATGGAAACGCACGAATTACAATTTTTGGTTGAACTGCTTGGTGATTACCAACAGTAAAGAACAAATACCTGATCTCTAGTTCAACTGAATAATCACTGAGAATTATTTGGGAAGTTATCAGTGCCACCAGACTTTTGGATTAACTGAAATTTATAATGAGAGCAGCTGGAGAATAAATCTCAAACTGAATTCTGTCCTTGAAACTTAATCACACTCAGTAAGTCTTTTCAGGTCACGCAACTGATGTTTTAGGAGCTCCATTCTCAGGTTGTAGGTCATATGGACTTTAGTTATAGCCAAATCCTAAACTAGAAAGTCTTACATGTCCACCTGTTATGGTAATTCCTACTTAGACTGACACTGTATGAAAACTGGGGATAGGAAGGACCAGATTTTTTTATTACTGAACTTTGTGATCTGTTATTTATTCTTATACTGTAAGTTTTATCATATAAAACAGGCCAGACGTCTGGCATTCAAAAATAGCTACTGTTATAAAATCATAAACACAAAGAGTGTTGGCCACGTTGAAATTTTAAAATCTTTATGAATAACACAATCAGTTAAGTCGCATCCAAAAAGAACAGAGAAGAGGAGGCAAGATTCAAAGTATGAAAAGAGAAAGGTGTCACAGTGATGTGTTTTTTAGGAACAGTACCTTCACCTCTAAGCACCTTTCAGGTGATAGCTAGCTCATAGGCACCAGAAATTCATAATAAAAATTAAACTACCCAAAGGCACAGATGAAAATGTTAACACAAGTATAAAAGCAATATTATGTAGGGTTAAAAACCTACTTAAAAAATGCTTCCAAATATATAAAACTATACACTAATCCATTACACAGACATTCAGCTTAAGTTCACCATTAAAAAGCATACACAGTACTGTGCCTAATCTCAAATTCATACCAACATTAATTTATAATGTAGCATTTACCACCACAGCACCCAAAGATAGCAACAGAAACCAACTCCCTACCAAAATCTAGGGAAAAGGTTTTAGAGCTAGTGAAATAATTTATTGCAAACCTTATTTACTATAAAAGAAAACTGTTGGCTCATTTGACTATATCCACACTCCCTCACAATCTTAAGGGAAATACAAGAAACTCACTTTCTTCTACTACCATAGTATTTAACACATTTGGCAGTCAGGAGTATACCTTTTACTTCTTTTCATTTCATTTCTTGTGTTTTTTTTTTTTTCCTTCTTTAAGAATAAATCACTTTCACAAAACTAAGACTCATTCTTTTCAAAGCTCACCTTGATTTTCTGCAACTACCAGACATGTTGGCCACAGCTATACACCCTCCCAGGTCTGAAATACAGAATTGATGGAGGACACTTACTAGCTTAAAATGTATTTCATCTTCTGTGTCTAAAAAGAAAATATCCTCCAGGGACTAAATTCAAGTGTGTAAATTTAGGATTACAGGTTTCTAGAACATATAATATGCAATACCAACCACAAACCTCTCCCCCCCAAAAACACTGAACCAACCAGGGAAAAATGCTTTTAAATTTGGAACCAATAATCAGGGAATTTCAAACTGTAACTGTCAAATCATGAGCCGTACTTTTTTCTTGTTAGAAAAATATGTCAAGGGCTAGTATTTAGTTGGGAACTGCAAAATATTCCATCCTGATTCTGGCTGGTCCTTGTTCTGAAGACCACCATAGGCCTCAAGGCATCGGATCACCCATCAACAAAACCCACACCCATTACTGCACCCCTAACTAGTGTCATTGCTACATGTAGCTGACAGCAAATGTTCTAAATGAATCAGAGGGGTGCTCCTTTATTTCGGCATAAAAAGAGCTTACTGTGTCCCTGTTGCCTATAGCAGTCTATCAACTAAATAAGAAATCATTTCATAGACAAGGTTTATGAATGATTCTGAAGTAAAAGTAGTAATTTCTAGAAAACTGTGTCTTCTATGTTATTAGATTTCAAACTCATATTTAAATGGCTTTCCTAAGAAGCTATAAAAAGAAGAACGAACATAAATGTATTATAAATATTTTTGCCATTAATGTTTCTTTACCAATTTGGAGGGGACTACCTGATCATAAATTGAGAATGGCAATCTAAAAATAATGGTAGAAAATAGTAAGTACCACTTTCAGACGATTCAAGTATCAACTCAGAGTGCATGTAAGTTCACCAATTTCTTCACCTATGACTTCATATTCAAAGTGCTGTATCTTAAGTATTGATATTTAGAAATCTATCAAATCAATCTCTTAAAGGAAATTTTTTTCAGATGGTGAATTTGTCCTTAGTGTCTTCAATGCCTTAACTATTTCAATAACCACACAAAAATTTTATTTTTTTTCCCAAACAAAACTTTTTAAAGTGTAATTCTCAGTTTCCGGTTAGCTTCTTTTTGTTCTATTCTGAGGCTGGTAGCAGAATTTAAAATGGAACTGGCTTTCCTACCTGGAGAGAAGGAAAGAGAGAGGAAAAGCCTGGATAAAAGCACAGAGGATCTATACTATAGACCCGTCCTTGCTCTGTGCTGGAATCATCACGGGCACTGCTCCCATCCTACTTAGATTAGGGGCCGCTACCTTGGCAGGTGGGAGAGTCGGACTCTGAGGAGTGCGTTCAAAGTCTTCACTTGGTACTTGGTTATACTGAGTCTTGGAATACCCTTCCATGTTGGAAGGAGACATGGATCCCAGGGATGAGTGATTGCTGCCGATGTAGCTTCTGGCAGTGGACGTGCGGCTCTTTGGAGGAGGCACGTCTTCCCTAGAAAGCAAAGATCCCAATACAAGTTCAAAGAACAAGCTTCTAAAAACAGTTATATAAGCTGTGAAAAACAGGGGTGAGAAAAGATCCTCTAAGTATCAAAGTGTGTGTGACACAAATAAAGCAAGCGCAGTAATGTACAATGTCATGAACTGTGTATTTGTCCAAAATCTATCATTTACGGAGTGTATATCTCCACAAAAAATGTAATTTTTACAAAAATTTATGCTTCTTTAATGTTGTCTTATAAGGAACAAACCCCAAGTATCTTCATACTCTACTATCACTGATTAAGAGAGTCTAGTTAGAGTCAGGCAACACATTGTAGTTGATAAAGCACTAACACAGAAGTAGTTCCGCAAAAAAAAAAAAAGGAAAGAAAGAAAAAAACCTTTTTCGTTATGAAAGTTACTTACCTAAGACCTTAGCTGAAAACTTAGCAGATTTAAATTTGCAAAAGCTGAGCGTGTAGGCATAAGAATTTTCACACCAAGCACTGACAAAGAATATATGAGTTACCTCTGGTGCAGTTTAAAAATACAAGTGCCCAGGGGCACCTGGGTGGCTCAGTTGGTTAAGCATCAGACTCTTGATTTCAGCTCAGGTCATGATCTCATGGTTGTGGGATCAAGCTGGGTGTGGATGAAAAGAAAGACAGACAGAAAGACAGGAAGGCAGACAGATAGAAAGAAAAGAAAGAAATGACAGGAAAGAAGGAAGGGAGGGAGGGAGGGAGGGAGGGAAGGAGGAAGGAAGGGAGGGAGGGAAGGGGGGGGAGGGAAGGAAGGGGGGGAGGGAGGGAGAGAGAGAAAGAAAAATACAAGTGCCCAGACCCCATGCTAGACCAATCAAAATGTCAATTTATTTCCTGGATGTTATTTAGGTTATATGTTATCATTTTTTTTTAAAGTTCTATAACGCAATGTGCACTTCTAGTTAAGATCTACTGGTTTAGAATGTTAAAAAATAAAATCAAATCACATTACCAACAGTTCTATAAACTACCTATGTTGCTTCATACTATCAGGTCTTTCTTTTCAAACCTCACTATCTGCTCCATTTTTTGAAAACTTCATGCCTGCACTTTATTGGGAGAAGGTAGACAGTCTTCAGATAAGTATTTTGCAGCAGCCCTTACAACGGGATTCAAAACTGGAGCAGAAGGCAGGACACAATGGAGGTTGGTGGATTCTGCACACTCGAAAGTAAAAGCCTTCAAATGTATTGAGGGGAAGAGCTACAGCTTTTACCCAGTTCTTACAGTGGTCAATGCTTCAGATGGTTAAGAGAACTCATGCTTTGGAGACTGAATAAACTTAGTTTATATCACTGAACTCTTGTGTCCCTTAATTACCTGATATCATGATGAACTTCCTTTTCATATTTTTCTTCTCTGCGCTTTTTACGACAGCAAAAGACGATAAAGCCAATGAGCACGAGAGCAAGCAAAGTCCCTACAACAGCTCCTGCAATTGTCCCAGCTCTGTTTGAAGCTAGAACAAGATGTTAATAAGACAATAATTAATCGTAACAAAAATCTATTTCTAGTCATGTTGAAGGTTAAGGATACACACTGACAGACTAAATTCACTGCATATATTAACTTTAAGAGACAAATTTATGTTTCTGGCCCAGTGGGAAAATCCACTGAAAACTTTCTTCTGAATTATATAATCTATTTCAAGCATAAAAACTATAAAACTAGACTAAAAGATTTTAATATGCACAGCTATCTGGGTGGGCATATAAGAATATTCTAAATAGCTTGTACTTATAAGGGCAAAATACGGTCTGAGAGTCAATTTGACAACTCTTACCTTCTTAATGTCATTACAATAATGAAGATTTTTTTAATATAGTGATTTTTTTTCCTTTCCATGACCTAGAATAGCTAATAACTGAGCCACAGAGTGCTCTGCTAAAAGTTGGCATCCCCTTGCCCTCAATACGCACTTGCTGACGGAACCAAAGGAAGCTCTATAAAGAGCACGGAAACAAAAGTCATCACAAGAGACAAAAAGAAGGTACTTACGAGGAACAACATCCAGGCGCAGCAGGCACTGATCAGAGCCCACTCTGTTTGTGACCGTACAGCTGTACGTCCCAGAGTACTCAGTGGTGGCATTTTTTACAGATATAACAGGTGAAGTCATTTCTATGAGGGGAAAAAAAGGGGGTGTATGTGTGGCAAAACCCATTTTTACAATATTGTATTGCTAATTTTTTAGTAAAGGCAAACCCTTATGAAGCAATCCAGGTAAAAGTGAGACAAACTGAACGTGGAAACAGAATAAATTGCCAGGGAGACATGTGCATGTCTCCAGAATGCAAACACAGTTGACTCTTGGACAAGGGGGTTGGGGTGTTAAGCGTTCTGATCCACTGCACAGTTGAAGATCAGGGTATAACTTTTGACTCCTCCAAAATGTAACTATAATTAGCCTACTCTTGACTGGAAGCCCTACAGTAATCTGAACAGTCGATTAACACATGTTTTCTAAAAATTACATGTATTATATACTGTATTCTTACAATAAATAAGCTAGAAAATGTTGCTAAGAAAACCATACAGAAAATACATTTATAGCACTCTACTGTAAAAAAAAATCCATGTATAAATGGATCCACACAGTTCAAACCTGTGGTGTTCAAGGACCAACTGCCAATTGTCCCTCCAGTTCATTTGTATCACAAGTGACAGTAACTATGACTCCCTTAGCCCGTACAGCTGAGGCAGAGCCACAATGATTATAAAAAATATTGGGGCACCTGCTTGACTCAGTTGGCAGAGCATGCAACTCTTGATCTCAGGGTACCGAGTTCAAGTCAGATAACCATCCAACTCTTGATTTCAGTTCAGGTCATGATCTCACAGTTCATGGGATTGAGCCCTGTGTAGGGCTCTGCACTGATGGTGCAGATCCTGCTTAGGATTCTCTCTCTCCCTCTCTGCCCATTCCCTGGCTTGTCCTCTCTCTCACAATAAATAAACACACATAAACACACAAACACACAAACTAATTATAATATCCTAAGCAGTGAAATCACTATAAAAATATTTTCATTAACATTATGTGCCACTGAGTTGTCATTATAAAACATTAAATAATTCTCATGGAATCCTGAATGTTCTGTATAGAAAAGGGAAGGTATTTGGGAATTAAAAAATACATACATATATACACACACCCCTACCAGACTTAAGTACAAATCAATGGCACATAGTACAAACTGTAAAATCACCAGTACCTGCTAACAATGAGGCGGGCAGTTTCTGTGAGTTGGACAATTTTTGCCATTGGTATTGTAATGGAAGTGAACCTTCTTTTGGTTCACATTTTAGCTTAAAGTCACTTCCAATTTCTTCTGATCCATCAACATAACATCTTGTACCTGAAGGCTTAACTGAGAACAGAAGAAATTATAACTTCATACAAAAGAAAAGAATTTGTTTACAAGGATTAAACACACCGCATGTAGCATAACCACAGACTCATGTTCATGTGGTCCTGAGTTCAGAGTTGCCAAGACTGAAAGACTGTAATAGGTTATCAACACCACTTTACTCAGCTTTATCCAACACAGAGCAGGCAAGAATGAGCTCAGGCATCCCAGGTGGTAGCTCTGTGCCCCTCCTTCCCAAGAGGCATAACTGAAAAAAGAAAGGACGGTGTGAACTGTACCCACTTCAGACTCAAGGAAGCTTCTGCCTCCCTCCACTCCCTACCTATTCTTCAGTGCTATGTGACAGGTAGGTAGCCCACTGGGAGAATCTGCCATGTCATCTCTCTCTCAGTGCTGCTATCTCACCAATCAGGGGATTTATAATAAATAATGCTGATAATAAGGGCAAATGTGCTTAGCAAAGCCAGAACCAATTAACACTCTGCATTTACATTAACCCCTAACCATCCAGAGAGCAGTGTTATAAAAAGGTAAACCTGAGGTTCTATTCCAGGTCTCTCTGGGTAACTGTTTAGAGTAGCTGCTAAACCCATTACTTTCAACTCACTCCAAACATTGGATTAACTCCTTGGATTTCATACTCATCTGTTGAACTTTACTAAGGCGCGATATATACAAAATAAAATCAACATAACTGAATCTTGTGGGATGATCACGTTTAATAAAATACATTAATTAAGAACGGCTCCAATCCTCTCCCAGGAAAATTCCCTCATGTTGAGATCTCATGCCACAACCCTGGCCCCAGGGAGCCACTCATCAGATTTCTAACATTCTGCTTCTTCTAGAGTCTTAATATAAATGGAACAATACACATTTACCTTTAGTCTTGCTCCTTTTATTCACTGTAAGGCTTCTGAGACTGATCCATGTTGTATATATCAGTAGTTCATTCTTTTTCAATGCTGACCTATATTCTTTTGATGGACTATAATGTAAATTTGCTTATCTATTCATCTTCTAATGAACACTGTTTCCAGTTTTAGGGCCAGTGCTAAAACTCAAACAGCTAAATGGAACAGGAGAAGTGTCTGTTCCATCAGGGTGACTGACCCATAAGGAAGGCACCATGAGAAGCCATAGGATGCCACTGGGAAAGAGAGGAGGGATTATGAAAGATTCTGAGGACGGTCTGAGAGAAGTGTGTACCTGTTCTGAATTAGATGCTGTTACTGAGGCAGGATTAGGAAGAGCAGGGATTAAACTGGAGAGAGGGCCATTTAGCAACGGAGTACCCCAGGAAAAGAGGAGTCATGCAAAGTAGGGGGCATCACTGGGGAGGCTACAGTGGTCTCCCATTTACTGCTGCCCCACAACCTTGGGACAAACTGTGTTCCCTATGAATTCTGCAGCTGGCTTTTATCTGCATCTGTCTTCCCAGACTGATAAACAGCAGGACCGTTTTTTGCTTTTTTTTTTTTTTTTAATTTTATTTTTTAGCCTGAGCTCCTTTTTATTCTTTCAGTCCTGGATGGGCATTTATTCTTTCACTACTATGAAAATGTAAATGGGTTTTACAGTTTTGTGCTATTACAAATGCTGCTTGAATACTACGTAAATACTGACACGTTCTCTTTTTTCTTGGTAATTTCTGGGTCATACATGGTAAATGTATGTTTAACTCAATAAGAAAGAGGCAAACTGTTTTCCAAAATTGGCCCACAAGATTGTTGGGGAACATCTTTAACTAAGGTTGTCAATCATGATCTCACTTCACACATTTCTTGATAATCCTTAAATTTGATTTTATTTCTTTATTTTTCTGACAGATATTAAAGCAATGTTTTGTACACCAAATATCTATTAGTACCCAGTATTCTAACCCTAATCTTCATCTTTTCTCCTGAAAATATCCGTTTCCCGTAAATCAACATATCCAATAATGGGCAGTTACTTAAAGTGGCTGCTAAGGAAATTCAATGCCCCACAGAGCTTGAGATCCATACTCTACAATAGAACAAGACTTCACCAGCACTGGCTTCTGGGTGTCACTCTGGAGTGGCCCACCTGCTTCCCATTGGGAGGAGAAAGTGCCAAGTCTTTTACATGCCAACCCCAACCACTATAACACAGGAAGAGAATTCTTAATCCATGGCACTTGGCTGTACTGAAAGAAAGATAAAATAGTACTCCATATGTACTACACCATCATCCCTCCATGCTAGTGGCCTACATCAGTCTACAGGAAAAACACTCTAAATCCCTATATGGGACGGGGTATAATTTATCATTACCTCATTCATCCAGGAAGGCTATTTGCTTTCTGGGCTCAGATCTAGTTTTCGGTGACATGGCTAAACACAAGAAGGTCAGAATTTTCAGTAAATATGGGAAATAAGCCAGCACACCAAGGACGCTTGCTCCTTCTGTGGCAAAACCAAGATGAAAGGATGAGCTGTGGGGACCAGGCACTGTGGTTCCCACATGGAAAAAACAGCCAGGGATAACTGGACCTACAATACCACATCTGCTGTCACAGTGAAGTTTGCCATCACAAGACTAAAGGACTTCAGAGACTAGGAGACCAGGGGTGCCTGGGTGGCTCAGTCAGTTGAGTGTCCAAGTCTTGATTTTGGCTTAGGTCATAATTTCATGGTTCATGAGTTCAAGCCCCACATCCGGCTCTGCACTGATAGCATAAAGCCTGCTAGGGATTCTCTTTCCCTCCCTCTCTGCCCCTCCCCTGCCCACATGCTCGCTCTCCCTCTCTCCCTCTCTCCTTCTCTCTCTCTCAAAAATAAACATTAAAAAAAGAAAGAAAGAAAAAAGACCAGTAGACCAGTTTCACCATTTGAAACACCACTAGCCTATAATAAATGGGTTAATTAATATAACAACAACAAAAATATCTGAGTCCAGGCAAAATCACACATAGAATCCAATGGGCAAAAATCTGAGGAGAAACAAAATATTTGCATAGTCTCAAAGTGGGTCCCAAGATAGATAGATAGACAGATAGACAGATAGATATTTTAATTAGAGAGAGGAAAACATTTTCTAGTGGAGAAACTTTTCTATAAAACTAAAATTATTTCAAAATAAAAAGTGGGGAAAAAAATGTCCTGCCTTTTACCGACTGCAAATCCCTCAAGGGCCCTCAAGGCCATTGAGCTACCCCACATGCTGTGGCACTGCACGCATCCAGGGAACGACTGTTAATTACTTTTCAAGACAACCCAGTCTGTTTATACCAAAAAGTCTCAATAATATGCCCTTTGGGAGGTCCAGGAGAAGGTGCTAGTGAAGCGTGACCACCATACTAACCCTCCATCAATTCTCTTTGTTACTGAGCTACATACACAGGAATTCTGGCGTATCTGAAAGAGCTGGGCAGGTTCTGTCAATGGGGCAAGCTATAGTAACACGTCACCCCTCACACCCAGGCAACTAACAGTCACCCAGTCCATGTCCACAGAACACACAGGGCTCAATAGATAAATTCTCTGTGAACACCATGGTGGTGTCTTCTCCAGGATTCCCCACAAGAAAATTAAGGTATTAATCAAGCCTTCAAGTGAACTAAGCTCTACTGAACTAACACTCAATCTGGTCCCTAGAGGGCACTTCATTTTATCTTTCTTCCAGACTATCCAAGGAGTTTTTCAGGTGAAGCTAACAGATAAGCTTCCATCCAACTCTTCACTTTTTTTTTAAGTTTATTTATTTAATCTCTACACCCAACATGGGACTTGAACTCATGACCCCAAGGATCGAGAGCCACATGCTCTTCTGACTGAGCCAGCCAGGCACCATCCCCCCTGCCAACTCTCACTTTCAAGAGAAAATTTTGATAGTTTCTCCCAGCAGCAGCCATGACTCATCTGAAAAGATGGAAGAGAGAGCTGCAAGAAATTCCCCTCCAGCTCTAATATACCCTGTGAATCCCTACTGCCCTTCAGCAATCACTTCCCTTTCTCCTTTTCCCTTCTACTTAACCCCTCTCTCCCTCTCTGGTTTGGATTCACACCTTGCTTGGCCAAGGTGATCCTCTCCAGAGCTAACAAAAGGAGTTACTGTGTCAATACTTCTCACTTATCCATCCTGAGGTGTGAGATGCTGGCTTGTGAGGTTCCTGCATGGCAGTCATGGCTGCTGTCACGAATGTGCTTAGTCACATTATGTGCCAACCATTATTACAATCCAGGTTCCTTCTAGGATATGAGCTGCCTTTTGCTGTAATGACTCCTTAGTCAGGAAATGCAAATTCAATGCAGAACCTGGTCCGATAGGAACATACACACACTCACACACACTGTGCTTATTCACACGGCTTCTGGAAATGCGTGCCAACACCATTTTTCCGGGCGTACCTGCTCACCTCAGGATCCACAACAAATAGTTCTGACAACAGGTATAGTCTGACTGGTACATCACAGACCAGTTAAAATTCCATATTATATAGGGGCCCCTGGGTGGCTCAATCAGTTAAGTGGCCGACTTCGGCTCAGGTCATGATCTCGCGGTTCTTGAGTTTGAGACCCACGTTGGGCTCTGTGCTGACAGCTCAGAGCCTGGAGCCTGCTTCAGATTCTGTGTCTCCTCTCTCTGCCCTTCCCCTGCTCATGCTCTCTCAAAAATAAATAAACATTAAAAAAAATTTTTTAAATAAATAAGTAAAAATAAAATTCCATATATATCTTAACACAGTGCTTCCTGGAAAGCAGTGTTAAAAGAAGATACACAGAGTTATAATCCTACATATACCTGGGTCTGGGATAAAAGTTCAGACAAATTATTAAACTTCCACCTGCTTTCACATTTATGAAAAAGAAAGGTAATTCCATGTTTACTAAATGTAGACATAGAAAGCTAGAATTTCCAACATTACTATAGGTACCATTTAGGATAAAGTGCCTTTTACCAGGGCCCTTGTGTGCCCACTCAACAGCGTGGCCAGTGGAAGACCTCCAAACCAACCAAAACACCCCTGAAGTTGCCACTGGAGTGCACAAATCTCCACACTCTTGTTCCTAGTCTCTACTTGCTCTGATATTCATTCCTTAGAAAAGAGTGATGTTCTAAATGAGTCTGGAATCCAACACATCAATTTTCCATCCTCCCCCCATAACCGATCAGTTCTGTAATGCAGAAGGAACAAGGATGTGGGAGAGAACTGCCTTGATTAGTTATTTCCAGGGGTATGCTAGGCAGTTCTAGCAATCCAAAGTTCCTACACAAAGTGGGTCTCCAAGTGTAACCCAAACCAGGAGACCTAAGGTCACATGAAAAGGGAATTTCCTGTCACGAAACAGACCTAAACAGTTGTGTTTTTCTACATGGTAGCTATTGTACTTTTGTGTAAAGTCTACCGCAATAAGACTTTAAAAGTATATTTACGAACAATAACCTTTCAGTTTCTCAATTTGAAGGAATTAAGAGTGTTTGTGCACAACCACAGAATCTGGAGAAGAATAAACATTGCAGTCTTTGACAGTTTACTTATCTGCTTCTTAACTGTCATGGAGACAACAACAAGACATCCTAGTGATAAAACCTATCTAATCACTTTACTTTTAGGATGAAAAACAGTGATGCTTAGGGAGGTTAAATGATTATCTGATGTGTAAGGACCTTATCCCAACCTTCTACTATATTTCATCTTCTCTGCTCTAAATACTCCAATTATTCATCATAGAAATCTCACTTACTGAGTTATGTAGTTTAAAAAAAGCTTAAAGTGCCCATAACAAGTACTTCTGAACTGAATGGAAAAGGATAGAGATTTAAGGATAATTACATCCTTTTATGTTTCAAAAGGGTAGGCTGAGGCCCAGGAAATGAAGAGATTCTATTTCAGTCTTAAGGCAAATCTGAGAATAATACAAAACAAAACAAAACAACAACAAAACAACTGGATCTCCTATGTCTGGCTTGGGTTCTTTTTTCATGCACAAAACTCCTTCTTTTACCTTTAAACTCTTTTATGAATTTCACAAAGAAGCCGGTCACTCTTATTTTTTTAATCCAAAACATTATGCTAGCTTTATGTTTTATGTTATTTGAGGACATTCGAACTTCTTCAAACGCTCCTATAGAACCAGGTTGTCCTACCCTGCTAACAAGTACCATCAATACAAATCACTTACCAAGAACTGTCAGTTGAATCTTCTTATTTCCAACACCAGGAGCTTTTTTCACTTTGCACTGATATGTGCCAATATCTGACAACTGTAAATTTGTTACATTTATTGATGCATCGCCAAATTTGAGATCATTACTTGTAAAATGTACTCGTCCTTTCAGATCTTGATAGTAGTCATCATAAATTTTGTCTCCAGAATATAAAATAATCTGAAAGAAAACCAAAATAAGGCAGGGGGAAAAATAAATAAGCAAACCAACCCTCTGTCTTATTACAGGAGCTCTGGATATGCCATGGTACTTTCTGTAAATTGAAAAAAAGAATAAAAACAGTATTATCAGGAAACTTATCAGGAAACTTACAATTACTGAAATCACATTAAAACAACAGATCACAGGGTGCCTGGCTGGCTCAGTCAGTGGAACATGTGACTCTTGATCTCGGGGTTGGAAGTTCGAACCCCATGGTGGGTGCAGAGATCAGTTAAAACGGTTAAGCGTCCGACTTCGACTCAGGTCATGATCTCACGGTCTGTGAGTTCAAGCCCTGCGTCAGGCTCTGTACTGATGGCTCAGAGCCTGGAAGCTGCTTCGGATTCTGTGTCTCCTCTCTCTACCTCCCCCCACTCATTCTGTCTCTCAAAAATAAATTAACGTTAAAAAATAAAAAATAAATAAAATCTTAAAAAACAAAAGAAAACAGAGAGCAATATGATCCTTGAATATGGGCACACACTCTCATTTTAAAGGGAGAATCCAGGAGTCGCTCAGCACTGGACCTGAGGAAGCTGCTGGTGGCAAGAACAGCAGCTCCGAGAAAAAAAAAAAAAAAAAAAAAGCCTCTAGAAGCTGTCCCGGGAAGCTGAGAATGGACATTTCCCAACCCATCCCTTATAACCCAATAAAAACAAATTCACAAGACTAAATAATAAATAAACAGGGAAACAAAGACCCAACATCAGTAACACAGCTCTACATAAGAGAGCGGTTTAGTGAGTGGTCTGTGCAAGAACACAGATGTGTGGATTCCTACACACTCTATTGTCCAGCTGTCTCAGAGGCTGCAGTATATTACCGAACGTATAAAATCAGGTAAATACCACCACTGCTATTCCCCAGAAAAGGCTTGCGATACTTTACCTGTTGTTTTGTGTGACAACAACAAAAAAAGATAACATTTTTTGGTCTTAACTAAGTCAGAGGCACTTGAGGGTTCTAGACTCTAAAAGATAAAGTCATAAAATAAACCTCTTGAGACACATGTGCCCAGGTTAACAAGACCTTTCAATGAATTCTTCTGAGGCTAAGAGCAATTCCACTGAGGTGTCCGAGCCATTGTTACAAGCTTTAATGGAAATAACTAAAGGCTAGATTTAGAGGGAAAATACTGTGTTAAACTTGGCTTGGAAGAGAATTATAAGTCATCTCTATCACCCAAATTAATTTAATATACTGTATAATTTTCACATTCACTAATAAATCCTTCATTCAGGTCATCTGAGACCCAACGGTCAAAGAACAGCAGCTCTAAACTCAAATAATAATCAGAGAACATGACTACAGTCTATATCTGGCAGGTAACTTTTATCTGAGATGTTAACTATGGGCAGTATAATCAGAAATAGTGTCATGTGTAGGAATTTCTTGATGGCAGGGATTTGGGTTCTTTTCTGTATTATCACATCCCCTGTGTGATAGCCACGCTAACCCACTCCTTACCCACTAGATGTCTTAACTTATATATTAACTGTCTGCATCTAGGAAGCACTCAGTATCAGTTTGGTAAGTAAATAAAAGCAGCAACTGAAAGGGCCACAGCTGACTTCCTCTATGAACACAAGTCATCTCTGTCTTTGCTGCATTTACTTTTCACACTGACTTGTCAATATCAACACTGTGAACTCCTCAAATGAGGCTGTCCTATCTTCCCCTGCATTTAACTACTGACTCCCTAATTCAATCTACTGCACTCAATCCCTCATTTTACTACAAATGCACCTTAGTAGTCCTCTGAGGAGAGTCTGACAAGGTGTCCTCACCATTAGTTATTTTGTAAACTCTCTTACTATTTTCCCACAAAAACAATATTACAAATAGTGATTATGAAACGGAGAACTAACATTTACCAGGCAATTTTGATTCCTCTTCACAACCCTGCCAGGGTGGTGCCACTGTCCACATTTAACCTTGAAGCTGAGGAAAGCAGTGGCTCTCACAGTTCAATTTTTGCAAAGTCACAGGCTAAGCTACAAACCAGATCCATTTGACTTGGTACATTTACTGACTTGGTACTGACATTTTTGTGTGACTTTAAGCTTATAAAATCCTTATGCATATAGTATTTTGGTGAATTCTCATCACAATCCTGAGAGGTAGGTGTATTTGTTCCTATTTCATACATGAGGATAGAGGCTTATGAAACATGGGAGGCAGTACAGGAAAGTGTAAAGGATAATAAAGCGCAGGAGGGGAATGAGAGACCTGAGTTCAAACTCCAACAGCTCTGTTGCTAGCTGTGTATCCCTGGGCATGTTCCTTCAAATCTCAGGGCGTCCATTCCTCTTCTTCACATGTATAATAATTCTCATTTAGGGTGTTAAGGCTTAAATAAGTATATATAATTGAAGTACATATAACACTGCCCAGCACATAGTAAGTGCATGGTAACTGTCTGTGGACTAAAATCACATAGGAAACAAGGATGGTAACTTCTCCAGTCCAGTCCCCTGCCACAGTGACTACTTAGTTTAAGTAAATAATGGCTCAACTAACATATAATGTAGCTGAAATTCTCGATCAGCATCCTCTTCTGCATCAATCTTTTCCTATCCCTTTTACCTATCTTTTAGTTTGATTTTACTGTATTTTAGGTTAGAGGCTAGGTTTCTAAACCCAGAAATGGACACTTAAATGCAGTCTCTAGTCTCATACTTGTCTCAAAAGTCTGTAGGCGACAAAGCTGCGCCTCTCACTCAGTACAGAAGAGTCTGGGTCCTCCTTCCACAACGGACACACAAGGCTGGCTACAGGGTATACTGTGCTTCTTGATCTCTACATGTACCTTATCACACAGCTTCACACCTGAGTCCTAAAGTCAGAGGCACTGAAGACCCACGCTCTCCATTCATTCATCTGAACCATGGGAGCAGTCATGGGCTCTAAGGGGAGATGGCCTCTGCACTGGCCAGAGTGGGAAGAGTACCCAGAATCTCAGGTGGCTGCCTGAGTCCGGGGTGCTGGCACTGACATGGAAAGAGAGAAAGGGGAAAGCAGAGCAAGGCAGGGAGGAACAGGATATCTGGGTTGAGCACACAAAATGAGTCAGGCTCTATTTTGCTTAGGGAGACAGAAGGAAGCTCCAGTAGCAGAATCAGGGCAGAGGTATGCCCTTGGAGGGGATGGCCCAGTCATTCACAGTATGGGAAAGACATTCATTTCTTCCTTCACAAATACATCACGGGAAAACTGCCTGAAACTGCCAAAAACATTTAAATATCTAACTGTACTGATTCAGTCATTAAATGGCTTAATAACCCCTTCTTCTATATGGACCATAAATAAAAATAAATTTTCTCTTCCAAATGTATGTATTACTATATTCCTCTAAATATTTACACTTGTTTTCCTATCCCTAGTCTAATGTTTTTTTAAAAGAATTAAATGTGTCCGTGGGGACCTGGCTGGCTTGCCCAGTAGAGTGTGAAACTCTTGATCTTGGGGTTGTGAGTTCAAATCCCACGTTGGGTGTTGAGATTACTTTAAAAAATAATAAAATCTTAAAAAAATTAAATGAATAAACAAAATTAAATGTGTCAGACAAAGCTAATATGCAACATTCTAAGTTAGGTGAAATATTTTGGTATTATTAAAAGGCAAAGTGTGAGATATGTATTTGGAGATGAGATTATTAGGTGATTTCCCTCCTTTGTGCCATTTCTGGCTTTCTAGGTTTTCTACATTAGGCTCTTAATACTTTATAATTAAAAATACTTCTATAGTGGCACCTGGGTGGCTCAGTTGGTTAAGTGCCCAACTTTGGCTCAGGTCATGATCTAGCAGTCCGTTCGAGTTCTAGCCCCATACCTGGCTCTGTGCTGACAGCTCAGAGCCTGGAGCCTGCTTCCAATTCTGCGTCTCCCTCTCTCTCTCTCTCTCTGCCCCTCCCCAACTCACACATGTGCTCACTCTCACTCTCTCAAAAATAAACATTAAAAAAATTTTTTAAAAGAAAAACTTCTATAACAATGTTTTCCTATTTCATTTTAATTTAAGATGAAATAATTTATAAATTGTTTTGGTATGAAGACTTTGTTTTGCTTCCTAAGAAATTCATTACACAGGATATTTAACTTGAAGAATACAGAAAAAAGACTGTCGTAATATGTACCTACATTACACTGTCGCACACAGTGACCCTTATACAGGTAAGAGAATCCTTGTGTTAAAAACTGAATTCAAGGGGTCCCTAGGTGGCTCAGTCAGTTAAGCATCCAACTTCGGCTCAGGTCATGATCTCGTGGCTCGGCTTATAAGTTCGAGCCCCTCATTGGGCTCTGTGCTGACAGCTCAGAGCCCGGAGCCTGCTTCAGATTCTGTGTCTCCTCTCCCTCTGCCCCTCCCCTGCTTGTGCTCTGTCTCTCTCTCTCAAAATATAAACATTTAAAAACAAAAACAAAACACTGAATTCTAAAAAGAATAAAAACAAAAAACAAAATACTGAATTCCAATCAATTCTTCACCAAGTCTAGTTTCCTCACTGTCCCCTAGAGCATTATGCATATTCCTGCCATGCATCGTACCTGCTCCACATGCTCCTCCCACTATGCAACAGCTCACATTTCCAACTCCAGATTTTCAGAACGTTCCTTCCTTCTTCCTTCCTTAAAGCCTTCTCTAAGAAATCTTAGGCCACTTGTTATCCATTGCACTCCATTACACATGTCGTCACTTTCCACCAGAGTGACTGTCTTCCTCCCCCATACCACAAGCCAGAGAAGTCTGGGGCTTTCTTCATAGTTCCCCTTTCCCCACCCCCATCCGTGTGATCAGCATAGTGATGTACACTAAGACAAGTTCCACAGACTTCTGCTGGGTGAGCAAGCACTCTGCAAACTTACCACTTGATCCACCTTCTGATTATCAGCTGGTGACAGCAGCCACTCAATGTCCAGTGGTCCCTGGTCTTCTGGACTAAGGGTAAATTTGCATGGCAAATAGGCAGTTTCCCCTTTGGCCTTTTCAATCATCTGATCAGGAGTAGTGATACTCAAACTTCTGGTGAAATCTGGAGAAAGAAACATGCACATGGACTAAGCATCTGCTGTTGGGCTGGTCGCATGCTGAGCACACCCCAGCTGTGCAAGAGAACAGGCTTTGATTGGGGACCTGAGTGAGGAGGTACAAACACAGTGGTCCCCAGTTTGTAGTTTGTGCCTCTGTAGAAATGGAACGCCAATATTAATAGCATCTCATTTGATACAATTTCCTTTAAGAGCACTGTGAATATCTCATACAAGTGTGCCGTACAAGTTTCTATTAGGAGAGAGTGTTCTATATCCAAGTAGATGTTTAAAGCTGAACTTAACTACAGTCTCTAAAAGGTCAGTTATATCATACCTGCTCATGAATACGTTAATTCAAACTTGTCATAGTGCCATAGACACACTGGGAACTCTTGCTGCTGGGGCACATGCTAATGAATTTTGACACACTTTCCACCAAGGCTTCTTTAATTCTAAATTTTTATTAAATTAGGGGTGCCTGGCTGGCTCAGTCGGTAGGGCGTATGCTCTTAACCTCTGGCCATGAGTTCAAGCTCCACAATGGGCATAGAGCTTACACAAAATAAATAAATAAGTAAATATTTATTTGGCTCAGTCAGTTAAGGCTCCAACTCTTGGTTTCAGCTCAGATCATGATCTCACAGTTCGTGAGTTTGAGCCCCACACTGGGCTCCACACTGACGGTATAGAGCCTGCCTGGGATTCTCTCTCTCCCTCTCTCTCTGCCCTTCCTCCCCTCTGTCACTCAAAATAAATAAACTTAAAAAAATAGTATGTATTTTTTAAATTACCAAATATTTGACCTTAATATTATCTTGAAGACTTTTCTTACTGTTTCTCTTTTCCTATTTCTCTTCTGAAAAATGTCTGTCATACTTATTATTGTTAAAAAGACATCTTCAAATTCCATAACTTATTCTGGAATTTGTATTCTATAAAACTTCCACCTAGGTCACAGAAAATTAATGCTGAATGGCAGTATTTGAAAAGTATGTAAAAACCAAAATAAAATGTCCTGAGTCCAACACAAAAATTCCAAGACTCATCTGAGTTTGTTAAAAAGAAATGGCTTAAACCCGCTGAATCTTTATTTTTTTTAATATTTATTTATTTTTGAGAGAGAGAGAGAGAGAGAGAGAGAGAGGTGTACGAGCGGGAGGGGCAGAGACAGATGGTGACAGAGGATCTGCAGCAGGGTTTGTGGGAGCCTCATGCAGGGCTCGAACTCAGGAACCCTGAGATCATGACCTGAGCTGAAGTCAAGATGCTTAACCGACTGAGCCATCCAGGCACCCCCTAAATCCACTGTATCTTTGTAAATAAGAAGTGAACAAAAAGTCTCCTCTTTGCTGAAAAACTAGTATCACTTACATGCGCCAAAAAAAAAAAAAAAAGGAGGGGGGTGAAGTAAACTACAAGCAAAATAGTTTCTTGATATATATTAGATAAAAAAATATTGAGTTTAATCAATTTACATTTTGTTTTTCAAGAGAAAAGCAGTTTTGTTCATATCAACTCACATATAAAAATAGTTTTGTTCACTAGGTCTTATAAGATCAAAGTCTGAAAAAGGCAACGATTTGATATGAATGTAAATTTAATATGTAAATAAACTATCACATAAAACGTATTTTTTAAACTATTTACACTATAAAAGTTTGCATAGCACTAGTTTGTCATATCTGCTTTCCTTGTGATAACCCAACATTTTCTTGCATATAAACTTTAAGTATCAGTGTATATAGAACCAAAGTTTCAAATGGTCCTAACGTTTGGTCCTTTTCATAACCCAACACTGACTTTCAGGGCTCAATGATGAGGTGGAAGAGGTCCTAAGCACTAAGATTATGGTACATGGGACCTGCCTCTCTCTCCCTTATTTCCCCTGTTGTGACCAACATATTAACATTTTAGAGCAAAAGTAAGAATAGGGGTGCCTAGGTAGTTCAGTCAGTTAAATATCCAACTCTTGATCTCAGCTCAGGTCTTGATCTCAGGGTCATGAGTTCAAGCCCATCACTGGGCTCCATGCTGGGCATGGAACCTACTTTAAAAAAAAAAAAAAGAGTAAGTAAATTCAAGTCCTAAGTATCTATAATGATGATTTTGATGTTGTTTTCCAAATAATAAATTCCAACAGACCAAGCCAAAATGAAGAATTAAATTATTAGCCATCCCACGATCCTTTCCATTATCCCTCAAAGAAGCTTAATTCATATCTGTCACTTGTAATAAAATGCTAATAAAGTTAAAGCTAATAGACTGAGAATGAAAGAAAAGCAGGGTTACATTGAAGTCATTTATATTCAAACACCATCCTAAGCTTTTAATCACATTTAAGTGCATTCCTCAAAAAGCAGATTAAAACTGGGCTGGACTCTCTGCTCCCTTAAATCAGAGGCTGGCCTAATTCTGACCAATGAGTGCTGCTGTGTGAGTTCCAAGGCAAGGCCTCAAAAGGTCCTGTTGCTCCCATTCTCACCCTCAGACCCCTGCCACCAAGTGACCAAACCACACAGGAGAGAACTGAGGTATTCAACTAACAGCTGCAACCGCTCAACATGCAGCCACCTCAGAAAACCCAGCCCCAGTCTAGACCAGTTGTCTGCAGCCCCATGAGTGAGCCTTGAACTTCCCATCTCAGCCCAGCCTAAAATAATGACCCCCAGGATCATGAACTAGCACACAGTTTTTGTTTTAAGCCTGTAGAGTTTGGGTTGGTTCGTTACCCAGCAAAGACTGATGATATACCATCCAACTCACTGATTCAGCCCAAATGGACTATTTTATTCAATATCCTAAAAAAGGTCCATTACTATTCCAATCTCCATTTCATGCCCGCATTTCTATTTAAAATTATTTGATTTTTATGTGTATAATCTCAAGTGGTCCTCCTGAATTAATATTCAGTCCTCTGAATAAATACTTTCCACCTTTTCTAATAAACTCAGTTCCATTTCTACTTCATCACGAAGACATTCATTCTCCTACCTTCTAACCTATATTGATTTTTCTTTCTGTCTTTATATGCATATTCACAGTTCTTTACTTTCTGGTCTCTGGATTATCCATTTGGCACTTAGCATACACTATCTCAAGGTTTTTTTCCTTTATAAGCTTTATTGCAAAGTTGACTTAGATAGCTTCCACGGTTTTGTCATATGTTCTAGATGTTAATGAGCTTATCTTCCCATAATATCTTGTATTTTTAAGTGAATTTTAAAAACTCACATCCTAATTTAAATCATCAGCTCCAAAAGGGTTAAAATAAATTGTGGATACCCCTATCTTCTGTTGTAGTTGCCTGCACATTAGTAGAAAAAGAATGGATTATAAATTTGATAAATTTTATAAAGGTTGAAAAAAAGTATTAATCTCCTAGAAGTTGTTCTGCTACTTGAAGATCTCCTTTCTTTGTTACCTGCACTTAATTTGTCTGGGTATTAATACTTTATGTATTAAGATAAGAACAATCTAAGTATACTCCAGAATGAAAATTCCATTACAAAAGGAATCAAGACATAGCCCAAAAATTTGGAAGGAACAATATACAAGGGAATGAAATTTTGTAATTAACCATTAAACTTCCTGGTTATTCACTGCTTTTAGAGTCTTTATTTTATAAAAATCAAAAAAAAATTACTCTCTCCCTCTTTCTTTCCCTCCCACACTCACTCGTGCTCTCTCTCTCTCAAAAATAAACTTGAAAAAAACATTAAAAAGTTAAATGACATCAAACATATAAATGTGTATAATGTTCAAGTCTTCCTAACCATACTCTCTGTACTTCTATTGCAGTCATTAGAATAAAATGCAAGTTAATTTTCATGATAGTACCTTTCATTCTTTCTTGTTTGACACATAAAAATTATTTTTGTCTTAAGACTACCTTAGGAAACAGTTACGTATGTATTAAAATTATCTGGAAAGATGTATACCAAACTCTTAATGGCAGTTACTGTTTGAGAACTGAGATTTTAAGAAGGGTGACTGCCCATTTCTGCTTTATACTGATATCTCTTAATGTGTATGCTGCTAAAAATTTTTAAACAGATTTTTAAATGGCTTTCAGTATTTCTTTTTCAAAAAAATGCTTAAAGCATTCAACTGCTCTTCAATGTGTTGTACTAAAAATGAATTAAAATCTCAAGATTGTACAAAACAGTTATTGGGTTTCCTAGCAACACTGAAGGGCCCTCTTTGCACAGAGGCATAGTTTTTCCAGTGTTGAAGTATGCAACAGTCACAAATTAATACAAGACAAAAGGCAGACACTTGGTCCCATGCAGTGTCTCTGGGGATTCTTTCCTAATATGTGCTGCCCAGTTCTGTTTATGCAGCAAATTGAGTGATCATTTAACTTGCAAACTACTTGAGGTTCAAACACAGCCTGAAAACTAAATCAAATAACAAATCGTATAATTTTATTTCAACTTATATTCAGAGTGATAAAATACATAGAACATTATCAACCACAAGTATTTGCTGAATCCATTAGTACGTGCTCAGCACTGGATTATATAAGTAAATAAACTGAATCACAATCCATTTTGGCAGTGACTAAAAAAACATCTCCTGGTTTTCCGCTTGCTTTTTTGTTAACGTTCAGATTTCAAATCACTTGAATCTTCAGAGCTTCTCTTCTGCCCAGTCTGCCTTCTACTGTAGCATCAAAATGACACCAGCTCATCACAGTATTTTTTTAGCCTTGACGTTGTCATCTCCTACCAAACTGGAGATAATGAAAGACTCCATTCCTCTAGCTGGAAGGCAACATTTTGAACTGATGAACTGCTTTGATTTCTTTTTTTTTATTATTTACATCCAAGTTAGTTAATATATGGTGTAACGATTTCAAGAATAGAATTTAGTGATTCATAACACTCAGTGCTCATACCCACAAGTGCCCTCCTTAATGCCCCTTGCCCAATTAGCTCATCTCCCCACCCAAAACCCTTCCAGAAACCCTCAGTTTTTTCTCTGTATTTAAGAGTCTCTTATGGTTTGTCTCTCTCTCTCTTTAACTGAGTTCTTCAAATTTAGGCTACATACACATTAACCTGGATGGTCTTCAGCTATCTTTTCCTTATTGCAATCTTAAAATCAAAGGCAAATGGAAAGTGCTCATGAAACCTTATGGTTGATTTGAAAAAAAATCAAATTAAAAAAAGAGAAAGACGTAAACATGAGGATTTTCAATAATGTTTTGAGAGGATAAAGTCTTCAAAATGGACAACACAAAAGCTATGAAAGAAAATACACAAATCTAACTGTATTATGTCAGAAAATCACAAGCCTAGATTTTAACAAATTTGCTGAAGAAGGCTGTTTTTCTATCACTTGGGAAATAAAGAGAACAGCTTCAAACATATTTTTCACGTCTTTACCTATGTAAACAAGATACTAAATGTGAAGTTTGACCAGTGATGGCATATGGACGGGGATTTTAAAGATCATGTCTGAGTGTAGGGACTTCTTCAAGGAAGAATTCCTTGTGCCAAAACATGGACTGGACTGGACGTCCTCTATGTACATCTGGGCAACTGGTAAGTCCACCATCATAAGCACTTTTCCTTCTTTACTGAAGTTGCTTTACCGTGTGTCCTTCATACTGGGTACCCCCAGTGAACATTTGACAGTTGTTGTTTTTTTTTTTTTAAGTTTATTTATTTATTTTGAGACAGAGATAGCATGAGCAGTGGTAGGGCAGAGAGAGAGGAGGAGAGAGAGAGAATCCCAAGCAGGCTCCACGCTGCCAGCTGCAGAGTCCAATACAGAGCTCGAACTGACGAACCACAAAATTACAACCTGAGAAACCAAGTCGGTTGCTTAACTGACTGAGCCACCCAAGCACCCCATATTTGATCTTAAAGATCAAAGCAAGCAAGCAAGCAAGAAAGAAAGAAGGAAAGAAAGGAGAAAAGAAAAACAAAATACAACATAACTCACAAGCACAAGCACCTTCATACAAGAGAAGGAAAACAGAACGGATCTACCAGAGATGAAAGATAGTTCATTTCAAAATAGTGGAGAAAACTTGACAAGTTGTAATGTGACTAAAAGGTGGAAATCAGTTAAGACCTTCCTCTCTTAAAGATGGAACTATAACCGTCAAAGTGTCTGGAGCCAATCATACATAGGAAATCAAAGAAATGAGTGAAGCAATGAGGAGAAAAAGAGAAGAAAGTCCGTATCCGTGGAGCACTGGTGTTTGTACATGCTGCCCACTTTCTCCCTGCTCTACCTTCTCCCACTCAGAGCATCTCTGGCCATTTATCAAAGTATCTCTTACCTGTCCCCTCCTCTCTGAAGTTTTTCCTGTTTCTCACAATGAGAACTGACCTCTCCTCTATATTACACATTGTGTTCCTCTACTGTTGACAACTGTTTACATGGCTCCATCCTCAAGCACATATTTTCACTCAGTTGACAATGTCTCAGGGCTTCATCTCAGGCAGGTGTATCCCAAGACTAATGTAATAAACCCCCATTAGGGCACCTGGGTCGCTCAGTTGGTTAAGCGTCTGACTCTTAATTTCAGCTCAGGTCATGATCTCAGTCCTGAGATCACACTCGCATGTTCTCTCTCATTCTCTCTCTCTCTCAAAATAAACTATAAATAATAATAATAATAATAATAATAATAATAAATAATAATAATAACAACAACAACAACCCCCCAGATTTGGCACTGGGCAAAACTGCCAAACTTCAAGTAGAGAGCGAAGCTCAGATTAGAGGAAGGTAAAGGAGCTGCTTGAAAGAGGAGAGGTGATTAATGGGAGACAAGACCATCAGTCCTTATGGGAAAAGCATGGGAAGGAGGGCCATGGGAGACCATGGATCCAGGAAAGCAAAGGAACAGAATGACCCCTACACAGAAGATACAACTCAGAAAAAGGTGAACAAACCTGGCCATGTGCTGATGGGAGCAAAGACTGATGCTTATTACTTTAATACTAACATTACAAGAAATGTTAGTAAATCTGAAAAGAAATTAACACATATATGCAACTTTATATATAGTATATGTTAACATGAGAGAAATCAGACATTGAGAAAAACTTTTATTTGTAAATATTCTAAAATCACGCAGCTAAAGAGTTACTTGTCTTATTTTTAACCATCTTTAGAGCAATATGAAGCAAAAAGAAAAAATACTAAATATTGATACATGCCTTTTCAAAATATCTAGAGTTATTCCAAAGATATTAACAAAAAGGGGCAAATACTAGGAAAAAAAAAGAATTTCAATTTACATTCCAAAAGTCTTGCATATTTCTTTGAGTTCCTGGGAAAGGGTACATCATGATGACCTTAACATCAATTGTTATAAGTAATTTACCTGACATTGACTTTTATGAGAAATGTCAAATAATGTCATAAGGGTTACTATTTTATTTTCTTTTAAAATTTATTTATTTATTTATTTATTTTTGAGAGAGAGAGAGAGGGAGAGAGAGAGAGAGAACGTGTACTCATGCCTGTGCATACGCGGGGGCGGTGGGAGGAAGATGGGTGCAGAGAGTGAAGGAGAGAAAAAGAATCCCAAGAAACAGAATCTGACAGTGCGGAGCCCGATGTGGGGTCCAAACCCACAAACTGAGATCATGACCTGAGCCAAAATCAAGAGCCAGATGTTTAACTGACTGAGCCACCCAGGTGCCTCAAGGGTTACTATTTTAATGTTAAGAAATAAACTGGGTAAATCAGAAACTCGTATGTTTAAGGGACAGGTTCATCAGGATAAGTATAATTCTGTTCTGTGTGTCTGATAACAAATACTACAGACGCCTGAGTTAGCAACCAAGTCACTGGGATATTCCAAACTCTATAAAAATGAAACTGATAGAGCACCTGGCTGGCTCAGTCAGTGGGGCATGTGACTCTTAATCTCAGGGTCATGAGTTTGAGCCTAATATTGGGGGTACTAGTTTACTGAAATTAATTAATTAATTAAAATGTTTTTTAAAATGCAACTGCTGTACTCTTAAATAATTTCCTGACACTACCTCCAACCCGTGGCAACTTTCCTTCTCACCAGGAAGTTCCTTTGGGATTAGCAATTTTTTTAAGTGTATTTATTTTGAGAGAAAGAGAGAGCGCTCATGCAGCACGAGGAGGGGAGGGGCAGAGAGAGGGAGAGAGAAAAATCTCAAGCAGGCTCTGCATGGTTGTCAGTGCAGAGCCCAACACAGGGCTCAAACTCACAAACTGAACTGTGAGATCATGACCTGAGCTGAAATCAGGAGTCGGATGCTTAACTGACTGAACCACCCAGGCGCCTCAGAATTAGCAATTTTTAAAAGTAACCTACAGAGTGAGTGTTTCTAGAAAAAAAAAAAACATTTAAAATGTTAATATCAGTTAACTGCTCCAACTAGGCCTTTCAATATCGATGGGGAAGAGAAGAAAACACTTAGAGGAAGGTAGAAATTATGCTCTTGGCCCTCTAGGGGTTTCATTTGTTTAATTCCCATATGGGCTACCTAGTGCAGTATGTTAATATGTACTTAGAGCTAAGAAAATTATACTGACAGTCAGATAAGTTAATTAAGAATGAAAAATGACATTGAATATACTTCTATGCTTTTCTATGCAGTTTTTTAAATATAAATTCCTAGCTCCCCACCCCCAAGGAGAAATAAAAAGCAAGTACCCAGGAAATAAACGGAGATGGAAATGGGGAAATCATTATCTTAACAATAAACAGTAACTAACAGTGACTGAGTACTTATTATGTGTCAGGCACTTTTCAAAAGTGTATACATATTTTTAAAAAGGTGGATACATATTAACTCTGTAAATTCTCATAACTTTGAAGGACGTACTACTATTATCCCCACTTTACAGTGAAGAAATAGACACTAAAAGGTATCGAGGCTACTAAGGGGAACAAGATGTTCCCAAGCCACACTTACCCTGTAAGTAGAAGGCCACCAGTAAACACCCTTGGACAGGTGTGTTCACCTGTTTTAAAAATCAGTATAAAACACAATGAGTAAGTTTCAGATTCCACTCTAATCACCTCGGTGGAGGAGGGTTTAGAATTCACTTTCCTCTGCTATACGAAACTTCTAAGCAGCTCAGTTGGTTAAGCGTGCGTCTCTTGATTTTAGTTCAGGTCATGATCTCAGGGTTCGTGGGATCGAGCCTCATGTCCAGCTCAGCACTGACAGTGCAGAACCTGCATGGGATTCTCTTTCCCTCTCTCTCTGCCCCCTCCACTGCTCTTATGCACACATATGTGCATGCTCCTCTCTCTCTTTCAAAATAAATAAACTTTAAAAAGTGTTTTAAAAAAAAGATTTTAAAGTAATCTCTACATCCAATGTGAGGCTTGAACTCAAAACCCTGAGATCAAGAGTTGCATGCTCTACCAACTGAGCGAGCCAGGCACCCCTGGGTGAACCTTTTTTTAACAAGGAAATAAATACCAGACAAGGAATCGGTTGTCAGTTGTCACAAAACAAGAACAAGAAACCCATTGTCATTTTCGACATGTTGTTGCTTCTTTAGAGCTTAAACATAAATTAAGGATATTGAACCAAAATGTCTACTTCAGATCTAAATATGTCCTAATTTTAGATAATCAACCAACAAGAAGTCTTCCCCTAACACCTATCTCCTCCCCTACTGCAACTCAAAGGCAGTAAGTAAGCAGTTCTCTGAGCTCACTTAAATGTGCAGACATTTCTGAAACATTAGCATACTGAATTATGGAAGCAGTTCTGTCCATTAATAGCATGGGCTCCAAAATCAGATTTGGGTTCAAATTCAGACTGAGCTTACTAAACACTTGGCCACAGGCAAGTTTCTAGCCTTTTATAGTCCATGTGTTTCTCCTTTAATATGGGAATCAATACGGGTGCCTGGGTCACTCAGTTAAGTGTCCAACTTTGGCTCAGGTCATGATCTCACGGTTCATGAGTTCTAACCACAGTTCTAATCACTGTTCATGAGTTCGAACAGTTCAGAGCCTGAAACCTGCTTCAGATTCTGTGTCTCCCTCTCTCGGCCCCTCCCCCACTCAAAATAAACAAACTTTCTTTCTCAAAAATAAACAAACCTTAAAAAATTTTTTTAAATAAAATAAAATGGGAATCAATAGTAATAATGCCTATTTCATTGTAGGAATTAAAGAATGTATGTAATCCTTTTAGAACAGTTCTAGCATAACTTGGTATCATCTTTCAATAAATAGTATCTAATATGACAATTCATTGTCATCTTATAAGCCTATCACTTCCAGGATAAAAACTCCTGTAGTATTGGGAAGGTATTTTTTAATCTTTTATCCCTCACACTTAGCAGTACCTCCCATACAAGAACTTAAAATCTGTTATGTAAATAAATGATACTGAAATGTATCCACTAGGTTTGACAAAAAGAACATCACTGGTGACCTAGGCCAAATCTGATTTAGTGAAGGATTTGAGGAGTTGCAGTGGGATATAGTTAACTACAAAGGATGAGATGTGTGACCAGAGACAGAAGTAGAAAGGCTACTGTTTTGAGGAACCTGACTCTCAAGGGTAGGAGGAAAGTGGCAGTGTGTGATGTGTGGTCAATGAAGAGTTGTTGTGAAATTAAGAAATGTAGAGCATGTTTATTTAAGTCAAAAGGAAAGAGCAAATAGAAGGAAAGAGGTTTAAAAATACACAGAGCAGAACCCTCAGAAACTGAAGGATCAAGACCCCAGAAAAGAATGATGCCTAGAAAATAAGAAATAAGACAACCTTTAAATAAGAATGGAGGGAAGGAGTTAAGAGGATGGTACAATTATGGATAAGCTTATTCAGTAAGGTACAAGAAATTAAGGGAATGTGCACCTGATAGCCTCTATTTCCTCTATGAAAAGGGAGGCAAACAGCATTTACTTAGAATAAAAGAGGCAAAAAACAATGTGGGTAGAGGGTTTTGGGAGGCAGATTCAAGTCTGAAATACCTGTGAAAGGAATAGGGGAAGAAGTGAGGGATTGTAGAATCGTATCAAGAGTCCAAATGATACAAGTTCATAGTCGATGAAGCTGAGCAAGATATACTGACCTTACCATACCCTTTTTTCTAGTTTTACATATTTGAATTTTTCCATAATCAAAATGTTTTTTAAAAAATGATGTGGCACTATACACCCACCAGAAGAGCCAAGATGAAAAAGGCTTTGATGGGGACATGGAACAACGGAAGCTCACATACTCTATTGGTGGTAGTGTCAACCGGCACTTAACTCTGGAAAACTGTGTGGCAGTTTCAACTAAGGCTAAACACAGGTATAACCTATAGGACCCCAGAAACACCATTCACAGGTAGAGAAATGTGTGCACATGTGCACTGAAACACATGAATGAGAATGTCACAGCAGCATTTTTCACAATAGCAAAAAATTGGAAAAACTGTCCAGCAATAGTAAAAATGGGTTAGTCAATTGTGATATAGTCACACAACAGAATACCATGTAGCAATGCAAACAAATAAACTACAGCTACGCAAAATGAATGATCTTACAAACATGGTAAGTGAAAGTTACACCAAAAAAATAAAAAAACCCCACATACTGTATAATTCCATTTATATAAAGTGTTAACACTAATCCACACTGTTAGAAATGAAAAGAGTGTGAAGAAGTGACTGGAAAAGGCTGGGGACTTGAGATATGTCAGTAAACAGAAATGACTACTGCTTTGAGGAACCTGGCTCTCAAGGGTAGAAGGAAAGTGGCAGAGTGTGATGTGTGGTCAGGGAAGAGTTGTTCTGAAATGAGAAATGTGGGTTATATTCTATTTCCTCATCAGGGTAAGAATTACACAGATGTTTCTGCTTTGTAATAATGCTCTAAACTTTGTGCTTCTCTATACATAAATGCCATACTTGAGACAAAAGATTTAATTTTTTTAATTTTTTAAAATTTTTAGGTAAACTCTACCCCCAACATGGGGCTCAAACTCATGACCCCAAGATTAAGAGCTGCATGCTCCACTGACTGAGCCAGTCAGAAACCCCTAAAAGGTTTACTTTTAAAGAAATTTTAAAAGAGCTGAAGGAGTTAGAGACAAAAGTTATTTTTATTTTTTGCTAAAAATATAATGTCCCGATGCTTTATAAACGGACTTTACACAAAAAAGAAAAGAAAAAAAGTCTAGCCAGAGTGGATAACAAAGTCTCCCCAATATACACACCTGAGCATCACAGTCCATGAGCAGGACCAAAGACACCGCCTGGAAGATCGATTTCTATCAGAGATGGGAACTGAAGTCTGACCAGTGGACCTTGGATTATTTAAGAAATTCTGGTTTTAAAGTAATCAGAAGTGGGGTAGAAGGCGGTTAAAAGGCCCGAAGATCTCACTGATAGCAAGAAGGTGTGACAGAGTTCAAGAAAGCTGGTGCCAATGACCACAGAGTTCAAGATTTCAGAGGAAAAAGTATAGAGGGTTGCCTAAACTGGAGAGAAAAATCACTGTATTTGAGAGGTCAGGGAACTGCTATGTAAGAGTGTTAGAAGAGTGAACTGTAAAATGTAAATCCTAAAATGCCAACATAATGTTATGATGGGGGAAGGGCAGGACAGGAGAATGAGGTAAGGCATTTTTTCTTGGTCATTGCGAAGAAGCAACCAGAAGTTTGGTATTAGCAGAGGGCACGGGTCTCAAGGTTGAAGGGCTCGGACACAAGGTTAAGGGAGGGGAAAGTAATGTGGAGAACCCAGTGGGGCCCAAGAGAATAATCAGAAAACCATACATTTTTATATCACGTAACATTTCTACTCTGATCCCCATCCTGTTCTGCTGAGAATCAGAGCTGGGGAATAAGTGCCTGACTCGCTTCTCTGAACCGAAGCTTGCCGGCAGCATCAGAATGGTGTCTTCCTCACATCTTCTGAAGCATCTAGCACAAAACCTCACCCATTATGTACACATTACATTATTATTTACCCCCAAATGTCTTCCACAGGAATTGAAGTTCTGAATAAGAAATACTCAATATAGGTTATAAATCAGGACCAGGAAAAATGTAAATTATAAAGGAAAGCCAGGGGAAATTAAGAAAGTAAACATGCAGATAGATATTCTATCTCGGATTGTGACCCACCCCTTCCCCACCCTCTCTCTCCCCACCCCCGATACACATAAATACTCATCTCAGGAAATTCAAATCGCAACTGCAATCAGAATTAAGCCTCAGCCTTTGTTCGAATTATGTAGTATATTACCTTCTCCATGTTTTCTAATTTCAGAATTCTCTGGCAAAACAAATGCAAACAGCGTATTTCACATTATGGGTAAAGTAGATCCATTGCCATGGTGAATGCTTTCATCACCTTCACAGAATAATATGCTCTATTTTTAAAAATCTGCCTTTGCCTCCTTGCTCATAAAAACCTCAGGCTCTCTTCTCTCCCTTTAATTAACATGAAACAAGAAAAGTGAGTACTTGGCAAAATACACACACACACACCGACACACACACACAACTCAGGTGAAATGTGTTAAAAAGATAAGATCACAGTAAATAAGAAAGCAAAGAAAAAGATGTAACAGCAAAACAAGTAAATAATTAAAAAAAGAAAGGGTTAATTACAATAAGAAAATCATCTCTGTTGTAAGCATGTCTAACTTGATTGCCTCAATCTTGGCATTAATTCCTTTCTAACATCCCAAAGTGAATTCAAATTTCCCTAGCAACCATCACCAGGGGCCATTCTGTCCGTATTTTCCATCTTTCCATAAATGCATTTATTTCCCTCACAGGCAAGTTAAAAATGATTTTTGTGCATGTATTTGTTTTTTCTGCCTTATACCTAACATGTAAATGCATATAGCTATCAAGTAAGGGCAGCTAATATAGTTTTGTGCATGAGTAACAAATGTTCTGATGATTTCAAGAAACTAAGTAAAAAGAGAATTTATTTAGCTTGTTACCAATAGGAATACTATGGATACAAATAATAACTTACAATTATTTCATGAGAACACACCCATGCTTGTTAACAGGATGTTTGAAGACTAGTTATTTTAGAAGGTGACTGGCACTAAAACTTCAATTCTAGGCTTGGCTGACCACCAGGAGAGCTGCTAGCGACATACAGCTACTGAGCACTTCAGACATGGCTGGTGCAAACTGGGATGTGTGTAGGTCAAATACCTACCAGATTTCAGAGAATTAGTGCGAAAAATAGTTTTAATCTTATTGTTTAATTTGATCACCTATGGAAATATTTTGTATATACTGAGCTAAACAAAATACGTATTTTTTGAAGAACTGTAATATCTCACAACTCTGGACTCAAATATTTCTACAAGGTACAACCTGGTGGGGCTGAGGAGCCCAAGAGCTCCAATTCCATCTAAATCCCACCACCCCTATAACATCCATAGATATGCTTAAAGCAAGCGAGAAAAAAAAGGAACAAAATATCTACTCAAATTAATTTCACCTTGTTTCTTTTTACTTTTTTAAATGTGGCTACCAGAAAACTTCAAATTACATATGTGGCTTGCATTATATTTCTACTGGACAGCACTGTTTAGACCAATGTTATAATTTATTGGACTTAATTCCTATAAATTAAGAGTAATACAAACTGTTCTTCCTACCCCAAGGTTGTCAGAAGAGCAAACTGAAATGAGATGGATGTGAAATTGTCTTAAAAAATAAGGTACAATGTGGGGCATCTGGGTGGCATAGTTGGTTGAGCGTCTGACTCTTGATTTCGGCTCAAGTCGTATCTCACAGTTTGAGAGTTTGAGCCCAGTGTGGGGGTCCTCACTGACAACACTCAGAGCCTGCTTGAGATTGCTCTCTCTACTTCTTTCTGCCAACCCCCCACCCCCACCCCGACCCCCAGCTCAAGAGCATACTCTCAATCTCTCTCAAAATAACTAAATTCAAAAATACATGGTACATCATTACAACTATGCATTTTGGTTCAGTGTGATGATGACCTATAGTTACTGCAACAGCACTGATTCAAATTCCGGTCCATGATGAAGTTATGCAAACAATGCATATATTGGTATCTTTTATTGTAAAATATAAATTTAAGACTTCTATAATGTGTTTTTTTAAATAAAATATATGTGTATATTTAAGGGGAAAAAAAGTGCAATCACTTTTCTAGCCCAGAGTTACCAGTAGATTTTAAAAGTATCAGATTTCACATTTGTACAACCAAGTAGGTTAAAGATTCTTCTCAATTCTTACTGTACAACAACCCAGGGCACAAACACTCAAGAGTTTTTGTCTGGGCCACTAGGGAAAACCCCATGGGACTCCTCTGGTATTCAGGAGTTCAAAGCTCTCTTCCCTGGGGAATCCAAGTGAGACTGAGAGGGTGAGCTACAGTCACACTAACGATGTAACAGAGATGTGGATGAACACATTTGGTTCACTGTATCTGAATGTTTCTTGAGATTCCTTGAGAGCATGTGATGTGCAGCCAAACTACCCTTCCTTTGGAGAACCTGTAAAACTCACACAAAACATACATTTACACTATAAAATGGTAAGATAGTAATCACAATTAGTTACTGGTTTCTTATTGAAATCTAAACACATTTTTATTTCCTAGAAGTAAATTAAAGTCATTCCCATTTCAACTTGTAAAATATCTTTGAAAAGAATGAAAGTGATTTCACAGTTTCAAAGGAAATTTGCATTGTCTCAGTTAACCAGTTAACAATGGTTAATTTGACTGTTAATCCTTTTTCTCACCAACTATCAAAGGACAAACTAGACCATGACTTGATCTCACACTTACCCTAAAATAGACTGTTATTATCTCCCTCCCTTATCCTATCTTCCCTTTGTCAACAGGGCAGACCACAGTCTTTTCTTCTACAGCACACTGCTAATTAAAATAAATTGCAAATACTGCTGAGTCAAGTTAAGGCCTTTAATGCTTAAACTCTAATTGGCTAACTCTTTATTAGAAACTAGGAAGAGTGAGTCAATGAAGTGAAAGAAGAAAGGTGACAGAAAAGGCCGGTGGAAAAGCACAAAAGAGAAATTGTCTCTTTAAGTCACCATTTTGCCACTGAATGTAGAAACATTTTCAGCTTTCTTTGCATTTTTACAGAGACCGTCAAGGATTCAACAGAGTGCACAACTTATAAAGCAATACCAATACAGACCCCCAAAGAGATCACCAAACCAAACCAAAGAGATCACCAAACCAAACCATGAACTCCGAACCAGCTTCCTCAACAGCTCACTTCATCACGCCGGGGTGATGTTTTCCAACCCCCTCACATTCCACTGTTTGTCATTTCAGCATCCCCCCCCCCAAATGTTGCGTAGAAAAGAAGTAGGGAACCAGAACTAGAAAAGGTTGCTGCTTTTATATTTCACACCACACTCCTAAAAGAAACCAGTCTAATTCCAACAGCAATGTAACAATTATTCTAGAATATTAGAATATTAGGGAGAACAGGCTGCAATGGGAGATTAAAATTAGGCAGTGTTAACATGAACTCACTCCATTACTGAGCAAAGGGCAAAGCTGACATGCGGAGCTTCCCTATGCAGGATACTGAGCCCAGCCCTGCTCATCTCTTCTATGAGGTACCTACTCTTGATCTTCAAATGCTCTTTCCCTCCGGGGTTTTTTCCACAGGCCAACAAACAGCAATTCCTATCTAGAACATTTTCCCATTTAATCAACACAGGACTGTGCATACACTGGGAACAATATAAGGAATTAACAGACAATCTTTGACATCATGAAATGTACAGTCTGGTGAGGAAAAACAATTAAAATAAAGGCCCACCTGACAAACGTTAGAACATGCTCCAGTAATGTAATGTGCTTGGATCGGGGGAAAAATTAATTGAATGCCAACGAAGCTATTTCAACCATCTTAAGAGGTGATAACCTGGACTATGAGCCGTGGCTGGAGGCATACAAGTGGCTTAGAAACAAACTGATTGGATGTAAACAGATGAGAGAATAGGAAGAGTCACGTAAGGTACCCAGATTTCTGCCTGGGCCCTTTAATGACTGAAAAAAACACTTAATGGGAGAGGGAACAGTGGTTATGTGGACAGGTTCAACTGGAGGTACCCGCAGGGATGTCAAGTGGGTGGTTTCAAATGAGGGGGGAAGCTTGGGAGACAGACTAGATATAGACTGGAAGCTGTCAAGACACAAACGCTAACTGAAGCCATAAATTGAGAAAGCCCACTATTTAAGGTACAAGGAGGAAACTGGGTGCGCAAAGGAAAATAAGGAACAAGGTTCTAAGTCTGAGTGGCTGGAAGTTAAAGGAGTCCTTAGCTGCTGGCTTCTACTTCATCCCCTGGGTCTGCTACTGTCCCTTGGAATGAAGGTCATATGTGCAATGCTTCACGGTCAAGCCAACTGCAAATGCTAAGCAGGTTTTTCTTCACTTACCTGACGCCCACTCCTTAATTGATGAAAATCCAGCTGTACTGTACCCCCCAGAGAAAACTGTCCTCCCTATGGAATCAAGAACTTCCTGAATGTTGCCAATAATCTTCTAATGGTAAGACCCACTGGCCTCATTTCTGCATCAGTTTCTGGGATACCCTCATATCATATTTTTCCTACATGCCCCCCTCCATCACTCCTTATTATGCACCCTGTTTACTTATTAGATATTGATGTTCTCCAGTGTCACATTTCACCATCTCTCCTAGTCCTACCAGCTTCTCCTGGTTAACCTTATACAGATGCCACCTATCAGAGGTGATTCTCAATTCTGTATCACCAATCTTTGTCTTTCCTGAAATCCAGTCCTTTGTTTAAATCTTCCTACTATGTATTTTTTACCTCCATTCCCTCCAGGCACCTCAAATACCACCTGTCCAAACTTAAGCTCCTTGGTCACTTCCCCTAAAGCCTGCTCCTTTTTTCTTTATCCTCTGTAGGTTACTGACTTCACCATTCGCCCAAAGCCAGAAATCTTACTGCTTCTCTCCAACTTTTTCTTGCAACCAACCAGGTATCAGGTTTCACTGCATTTCCCTTAAAACTTTTCACACCAAAGAGGAAACCCAACACAACTCTTGTTTTTTGTTTTTTGTTTTTTAACAGGGACTGCTTATGTGTAGAGAGAGCTCCCTGGATCAGATCTACTGGTTTCAGAACTGCTGCAGGGTTCATCATTCAAGAGAATCAACTCAGTTATAATCGCACTTCTCTAATGCCTCCGCAAGCTTCTTGGTGCCACCACGGAGGGCGGCAGAACTTAACAGATGTCCATCATCTCCATCTCCTACTAAGCTCTTGGCACAGCCTTAGATCTTCACCCGCCCAGAGTGTGGTCAGCAGCGACATCATGAGGAACTTGTTAAAAGGCAAAATCTCAGGCTTCACCCCATACTTTCTTATAAGAAAGACTCAGGTGCACACCAAAACTTCGAGAAGTGCTGGGTAGATGCACTAAATTTCTCACCTCCCACAATACATTATACCCTTTCGGAACTCCATGACTTTGCAAAAGCTGTACCATCTGCTGAGAATGTCCTATCAAACCTTTGCAGCTACTACTGTAAGGGCAACTAGTAGAGGCACAGTACATAGTAGGCAATAAATATTTGAATGATTGGATCACGTAATCAATTAATTAATGGATGAATTCGGCTCCAGACTTGCACGGTGTAAGGTACTCAAGTGCATTCAGGTGGAATGTGAATGTTAAGCAGTTGGAAACAGTGGCCCAGAATTCAAAGGAGAAGTGGGCTGAGGTGGCACCATTTTTAAGTCATTAGCAACTGTTTGGAGGTTACAGTAATGGATACATGAGGTCACTCAGGTTTAAGACTGAAAAAAAGAGTATTATGGGCCAAATCATGGGTAAGGCTGATATTTAAGGGGCCTTCTGTAGAAGTCAATGAAGAGCAAGTTAACAGGGTGGGAAAAAACCAAAAATGTTATCAAGAAGCTCCAGAAAGATAAATGGATTTGGAACACGGTGATTGTTACCTTTGGCAACTAAGGTGGAACAACAGTGAGATCAAAGATAAAGCAGAAGCTTACCTTCTTTAGACTAACAATTGAATGAGACAAGGCTACTGGAATGATCACTAGAAGGACCATGTTTATTTGATGAGACGGGAGAGAATGAGAGATGGAACCAATGAGAGCTACATCATACACACAGGCCTAGTGGTAAAACGGCTGCAAACTTGCAGCCACACAACAGTGCTGAACATTTGCTATTTGCCACATACCACAAGCTAACCTGGGACTGTAACAAGAACACAGGTAATGCCCCTGCCCTCTGACCTAGTGCAATGAGATAAATTGCATAACTGATGGACACCCCACAACAGACAGGGTACGGAGCCAATGTAAAGTGGCTTGCCTCAGAGGAGGGGTGACATTTTTTTAGGTGGTTGGTATAATGGCCAAAATGTGAACAGTACGAGATGTGTAGAGAGGAAATAAAGTTCCCATTTAATCTTCATTTTTTATGCAAAGGAAGACTCTGGGAAAGCAAAATGATAAATATTTCACTTTGCTCCTCAACAACTCTGTGATGGCAGGATCCCTATTCTTGACATATAAAGCAACTGAGGCACACAGAAAGGACAGGGGCCCACAGCCATCAAATGGCTAACAAGTGGTAGAGAAGTAATTTTTAGTTTCACTCATGTTGACATGTGAGAAACAGCAGCACCCCAAACTTTAACAAGATCCCCAGGTGATGCTGATGCTGGTGGTACATGGGTCACATCAGTTTTACAACCACTAAGCCCTGATTCCTCATGTTTTCATAATGGGGCCAGAAAGTACTCAATTAAGATCAAAAACGTAAAGGGCTAATAATAACAGAAGACTTCAGTATTTGGCACACAGTCAAACCAACAGCAGGTTCTTATTACATGACAGATAACCAGTGATAAAAATTTAGGATGTCAATCAGAGGTAATCAAAGAGGAAAGTGGCTACTACAAAGGCAAAATTGCATGGTGGTAAGAGCAAGATTAAAGAGGAAATTTGTGACCTTGCCAAATTAAGTTATATAACTATTCTGTGCCTCTGTTTCCTCAAATGTACAATAGGGAATCGCTGTAATACATACCCTCCAGGGTTAGTAGGTAGATGGAGTATATGTAAAGCCCTGAACAGTGTCTGGCATTTAATAACTGCTCAATAAAGGCTTTAATTTTACTACAATTGCTAAAGCTCTACTACTACTGCCACTATTATTACTGGTAGTATGACTTGCTGCTGGGTAGGTAACAAAATGCATCAAAAGGAATTCCACTAGCAACCAGAATATACAAAACTCTTTACAACCCATATGGAGACAGATCTAGAGGAAAAATAGCACTGCAATTTTTAATATGTAAGCCTCCTCCACTCTGTTTTGCCAAATGTGGAAGCCAATCATGTTACCACTCAAACTGAATTCATAGCAACGAACTTCTAAAATGGCAAGAGTGTCTCAAGAAATACTGGAAGCCATACATCAATTACATAGTTTCTGAGTTGTTCCCTAAGCTGGGAAATTGGAACTAAAAATAGTTGTCTTGTTAAGAAAAGGACACTAGCCCTTAAATGAAAAGTTCATTGTGCCTAAAGAAGTAAGGCATCCAGGAAAAATGAAATCCAGGCAATTATCTGGACATCCCCAGGGGGTAAAAAAAAAAAAAAAAATCCTCTACAGGAAGCCTGGATGGCTCAGTCGGTTAAGAGGCTGACTTTGGCTCAGGTCATGATCTGTGGTTCATGAGTTCGAGCCCGGCATCGGCCTCTGTGCTGACAGCTCAGAGCCTCGAGCCTGCTTCAGATTCTGTGTCTCCTCTCTCTGTCCTTCCCCAGCCGCATTCTGTCTCTGTCTTCCTCAAAAATAAATAAACGTTAAAAAAATTTTTTAAATCCTCTACATTGTTTATGTTATTCCACTTCTCCGCTCTAGATGTAGCCTAAAATATTCTTCCCATAGAGAACATGTGCTCTCCACTTCAACTTCAGTTTAGTCCTTGACAAAACAAAGGTAGGAATGTACCAAGTAAACTGATTACTGACCCTTCATCTTTTCCGGAAGCTTTACTTTGGAAATTTCACCCAAGTCTAAATGATATGTATCAAAAAGGTGGAGGTGGTGCTATAGTCCGAAGATTAGACTTGGTAATAGAATGTTGATCCCTTGAGTAATGCTCACAGATGTGGCATCCAACAATGGAATTAACATTTCAACAGGAAACAGAGAGCCATCCCAACAGAAAGGGCCACCCGATCCTTTCGCTTAAAAAAAAAAAAATCCTTCCAGAAGCTACACAAATGTGCCTCCCAGGGTCCCACCTATGGATTTTTTTCCCTTTAATTAACAATTTGACAATTAAAGTGTCAAAGGATTGTGCCTTCTAATGGTCCACGCATTTTTTAAATGCCTTTTTTTCCCCTCCCGAGAAAGGCGCAGTCGAAAAATGTACTTGGTGAATCCTTTAGGAAGTGCCCCGTACAAGTCATCCCATCCCCTCTTATCTTCAAAATGAATTAACTCATCATAAACTCAAACCGAGGTTATGAATTTCTCCTTTGCACTTTGCTCCGGGACTGCAGGCACCAAGACCGCATTTTCTGCTGGAACCTACTTTTGATTTTCCACGGTCTACTTCGTCGAGTTACCTTCTAGTTAACAGCTCGTGCTTGGGCTCTCCTCTTCTACGAGACCAAGAGAGCTCAAGCTACTACTGTTCCTTCAGCGCCTCTTTCCTAGAGGTAGCTTGGACGATCTGAGTCACTGAAAAGCTCGGTGTCTATTTAATCATGGCGTTTGTAATTCAGCCTCCCCGTTTGGACTGCTCAACACCTGCAAACTCGCAGCCCAAGGCTTTTGAAATCGAGTAACCCTGGACGGACACGACACGGCGCTAAGAAAGGGCAAGCGCGAATAAAGCAAAGCTTGCACCCGCAGCAAAGAATGGTCTGGGAAAGACGCCAGGCGCACCCGGCACGCCGCGCCCACCACCCGCGCCCGAGGAGCCCCTGCACCGCCGCCCCTCATCTCCGGGCTCGGTCCCCACCGTCTCCAAATCCCCCCCCCCCGGACACCTCATGCCCCTGCATGGCTTTATTCCGAGCCGTTCCACCTTCCCGGCTCGCACGCCTGGCTCCGCAAACCACCCCATTTAAATACCTCCCGCACTGCCACCACTGCCGCAGCGCCCCCAAATCGCACCCGTCCCCTCCCCCACGCCTCATTGTTCCCGGGTGGCCGCAGGCAGCGAGCGCCCCAGGGCGGAGCCGGCAAGAGGAGCCCTAGGAACTGAATTGCCCCCCACTCACCCGCGACTCCCCACAAGAGGACCAAGCTCAGCAGAAGCGCCATGGTGGCGGCCCGGCCGTGGGCGGTGACTGAAGGTAGGCGGCTCTCACCCGGGGTCTCAGTCACCCGGTGCCTTGCGCGCTCCCGACTGGCTGGCGGCGGCGGCACCTCCGCACCCCCGTCCCACCCCACCCTTGCACGGCAGGTGAAACACGTCACTTCCGGTAGTGGCTGAGCCCCGCGACGCGCGCCGGCTCCGCCAGGAGCGTGGGGTTGCCATGGCAACCAGCGCGGGCAGCCCTAGGGATCCTCTGGAATAGAATTCCCATGCCAGCTGCGCTCCGCCTTGGGGTGAGCCGGCAGCCATTCCCCCCATGAGCCCATGTCCCTGCTTCAGTGCCTTTAGTTAAATCAGGTTTTGTGCACTGCGGTCGAGCTGGCTTCTCTCCCCAATTGCGGTCGCGCCCTTGCTTCAGGGTGAGACACTGAACGATACACGCCGGCTGCCCTGCCCCGGGCTCCTGAAGGGCGGCAAATAAGGTTGGCCCCCAGGCACTGACCCCGCCCTCCCCTCTGGCTGGTAGGGAATGCGGGGCCTCCAGACATGTCCCACCTCCAGCGGTTTGCTGCGAGGTCTCCCTCCTAAGGCTGTGGGGAAAGCGAACTAGGCAATCCACCCTACCCCAGGCATTTGCTCCCGTATCATTGAGTCGGTGGGCTGATGTGGAAAGCTCGAGAAGGCTTTACCCTATCTCCAGTAATGACTGAACCCCTAAACTGCAGTTTCGGATTTGGGAAATATATCTGGTCTCGTTTTTTGACCCTTTGTATTGAAAGGTTATTCTAAGTCTAAAATTGGCCATCGTGGACCAGTGAATGAGCTTCAAAGCTGGGGCTAAGGCTGGGGGCGGGTGTTAGGGGACCGGCGAAAGAGAGATTTTGGATCGCCTGGTCTGCCCTACAGTGTCACTTCCTGGTATCCTCCATACTTGTTCTTGTGTCATTTGTGTTCTAAGTTGCCCTTTCCAGAGAGCGTTTATATATAACTGCTAAGAGACTTTTGTGTTACCAACAGTTCCCTATCAGGAGTGACTCAGAGGAGAGAAGCAGTGTGATGCAGTGGGTAAGTTCTTGGGTCCTGGAAAGGACAGTTAACTGGGCAAGTGATTTGGAAGTACACCTCGCTATGAAAATTAGATGAGATAAGGCACAAAAGAATATCTGGCACTGTGCCTGGCACATAGTAAATACTCAGTCAAATGGCAGCTAATAGCACAGAGTGCTTCAGACCCTCTGGCTCCCTCTCTCTCTCTGGCCCTCCCCCCACACACATGCGCGTGCCCTCTCTCTCTCTCTGTCTGTCTCTCTCTCAAAAATAAATATTTTTATAAAAAGTGGCAGCTAATAAAAAATAATATTGTAAAATTCTTATTTGTTGAACCAGCAAAGAGAAAATAAATCAGTTATTAGTAAGACCAAAGTTGCTAAACTGCAACTTAGCCTGGTTGGGCTATACTGACTGCATATTAAAATTATCTAGAGGGGCTCTTCGCTGGCCCTGTCGTGGAGCATGGGATTAATGTCAGGATTGTAAGTTCAGTTTCACTTTGGTATAGAGATTACTTTAAAATAAAATCTTTAAAAAAAATAAAATAAAATCATCTAGAGAACTTTTACAAAATACCAGTATCTGAACCCACTCCAGTGATCCTGACTTAACTGGTCTGCAGTGGAGTCGTGGCTGATCTCCAGAGGAGAGTCCAGAGTAACTGAGAGCAATTTCCTATTGAGGAAACAAAAATTCTACTGGATATAATTGAAGATATAAAGTATTGGGAACTTAAATTTTTTCTCAACACATTATACTTCATGAAATTAGAAAAGAATAAATATTAAAGTTGTTCATATCTATTTCAGACTGTTATATGAGAATTTTTCTAGTATTAATCACTTCAAAGAAGCACACATTTATTATAAGTGTCTAAGTGTCTCCTCTGGTAGAAATTAAACTCACCCTTCATGGGTTATCTCAACCACTTACTAGAGGAAATCTTTTGAAATTATATAGAAAGATTTTTATGTTAACCCTTTCCTTTCAGTGCTTTCTTTTGCAATCTTTCCCTTTTGCCTCCTTCTGTGGTAGGCATTTTCCTACTTATCAATCACTGCTTACTCTGAATATTTCTAGAAGGCTAAAAAGGCACATTATTTATTCATCTTTGTCACTCATGGAAGCCAGCCCATAGTAGAATCTCTAGTATTTGTTGAACTAAATGTATTTAATTCATGTGCTAATGTCTTGATGTATATTAATAAAAAATATTTATGCATACAATAACTCACAAATCATTACATCTGAATACAGCTTTTAGAATGTACTTTTAAAAATGTAAATTTTACAAAATTAATGGTTTTTTTGATTGGTTGGAGTTTTTTTTTAGTTTTTATTTAAGTAATCACTACACCTCATGTGGGGCTTGATCACATGAGCCCGATATCAGATCTCATGCTTCTCAGACTGAGCCAGCCAAGCACCCCCAGAATTAGTGTTTCATACTTCATTACGTTACTGAACACAAATTTTTCCAAGTGTATCATCTCTAAGATTTAAGTAACTTCGAAAGGAGTAATTTACCTTATTCAGGAGACTATTATTCTTTAAACAATTATATTAAAGACGGGGGAGAAAAGGACAAAAGTTAAATGGAGTCGTCTTTACACTTTGGTTTATGACTACATTATTTCATAAAAACAGCAGCTAAAATTATGCCAATATCTGAAACTTCTTAAAAACACCTTAAAAAGTCTTTGTGGCCAAGGGTGCCTGGGTGGCTCAGTCTGTTAAATGTGGTAATTCAGCTCAGGTCATGATCTCACAGTTCTTGGGTTCGAACCCTGTGTCCAACTCTACTGACTGTTCAGAGCCTGGAGCCTGCCTCAGATTCTGTGTCTCCCTCTCTGCCCCTCCCCCACTTGCACTGTATCTCTGTCTCTCAAAAATGAATAAACATTTAAAAAAAGGCTTTGCGGCTATAGTTAGCTTAGAAATTATATCTACAAAACTATAACGAGATAATTTCATTACTTCTGGATCATGCAAATTATTGATCCTTTGATATATTTTTTTAAAATGTTTATTTGAGACAGAGAGACAGTGCACAAATGCATACATGCAAGCAGGGGAAGGGCAGAGAGAGAGGAGAGAGAGAAAATCCCAAGCAGGCTCAATGCTGTCAGCACAGAGCCTGACTCAGGGCTCAATGCCACAAACCATGAGATCGTGACCTGATCCAAAACCAAGAATGACCTGAGCCAAAACCAAAAGTCAGACGCTTAATCCACTGAGCCACCCAGGCGCTCCTGATTGTTTGATATTTTCAAACCAAGCTGACAATAGTGCACAGCCATTAAATGAATTATCCTAGTTTAGTAAAGCACCAAGCACTCCATAATCGTATAGCCTCTAAACCAGCAGAAAGGTGATTCTTGGTCTGTCAAGAAGGTGATAATTGTAGAGACATAAACAACTATGCTTAATATAGCATTTGTTCTTAAAGATTTCTCAGCAGTAGTGAATTTTTCAACATACTAAGTGATGATTAAAATCCTGTGATCACATTCAGAGACTGACTTATTCATAAGAATTAAAGGATTTTTCCCTCTTACCAGCCTGGAACTATGAAGGCATGTGAAGCAAGAAACTTTCTTTCATAGATGACATTAGCTGATTTTTATATTTTCTGGAAAATGAGAATGCTGTTCTTAAGAAATGAAGGTTTCTGGTGTGCCTGCCTGGCTCAGTCCAGAAAACATGTGACTCTTGATCTCAGGGTCATAAGTTCAAGCCCCATGTTGAGTATGGAGCCTACTTACAAGAAAAAAAAAAAAAAAAAAAGAAAAAGAAATGAAGGTTTCTCACAGTGTGTTCTACTTGCAATATCAAGAACATGGGTTTCATGGGTTAATACCATCCAAGTCATCTATTTACCCTGTGCAAATGAATTTATAAATACATTTTTAGTTTAAAGCCATGTATATAATATTTAGAAATCAACCCTTAGGCAGTGACCTGGATTTTTTTTTTATTCCCTATAATGTGATTCCAGAATGAATGCACAGGAGTGATAAGTTTAGGGGCACCTGGCTGTCTCAGTCAATGAAGCATGTGACTCTTGATCTTGGGGTTGTGGGTTCAAGTCCTATGTTGGGTATAAAGATTACATAAAAATAAAATCTTAATACTAGCAAACCAGATCCAACAAAACATTAAAATAATTATTCACCACAATCAAGTGAATGCAGGGCTGGTTCAATATCCATCAATCAATGTGGTACATCATATGAATAAAAGGAAAGATGAGAACTATGTGATCCTCTCAATAGATGCAAAAAAACACATTTGACAAAAAAACAGTACTCTTTCTTGATAAAAACCCTCAAGAAAATAGGGATAGAAGGAACATATCTCAAGATCATAAAGGCCATATGCAAAAGACTCACAACTAATATCATCCTGAGTCAGGAAAAACTGAGAGCTTTTCCCCTAAGGTCAGGAACACAACAGGGATGTCTACTCTCACCACTGTTATTCAACATAGTGTTGGAAATCCTAGCCTCAGCAATCAGACAGAAAAGGAAGTAAAAGGCATCCAAATCAGCAGGGAGGAAGTCAAATTGTCACTCTTCGCAGACGAATGATACTCTATGTGGAAAATCCAAAGACTCCACCAAAAAACTATTAGAGTTGATACATTAATTCAGCAAAGTCACAGGATATAATCATTGTACAGAAATCAGTTGCAATTCTATACACCAAAAATGAAGCAGCAAAAAGAGAAATCAAGGAGTCAATCCCATTTATAATTGCACCAAAAACCATAAAATACCTAGGAATAAACCTAACCAAAGAAGTGAAAAACCTATACACTATAAACTATAAAAAGCTTATGAAAGAAATTGAAGAAGATGCAAAAAAAATGGAAAAACACTCTCTGCTTATGGATTGGAGGAACAAATATTGTTAAAATGTTGATACTACCCAAAGCAATCTACATATTCAATGCAATCCCTATCAAAATAGCACCAGTATTCTTCACAGAGCTAGAAGAAACAACTCTAAACTTTGTATGGAACCAGGGGCACCTGGGTGGCTAAGTCTGTTAAGCATCAGAATTCCACTCAGGTCATGATCTCACTGTCTGTGAGTTTGAGCCCCGCATCCGGCTCTGTGCTGACAGTTCAGAGGCTGGAGCCTGCTTCGGATTCTGTGCCTCCCTTTCTCTGCCCCTCTCTTGCTCGCGCTCTGTCTCACTGTCTCTCAAAAATAAATAAATGTTAAAAAAAACTGTTTAAATAATAAAATAAAATTTGTATGGAATCAGAAAAGACCCTGAATAGCCAAAGTAATGTTGAAAAAGAAAACCAAAGCTGGAGGCATCACAATTCTGGACTTTAAGCTGTATTACAAAGCTGTAATCATCAAGACAGTGTAGAACTAGCACAAAAACAGGTACATAGATCAATGGAACAGAATAGAGAATCCAGAAATGGATTCACAAATGTATGGCCAACTAATCTTTGACAAAGCAGGAAAGAATATCCAATGGAAAAAACACAGTCTCTTCAGCAAATAGTGCTGAGAAAACTGGACAGCGACATGCAGAAGAATCAACCTGGACCACTTTCTTATACCATATACAAAAATAAACTCAAAATGGATGAAAGACCTAAAAGTAAGACAGGAAGCAGTCAAAATCCTAGAGGAGAAAACAGGCAACAACCTCTTTGACCTTGACTACAGCAACTTCTTACTTGACATGTCTCCAGAGACAAGAGAAACGAAAGCAAAAATGAACTATTGGGACCTCATCAAGGTAAAAAGCTTGTGCACAGCGAAGGAAACAATCAGCAGAACTAAAAGGCAACCAACATTATGGGAGAAGATATTTCCAAATGACATATCTGATAAAGGGTTAGTATCCAAAATCTATAAAGAATTTATCAAACTCAACATCCAAAAAACAAATAATTCAGTGAAGAAATGGGCAAAAGATATGAATAGACGCTTTTCCAAAGAAGACATCCAGATGGCTAACAGACACATGAAAAGATGCTCAACCTCACCCCTCATCGGGGAAATACAAATCAAAACCACAATGAGATACCACCTCATACCTGTCAGAATGGCTAAAATGAACAACTCAGGCAACAACAAATTGTTGACAAGGATGCAGAGAAAGAGGATGCAAACTGGTGCAGCCACTCTGGAAAACAGTATGGAGGTTCCTCAAAAAATTAAAAATAGAACTACCCCATGACCCAGCAATTGCACTACTAGGTATTAATCCAAAGGATACAAAAATGCTGATTTGAAGGGGCGCATGTACCTCAATGTTTATAGCAGACTATCAACAGTAGCCGAAGTATGGAAAAAGCCCAAATGTCCATCAAATGATGAATGGATAAAGATGTGGTATATACATACAATGGAATATTACTCAGCGATTGAAAAGAATGAAATCTTGCCATTTGCAGCAATGCAGATGGAACTAGAATGTATTATGCTGAGCAAAATAAGTCAGTCAGAGAAAGACAGATATATGATTTCACTCATGTGGAATTTAAGAAACAAAACAGATGAACGTAGGGGAAGAGAAGCAAAAATAAGATAAAACAGAGAGGGAGTTAAACCATAAGAGACTCTTAATACAGAGAACAAACTGAGGGTTGCTGGTGGGTGTTGGGTGGGGGGATGGGCTAAATGGGTGATGGGCATCACCTTCCTTAAGGAAGGGCACTTGTTGGGATTAGCACTGGGTGTTATACGTAGGAGATGAATCACTGGAATCTACTCCTGAAATCACTATTACAGTATATTGTAACTAACTTGGATTTAAATAAAAATAAAATAAAATATCTTTTAAAAAAAGTGATGTTTATCCAGACCAAAATTAAAGATTTTATTGATGGTCTTTTAATTTTCTTATCTAAGAATAGGCTCTGTTTATTCCAGTTGGTTTATTTGTTTTGGTCTCTGTCACTTTATGCTAGTTGCTTTCTCCAATTTCTGCTAATTTCTGGTTTTCTGATCAAAGCTTAAAATAGGGCAGAAAAAAGGAAGCATATTGAAAATTCCAGGCTTGTAGGTGACATATTTCCATTGTGGTCTCAGCCTGGGTCAATCTGGGGAGACCACCAATAAAATTACTTTTAGAAAATACAACAGGTATGTAGCTCTTGGGCGTAAACACATGGTTGGCTAGCTTTTTTTTTTTTTTTTTTAAGGTAGGCTCAATAAATATTTATAAAATAAAAAAAAAATAAATAAAAAAAAAAAAAAAGGTAGGCTCCAGGCCCAACATAGTGCTCAAACTCACAACCCTGAAACCAAGAGTCTCGTGTTCTACCGACTGAGCCAGCCAGGCACCCCTGGGCCAGCTTTCTGGAAGGATGGCTGAAATAGGACTGAGGGCATCAACTTTAGTATATAAATATTTATGCAAAAATCTGCCCTCAGTTGAGGTGAATATCCCCATGCAAATTGAAATGTTAAAAACCTGAAGAGAATTAACATGTTTACTCTTCTCCTGAGCAATACAAGGATCTTAAACTGGTTTAATTCCTATCAAATACTTCTCCTAATTTATACTGTAATCTAATGTTTTTGTTCTGTACATATTGTAAAGTATACCTTGTCATTTTTTAAATATAGCCAATTTTTTTAAAATTTTCTTTAATGTTTATTTATTTTTGAAGGAGAGAGAGAGCATGAGCCGTGGAGGGGCAGAGAGAGAGAGGGAAACACAGAATCCTAAGGAGGCTCCAACTTCTGAGCTGTCAGCCCAAAGCCCGATATGGGGCTTGAACCCACGAACTATGAGATCATGACCTGAGCCGAAGTCAGATGTTTAACGACTAAGCCACCCAAGAGCCCCTTGATATAGCGAACATTTAACTAGATTTGTCTACAGATCTTTTTCATCATGTCTTCTTGTATATCAGACCACTTCTAAGATGATCTGCCTTGTTCCAGAAATATGTCCTTTATAAATTTCTTTACTGAGGATCTCTTTAAGGTAAACTTTGTTTCTGTTTGTCTAAAAATATCTATTTTTAGTTTAAAAGGTAGAGTTCTTGGTATAGACTTTGGGGCTTATTGGTCTTTTCTGTAAATGTTTCAAAATACTATCCCAATGGGGGTGCCTGGGTGGCTCAGTTGGTTAAATGTCTGACTGGCTCAGGTCATGATGTCACAGTTTGTGACTTCAAGCCCTGCATCAGGCCTGCTTCGGATCCTGTGTCTCCCTCTCTCTTTGCCTCTCTCTCTCTCCCTCTCTCTCTAAAATAAAATAAAAACATTTAAAAAATACTATTCCACTGTATTCTGGCTTCCTTTGCAGCTGTAATAAAGTCTATCTAATGATCCTTGTAGTTCATCTGGCTATTTTTAAAAATTTCTCTTTGATTTGTTGTTCAGTTTCATTATGTTGTGTCTAATTTGAGATTTCTGTTTATTTCTCCAGCAAGGGATTTCCTGAACCTGAGAGAATTCTTGTCATCTCTCAATTCTGGAAAAATCTCAATATTCGAATTCTTGTTGAATATTGCTTTTTTCACATTCTCTAAGATGTGCCCTCTGAGATGCCCATTCGATGTATGTTACAACTCCTTATTCTATCCTTCACATCTCATCCTTTATCATTTTCACATATTTGATATTCTGAGCTGAATCTCAGGTAATTGTTTCAATTTTGTCTTCCTAAGAACTTTGCTCTTCAGTTGTGTTGAATCTACTACTCAATCTCCAAATGGGTTTTATTTTCAATTATATTTTTTCATCTTTAGAGATTTAGTCATTTTTCATATTTATTTGGTTTCTTATTCTCTACTCATACTTTCAAATATTTTCTCCCAAATATTTCTTGTATTTCTTATATTTCTTAACATTTTAAAATGCACTTAATATGGGGCGCCTGGGTGTCTTAGTTGATTAAGCGTCCGACTTTGGCTCGGGTCATGATCTTGCAGTTTGTGGGTTCGGGCCCCGTGTTGGGCTCTGTGCTGACAGCTAGCTCAGAGCTTGGAGCCTGTCTTCAGATTCTGTGTCTCCCTCTCTCTCTGACCCTCCCCTGTTCATGATGTCTCTCTCTGTCTCTCAAAAATAAATAAAAAACAAAAAGATTTAAAAAAAAATAAATGTACTTAATATATCTTATGTGTTCAATAATTATGCGATTTGAAATCTTTGGGTACCTCATTTTGTTTTTTGATATTTATACAGATTCTTGCTTGTGTTAAGCTTCTTTTTTCATGTTTTGTGTTTTTTTATTGCAAGTGCGTATTTGTGGAATTTTACCTTTGTGAAGTATTTGAGGGTTTGAAGTGTTTTCCTTGAGAGAGAATTTATATTAGCTTCTGCCAGGATCCAAGGGTACTACCAATCCAGGAAAACTTTAAAAATAATTTTTGGCATTAAGTTCCCAAACGACACAGTTAATATAAATTTGGATCAGAAACCAGCATGAGGAAGAGCTGATAGTTATAAATACTCTAAATTCTCAGATGAGGCTCATCATTCTCAAATCTTCATTAGTCCTTTTAAATAAAATAACACTCCTGTGGTCTGTAGCTTGGCCGTACACAGAAATCAGACCACATTTTCCTTTGTTGATGGCCCTCTAGGGTTTTTCATTGAACTTGCTCCATTCAGTTTGTTGAATCACTTGAAAAACATTGTATTTAGTTGCTTTTGCAAGATTCTCTAGTGTCTGGGTGGAATAAATAAATCCTTGTTAAGAATTTCTTCAGCAGGTTTTCCTCAAACTATCTAAATTAGGGCATTTCCAGGGCCACATTCTGACTATCGGGGGACCTAGGTACTTTTATCTTTGTGGGCCCATCCCACCACAAAAGATATTTAAAATTGTCTTTCATGACTTTTTTGGTATAAAGACAAATTTAATGCAGGCTAAATCATATCATTATTTCATCTAATTATTATTATCTTTAATGTTTATTTTTGAGAGAGAGCACATGTGTGCACACAAGAGCGGGGAAAGAAAGGGCAGATAAAGAGAGGGACAGAGGATTCTAAGGAGGCTCTGTGCTGACACCAGAAAGCCTGATTCAGGGCTCAAACTGGGAGATCATGACCTCAGCCAAAGTCAGACACTTAACCAACTGAGTTAAGTGCCCCTATTTCTTCTGAGTTTAAAAGAAATGAAAACATTTTTTTTAAGGTTTATTTTTGAGAGAGACAGAGAGAGAGACAGAGAGAGAGAGAGAGAGAGAGAGAGAGAGAGAGGTAGAGAGCCAGGGAGATAGAGAATTCGAAACAGGTCCATGTTGTCAGTGCAGAGCCCAACGGCAGGGCTCAGAGTCACAAACTGAACTGTGAGATCATGACCTGAGCCGCTTAACGACTGAGGAACCCAGGTGCCCCAGAAATAAAAACATTTTTAAAGGCCCTGGACACACTGTCTCTGGGCATTACTTGCCTCTTCCTGCCTCTCAATTCCCCTCCTCTCAATTATAAGTGTTTCTGTACCTAAAATATTAAAGGTTTAATATGAAAGGGAAGGAAAAGAGTGAACTTACAAATATTCCTCTCATCTCTGTCTCTTCCACCTCTTTTGCTAAAGGTCCCATCCTTACGGTGTCTTGATCTTCAGTTCCTTTTCTCAATGTTTTCTATGCCAAAACAATCCACAAAGTACTGAATTTCCCCTGTACTAAAGATAAGAAAGGGATATGATATTTACCTAAGGATAAAAGTTTGCTGCTTGCTCTATTTAAGCGCTTCATCTCCATGTTCTGTAGTTTATATTTTGGCTTTGAGGTGTTTACTTTGCTTGTTTGGGTGAAAGTAAATAGGAGGTGAAAGTAAAAAAACCAGGAGCTTCTATCCTCTTTTCTGGGATTTTATACTAACTTTGCTGGTAACCTCTGGAAACAAAATTATATTCTGTGAATACTATAATAATCCTCAGGAAGAATTCCAATGGCTGGTGTTTATGACAGGTACATAGGGCATTTTGAGAACAGATGACTTAATGTGTGCACAGTGCTCTGGGCATTTAAGATCAAAGATGCTGGGCTTACCCAGCATTAAACCATTTAATTTATACTTAGATTATATATTTAAATATGACAGAAGTGGATGGAGCCTCATATACTTTATATTTTAGTAGTTTCTTTTTGGCTGAAGACAGCTTTCTGTCTGATAGATAATAGCAATGCTTTACATTTATAGACCATATAACATCTTTCATCCAAGGACCTCAAAGAACTCCGCAATTATGACTCATTGTTCCTTAAAATATCTCTACAAAACTTGAGATGACATGCATTGAGGTAAACTGGCTATTGAGGTAAAGAAATTAGTGTCATGGAGGCATTAAAGTGTTAACAAGGAAGTTTGGGAGTCAGAGACAGAATTCAGCTAAGTCCCCCTTTCTCTGATTAGACCTCAACATTCCATCCCCATAAAGGTAAGCTCTACAAGGGCTTTGGTTGTGTTTATAAAAAAGGTAATACTTCTCAGCTATGAAGAATTGAGCTCTTGCTTCTCCAAGCCCATCTCATTATCCCTACCCTCCCATAGCTTCACCCACCCTGCAGATGCTGTCACTGATGCCTGGAACATTTGACCTCTCAGGTGGGTAGCTCCTAGTCATGGTTCCCATTTCAGAGTAAGTGTTTCCTCCTAGAAGGAGCCCCTGATTAAATCAACTTTCAGAATCAGGGTTTCCTGAAGTGCCAGCCACCTCCTTTTCAGAGCACTTGCCATAATTACAGTTCTATACTTGAATGTGTAAATTATGTGATCATTTTATTAATGACTATCCCACTCCCCCCCAATGTCAGGGACCGCGTCTGTTTCTTCTTACTAGTGTAGTCCCAGCATCTAGTTTTGTGGTTGGTGCTAAATATGGGCTCAAAACTTATTTGTTGACTGAATTATTTAGATTTTTAGGAACAGTGTTCTTTCAGAATTCGAACCCAAATCTGAAAATTTCAATTTGGAATTATAATCAGTATGACAATAATTGGCATTCTAAACTATTATTCTAGGGGCACCTGGGTGGCTCAGTTGGTTTAGCGTCCAGCTTAGGCTCAGGTCATGATCTCTTGATTCATGGGTTTGAGCCCTGTGCCGGGCTCTGTGCTGACAGATAGCCCAGAGCCTGGCGCCTGTCTTCGGATTCTGTGTCTCCCTCTCTCTCTGACCCTCCCCTGCTGACGTGTCTTTCTCTCTCTCTCAAAAATAAGTAAAACATTAAAAAAATTTTTTTAAATAATAAACTATTATTCTAACATTTGAATAGGAAAATATATAGAATGCCTCACAAACTAAAACCACTAAACCTCTAATAAGATGACAAAAGACAAGGGAAATGGTGAAAGGGCATGAGCTCGTTAAAAATACGATTAAGGTGGGGGCACCTGGGTGGCTCAGTTGGTTAAATGTCCCACTCTTGATTTCCCCTCAGGTCACCATCTCACGGTTTGTGAGATCAAGCCCCACTGTTGGGCTCCGCGCTGACAGCTCAGAGCCTGCTTGGGATTCTCTCCCCCTCTCTCACTGCCCCTCCATGCTTTCTCTTTCTCTCTCTCTCTCTCTCTCTGTCAAAATAAATAAACATTTAAAAATAAATAAAAAGAGCCTTTCATAATTCTATCTGTGTTTTGGAAAGAAACTCTAGAGGCAGTACAAGAATAGATCTGAAGGAAGTAGGAAGAAACAAAGGAGGAGATGATAGAAGAAATTATTGTCATAGTTACAATAAAAACTGGTCGGGTCTGAACTCCAGTTTTGGTGAGAGAACAGGAGACATTTCAGAGAAAGGACCAGCAGGATTTGAGCCCAGTTGAATGTGGGCTGTGAGGAACAGGAAACAAAGCCAGGTCAGGTTTCTAGGTTTGGGCAATCAGTGGATAAGGGTGCTATTAAGTAAATAGGGAATAGAAGACAAGCAGGTTTAGTGGAGTATAAATGTTAGGTTTTTGGCGCCTGGGGGACATCCAAGTAGAGATGCCAGAAAGAGAGACAACCTGGCTGGAGATCCAGATTTTGGAATTTAGATTATACTCCTTTGAGGAATTAGTTTGTTTTTTATATTGGCTGTAAATCTGATAGCAGCCATGCTGTAAATGTGAATTTCCCAAGGAAGCTGATAAATACCTTTTTAGCCTATAGTCTTCCTGACAGAGCATGATGAAACATCCTTCAGAAGAATGTTTCTTTGGGAACTTGTATTCACAAGGCCAACTCCACACTCCAGTAACACAACTTCTCTCCCTCAGACATAGAATTGGGAGCCAAGACTTCTTTGACAAACCTTACTCTTTTCCCAGGAGCAATGGAACATAGAATGTTTAAGGACAAGTTGCATATATTTAGGGTGTGGGACTATTATTATAGTTTAGAGAAAAGGGACTATATTTGCATTTAAATATGTGAAGGGGAGAAGTGGCAGATTGTTCAAGTAGGGATAAGTGATCTGGCATGGACAGATGCTGGTGGGGATATAGTGGAAAATTGGGGTGAAGGACCCTGGTCAGAGTTAAGTGAATAACAGGACAATCAGCAAGAATAGAAAGCTTGGGACCATAGACCCCAGGCAACTTTGGCAACCTTATTAATTAGTTTGGGAATATCAGCTGTGATACTGTAATTTATAAGAAAGAAAAAAAAAGAAAGAAGAAAGAAAGAAAGAGAGAATGGGGTGCCTGGGTGGCTCAGTTGGTTAAGCCTCTGACTCTTGATCTCAGGGTCATGAGCTCAAGCTCTGCATTGGGCTTCACATTGGGCTCCACACTGGGCATGGAGCCTACTTAAAAGAAAAAATACACACACACACACACACACACACACACACACGGTCATTCAGAAAAAAATATTTTGTTCATCAAATATTTCTCATATATATTTGATCTTCATCTACACTTCCTGGCTCATAGCTGCCAAAACTCTTGAAATTTCTAGAGCAATAAGAGCATTGGGAACACCTTTTGTTATAATGTTTGGTCTCTTATCTTCTCTTATCTTCATCTTCCTGAAAATGCTTCAGAGCCATAAAGATGAAATGGGTGTTTTGTTATTCATAACCAGCCCCTTTCCACCACCACTAGGTTTGCTAATGAGGTGATTTTTAGAAATTCCCTATCTTTGGAGGCTGATTGCCAGTAGAGCCAGTCTATGTTTTTAATGTTTATTTATTTTTAAGAGTGTGCGCATCTGAGCAGGGGAGGGGCAGAAAGTGAGTGAGACACAGAATCCCAAGAAGGCTCTAGGCTCTGAGCTGTCAGCACAGAGCCTGACTCAGAGCTCCAACCCATGAACCATGAGATTATGACCTGAGCTGAAGTTAGACGCTTCACGGACTGAGCCACCCAGTCACCCCCAGGAGAACCAACCAGTCTGGGTGGAACTTTCATTTCTACCCTCTGATTTCTGGGAAGGGGAGAGAAGCTGGATCTTGAATCAATCAGCAGTGGCCAGTGATTCAATCAAGTATGCCTATGTAATGAAGCCTTCATAAAGAAATCCAAAAGGTGGGGTTCAGGGAACTTCTCTGTAGGTGAACCAGAACTCTTCCATGCGGGCTACCATGCAGGGCCCCAAACTCAACCATTACAGAAGCCTTTGCCCTGTATATCTCTTCATCTGGCTGTTGATTTGTATCCTTTAATATTCTTTGTAATAAATTGGAAGTCAGGTAGATAAATGGGTTTCCTGAGTTCTGTGAACTGCTCTGGCAAATTAATCAAAACCAGGGAGGGAGGTGTGGGAACCTCTGATTTATAGGCATGCAGTTAGAAGCACAGATGATAACCTGGCATTGGCACCTGGCATCTGAGGTCCACTCTAGCAAATTAAACCCACGGAGGGGGTTACTGGAACCCCTAATCTATAACTGGTTGGTCAGAAGCACAATGATAAGGTGGGGGAGGGGCCACTTGTAGAACTGAGCCCTCAACCTATGGAATCTGATGCAGTCTCTGGGTAGATAGTGTCAGAACTGAGATGAATTCTAGTACACCTGGCTGGTGTTGGAGAATCAGCTGGTGGTGTAGAACCCTCCCCCCCCACACACACATTTGAACTGGGGAACAGAAGGGGTGCCTGGCTGACTCAGTCAGTGGAACATGCGACTCTTGATCTCAGGGTTGTGAGTTTAAGCCCCACACTGAGGGTAGAGATTACATAAAAAAATTAAAAAATAAAAAAAGTAAAGAAACCATCTTTTAAAAAAATTGGGGAGCAGCACCTTTATTAGCCATGCATTCTGCTAATCGGTAGTGAAGAAGAGAAGATGAAATAGAGGGGGTGTCCAGGGACAGTTGTAGTAGACAGGGAAAAGCTATTCTTTGGACCACTAGGTAACTCCCAGGCTAGGACAGCCTTTTGCAGTTACGATGTTTCTAATTTCAGATTGCTAGTAGGGAGAACATATCCCAGTTCACAACTCAAGTTCTCAAGGGCAAGGAAACTTGTAAATTTCTGATAAAGGAATAATTTCATTATTCTGTAGATGGGGTTGTTATCAAGGTGATCTTACCTGTCCCTACTTTTACATGTTTAAAAGTCAGTTACGTATTCCTGATTCAAAAGCACTTGACAGATTGAAGAAGCTCCCTTATCATTTAAAAGCATTCTTAGGGCATCTGGGTGGCTCAGTCGATTAAGCATCCCACTCTTGATTTCGGCTCAGGTCATGATCTCACAGTGTGTGGGATTGAGCCCCACAATGGGCTCTGCACTGACAGCACGGAGCCTGCTTGGGATTCTCTGTCTCCTTCTCTCTACTCCTCCCCCGCTCATGCTGTCTGTCCGTCTGCCTCTCTCAAAATACATAAATAAACTTAAAAAAAAAACATTCTTGACACCACTGAACATTATAATTTCCCTTTAATGAAAACTTTATTGCATATAAAAATAAATTTTAACTTGTTTGTTTATTTATTTAATTTCCCTTCTGTTGCTATTGCTAAGCAAGAAAGGAATATAGGGCAATTTGTGGCATTTTAGGGCTTTTTTGTCATCGCTGTTAGAGATTAAGTACATTCTGGCTTTACCAAGTGGAATTGCATTCAGTGCATATGTTAGACTCTGCTAACATGACAGGAATTTTGTAGAATGTTCTGCAGGTATGTTAGGCCATGTCTTTTTTGAGTTTCTTTTTATTACAATATTGTACATTTCTTTCTTGCTTGATTAAGGAAAGAAAATGGACTTCTGGTGAATAGTGCCAGGATATCCCATATGGCTCTCAACAAATGGCTGCTGGTTTCCTGACATTCTTTTAGATGCTCTTTCATGCACTAAAATTGCTTAATGGACAGAAGAAGAATCAAATAGACAAACATTGGCAACTCAAATAGAAACTCAGATGACAACTCAAAATGGATAATTAGGTTTGGTCTGCAGAACTGCAAAAAGCCATCTGCCAAAAGACATGCCTGCAGATTCCAGGGGCCAACTTTTTAGACTAATACTAAGACTCCAGTTAAGTCTCGAGGTTGAGAGCCCAAAGGTAGCAAGAAGGAAAGGTCTCAATTCAAGTCAAAAATCAAATAAACCAAACTAGGTTGTAATCTTCAACAGAATGAAGAAATAAACATTGAGCTTCCTGATATCCAAGTCAGCTCCTTTTCATACCCTTTTATCTTTCCTCTCAGGCCCCAAAAGTCTGCTGAGAATTTTCTTTAATCCCTGTGTTTATGGTGCTGTGTCTTAGAAGCCTATGCCTAATCCATGCTCATTAAAATTTACTTCTACATTTCCTTCTAAGAGTTTTAAGTTTTAGCTTTTATATGGGATGCTTCGGTGGCTCAGTGGGTTGAGTGTCAAAACCTTGATTTTGGCTCAAGTCATGATCTTACAGTCATAGATCAAGCCCCTCATTGGGCTCTGTACTTCTCTCTCTCCCTTTCTGCCCCTCCCCAACTTGCAAACGTATGCTCTCTCTCTCTCAAAATAAGTAAATTAACACTTAGCCAGAAAAGTATTAGCTCTTATATTTAGGTTTATGAGTCAATCTTATTCTTCTGCATATGGATATCCAGTGTGTCAGCACCATGTGTTGAAAAGACTATTTATCCCTCATGATTTTTTTGGCACCCTTGTTGAAAATCATTTGACCAAGGGCGTCTGGGTGGCTCAGTCAGTTAAGCATCTGACTTCGGCTCAGGTCATGATCTCATTGTTCCTGAGTTCGAGCCTGGCATCAGGCTCTCTGCTCTCAGCACAGAGTTGGCTTTGAATCCTTTGTCTTCTTTCTCTGCCCCTCCCCTGCTCCTGCTCTCTCTCTCTCTCTCAAAAGTAAAATATACATTCAAGAAAAAAACGAATATCAATTGACCATAAAATGCAAAGGTTTATTTCTGTACTCTCTTTTCTAATCCATTGATCTATAAGTCTGTCTTTTTTTTTTTTTACATTTATTTAGTTTTGAGAGACAGAGAGAGACAGAGAATGAGCGGAGGAAGGGCAGAGAGAGAAGGAGACACAGAATCCTAAACAGGCTCCAGGCTCTGAGCAAACGTCCAGCACAGAGCCCAATACGGGGCTTGAACCCACGAACTGTGAGATCGTGACCTGAGCCAAAGTCACGTGCTTAACTGACTGAGCCACCCAGGTGCCCCAAGTCTGTCTTTTTTATTTTTAAATATAGATTCTATTTTTTATGCAGATATCATACTGTCTTATAGACTGTTGCTCTGTAATAAGTTTTGAAATCAGGAAGTCTAAGTATTCCAACTTTGTTATTTTATTCAAGATTGGATTGGGTAGGGGCACCTGGGTGGCTCAGTCTGTTGAGCATCCAACTTTGGATCTCGTCTTTGGGGAGTTCCAGCGCTGCATCAGGCTCTGTGCTGACATCTCAGAGCCTGGACCCTGGAGCCTCCTTTGGATTCTGTGTCTCCCTTTCTCTGCCCCACCGCCACTCTCACCCTGTTTTTTTCTCTCTCAAAAAATAAATAAACATTAAAAAAAATAAAGATTGTGTTGGGTATTCTAGGCTCTTTGCATTTCCATATGCATTTTAAAGATTCAGCCTGTCGGCTATAAATCAATTTGGGAAATGTTGTCATCTTAACAGTATTAAGTCTTCTGGCCCATAAACATGGGATGTCTTCCTATTTATTTAGGTCTTTTTAAATTTCATTCTACAATGTTTATAGTTCTCAGGGTAGAAGTCTTAAAATTTCTTTGTTAAATTTATTATATATTAAATATATGTGATATTGTTATAAATAGAATTGATTTCTTTTTTTTCTCAAAACTTTTTTCTTGTTTATTTATTTTTGAGACAGAGAGAGACAGAGCATGAGCAGCGGAGGGGCAGAGAGAGAGGGAGACACAGAATCTGAAACAGGCTCCAGGCTCTGAGCTGTCAGCATAGAACCTGATGCGGGGCTGAACCCACCAACCGCGAGATCATGACCTGAGCCAAAGTCGAATGCTTAACCGACAGCCACCCAGGCGCCCCTAGAATTGATTTCTTAATTTCATTTTCTGATTGTTTGAGGAAAGAGTAGCTCAGAAATGTTAAGTTGCCCATAGGTCAAAGTTGCTAGTATATAAAAATACAACTGATTTTTTAAAATTTTTATTTATTTTTGAGAGACAGAGTGTGAGCAGAGGAGGGGCAGAGAGAGAGGGAGACACAGAATCTGAAACAAGCTCCAGGCTCTGAGCTGTCAGCACAGAGCCCGACGCGGGGTTCAAACTCAAGAACCGTGAGATCATGACCTGATCTGAAGTGGACGCTTAACCGACTGAGCCCCCCAGGCACCCCTACAACTGATTTTTGTATGTTATTTTATATCCTGCAACCTTACTGAACTCACTTATTAGTTTCATTAGGTTTTTTCCCCCCAGTGGATTCCCTAGGATTTTATATATACAAGGTATGTCATCTAGAAATAGAAATAGTTTCATTTCCTCCTTTCCAGTCTGGGTGCTTTTTACTCCTTTTTCTTACCTAATTGTCAGAGCTAGACCCTCTGGTACAGTAGAAGTTGTAAGTGAACATTATTCTCTTGTTTATGATCCTAAGAGAGAGCATTCAATCTCTCACCATTAAATATAATGTTAGAGGTTTTCATAGATGTCATATCAAATGTTTCCTTCTCTTCTTGGTTTGTAGAAAGTTTTGATCAGTAAAGGATGTTGGGTTTTGTCAAGCGCTTTTTCTGCATCTGTTGAGATAATCATATGTGGTATGATGCCAGCACAAAAGTCTAAGGTATTAGGAAGAATAATGTATTTTCTCCATAAGCTACCTATACTGTGATATGGAATATAGTGAGGTTAAATACAAACTAGGGTTAGAACAAAAGACCCAATAATTAGTAACAACTAATAGAGAGAATGGGTTCCCTCATGTCAAAGGAAAAAGAACTAAAATTTTAATCAGGCTGAATGACCATGAGGAACAAAACCAGTCAGCACAGCCTAAGGTGGCAAGCTTGCACAAAATTCAGCACGATTTGCAAAAAGACCCCTGCAACACATCCTGTCATGCTCTCAAATGGCTGCCACATCCTGAAAGTGCTACCAGAAATAGTGAACTCTAACCTCCTTGCCACTGTACTCCTGAAACTTGCAGTTTGGGACTTGAGTCTGACCAGTCCCCATAAAGGGCACAGAACTTGTGGGTTTTGCCCATTTAACCCTGAGCCTAATCCTTCCCCTTTGGAGTGTACTTTCGGTTAGCAGCCAAAGACTGTATATCCCTGGTTTACAAACTGCATGGCAATAAAGCTTTTCCTTGTTTCTGACAAAATACTTGCATTCCAGGGTGTTTTTTTTGTTAACGGTCTAATGTAATCATTATAGGAAGGATGAGTGAAACACATATAGGTTTCCAAAGATGAATATAGAACTTGACCAATTTTTTTTAAGTTTATTTATTTATTTTGTGAGAGACAGAGACAGCATAAGTTGGGGAGGGGCAGAGAGAGAGAGAATCCCAAGTAGGCTCTGAACCACCAGCGCAGAGCCCAATGTGGGGCTTGAACACACGCAGCCGTGAGATCATGATCTGAGCTGAAACCAAGAGTCAGATGCTTAACCGACTGAGTCACCCAGACACCCCAGAACTTGGCCCATTTATCAGACATCTGATTTTAGTTAGAGTATAGATGAACCAAGCATAGCCAAGATGGATGACCTATATGGGAACCAGTAGAGTAGTGGTTTGACTTGGGCTGACCCTGAAGTACAGTGTGAGTGCAAGTTTTTATTTAGAATGTGATTCCAGGAAACACAAGTAGGGAAGTGAGGAAGTGAAATAACCATGGAAAAAGCCAACAGCAGGTATGTTGATATGTAGATTGACTCTGGATAATGCATCATTCCCAATGGGAGATCCTGAAAGACTGCGTAGCCTAAGTCTTGGAGTTGTCCCATCTGAGGGTTGGGGGAGCTGGGGTGTTCATTTACCAATTCCCATGGCTGAAGGCTGTTCTTGAGATATGAATTCCCCAACATTCCCAATCTGTCCTTCAGGAGACCAGCACATTCCTGCAGTTGGAGGAGGCCCTCAGGCAGTCAATCAGTCTTTGGTTTTTGCCCATAGGAAATATGGGAACAGTATATGCTGAGTAAATATAGGCCTGGCACCAAAACATGTCCTACATGGTTCTGAAATTTTTTGGTTATCAACCACTCGGAGAATTTGAGTAAAGTTATGGATCATCACAGTATAAAAAACTGTAAGTGCCTATATGTACATGATTTTGTCTTCAATTTATTGGCATTTAAAAGTTACATCTGAAGTGCCAAAGAGTCCATATCTTTTGAGATCTATGTTGATCTATGGAAAAGTTTTACCTTGTCCCAGCATGACAGAAAGTGAATACAGGGTGGTTGGGGCCAGTTAGGGATTTAGGAATCTAAAACAACCTTGTGGAAGAAAGTATTATGAAATCTGAATCATAGACTGCGTAGTTATATTAAAATGTTATGTTCTTGATGGTGGAATGGATGACATTTTTAGAAGGACTTAGAGACATGAAGGAGGGAAGTCCAAATATTCTTGTAGAGGTGGTATAACTAAGATATCATTGTAAAAGTGTTGTGTAGAATAGTATTGCTAGGGATTAAATGTTTATGACCTCCCCCATCATTCATATATTGAAACCCTAACTCCCAAAGTGATGGTATTTGGAGATGGGGCCTTTGGGAAATAATTAGGTCATGAGGGTTGAGTCATCACGAACAGAGTTAGTGCCTTTATAAAAGAGGCCTTAGAGTTCCTTAGCCCTTTCCACCATGTGAGTATACAGCAGGGAGAAGGCTATCCGTGAACTATGAAGCAGGTCTTCACCAGACACTAAATTTGCCAGTGCCTTCATCTTGGACTTTCTAGTCTCCAGAATTGTGAGAAATGTCTGTTGTTTAAGCCACTCAGTCTATGGTTTTTGTTTGTTTGTTTGTTAGTTTGTTTTTGAGAGAGAGAGAGAGAGAGGTGGAGAGACAGAGGTCAGCACAGAGCCTGATGCAGGACTTGATCTCAAGAACTGTGAGATCATGACAGGAACTGAAACCAAAAGTCAGATACTTAGCTGATTAAGCCACCCAGGTCCCTCTATAGTATTTTTATAATAGCAGCTTGAACAGACTATGATAAGTATTTTCCCTAATTGGGTGAATTATGAACTTTGATTTGATTCTGATGAGCCATCTAAAATTCGAAACAGTCTACTTTTATTTTACATCCTGTTTGTTTGTTGAGTGGGCAATGCAATTGCATGGCTTCCGTTTTAGTAGCTATAAAATGATATTGAAGTATTTTTTTCCTTATGGCTTGCCAGTTATCTAGAATACCTCCAGAAGCAATAATTATTATTGGTTTCTAGCTTAGTAGTGTTTATGGCTGTGGGAAAGAGATTTCCAGTACCTAGGAAAATTAACCAGTATTGAAACAGTATCCATAATTGTTATGATGTCATCACGACCTTGGAACAAAGTCAATATCATAAAACCAGTAAGTATGGTCCCTGCATGCCTATTCTACTTTAAGAAGGAGGCTTTTTGGCTTACTGGTTTTGGCTTACTGAGATTTCTGGCATGGCATAGACCTTGTATGTTGGGATGTGCATACTTACTCACATTGTGGTGGATCAGGAGTCAGTGGATGTCTCTTATGACTAAGTTATGTCTAAAAATGCTTGATAACCCACTGGTGGGGATGTATCACATAGGTCTTGGATTCTGGGCCAAGACAGGCAACAGTCTGGTTTGTGACTGAGTTAGAGCCTTTCTCTTAACCAGAAGGTGGTCAATGTAGATATCATAAAACAACTCTTAAAGGTCTAAGAATTCTTTTTGTTTGTTTATTTTTCAAGAGGAGCTGTTGATATAAAGGAGATTAAGTGGTGGCAACACATTTAACCCACATGGTTCCCCTGTGGTGCCTGAATAACTGGGATTGATTAGTGGGGGATGGGAATAAGGTTTATGTGCCAGAAACTCTGATTTTGAGGTGCCAGGAATATAGATAGGTGTTTCAGAAAATTAATCTAGAAAATACTGGGATCATTCCTATTTCTTATCACTTCATCATAAATAAATGATGGCAAAAGAGGCGGGGGGGGGCAAGGAGAAGAGGAGGAATAGTTATCCATGATTCAGCTTCTTGATAATCTGCCAGGAACTTGTGGTTCCTGGTGATTTTAACCACAGCTTCCCGTCCCCTAACTAATACTGCCAAGTCTCTAAGGCCAACTTGATGACCGAGAAATTTTGAGTGTGTGTGTGTGTATGCATGCATGTATATGTGTGTACATGTGTACGTGTACGTGTACGTGTGTGTGTGTGTGTGTGTGTGTTTTAACAAGTCTGATAGTTCTGCATGGCCTGAGTCATTTAGGGAGAAATGTGCACACAGGAATGAAAAGATGATTATGACCTGGGTTAGTTCAGGTCCTCGGAGAAGCAGATGTCAAGACAGGATTAGAAGTGCACGAAATGTTTTAGAGAAAATGCCTTTGAGGGAAAATGGACAGAGAGGGAATGATGAAAGAGAGCCTCACCCTTCTGACCCCTGTGAAGGAGAGGGTAGGAAGGAAAGGTGGGTGGGAAGAATCTTAGAATGCAGAGCAGTTCTAAGCAGTTCAGCAAGGCCAATGGGGAGTCCTCAAGACAAGGTCACTAGGGAGGAATGAGCCTGCAATGAGCCTGCCTTTGTTTCCCTGCCGCATTTGGTCACATCTCAGAGCAGCTAGTGGGCAGCTTGACCTTGGAACCCACACTGTGGTAGATTCAGGGCACAACACCTGGGGTTATTCCCCGGGCCCCAAGGAGACAGGACTGTTGAAGATATCTGCAATAAATTTATGTGGGAGTTTGGAGTGTTTCAGGGTTATAGGGGGAGGGGAAGCGAAGTGATCTTTCAGTGAATAACAACAGCCCAAACCATCAACACTTATATGCACATCAAGTACTTGCTAAGCATGATGCATGCAGTAAATCATGCAATGCTGTGAGAATGTTGTAAAATGCTGTATTGGATAGAACCCTTTCTGTTGGAGGAACACCTGGGTGGCTCAGTCGGTTGAGCATCTGACTGGCTCAGGTCATGATCTCAGTTTGAGCCCTGAGTCGGGCTCTGTGCTGACAGCTTGCTCAGAGCCTGGAGCCTACTTTGGAATCTGTGTCTTCTTCCCTCTCTGCCCCTCCCCCGCTTGCTTTCTGTCTCTCTGTCTCTCAAAAATAAATAAATGTAAAAAAATTTTTAAAAAAGAAAAAAAAAAGAATCCTTTCCATTGGAAATGACAGACCTAAAATTAACCTGGGTAAAAAGAGAATTTACGGAATTTACTGCTCTTGTAACCAAGATATATCTCAGAGCTGGGATTAGAAGTGGGCAGGTGAGGTAGGTCATGCAAGTCCACAGTAGGATCCTGTTTTATTTTAAAAGTTTTTTTTTCAATTGTAGGGTTTTTTTACACATTAATTTTGATTTTTTTATGTTTATTTTTTATTTTTGAGAGACAGAGACAGAGCATGAGAGGGAGAGCAGCAGAGAGAGAGAGGGAGAGCGGCAGAGACAGAGAGGGAGACACAGAATCCGAAGCAGGCTCCAGACTCTGAGCTGTCGGCACAGAGCCCAGTGAGGGGCTGGAACCCACGAATCGTGAGATCATTACCTGAGCCGAAGTCAGACACTTAACCAACTGAGCCACGCGGGCGCCCCTAATTTTGATTTTTAAAAAGTTATTTAAAATACTATATATTTTTGATGGCTGAGGTGTTTTTTGCATCCCTATAAATTTTGCTCCTGAGAAGAGTGCCTCACTTGCCTCCCCTTAGTTCCAACCCTGCTTCAGGCATAACTGAATCCAGAGGTTCAAATGACCCCATCATGAGTCAGCTCCTTTGGCTCTGGACTTTATTTTTGATAGGTGCTTTCTACCCATGGCTTTTAGCATTCACAGTTTCAGAGGGAGAGAGACCTTCTCTCTCCTATACGTTCTTGGATCTTTTAAAGGACTCTCTTCAATCTCTCTAAAACTTTGGTCATTCTGGAAGAATTTTAAATTATAAAATACTCTCTAATATAAGAAGATATTCAACTTCTGGATTCTTATTACTTTCTTCTTGGAAAATTGGTCTTCTTTTCTTTTTTATGTTTTAAACATCATTAATGAGATACTCTGCATTCTTTTTTTTAAAGTTCATTTATTTTGAGAGAGAGCATGAGCAAGCAGGGGAAGGGGCACAGAGAGAGAGAGAGAGAGAGAGAGAGAGAGAGATTATCCCATGCAGGCTCTGCAGGGTCAGCACAGAGCCCAATGTGGAGCTTGAACTCAAAAAACTGTGAGATCATGACCTGAAATGAAATCAAGAGTTGGACACTTAACCGACTGAGCCACCCAGGTGCCCCTCAGTCTTCTTTTCTTAAACATCATTCATAATTTACAAAATTTTATTGAAAGGCAAAAACAGTTTTAACTAACTTCTCATATTGACTATGTAAGAAAACCAAAATATCTTTCACTGAGGTCGCTTTTTATTAAATGTTAATAAATTTCTCTTCAAGAAATAACTATATGAAGGATATTTTGCTAATTAAAAAAGTCAAGACGTAAAACTGTGTCTAGCATATACACTGTGTGAAATATGTGTGTGTATGCATATGATTATCATTTTTGGGAAGATACAGAAAACTGATAATAGTTATTGCTTGAGGAAGATATTTGAGTGGCTAAGAGTACACAGGAGAAAAACCAAGTTTTATGTCTTTTTAATGTTGTACTCTATGCATGCATTACCTATTCAAAAAATTAATAGATTTTAAAATCCTCTCTTTTTTTTTTTTTTCCAGTGAATGTGTGATAGATACTATCATAGTTATTAGGGACAAATTAGGTAATAAGACAGACAGATTTTTCTGTGCTCCTGGAGTAGACTTAGCCTTAGAGTAAATCAGGCCTTGATTTAATAGAACATAAAATTCATTACAAGATCTCTAGAGTGTAATATAGCCAAAACAGAATGACTGTGTTTGAATGGTCAGTATCGGTGTGGAAGGCAGTTATCATTTTTTTGTCTCCTGACTTCCCTTACTAAAAATGAGACACTAGCAGAGGTATACACCAAGCATGCTAGAATTTTGACAAATGTCCTGAGACTAAAGAGGCAGTAAACAAATGTTAGTTAATAATGGCAGTCAGTTCCCAATTGTACACACAAAGTAGAATTCATTACTGACTCCTGCCCTTAGCAATGAATATGGCTTGTCTTGTCAGTAGCGTTAAGAGCTATATGAGCCTTTAAGTTTTATTTATTCATTTTTAGAGCGAGCATGCACAAGTGAGGGAGGGGCAGAGAGAGAGAGAGAGAGAGAGAGAGAAAATCCCAAGTGGGCTCTGCACTGTCAGCACAGAGCCCGATGCAGGGCGCTATCTCATGTACCGTGAGATCATGACCTGAGCCAAATTCAAGAGTTGGACATTTAACCCACTGAGCCACCCAGTTGTCCTAAGCTGTATGAGCCTTTAATGAACATTGGTATCCAGAATTCCAGGAGCACCTGGGTGTTGGGTCAAAGGGGATGTATACTGATTTCATGAAGCCCCATGTTCTAATGACCAAAGAATTAAGGTTACTGTGGTGGGAGGTGGTCCTCATATTTATGAGGGAGCGTATGTGCCTCCATGAATTTGCCCTAGTTACTACTGTAGGAGGCAGTAGGTGGTCATGACAATGATAGCTGGAGCAGAAGGTCCCAAAATGCTGGTGCTAGACTAGGTCATGGCAATGTATGCTTCTCCAATTAGGAGACTTGAAACATTGAAAAGAATAGTGATTCAGTAATAATGAGTAGAATTACCTCCTGTTTGCTCCTATGCTAAACTCTGTTAGGTCCAGATTCTGGGATTAAAAGCTTCAATACCAAAACTTACTCACTGAATGTGTCAATTCCTGAAGAGCTTAAGGGCAAATGGTAATTGACTTGTATAAACATGAAAACTGTAATTCAATTTCGATTCTGTACCTAACTAGGTCAGTGTCGACAAAGCTTCCAAGATCAATATCAGGAGCTGATGGAGGGCTATATGGATGTGCGGGAACCAGGGGGCCAAATAGATCTCCCACTCCCGAAGGGAGAAGATGATGCTCTACTGCTAATGTGGCTAGAATTGCTGCTTCTGATAATTTCTTCCTTGGACTATTTACAAGCCTGGAAGAAACAGCTTTTCTACATTCATTTTCATCCTTTTTAACATGTTGGATTTTGTTTACATGAACATAATTGCCATTAATCGGTTGGTTATTCATGTCTGTCTGGACTTGTTAGATGAAGTGCCTGGTTGGTATATTTAGTTTTGGTTTCCTCCTCTTAGGATTTTAAATCACTATTGATTATTATTTAACATTTATAGAAATTTAGACACAGAGAATAACCAAGAGACCAATCCATCTTATTTATTTTGCAAATGTGAATGCTGAGGTTCAGGGGGGGACAAAACATATTTATCTGTATTCAAAGAAAAATGATTCTGCTAAAATTAATTGACAGTTTGGAAAAATACATTTAGTTAGTTTACTTTATAACAACATATGCAAATGGATTAAAGAATTTTAAAAATGAATAAAATAGCCAAAAGAATATGTATGTATATATGTGTGTGTGTGTGTATGTGTGTGTGCTCGTGTATATATACATACATATTTAGAGGCTGGAAAAGATCTTTACTTTTGATTTATTTTTAGCAAATTTTATTGAAATATGGAAAAAGCATGCAAATCATAAGTGTACTGGATGAATTTTCACTGAGTGAACACTCCTGTGTAATTACATAAAACCAAAGGAAGAAAACAGAAGGGAAATGATTGATAAGGTTGACAACATAAATAATTTAAAACAGCTCTATGTCAAAAAAATGTCAAACACAATTAAAAGGGAAAATGATAAACTGGGAAAGTGTTTGCAAATATATGACAAGAATAATTACCTATTTTTTTCAAAGTAAAAAAATCATTAGGAAATTTGAATACATAAGTTAGAAAATAGACAAAGTATACAGATGGCAATTCAATATATGAGGGGAAAAAATCCTTCGCTAGTCATTAAAGAAAAGATAGAAGGTGCTGGAAACAGGACTTTGCGTGCATTTCTAGTGAGGGTATTAGTGAAGTTTACTGTGACTATGGGGTAGGGGTGGGGACATCAGCTGTGTGCAATGGCGGTAGGTATCATAAGCCTGCAACATGTACAGGCACTTTTACCCAAAAAGTCTACTTCTAGAAATTGCTTCAAGTAGATAATAGTAAAACACGAGAAATAACTTAAAACGTCTGAAGTAGGAGTTTGGTTAAACAGACTATAGCTTCTCCAGCCTTTAAAAAACATCACAGGAGAATACTGAATAACATGAAAAAAATTGCAATATGGGAAGTGAAGACATCAAACTATAAAACTAAATATATGCTAAGAACCCAGTTTTTAAAATAAATGGTACAAATATATATGTCAAAAAAATGGCGACAGATCTTAAAATGTGAACAGGTTTGAGGCACCTAGATGGCTCAGTTGGTTAGGCGTTCGACTCTTGATTTCAGCTCAGGTCATGAACCCACACTGGGCATAGAGCCTGCTTGAGATTCTCTCTCTCTCTCTCTCTCTCTCTCTCTCTCTCTCTCTCCTGCTCACACTCTCTATCCATCTAAAAAACAAACAAATAAATAAACTAAAAAAATGTGAGCAGGTTTAAATCTGGCTGAAGAAATATGGGTGATTAATCTCTTTGTGCTTTTCTATATTTTCCAAGTTTTCTGTAGTAAATAGTAATTTTCTAATCAGAAAAAAATAAATATTATAGGTAATAAAAATAATTTCAAAGGGTTTTTTTATTTTAAAGTTTTATATAGTGTTATTGCATAGAGTCTGTATCCTAAGCAGTAAAAATGTCCTTTTTACATATGCTAGCTGCGCATAAAAGAAATAAAAATATGGACTCATTTTAGGTTCTCTAGAAGTGTTAAGAAATTTTGTACTCCTCTTTAAAGATGTACACATTATGGTTGCCTTTCTGTGTTGAAATCTTGACAAACATTCAACATGTAACACCAGGATTAATCAAGAACTACCACTAATAGGGGCAACTTGGTGGGTCAGTCAAGCTAAGCCTCTGACTTCTGCTCAGGTCATGATCCCACAGTTCATAAGTTCAAAGCCCACCGTGGGCTCTGTGCTGACAGCTCAGAGCCTGCTTGGGATTCTCTGTCTCCTTGCTCTCTGACACTCCTCCCTCTCTCTCTCTGTCTCTCTCTTAAAAAATACACATTTTTTAAAAAATCACTCGTGTGTGTGTGTGTGTGTGTGTTTATTTTTTGAGAGAGAGGCAGAGTGCAAGTGGGGGAGGAGCAGAGAAAGAGGGAGACACAGAATCTGAAGCAGGCTCCATGCTCTGAGCTGTCAGCACAGAGCCCATTGTGGGACTTGAACCCACGAGGTGTGAGGCCATGACCTGAGCCAAAGCCGGATGCTTAACTGACTGAGTCACGCAGGCATCCCTAAAAACCACTCTTAAAAAAAAAAAGAATTACCACTAGTAAACTAACATGGTAATTCTCATGACAAACAATAGAGGTACATATTCTCCTGGAACACCAATGTATAAAACGTATTAGATTACTAATTAGTAGTGTTAGTGGTATTCCAAGATGGCTCACTCATAGTATCAAATTACTATGATAATTCTCAACACTGAAGTGTTTCATTGAATTCCAAGTATATAAATATTAAGCTTTTATTTACTTACTTAATAGGACAATCTGTCAAATTTATGCCCTAGAAAGGATTACATGAATATTTTCTTTTTCTTCTTATGCAAAAGATGTTCCCACTCTCTCCTAATGGATAAAGACGAATTACAACTTGCTCATACTAGAGGGCATGGGCAATAGGAGACAGGTTAAAAGAGGCATTTAGTTTAAAACCAGTTCCTTAACTGAAAAGTTGAAGGAAACTATTTATATCAGGAGCCCAGATGTCCTCTTGGAAGGGAGACAAATTGCCCCAATCCTTGACCCCCAAGTTTTCTACCTGAAGTTTGGTTTTAGGTAGATTCATAGATTTGGACTAGGTGGTCCCATCCAAGTCATGGTGCAAGTCATGCAGCAGGGCCCCTGAAATAAGATTGTAGGAGTGAGACTCTGGCTTGACCCTAAATCAAAAAGGGAAGTGGGGCCTACTTGGCCCTGCAAGTCTGTCCTGAACCACAAGTTCACAGTAATGAACCTCACTTAAGATGTTTTTCAGTGAAAGAAAAGAAGAAGAGAGATAATAAGTCTTCTAAGCACAATTTAATTCAGATGTACAGTATAAAAAAAGAAACAAGTGAAACTAAAGGAGTTGTTGAAATTAAAAATCAGGACATAGTTCTTGACTACAAGAGATAATATTTTCTAAAAGATTCCTTTTAAAAAAAAGTTTGTTTATTTATTTATTTAGAGAGGGAGAGTGCAAATGGGGGAGGGCAGAGAGAGGGAGAGAGTGAATTCCAAGCAGGCTCCATGCTGTCAGCACAGAGCCCTACCTACACAGGGCTCGAGCTCATGAGCTGTGAGATCATGACCTGAGCCGAAATCAGGAGTCGGATTCTCTACTGACTGAGCCACCCAGGTGCCCCTGAAAAATTCCTCTTAAGTTAAGAAAAAACTTATGAAAAATAAAAAGAGGTTGGAGTTATGTTTATTTTTTATTAAAACCTTTATATCTTAGCTAATAGCAATTAGCATCTTGCTAAGAAAAGATCAAGGACTGTAGCCCTCCTGCCATTCCTCTTAGTGTTGTTTATTTAGACTATTATTATTATATTTTATGCATTAAATGATTTTTATCATTTATTTTCCAACCTGTAGCAAAATCTCCATAGTAGCTCCATAGTGTCATTTTTGCATTTTAACAGAGCCTGCACTCACTGCCAGCTTTTCTACCACAGTTTCTGTTTTTCAGCTCTTTGCTTCAATCTCTTCATTGGCTGATTTTTTTTTTTAAAGCCCCAATGCAGGGCTTGAACTCAAAGCCCTGAGATCAAGAGTCAGATGCTCAACCGACTGAGCCACCCAGGCGCCCCATGATTCTTCTTAACAAGTAGTTCTTTTAGTGGGTCTTACGTTGCCTAATGTTTTTGACTTATGAAAATATCTACCTATTACTTTATTCTTGAATACTATCTTGTCTGAATAGATTACTCTTGGGTCACACTTTATTTCTCTTTTTGAGGATTGTTTTAATGATCTATGGCTGGATAACAAACTACTCTAAATTTTATCCACTTAAAACACACCTTTGTTACGGTATGCAGTTCTTGAGGGTCAGGAATCTGAGAGTGGCTTAGCTGTGTGGTGTGGCTCAGGATTTCTCGTGATAACACACTCAAGCTGTGTGCTGGGACTGTAGTGATCTCGAGGGTTGATGGGGCCTAGAAGACCTACTTCCAAGATAGCTCACTCATGTGGTTGTTGGGAGGCTCTTCCTCCCGGGTGGGTGGTAAAAGACTTCAGTTCCTCATTGCCTTGACCTTCTCATAGTGGTTGACTTACCCCAGAATGTGTGACCCAAGAGAGGGTGAGAGTACAACCAGGATTGAAGCTGCAGTGCCTTTTATAACCCAATCTTGGACGTGACATGCCATCACTCCTGCAGGATTCTGCTGGATTCAGCAACCCTGTTGAAATGAGGGAGGGGACTCCACAACAGTGTATACACCAGGAGGTGGGGATCATACAAGGTCATCTCGGAGGCTGGCTAATACTGCTCTTTTCCCCTGGAGTTGGGTTTTGCCATAGAAAATTCAGAAACTAACCTAAATTCCTTCCCTTGCTGGTAGTTTTCCTATAAAACCTAGATGCTGGGGGTGGGGGGGCGGCAGAATCTTTATTTTTAAAGCTCTTTAGTTTGGGAGTTGAATGTTCTATTTCAAATTTTCTTGGAGGTGATATATTTTTTTCTGCAGATTCAGTTTTTGGTTCATTTAGGGATTTTTTTTTCTTTTTACTTTATTTAATTTTTAATTTTTAAATTTTATTTAGATCCAAGTTGGTTAACATATAATGTAATAATAATTTCAGGAGTAGAATTTAGTGATTCATCACTTACGTATAACACCCAGTGCTCTTCCCAACAAGTGCCCTACTTAATGCCCATCACTCATTTAACCCATCCCTGCCCACAATACCCCTCCAGCAACCCTCAGTTTGTTCTCTGTATTTAAGAGTCTCTTCTGGTTTGCCTCCCTCTCTCTTTTTATCTTATTTTACCTCCCCTTCCCCTATGTTCATCTGTTTTGTTTCTTAAATTCCACATATGAGTGAATTCATATGATATTTATCTTTCTCTGACTTTTTTTGCTTAGCATAATACCCTCTAGTTCCATCCACGTTGTAGAAAATGGCAAGATTTCATTATTTTCGATCGTCAAGTAGTATTCCATTGTATATATATACAGCATCTTCTTTATTCATTCATCAGTTGATGGACATTTGGGCTCTTTCCATACTTAGGCTATTGTTGATAGTGCTGCTATAAACATTAGGGTGCATGTGCCCCTTAGCATTAACAGTTTTGAATCCTTTGGATAAATACCTCATAGTGCAATTGCTGGGTTGTAGGGTAGCTATATTTTTAATTTTTTGGGAACCTCCAAAAGTGTTCCCCTTTCTCTGCATCCTCTCCAACATCTGTTGTTTCCTGAGTTCTTAAATTTTAGCCATTCTCACAGGTATGAGGTGGTATCTCATTGTGGCTTTGATTCGTGTTTTCTGGTATATTTCTTAAATCAGATCTTTGAATAAAACTTTTCTTTAAATTTTGGGTTCTCTTCTTCAAGAACATCAGTTGTACTTAGATTATCTTTATCTTCCATATCTATTAGCCACTCATTGCTTCAATCTTTGGCTTTTCTTTCTGCTTTCATTGGGATTATCTCTTCTAGTAATGTAGTTTTTACCTGTATTTATCACATGCATTACCATTTATTATCAGTTTATTAGTTGTGTATTAACATTGCTTTGGTCCTCAGTTTTTCCTTTAGGACTGCAATGTTTGTCTCTTTTTAAAATATTATCCTGTTATTTGATCCTTTTATCTGAGCGCTCTTGATTTTTTCATTTAATATTTTCATTAAGCTGTTTTATAGCATGAAACAATTGTAAGACATTTTCTTTTGTTCCATACTTTATAATATTTGGTCCTAAATATCTTTCAGTGTAATTTGGTAGGACTATCAAAAGTGAACAATATAGAAATAATATTAAATAGCATATTGCAGATTCTGTTATCTTGGGTCTGAGGTACTACAAATATGTGATTTTTTTCTCAGCCCTTATGAACATGAAGAGGGTGTGGATAATACTTAAATAATATGTGGCCCTCCCAGTTCTGAGGTGTCAGTAGGAATCCAGAATAGACAACCTGAGTTTAGTATAAGGAAATCACCACTAATGCGCAGTACTTTTTTTCTCCCCCAAATTATTGATCCTTCTTACAATAAACTCCTAGAGATTATCCAAATTCTTTCATTATAATTTTGCCACATTAAATACTGCTTAAAATAAGTAAACTATCTGGAGGGAGGGATTGGGGTATCATTTTAATTTCTCAACCTTATAGATGTAATCGATTTGTCTTTTGTCTATTTTATGTCCATTCACAATTTTATGCAAATCAAAGCTACTAGGGTGTTCGGTCAAAACATTTGAAACAGCCATTGCCACTGATTCCCCATCAGTAATTTCTAATATATATTTCCAGAATTGTCTTATATATAAACCCAAATATGTATATATCTTTTAAATAAATATAACAGGGACATACTAGAGACACTTCTTTGTACCTACCCTGTACTTGTTTTTTTTTAACTTATTGATACTGGAAAATCTTTTCATATTAGAATACAGAGATTTAATTCAATTTTTTAAAAGTACCATGATTTATGCACGCCTGGGTGGCTCAGTCGGTTAAGTGTCTGTCTCTTGATTTCGGCTCAGGTCATGGTCTCACAGTTCATGGGATCAACCCCTGCATCAGGCTCTGCATTGACAGTGTGGAGCCTGCTTGGAGGAGCCTGTTCAACCTCTCTCTCTGCCCCTCACTTGCTCTCATGTGTACTCTCTTTTTCTCAAATTAATAAATAACCATTAAAAAAAAAGTACTATGATTTAGTTATGTTGTACGCTGTAGATACTTATTTCCTTTAATGCACAAATTATGTGCATTAAAGGAAATAAGTATAATAACCATCTTCATTTATATACCTCATATAAGACAATTCCCAAGAGGAATTCATGAAATCCTTAATGTGGGTTAGATATGATTCACCAGGCACCATTCTATAAGAGATATTTAATATTACCTGTGTTTTTGGACACCTGGACAACTCAAATTTTAGAGAAGTTTATCATATTTGGGGTCATCCTTGACAATGCCTGAAAGTCCCTTGAAAATTAAGTATATTCTGCTTTTTATCTGATCATTTTTGGTACTTTAAAAAGAAAGAAAAATATTATACTGGACTTATGTAATTAATGAACTAGGCACATTTATTAAATGTCCTGGATACTTGGTTAACTCCAAGAGTGAGTCACATATGGGCCTGTGTAGAAGACTATTTCTGAGTTTAGCACTTTGTCTGCCATTCATGTTGTTCCAGGCCAGTCTAGACCCTAAAGTGAGGGACTCTCATTAAGGACCAAGTTAAAAAGGGGCAGAGCTGTTTATTGTATGGAATGAAGTAGTGGCATCTTCCCCTTCTTATCATTAAACAAATTTTTTTTAAGTTTATTTATTCTGAGAGAGAGAGGGAGAGAGTGAGCACAAGCAGAGCAGGGACAGAGAGAGAGAGAGAGAGAGAGAGAGAGAGGGAAAGAATCCCAAGCAGGCTTCGTACTGCCAGTGTTGCCTGATGCAGTGCTCAGACTCATGAATTGTGAGATCACGACCTGGGCTGAGAGCAAGAGTTGGGGGCTTAACATACTGAGCCATCCAGGTATTCCCCCACCCCACACCTTGCTTCTTACCAACAAAAACTAGATTAGCACATTGCTTAGTTCATGCTATAGACATAACGCTTATGTCCTCTCAAAATTCTAACCCCCCCAATGTGATGGTACTAGAAGGTGGGTCCTTTTGGGGGAGATTAGATCATCAGAGTGGAGCTTCTCATGAATGGAATTAACGTCCTTGTAAAAGAGACCCCCAGGGAGCTCCCTTGCCTTTTTCACCATATGAGGACACCGTGAGAAGATGGAGATGATGTTCCATGAACCAGGAAGCAGGCTCTCACTAGACACTGAATCTGCCACCAACTTGATCTTGGATTTCCCAGCGCTGAAAACAGTGAGAAATAAGTTTATGTTGTTTATAAGCCACACAAATAATGTGGCTAAAATAATCTGTTGTAACAGACCGAATGTAGTAAGACAGTTTATAACAAGCACTTAGTGTTGGCTAAGCACTTTACATGCATCACAATTCTATCAGGTAAGGGTTATTGAAATTCCCATTGGATAAATACACAAAGACGTGTTCATATTCATATACCCAGTGAATGGCAAAGTTTCATTTGAACCCAGGCCATCTGACTTCATGGGTCAAAGGGAATTGTTGCCTTCGACATCTGGATGTTGGCCCCTAAACGGCACACCTCTGCATGTTCAACAGCAGCGGCAGCAGCTTCAGCAAACATCAGCATCACAGTTGCCATTCAGCAGATGGGAAGTGACCAGAGTCCTATCTAATAACTGCAGTGAGGTGGAGTAGGAGAGGAAAAAAATGATTCCATGAACTAGACCAAGTTGCATATGGAAAAATAAACTCTAATCTCTCTTGGACCATTTCTGGAGGATATGAAAAAACTGGAGTCCCCAAAGGATAAAAGGAGTAGATCTGGGGAGATACAAAATTATGGCTGCTTTTGCCCATAGTTTTACCCTAGGTCTGGCTCACCCAAATGTAAATATATACGCCAACAGTTCCTGATACATGTGAGCCCGAAGATATTTAGACATATGTGATCACAAAGGTGTTGACTCAACACTTTCTCAATAGGGTGTTGGAAAAACCTGTAGCTGAAAGTAAGATAAGCAGTTCTCTATTTGTTCTCTTGTTCTGGCTCTGATCTACCTTCTGACCTTTCGAAACTCTCATACCAGTCTTCACCCGCCTTGTATCATACAGATTCATGCCAGGCTGGGAACTTCCTGGTACGGGGTGGGGTGGGGATAGGGAATAGAAACTGTATTAAATCCTCAGTATGTCTACAACTGTTCAAGGTTCAGACTGAAACACCCAGAGTCTACATCTACATCATGCTAATTGTTCTAGATATTTGTTTCTATTTGCTACAATCAGCTCTGTGGACATGGTATGATTCTCCTTTTGCTCTCTGCAATATGATTTGCCTTTTGCTTCCAATGCTATGGTGGGAGGGTTTTATTGATGGCCTATTTCTATTTTTTTAATTAAATTTTTAAAAATGTTTATTTTTCGAGAGAGACAGAGAGCACGAGCGGGGGAGGGGCAGAGAGAGAAGGGGACAGAGGAGAGGATCTGAAATAGCCTCTGAGCTGACAGCAGAGAGCTCCATGCAGGTCCCAAACCCTGAGAACCATGAGATCATGACCTGAGCCAAAGGCAGACGCATAACTGACTGAGCCACCCAGGTGCCGGGATGACCTGCTTTTAGAGGGACGTTCCAGATGGAGTGCTTTATGACTCTTGCACTATTTAGAAGCAATTTACTTTAGTTGTTTGGGGCATTACTCAATGCCATCGCCTTACCCTCCACCCCCATCCCTACAGCATTATTTATAATCATGAAATAGCTTGAAGCAAAAAATATATTTGCATATGAAGAGCAAATTGTTAACAATGAGGATTTGGAGTTTTATTGCTTTAGATTCTAGTCTAGACCCTGTTCTTCCAAACTGTGTGTGTGACCTCGGGTGAAGTACTTAACCTCTCTAATCCTCAATTTCCTTGGCTGTAAAATGACAATAAAAAGACAGCCAGTAACAAATCCAAAAAGCTCCGGCTCCTCTTTCTTTGGCATGTTTTAAATACAAGGAAATAGTTCCCCATTATTACTTATTTTTAAAGATCTTTATGGGAGAGGGTGGGAGAAGTAATGTTAGGAACTAGTGTTTTGATTTGGGGTTGTGAGAAAACTTTAGTTCTCTGAAACTTAAATCCTTTGTGTTTTTCGTTTACCAGCTGCTTCTGGATTTTCTCGGAGATTTCACTGTCTTTATCGAGTGATTTTCAGTCTGGAAACGATTTCTTCAAACAGAATTCTTGAAATTTTTGGAGGTTTTTTAATTTAAATAAACAAGAATGAGGAATTTATTCAAAAGCACATATTAGTGAATGAAGAACTAATGGGGGGGAGTTTGGTGGTAAAATATACATAACATAAAATTTACCATTTTTTTACTGTTTTTTAAAATTTATTTTTGAGAGAGAGAATATGAGCTGAGGAGGTGCGAAGGGTCCAAAGCAGGCTTCATGCTGACAGCAGAGAGCCCGATGCAGGGTTTGACCCCACAAACAGCAAGATCATGACCTGAGCCGTAGTCGGACACTCAACCGACTAAGCCACCCAGGAGCCCCAAATTTACCACTTTTAAGCATACAGTTAAGTGGCAACAAGTACAGTCACCATCCATTTCTACAACTTATTCATCTTCCCCAACTGAAACACTGAATCCATTAAGCAATAGCTTCTCATTCTCCCTTCCCCTCAACCCCTTGACAGCCACCAAGCAGATATCTGTAATAGTATATATATATATATATTTTTTTAATGTCTATTTATTTTGGAGAGAGAGCAGGGGAGGGGCAGAGAGAGAGGAGCAGAGGATCCAAAGTGGGATCTGTGAAACGGGCTCCGTGCTGACAGCAGCGAGCTCTATGCGGGCTCAAACTCACGAACCATGAGATCATAACTTAAACTGAAGTAGGACATTCAAGTGACTGAGCCACCCAGGGACCCCAATAGTAGTTATTTTTAAGGAGAAAGGAACAGGATGGCGCTTCCATAGCTTGCAGCAGGCATTGCATTTCTATGGGCAGGCCTGTGTCATTTCTAAACTATCCCGCTGAGATGTTAATTTGGCTTCTAGGCATCAACACCATAGAGGAATGCCCAGTTTGACCTGAGCGCCTGGCTCTATGGGGGGCAGGGGCAGGCACACCAGTGCCTATGGTGTATAGCCTGGGGACCTGACCGAAGCCTCATCCCTTCCTGCTGCTTTGAAAAATCAGCCCTAGTCTTGATATCCTGTTTTAGGCCCTGCTCAGCCTCTCATTCTTCCTCTGGAGCCTTGAATTTCAGGCCAGGAACTCCAGCTGGTTTAACACCCGCCTGCCAATGCCGGCTCAGTTTCCACCCCACCAGGAATTTACCATTCAGCAACCCAACCCTGTTTCCTCCAGCCTAAATACTGACCTAGTAAAGGCACGCTAGACCTTGGCGCTTATCTGTAAACTGAAGAGGGTGAATTAGGTAGTCTCAAAGGTCTATTGCAACTTTAAAGTTGTTACTCTCTGTTTAAGAAAACTAGTGGTCCTACTATAAAAGCCTAGATAAGATTCTTCTATACAAATTCTCTCTCTTACTGGTATCTGTCATTTTTGATGTAAACATAAATGCTGAAAGCATTATATTTGCTTTGACAGTTCAGCTAAAGGTCAGCAAAGGGTTAATGCATTTAGGAGAGAAGATAATCTTTTAGTCAGTACAAAGAATTTCATATCCTGAATATAATCCTGAAAAAATTGGAGATCTCCGAGGAGCCTTTAGCTGGACTATATTGTCTTTGTATAAAATGGTTTTGGCTTTCACTCTAATACAGCCTTAGCCCAGGTGAGGGCTAGTAGCTTGCTATTTGATAGGGCTATTTGCATTTCAAAGCTAATCAGTATTAAATAATCAACTGGTAAAGAAGAGCAAGAGGGTCATTGTGTGTATTTTATTATTGTGGAAAACATGCTGTGAGGCTGAGAGCGCACTAGAATTCTAGCAGATAAGAAAGCAGATAAGAGACATGTGAAATGTCTCTTAATGGGTGTGTTACTCATTTCTTTCCACTCACATGACTGCCAGGCTTTATAAGGAAGTAAACATAAAATGTGGAGAGAAATAACCATGTCTATTTCCAATATAGACCTTATATTTAAAAATTTTTAATGTTTATTTTTTTTTTTTGAGAGAGAGAGAGAACCCACGAACCGCAAGATCATGAATCTCAAATCTTAGCTGTACTAGATACTTTTTAGGATCTTTAATAGTTTGAATTAAGAATTATAATGTTTTATTGGCCAACTCAGATCAAACTTGATTGTAACCCTAGGGGCAACTGGATGGCTCAGTCGGTTGAGTGTTCGACTTCGGCTCAGGTCATGAAAAAAACATTTTTCTAAATGTTTATTTATTTTTGAGAGAGTGTAAGCAGGGGAGGGGTAGGGAGAGGAGGGACAGAGGATCTGAAGCAGGCTCTGCACTGACAGGCTGACAGTAGCAAGCCCGATGTGGGGCTTGAACTCACAAACTGCAAGATCATGACCTGAGCCAAAGTTGGAGGCTCAGCTGACTGAGCCATCCAGGTGCCCCAACGTTAAAAAAAATTTTTTTTAAAGACATTTAAAACAAAAAAAACAAAAAAATAAAATTTGATTGTAACTCTAATTCAGTGGTTCTTAACCTCAAAACATTAGAATTGAAGCTGGGATGCAGAAGTGCAAGAGAACCTGGCCCTGCGAGTCCCAAACAGACCAGGTTTGTCACTTGCCTCTGACAAAATCCAAAGGCAGAGAAATAAGTGGTGGTGAAGCAAGAAAAGGGATTTATTTCAGTGAGGCCAACACCAGGAAGACAGTGGATTAGCATCTCAAAGATTCTCCAAAGTGCAGATAATACTTCCAGGTCTATATAAGGAAACTGTGGCAAAGGTAGGGGTATCAGTGCAGGTGGGCCGTAAAGGTCAGGTGGATAGTTGTCAATCACCTGAGGTCTTGATGGCTCAGGTTGGTCTTTGTGGTTTGAGGGGGTAGTTTCAGTTCCCATCAGGGCATACTTTGCCCTCTGGGTCTTTTGCCTGAGTTACTAGATAAACTGGAAAGAAGAACTTAATCAATTAGAAAGTATGAGGTCAAAATGAAAGTAGTTGAAGTCCTCTTTTAGAATCATCAAGGGCAAAGAAAAATACTGATATTTGTTTGCACCCCAGAGAATGATATCATTGGTTTGGGGTGATGCCTGGTCATCAATATAGTTTAGTAATTTTCAAGTGATCCTTCTGGGTTGAAGGTTGAGAACCACTATTCTAATTTTTATCCTGAGTATATCTTTATTCTTGAAACAAATACAAATACAAAAGCAAAAACAAAACTTCACTGACATTCCCAATGTGCTCTCAATTTAAAAAATTTTTTTAAATATTTATTTATTTTTGAGGGAGACAGAGAGAGACAAAGAATGCAAGTGGGGAGAGGCAGAGAGAAAGGGAGATACAGAATCCCAAGCAGGATTCAGGCTCTGAGCTGTCAGCACAGAGCCTGACGCGGGGCTTGAACTCACGAACCGTGTGCTCTCAATTTTTTATTGCACATATCTATTTAAAAAATTAGCAAATAAGGGCACCTGGGTGGCTCAGTCAGTTGAGCGTCTGACTTGAGCTAAGGTTGTGATGTCGCGATTCATGGGTTGGAGCCCCACATCGAGCTCTCTGCTGTCAGTGAAGGGCCTGATTTGGATATTCTGTCCCCCCCCTCATTCTGTATCTCCCCCTCTAGTGCTCTCCGTCTTTCAAAAGCAAATACTTAAAAAAACGGTTAAGATGGTAAATTAAAAAAAAATTAGAAGAGATACCAGTGTCTCTGTGCATGTGTCGGCACTACTTTACTAATGTATTATCTATATTTATAAAACAGAGAAGAGTAGACATTTGTAAAAATATGAATAATAATAAATATTTCTTCCTGTACTCCTGAGTATTCTTGCAGCCACTCTGGAAACCACTCTTCCACAGGATAAATTCCTTAACATAGAATTCACGGTTTTCTCCAAACAGAATTTTATCTCCCTCTTATCATTGTTATATACTATACTGTGTTTGTTTGTTTATGGTTATAATTTCCTACTCTCATAGGCCACTTGCCTGGGAAATAGACTGTGAGATGGAAACTTGCATGTAGAAAGTTTATCGAGGAGCAAAGGAAATAGGATTGGGTAGAAGATAGAGGAGATGCAGTTTTTGTTTGTTTATTTATTTATTTATTGGGGGCGGGGGGGGGGAGGAGAGAGAGAGACAGAGAGAGACAGAGAGAGAGAGAGAGAGAGAATCCCAAGTAGGCTCCATGCTGTCTGCACAGAGCCCCAGGAAGCATGAGATCAATGAGATTTAGACCTGAACCTAAGTCAAGAATCTGAAGCTTAACCAACTGAGCCACCCAGGCATGCCCAGAGGTGATGCAGTTGCAACAGAGTTCTGGAGCTGGATGACCCTTCAGAGTTGTCCCACCTTGAGGCAAGGGGGTTAGTCCTTCATCTGGCATTGAGTGGTTATCTGTGTAGGTGCCCCTGGGAGAGGTGGTTCTTATAGCAAATCCCCGACGCCCATCACCCACCCACCTGCCAGATGTTGGGGGAATGAATGCCCCCAGTCCGGAAAGGGGATGCTCACCACAGCATCCACCAGACTCCCTGCAGCATGCCTTAGCACAGCTTCTCCCTGACACAGGAATATTTTACCCTGTCTCTGCCCTCAGAAACCCAGCACTCCCTGGAGGCTCCATTTAAAATGCCAACACTTCTTCCTCAAAGTCTGTACTCCTCTGCTGGGCGTAGTACCAGGAGACACAGCAGAGATGTGACTTTGATGTCACAGACACCTGGGTTTGAATATTGTATTTTAGGGACCTTGCTTGGGCAAGTTATTTAATTTCTCTGAGTCTGACTATATCTTATAAAGACCTACTCTACAGGATTTTTATAAGGATTAATTGAAATAAGCACTCGGGGACACCTGGGTAGCTCGGTTGGTTAAGTGACGAACTTTGATTCAGGTCATGATCTCACAGTTTGTGAGTTTGAGCCCCGTGTCAGGCTCTCTGCTGTCAGCCTGTGAGCACAGAGCCTGCTTCAGTTCCTCTGTCCCCCTCTCTCTGCTCCTTCCCACGTGTGCCCTCCCAAAAAGTAAATAGGGGTGCCTGGGTAGCTCAGTTGGTTAAGTGGTTAAGTGACTCAGTTTTGGCTCAGGTCATGATCTCACGGCTTGTGAGTCAGGCCCTGCATCGGGCTCTGTGCTGACAGTGTGCAGCCTGCTTGGAATTCTCTCTCTCCTTCTCTCTCTGCCTTTCCCCTGCTCACTCTTTCTGTCTCTCAAAAAATAAACTTAAAATAATAATAATAATAATAATTAAAAAAGAATCCCTCAACCAGTGATACTATGGCATTTTTGTTCTAGTTTTTATTTCATCTTTTCCACATTTATGTAGTTTACTTAAATGATTTCAATGGCAAAATAAAAAATAAAATCAAAAAATAAATGGGAACATAAACATAATTAAGTTGCTATAGTGATTTTTCATGTTTTTCAAATCTTATTTATTCTAAGATAATGTTTCTGCTTTTATGAAAAAATGATTTTTTTCCAGCTTTAGAAAAATCTGATGACAGAGTAACAGATTTTTCACACAACTTTATGGTGGTACAATTTATGTAACAATGGATCTTTGAAGGAATTTTAAAATTTTGGCCATACATACATATGTACATATATACATTAATTTAAGAAATTATTGGTTCATGAAGGTGAAAATCCGGATATAATTACTACATCATAATACCTGTCCATTATGCTAATATATATATATATACTATTCTCTTTATTTCTATTATATAGATATTTGCTAATAATATTTATAATATATAATATATATAATAATTAACTTCTCTTTGCATGCCAATTATTTGTTGAGCACCTATGGAATCTATAAAATAGTAAACATTTTAATTAGTGCTACTAGAGAAAGATGACATGGGATCTCTATACTAAAGGAGCTCAAAATTATTTAGCTGATGAAAAATAAACAAATATAAATATTTCAAATAACATTTCAAGAAAAATGAGAGCTCTTTGGAAACAGTTTAGATCCTTTATGTAATTGGTACTGCCATCTCTGCACGTACCATAGCATTTCAGGAGCCAGGCTAGTCTGGAGAAGTTCTCTTAGTGGATGGGTAGGATTTAGATAAGTTATAAAATCCTTGAGTAGTAGTGACTTGATCTGGTATAACTTTGTATATTACACATGGTTTAATATATGCTAAGCCCTCAGCTAAAAAAAAAAAGTAATTAGTACAAATGCATACAAATAAATGCTGAGTATATAAATTGGGTATCTGGGAAGAATGAGGAAGGATTCCAGATTTGTGGTAGAATTTGAGGGAAACAACCGAGTGACAGAGATACCAACATGCTGGGCGGCAAGAGTGAAAGTCTATTTGGTGGAAGTGAGGTCCTCAGACAGGAAGGGCAAGAGGACTAGCAACACGGAGTAGGTTGGCAGAGATTTTATAGACCTTAAGTAACACAAGTTAGATTATACCCTGTATGGAACAGGGAGAATGCATTAACCTGTACTAAGGGAACACAAATATGAGCATGTTACTTCCCAGTCCCAGGATCTACACATTTAAGTCTGAATTCCTCAACCAGACTTCCATTCTTAAATTTCTCCAAAACTTTCTCTTAAAATTCTCTTCATTCCTTAATCTCCTGTTTACTCCTTCCTCTGACATCCCCATGTGGTTGCTATACACTTTCAAATCCCCCATTTGGAGTTAATCTTCCCATATTTTCACAGCTCTCTGTTTAATCCATGGGTGTAGCCCCTGTTAGCTTGCCTTTTGAGTAGATGTGGGTCTCAGGCTTCAGACGATGCATCTAGGGAGAACAGATAATGTTTTGTTCATCTTTGTATCCACCCTATTCCAGTACTCAGTACTGACTCAAGTTTTTTTCAGTATTGAGTGAAGGTTATTTGAAATAGCGATTTATTATTACAAACCAGTGAAAATGATGAATGTCATTTCCTCTTACAAGCTGACATTAATACACATTACAAGTAGGCCCAACATAAAAAGCTGCTTAATAGATGGTAAAAGGCAAGTCATATAAATTCCTCTGCTTGAAGAATTATTTCTACCTGAATCACAAGGTGTTTTTGATCTAAGTAAACTAAGTAGTTATGTTAAGTCTTAGAAATGTTTGACAGAGGTGGGAAAGAATTATGACAGAGGTCAGTTACTATTAGGAAAAAAGTTTTCTTACTGAAAGAATTTTTTTTTCTTTTTTTTTCTTTTTCTTTTTCTTTTTCTTTCTTTATTTCTTTCTTTTTTTTTTTTACAAATGGTAACAAATAAACCTCTTATGACTAGATTGTATGACCTTCCTTGCTTGTCTGTATTAAAGAGAAGCAATTCGTTGTTGTTGTTGTTGTAGATTGATTAAAAAAAAAGGTAGAAGGAATGGACTCAAACTTGACTTTTTGTCATTTATGAAGGTCATGTCATCAGCTGTGTTGGGTGAAGGGCTAGACTATATTCCATTGGTTGATAAAATTATCATTACTTTACAAGACAGAAACTTCATATGAAAGTCAGCATTTTTACCGCCTGGTTCATAGTTACTTTTTTTTTTTTTCATAGTTACTTTTAAATCTCTGCCTGTTTTGTGCTTTCATTGATTACTAAATGTACTTCCATGTCAGGGATAGAGAGAATGTCTTGATATTGGGAAAATCACAAGACACCAAGAAAAACCTAAACTTGGACTATTTATTAATGAATAACCAGATTGTATGAATGAATAACACAATAAATGCATAGTCTACTTGTTTTTAAAAAGGTTGATTAATCACTCCGGGAGGGCCTAGGCTAGGTGACTATGTCATATATACGTTTTTATCCCCATCAGTAAGTATACACCTTTCGGGAATATCCCCCTAGGACTTGACTCCACCAAATATAAGAATAGTGCTGTCTGGAGTGAGGAACATAGCACTCCTGCACACTATAGAAGTTATTCAATGAGGGGTGCCTGGGTGGCTCAGTTGGTTAGGTGTCTGACTTTGGCTCAGGTCATGATCTCATGGTTCATGGGTTCGAGCCCCCCATCGGGCTCTCTGCTGCAGTGCAGAGCCCACTCTGGATCCTCTGTCCCCCTCTCTGTTTGCCCCTCCCTTGCTCTCTCTCTCTATCTCTCAATAATAAATAAACATTAAAAAAAAGAAGTTATTCAATGATTCTTGGATGAAGGAATGGATGAATTACATGGTTATCTCAGAATGCTAAGACAGAAGAGAGTTTGACAAAAGCCATTTTTGAAACCAGGGCTATTATTCTAATATTAGTCTAAACAGGGTGATCCATGAATAAACATGATAATACCATACTAGCCATTCCAGACATTTAAGAAAATGTAACTTTCTAGGAAAATCAGCTAAAAAAGAATAATTCCACATAAAATCACTTGCAGAGATGTTTCCTAATGGAAATACCAGGGCCAAATTCAACATCAATATGAAATTTAGGAAATAGTTTCTGAAAATTGGTGCTTTTCTTCACACATTGCCCTCCTCCACTTTCCCATCCCTGGGGTGCAAGAGCTGCTGTTTGATGTGAGTAAGAAGCATTGGTGAGTCATATTAGCTATTTTTAATACACAGACATATGAGAGAGCTGTTTGATAGAGGATTTGCTTGCAAGCAATTGGATTTGAGAAAGTCCAGGCTTCAAGCCAGATTCTGGAGTGAGGCAGAAATGGGGACTAAACAGAAATGCTTACAGGCTTTTCAGACTAAAACAGAGAGAATGTAGATGTAAAACTGGGGTTTGATTTGAGTAGTAATTTAGAGTAGGTGTTGATTTAGGAAGATCTGAAAGATATAGAATTAATGGAAAGGTTAATGATGGGCCTCTTGAAGTGAAAGATGACAGTTTATGGAATACACTTAGCTCCTAAGCACTTTGTATTTTAATACCTATGTGCTAAAAAGTAGTAACTAAAAACAAATAGTCGTACATTTTTAAATAGAGTATTTCTTCCTTTTCCTGAACTTCTAACCTTACTTCCTGAACACGATCCTAATTTTAAAGTAAAGGAGCCTCATACTAATGAGCAAAGCAGAGAGACTGTATTAATTCTTCAATTTATGAGTAGAGAAGTACTTATGGAGACTGGAGAATTATTTGTGTGCTTATTCATGGAATTTATTTGTATATTTGGTGCCTCGTTCCACAGCTGATTTAGGCAGAAATGATAGGTAACTTAGGACAATACCATACAAATGCAAAACTCTCCACCCAGCCAGCTCACATATCTAGAACCCAGATGGGAAAATGAAATAAACCACCAAGTCTCACTGCATGTAAATAGATGTTATAAGATTTATGCATTAAGCCAGTACTTTTCAACCATTGAACTCACACACACACACACACACACACACACACACACACGCTCAGGCCCTCACCCATTATTTACTTTAATTTTAGACATAATTATAATAAGCTTGGTTATCTGGGTTTATCTAGTCCACAGGATACCAGAACAATATATTGCTGCACATTTCCTTGGCATTAATAATTATACAAAGGGCTTTCACATCCATTATTAGCTGTTCAAGGCAGACACAGCAATAACATTAAGAAGTGGCAGTTGACTTCCTGACAGCCCCAGGAACATAGATGAATTCTAGGGGTGCCCGAGTGGCTCAGTTGGCTAAGCATCCAACTCTTGATCTCAGCTCAGGTCTTGATTTAAGGGTTGTGAATTCAAGCCCCATGTTGGGCTCTTTGCTGGGCATGGAGCCTACTTAAAAAAACAAATTCTAAATAGTAGGCACATAAACTGCAAGAATACGCTAGTCTATAGCCATGATGTGTGTTGTGGGGAGAGAAATGCATGCATCACTCTTCCAAAGGGTTATCTGCACAGTCCAGACTCAGACCCCCCCAGATGAATATACAGGTTATCCAGCCCAAGCTCTCAGTCAGCTCATGGCTCACCTCTATATTTTTTTCTCTTAGGTAGTTGGATAGCCTCTACTTATATGTCGCCATTTATGAAATTATTTCCAGCTGACAGGAATCTGTTGACGATTAATATTATGTGTCAGCTTGGCTGGACCATGGTGACTAGATGTGTAGTCAAATATTATCCTGGATGTTTCTATGAGAGTATTTTTGAATGAATTAACATTTATACTGGTGGACTTTGAGTAAAGCAGATTGTTCTCCATAATGTGGGTAAGCGTCATCTGATCAGTTGAAGGGCCAGACTAGAACAAAGGACTGACCTCCTCTGACCAAGGGAAATTCCTCAGCAGTTGACTTTCAGATTTGAACCGCAACATTGATTCTTCTCTGAGTCCTTAGCCTGCTGGCCCACCCTGGCAATTACAGATTTGCCAGTCTCCATAATGACCTGAGCCATTGGCTGGAAATAGAGTTGACTTGGGCAGAGGGTGGAGATTGGAGCTGCAGTAGGGAAACAAAAGAACAGCATGTGCTTTCTCTGTCCCTTGCTCCCCTGCCAGTAAATTTTAATTAGTCAACTTCATTGACCTTCCTCATTGTCATTCCCAATTTTACTTTTTAAATATTCTGAATTTGGAAGATAAATCCGAGAAAGGTTTGACCTCTTGCATCAATCTGATTTCCATTCTCAGCTCCTGTGAACCTGAGAGCCCTCTTCTCTTTCTCTTTGTCAGGAATAAGGCTTGCAGAAAGCTGTAAATACATGCTTGTTACCAGCAGAAGGATTTATACAGATGGGGAATTATCAGTAGATAGAGTTGCTAGATAGCTCAACTTTGTCTGAATCAGAAATAAATCATGTTTGTATAATCTAGTCTTAGCTAGTTCTGTTTATTCAGCCAAGTTATTTCCTGCCCAGATCCTACCTTTGTCTGGCAGTTGGAATCTCTTTTTCTTTTCCTTCAACTTACTTCTCATTACATTTATTTTGAAGTGCCATCACACTCAGCTTGTGGTATGTGGTATATACTTTCAATCCAGCTAGTCTCACCCTTAGTGCTCATCTTAAGTAAGCGGGTTCTTCCAAGTCTGTAGATTTCCTAATCATTCTTTCTGTAGTGCATCATGTGGTGTCATTAAATTTTACAGGATTTATTTTCTCACCTTACAGAAAAAAATTGTTATTAACCAAGTATAATTTGATAAAAAAGAACTAGATTGAATGTTGAGGCACCTTGGTTATTTTCATTGTGTTTCCTATCTACTCAACCAAGTGACTGCACCTCATCAGCAAAATGAAGGAGTAGGAATATATCAGTTGTTCTCAATTCTGGGTGCATGTTAGAAGCATCTGGGGAACTTTAAAAATGCTAATGAATGTCCACACTAGACAAGCTAAGTCAGATCCCCTTGAGGTAAGGCCTGGGCACTGCCATTTTATTAAAAGCTCAACCAGGGTTAGAAACCACTGGTTGAATGATTTTCATGGGCCTTTCCAACTTTATGATTCCCTTATTCTTATTCTTACTGACTTGGACTCCTCCTACCTAGTGTTTACAGACAGTTCAGGAAGAGAACTTCCTTGATTTGATTAATTAATAGTTATGGATAGGAATTATGCAGTCATTATGTGACATTTTTACCACATTGTGTTGTGAAAAGTAAGTAGAGAGAAGAGTTCGTGTCCCAAATCTCTTAAGATTTTCTAAAAAGGGCTAATTTTTATTTCCGCAACTTAAAAAAATGCCCTCTATATCCTAAATGCTAAGTGAACAATTAAGATGCCTTCCATGGTGTCTCTACTGAGGGAGACAGTCAAGAAAAGCAGGGATTCGTAGAGGTGTGCGTGAGATGCAATGAGAGGGAAGAGAAGGCTGCTTATGCCAGATTGAGGTACAGAAAAGAGTTTCTTTGAATCCGATGTCTGAACTGGGAGTACAAGTATCTAGAGGAGAAAGGGGTGGATGCTGGAAGTTGGGGTAATGGAGAAGATGTGATGTCCTCTGAGAAGTGAAAGGAGTTCAATGTAATATAGACAGCTTGGGATGAGAAGGATGGAAAGGTTATGGGGCAGCACATTATAAAGACCTTATTTATATCAGAAATTTCTAGTTTGGTAAAACTTTTTACTTTGTAAGATTATTTTTAATTTTAAAATGTTTATTTGTTTTTGAGAGAGAGAGCACACGCGTTTGTGAGTGGGGTGGGGTGGGGGCGGGGAGAGGGCAGAAAGATAGAGAACCCCAAGCAGGCTCTGTGCTATCAGTGCAGAGCCTGACACAGGGCTGGAACCCATGAACTATGAGATCATGACCTGAGCCAAAACAAGAGTCAGACACTTAACTGAGCCACCCAGGAGCTGGGACTTTGTAAGATTTTTAAAATTCTTATTCATTTTTCCTTGACCCAATATCATTATTAGATTAGACTTTATTTCCTTATCTCATTATAATTCCTTAGTTCTTATTTTACTAACTATTTGGCAAAATAATACATTATTTTTCTTCGTGGGCATCCTTCTTGTAGTAGAACAAGGATTTCCTACACAAATATATTTTAGCCTAAACTGAATAACCCTTAATCAGGGTGTTGGCCTTCTTCATCACTCTGTAAATTAATTCTTTCCCCCTTCTCCTATCCTCTTATTTAACTAGAAAAAATAAATCTTCTATAAAACTATCCATCACTTGTTAAGCTCATATTGATTTCTGCTTCCCCCTAGAATTTGTGGTACTTGATTTATTTTTAATTTTTAAATCAAAGTACCCCAAATTATTTTGTATTATTTTCTATTTTGTTAATTTTTACTATCTACTTGATAGTAATAGAAATAATGATTAGAATATTGAACCACTTTAGCCAAGAAAACCTGAGAGAAATAAACAGGCTCATATCACAGCGACCATAATGTGTCAAAGGGCTTAATAAATAAACTTGTATGGCACTCGTATTAGAAATGACTTATGGATTAGTAAGATAGAACTAACAGTCTGTGAACACGCCTAAGCATATTTAATGATAATTCAAATTTAGTATGGATTAATGGACTGGTATCTAAATGGCTTTTGACAAATCCTGTACTGGTATCTTAAAAATTCTGACAAATTCATCATTCTTTCTTAATTTAAAAAAAAGCAAAAGAAAATCAATATACCAATAAGAAACCCAAGCCATCAGTATAGTAGGAAAAGATATAAACTTCTTTGATATTAAAATTTTATATGTGCGCATGTACACAACATATTAAAGCCACCATCATTTTTAATGGAAACTTTATAAGTTTTTGTCATGAAAGATAATGAATTCTATCATTACTACTAGTACTCTCAGTTTAGAAGTACTGACTAATGTAATTAGACATGAGAAAGTAATAAGAGGTATGAATATTTGAAAGAAGGTGACTCAGTGATCATTATTTGCAGATGATAATATATTTTAAAAAAACAGAGAAGAGACTATTATTAGAAACAAGATAGATTAGTAAGGTGGTTGATTTCACACACAAAAATGGATCCAAATCAATCATTTGCCTATATATAAATAATAGTTGATTAGATAATGTGGTGGAGGCAAGTTACCAATTATAGTAGCAGTGAAAAAAGATTTTAAGATACTTAGAAATGAAAATGACAAAAATGTGCAGAAACTAGTTAAAGAAAAGTTAATACTCCTGAGAGATCTGGCAGGAAAAGATTGAAGAAATACTCTGATAAACTGCTGGAGTTGGGCGTGATATCCCCAAAGGACATTTTCGAAATATGATGATGGCTCAACTGACTTCTAAGGAGGGCAATTTTTGGTAACCGGAGGACACTTTGTCTGGCTGAGCATCAGGACAAATTTGAGGAAGCAAGTTGAAATGAACTGGGTTGTTTGCAAGCCACTCCCTACATTTTTCAGCCCCAAACAGAGCTGATAATGAATAAGAACAGACATGTCCACTAGGGATTTTTCTGTAAGGTGTGTTTTGCAGAACCTGTTTTCCATCTTCCCTATGAAAACTCTATGGTTACGTTCAGTAAGGTCATTGCATGATGAGATTTAAAAAAAAATTTTTTTTTTTTACATTTCTTTATTTTTGAGAGACAGAGACAGAGCACAAGGAGGGGAGGGGCAGAGAGACAGGGAGACACAGAATCTGAAGCAGGCTCCAGGCTCTGAGCTGTCAGCACTGAGCCCGACTCAGGGCCGAACCCATAAACCGCAAGTTCACGGCCCGAGCGGAAGTCTGAAGCTCAACCGACTATGCCATCCAGGTGCCCCGAGATTTTTTAAGAGTATCAGAGACATGCTGACCCCATGTATCCTGGTAGTTTGAAGCTGGAACAAACACAAAGACAGCTATTTGGACGGTGTATCTTACTCCATGCCCCGGTCCCTCAAATTAGGGGACATCTGAAATCTGGGTTCCCTTGGGAAAATATTTGCAATGTTTTTGGTAAGTTTCTAATAACCTATATAATAAGAGTGTTCTTCCAATTCAGTTAGGAAGACACAATTCAAAAAAGGGTGAAGGCAATTCAAATAATAAAAGATACATGTGGTCAATAAGCATAAAGAATGCATGAGTAGGGGCACCTGGGTGGCTCAGTCGGTTAAGCGTCCGACTTGGGCTCAGGTCACGATCTCAGGGTCTGTGGGTTCGGGCCCCACATCGGTCTCTGTGCTGACAGCTCAGAGCCCGGAGCCTGCTTCAGATTCTGTGTCTCCCTCTCTCTCTGCCCCTCCCCTGCTCATGCTCTGTCTCTCTCTCAAAAATAAATAAACATAAAAAAATTAAAAAAAGAATACATGAGCAAAGGTCATTGAGAGTAACAGAAATACAAATTATCACCTAACAGATTGAAAACACCTATATATGTATTTTTTATCTAAAAATGCTTTCCAAATGATGCCAAATTTGTAAGAAAAAGAGATATCATCCACTGATGAATATTGGCACTCTTCTTCTACATGGTAACATAGAATTGTACCTATTTAAAAACTAAAATAGATGGATAGATAGATAGATGATAGATAAACATTACTTTGATCTACCAATCACAATTCTGAGAATTTACTCTAAAATTTAGTCAGACATATACACAAAAATGTAAGTAGAGGATGTTTACTGTAGAATTATTTATAATTATAAAAGGCAGAAAATTTCAAACAATAAGCCATAGGGTATTTGCTAAATAACTTATGGTATAACCACATGAAAAAATACTATGCACCCATTAGCCGTGATGTGGTAGATATTTATTTACTGACCTGTATTTACTGACCTGGTGAGATAGTCAGGATCTTTTGTTAAGTAATAAAAGCAGTTACTACAACTAAATATAATTTATGATATGATTTGGCTAAGAAAGATTTCTCAATATGTCTGTATCAGAATCCATATGTATATATGTGTTCACACACATACAAACATAGTCTAAATGTTTATGTTTAGGAGGTGAAATTATGAAACTTCTTAATGATGTCTATGCTTCTCTATGTTTCCTATTTTTCTATGAAATAAACATGATTAACTTGTCTGAGGATGACAAAGAAAGATTCATGGCCCCATGGGATCTTTTAATATTTTAGTAGTCCCTGAAAAATATTTGTTTCCTGTACTTTCTTCATTCTAGTTTGTAACTTTAAATTCTATTCATTAAAAAAATGTTTTTAAGTTTATTTATTTTTGAGAGAGAGCAAGAGAGAGAGAGAGAGAGAGAGAGAGAGCAAGTACAAGTGGGGGAGGGGCAGAGAGAGAGAGAGAGAGAGAGAGAGAGAGAGAGAGGGCGAGAATCCTAAGCAGGCTCTGCACTGTCAGCGCAGACCCCAGTGCGGGGCTCCATGCCAGGAACTGTAAGATCATGTCCTGAGCTGAAATCAAGGGTTGGATGCCTAACTGAGCTATGCAGGCACCCCAAACCATATTCATTTAAAATGAAACATTAGTTTCTTTCCCTCTCTCTCAGTGAGCTACATTGTTCCTTGTAGTTTTTGGCAGAAATGAGCTGGCAGGAGGGTGTGTCCTGTCTTCTGGTGTTTATAGGTAGGAACATTACTATTTCGGCATCTATTCCAATGCAGTCGCCCTAGGCAATTCTACTGATCCAAGAACTTTGTTAGTGTGTGTGTGTGTTTAACATTCCAAGAAGGGAGCTATTAAAACAATAAAAGAAGTGCTAGATGAGAGCTCCTGGGAATATGTGTGTATTCACTTTCAGACAGAATATTTGAAACCAAGCAAGTACACAAACTACATGGACAATCAGGCCATTTTTCTTGCTACTCTTCTAAGTATTTTATAACCCATACCAGTGTTTGCAGATATTCTTGCATTTAAACCCAAGTAAGATATTTTTAAGATACCTTTTTAAAGGTACCTGTTGAAAAGACAGAATAAATACTGTGGGGAATATGGAGATTGAGAAAGGCAGAGCACTTGGGTCAGATAGGCCAGTTCTCCAGCCATCTAATTTGATGCTTTAAATGTTAACACATTTTTTTTAACCAACAAAGAAATTAGCGGGTAGCCTAGAAAGAGGAATCATTCAAATCTTAAACGTAGGATGCAAAGAGGAGGAAAGACTCTTACCAGTACAGTATCTTCAGCATCTGTGAGGTATTTTTAGTGCATAGTAGAATTTACAAGATGAAAGGATGTAACTTGCAATGAATGTCTGTTGTCCCTTGTATACAAACTTGTGGAGATGATGATGGAAGAAGGGTATGTTTGCTCCAATATGTGTTCCTCGGTTTGTGGATTTGAGCCCTGAGTCGGGGTCTGTGCTGACAGCCTGGAGCTTGCTTGGGATTCTCTATCTCCCTCTCTGCTTCTCCCCTGCTTACTCTCTCCCTCCCTCAAAATAAATAAATAAACATTTAAAAAATATATGTGCTGCAGGGCGCCTGGGTGGCTCAGTCATTTAAGCATCTGACTTCTGCTCAGATCATGATCTCATGGTTCGTGGGTTGAGGCCCATGTCGGGCTCTGTGCTGATAGCTCAAAGCATAGAGCCTGCTTCAGATTCTGTATTTCCCTTTGTCTCTACCCCTCTTTGCTCCCCTGTTTGCTCTCTGTCTCTATCTGAAAAATAAATCAAAAACATTAAAAAATATATATGTGTGCCTTGGGGTACCTGGGTGGCTCAGTTGGTTAAGCATCCAATTCTTGATTTCAGCTCAGGTCATGATATTGTAGTTCATGGGCTCGAGCTCCATGTCCGGCTCCCCATAGCGGGGAGCCTGCTTGGGATTCTTTTTGCCTCTCTCTTTGCCTCTCTCTTTGCCTCTCCCCCAATTGCACACATGCACATACACTCTCGCTCTCTCTCAAAAATAAATAAATAAACTTAAAAAAAAATGTTCCTTTGTAGGAAACTGATTTTGGTAACATTAACCCTAACCTGCTAATGAACCTCACCACTCCCTGATTTGCTAGTAAATTATTGGGCTAAAATTTATTTAAAAAAAAAAGTCTAAAGAAAGTTAGTTAATAACCCACTTGAGTAGGCCCAGCAGATCAAATAATTTGCCACATCGCCTGGTTACTAGGTTCAGAGTAGGATTTCTAGATAGGGGCTTATTGGACAGCCAGGAATGGAGAATGATAAATCCCTTTATTTAGGCTTTTTACCTCCACTAAGAAAAATGCTGGTTACTACAAAAGAGTCTGGATATTTTAATGTTTTTCTGCAAGTTTTATATTACTTATCATTTATGTACCCCATTTCCTCAAGAGGAAGGAAGGGATAGAACTGAATGATAAACTAGACAATGGGAGTCATTTGCCTACTGCTGAGGACCTCACAGCATGCAGCATATAAATAGGGTACAGGATTCACTACCTCAGCATTTCAGTCAACGATACTGGCCTCTCTGTGGCAGCTGTTAGGAAACACCAGAGGATTTCTTCGGAATGAGATGAGCCGGATGCACTCACTGTCTCCTGGCTGGATTTTACCAGTTTGTCCACTGGTAAACTAAATGAATAAGCTAAACTTATTTCATTATGATTTGTTAAAGGTTAATTAAGAAAAGGAGTAGCTGGGAACCAAGAAAATCGGTATAAGATGGAAGTGGGGGGGTGGGAATCATGTATTTTGAATGGGTATTATTGATGGTCTAACTAGGAGGCAAAACGACTCCAGAGTGGAATGAAAAGAATAAAAATAGGAACGCAGTTGGATAGACAGAAAAAAACATGCACAGTTAAAACAGATCAATGTGAATATGGCTCTGGCACCCATTATGTTTCTAAAATTGAGAGCGATAAACATACTCTCGTTTATTCTAGGAAACCTTTTTCATAAGACAGAATTCCGATTCTCCAGGAGTAAACTGGAGAATTATTAAAGTCTGTCATTAAAGTCTGTCACAGTCTTTTTCATACAGTGTCAGAAGGATGCATCGAAAGTTGATAGAGGTGCCATAATTCCCTATACGGCAGTAGTAAAGTTCGATCCTGCTGACTATTGCAGTTCCCTTACAAAGAACTGCGATATTCTCATAAAACAGCTGGCATTGCCTGAAAGGGAGGTATTGTTGGTAGGTAAGCCAACATCCTAGGGGCTGGGACTCTGCCAGCATCTCATATAACAAACATGCTGCTGATCCACTTTTGTTTGTTTTCCCAGACAGAAATTATTGCAACACTTTCAGGGCCGAGGCAGAGACTTTGCCTCTGTAAAGAGGCTTTGACTCTGTGATGTATTAACTTGCTTGCAACCTTCAGATGTTTCAAATTGCTAAACTAAACAATATCCAACTTAAAAAAATACAAAAACCCAGCTAAAAAGTCAATTGGCCAAGGGGTTATTGCATATTACTTTTGAAAAGTGATCACCAGTGTTGTTTTTTGGGGAGGGAGACCTGGGGTGTCGCTAAAGAAGAAAAAATAATCCATATATATATATATATATTGTGTGTGTGTATATATATATATATATATATATATATATATATATATATATACTTTCTTTCACCAGGCAGCTCTGATTTAGTGGGACACATAGATTGAATTTCAAAACACTTGGATACTAACTGTGCTACTTTGAGCAAGTCATTCAATCTCTTTGAACTTCATTCATCTGTAAAATGAGGATAGTAATGCTTCCACTGACTACTACACAGTAGTACAATGATTTTTTTTTAAATTGTTTTTTGGTCTTTATTTTATTTTGAGAGACACAGACAGAGAGCGAGCGGGGGAGGGGCAGAGAGAGAGGGAGACACAGAATCCGAAACAGACTCCAGGCTCTGAGCTGTGAGCACAGAACCTGATGTGGGGCACGAATCCACGGACCGTGAGATCATGACCTGGCCGAAGTTGGACGCTTAACTGACTGAGCCACCCAGGGGCCCCAGTAGTACAATGATTAAAATTATTAAATGAGAGGGGCGGCTGAGTGGCTCAGTTGCTTAAGTTTCTGACTTTGGTTCAGGTCATGATCTCATGGTTTGTGAGTTCGAGCCCTCTGTCAGTGCAGAGACTGTTTAGGATTCTCTTTCTCTCTCTCCCTCTCTCTGCCCCTCCCCCACTTGCTCTCACTCTCTCCCAAAATAAATAAACTTAAAAAAAATGGTTAAATGAGATATTGTACATGAAAACAGTTATCACCTGCAAGCTGTGATACTAGTGTGGGGACCCTAGTGGCCATCCTTGTTGTCCTCACAACAGATGCTGGTCCTGAGGTACTGGAGAAGTAGAGGAGACTATCCCAGTTGGATGTCATTTCTCTAGGACTGAGAGGCTAGAAGAAGAGAAAGGAGGGCTTCTGAGTTGGCAACTCCTATTTCTTCAATCATATTTAGAGAAAAATAACTTCCAGTCTTTTCTACCCAAGAAAATTTTGGAAAAATTCATCAATTATTTAGGCTTCTCTTTTCTGCTTCCTTAGACCTGTGTTGTCCAATAGAGTAGCCACCAGTGCCTTGTGATTGTTGAACTCATGAAATATGGCTACTCAAAACTGAGATATGTAAGTGGAAAATCCATGCCAGAGTTTGAAGACAATAGTCCAAAAAGAAAGAAAAAAGTAAAATATCTTGTTCATATGTTTTTACATTGATTATATGTTGTAATGATAATATTTTAGATTATTGGGTTAAATAACATGTATTGTTAAATGTTATCTCTTTCTTTTGACTATAAAGAGTGGCTACTATAAAATTTCCAGTTACATATATAGCTCATTTTTTAAAATTTCTATTGGATAACATGGCTCTAGACAATCAGAGGGAAGGAGAGACATATTTCCTAATGGTCTTATTTCCATGCCTCTTGCATTTGTCAGTCACTATACACCCTAGCACAGGGCTCGTTTTCCTTATCCATCCAGTTCTTATCTGTCCAGTTCTCAGGCAGCCACTTCATTTGAGAAGTACATGAAGAAACCAAAGAAAGATCAATAGGAAGGTCATTCTATTACCCTTACAGCACATGCCACAAAACAGGCAGTCAATGTTCATTCATTTCTTCATTCATCCATTCATGCACTCAATAAGAATGCGGAATATAGAAATTTGGCAGTCTCATATCTTGAAAAGACAGAACAGGAAGAAATGATTTCTCTCTTTTCACTCCTATGAGTTCTGAAAAGGGAGAAATACACTGGGCTTTATACTATATGTGTTCAAGTCACTTATTAAAATCTTATTCTATAAGATGATTATTTGCATGCATTTCTTATCTCCGTCTAGATGCCTTGATGTCAGGAAATGTATTTTACATATCTTGCTTTGTACCTAACAGGTGCTCAGTAAACATTGTAGAATGTTATAGGTAAAGCAAATAATATAACCAGTGAATTAGTTAATCTTTCTGACCAAAATTAAAATTTCACTTTAAAATGCCACGTAATTGATATGATGTTGATGATATATACATTTTTTAAAATGTGGGTTGTGGTGTAAGATACATTATTTTACCTTTTTATCTGTTAAAAAAGCGTTATTTTTAAATTACCAGCAGAAGTACTTTATTTGAGAGTGGATAAATTCTTCCCAGATTAAGCCCTGGTTGATGAGGAAACACTTATTCCTAAAATGCAATCCCCACCCACTTTTGTCATCTCAGCAACAGACTAAAAATTGTCTCAGGAGCAAACTGATAAAACCTGTATGAAATAAGAAAAAAACAAAACAAGCAGCATGAGGAGAACAATAATCCCATTAACCTGGCAGATCCAGAATGAAAGCTCAACGGGGGGGAATGGAGCAGGTTGGAGGTGGGAACAGCCAAAGAGCACAGTGAACAGTCCGCAAGTTCCCCACCCAGGAAAGCCCCAGGCTCTGAACAGCCTCCGCCAGTCTAGAAGGGAGGGCTTGGGGGAAGGGCCCAGCTGGGCTGCAGGGATCAAAGAGAAGCAGGGGAAACAGCCAGAGCAGTGTCTGCTCTTTGAGCAAAGATAATGGAATCCTCTCAGGGTGAAGAGAATGAACACACAGAGAGATTTAAAAACACAACAAACCCAGAGCTGATCTGATTCCTTTATTCCATACCTCAAACTCATCAGGCTTGTCCTCAATTCAAAATCACTCTATATTGAATTACAGGGTTAGAAAAAAATAAAAGGGCATCCTGTTGAGTGTTTTTCCAACCTTGGGTTGCAACTCTTTAGTGTGGGAAATCAATTCAGTGGGTAGAAATTTGCATTTTAAAAATGAAATAAAATAGAAAGTAGAGGACTTGTAAATACTAGGGATAAATACTGTTTTATGAAAATTTTGTTGTGTTTGTACAGATAAAATGTATTTCTTTTTTTGAAAGTTTATTTATTTTGAGAGAGAGCCCAAGCAGGGGAGAGGCAGAGAGAGGCAGAGAGAGAATCCCAAGCAGGCTCCGCACTTGGGGCTCAAACGCAGGGCTCCAACTCATGAACTGTGAGATCACGACCTGAGCAGAAACCAAGAGTCAAATGCTTAACTGAATGAGCCACCCAGGTGCCCCTAAAATGTATTATGGGTCTCAAACTGTGAGACTCAGTGAAAACTGATGTCGTCTATTCCCCTGTCTTATTATTAAGATATACTAAAATCAATTCTAGAAAATTAGGTCTTCAGGAATAGGGATTTCATAACTCTAAGATTAATCCTCATTTGAGGTATTCTTCCTGCATTCTAAAAATGTAGAAAATGTCACAGACTCCGGGCAGTCCTTCAACAAAAACAGTCGATTCTTCAGGAAAGAGGTTCAGGATCAGGCATTTCATTCTGATGAAGCTAATGATGTTTGTCAGAAACTGTGGGCAACCTTCCTTTAAAGCCCCTAATTAAGGAGAGAGAATGAAAAAAAAAATGGTAATAGCATGTCTCAAACTGAAGCTGCCGCTCGGCCCCTATTCATTAGACAGCCCACAAACTGTGGGCTGTATTTAAAGGAAGGTCTCAGATGGTTTGAGGGAAAAATGAAACAATCCTTCAACGCTTCTCTTTTACAACTCTGTTCTCAGCTTACTTATCTTGCCTCGACTTATTTCTCAAAATTTTAGTCAAATATGGCTTACAATTTGCTTTATGATTTAAAAAGCAGACTAGAGTGAGTAGAGAAAGGACCAGACAGAGAAGAGAGCAGAAACTGTGTAAAAGATTCTGGCAAAATGCGAAGACATTCCCTGATCCACTTGAGATAACCACCAGTGAGTGACCTAGAGAAGTGATCGATTTCCATTTCTAACTCTCCAGGAACTAAGCATCAAATTCAAGGCCGACTAGATGAAGCAAGGACCATTAACAACAGACTTCAGTATTTTCTGCAAAGCATGAAAGACAAGAAGGGAATTGTGGGGGGGAAAATCTCTAAGAGAAGTCTGGGTAAAGTTGTGCAACAATAGGAAGGCAGATCTCTTCCCACCCACACACAAAGGAAAGGTTTTACAATGGTGTGGCCACTAAAAAGACCATTTAAAGATGGGCAAACTTCTTTATCGCCCCAAGAAATCAAAGTAAACCATCTGAAACCCAAGCTGTAGGAAATCCCACTGCTCAGATAAAGGGCCCAATGTGACACTGAAAGAGAACTATCACTTTCAGAGAGCAGGAGGCTGCCTGGCTTAACCTTGAGCAAAACCTTTCCTTGGCGTTCAGTTCAGTGACACAGACATTCTCTCAACTGTAGCAGAGACATGGATTTTAGCTGTAATTATGGTCTGCTAAGCTGGTGTAGCCTTTAGTTAAACAAACAGAATCAGGACATTATCATTAGGGTGGCGACCTAGCTTCTCTGTCTCTCGCACAGGGCATTGGTCAGGGAGTAAAGACTATTGTTGACAAGTTTGATTTTATCTGATCTTTGAGGAGCCCAAAATGAAATTTCTTTTAGTTTCTCCAAATGAAGAACTATATGCCACTATTCCATCTTACAGAGTTTCTGAAAACACACACACACACACACACACACACACACACACACAAAGACACTATTTACATGTCATAACTAGGCACTGAATTGCCGTGGGTGAGTTCGTACTGGGTCATTCTCTCTCTCCGACTCCCCTGAGAAACTGGCACAGAATGGGTCTTATTCTCTACTTTCTTGTCCTTTTTTCCCAGGCCCTTCTCTCCTCTCAGCCTGGTCCTAAGCCTTTGGGACATGCTGTCATATCTTTGATGCAGATGAGTATTTCAGGTTAAATGGTTACTTTCTCTTAATTCTTAACCCAAAAAAATGAATCTCTGATTGTGGGAATTTCAAGTTAGCTGTACACCAATATTAGAGAAAATTTTGAGTGGAGAACTCAGCCAATATTTCCTTCACATCATACCATAAAAGCAATGCTTTCTTCATTTATTAGCCTCTTAATATGAACTTGTCTTCTTCCTTCCTTCAAAAAAAAAAAAAAACCAACAAAACTGGCTTGGTTGAGTGTCCCACTCTTGATTTCTGCTTGGGTCATGATCCCATAGTCATGGAATTGAGCCTTGCATTGGGCTTGGAGCAGAGCGTGGAGATTTTCTTAAGCTTAAGCTTAAGATTGTCTCTCTCCCTCTGCCCTTCTTCTTAGCTCTCATGTTCTCTCTCTAAAACAAACAAACAAACAAACAAAACAAAACTTATTTTGTAGAGCAGTTTTGGGTATACCACAAAATTGAGAGGAAGGTACAGAGATTTCTCGTATACCCGCTACCCCCACACATGCCTAGCCTTCCTCATCAACATCACTCACCAGAATGGTTTTTTGTGTGTTTGTTTTACCAAGGATGAACCTGCATTGACACATCATAATCACCCAAAGCCAAAGTTTACCTTAGGGTTCACTCTTGGTGTTGTATATTCTAGAGGTTTGGACAAATGTGTGATGACATACATCTGTCATTATAATTTCATAGAGTATCTTCACTGCCCTAAAAATCCTCTGCTCCACCTCTTCTCTCCTTCCTCAATCCCAGGCAACCACTGATCTTTTTGTTGCCTCGATTTCTGCCTTTTCCCAAATGTCATATACTTGGAATCATACAGTATGTTGGCTTTTCAGATTGGCTTCTTTCACTTAGTAATATATATTAAAGTTTCCTCCATTTCTTTTCATGGCTTAATAGCTCATTTCCTTTTAGCACTGAATAATACACCATTCTCTGGATGTTTACCCATTCACCTGCTGAGGATATCTTGGTTGATTCTAAGTTTTGGCAGTTTTGAATAAAGCTGCAATAAACATTTATGTGCAGATTTTGTGTGGACATAAGTTTTCAAGTCCTTGGAATAAATACCAAAAACTGGATCACTTGGTAAGAGTATATTTACTTTTATAAAAAAAAAAAACTACCAGTTTTCTAAAGTAGCTGTACCATTTTGCATTCCCACCAGCAATGAATGAGAGTCCCTGTTGCTCCACATTCTTGCCAGCATTTGATGTGGTCAGTGTTCTGAATTTGGGCCCTTCTAATAGGTGTGTAGTGCACATTTTAATTTTAATTTCCCTGATGACATATGATGTGGAGCATCTTTTCATGTACTTATTTGCCATCTGTATATTTTCTTTGGTGAAGTATTTGTTAAGGTCTTTAGCTGATTTTTAATCAGATTGTTTATTTTCTTATTGTTGAGTTTTAAGAGTTCTTTGTTTATTTTGGAGAATGGTCCTTTATCAGATACAGGCATACTTGGAGATATTGTGGGTTCTATTTGAGACCACCACAATAAATACCGCAATAAAGCAAGTTAAATGATTTTTTGGTTTACCAGTGCATATAAAATTTATGGTTACAGTATATTGTAGTCTACTAAGTGTACAATAGTATTATGTCTAAAAAATGTGCATACATTAATTAAAAAATACTTTATTGCTAAAAAACACTAATTATCAGCTGAGCTTTCAGTGAGTAGTAATCTTTTTGCTGTTGCAGGGTCTTGCCTTGATGTTGATGGCTGATGACCGATCAAGATGGTGGGTGCTGAATGTTGGGATGACTGTGGCAATTTATTTAAATAAGATAAAAGTGAAGCTTGCTACATCCATTTACTCTCTTTCACAAGTGATTTCTCTGTACAAGCAATGCTGTTTGATAGCATTTTACCCACATACCCACAGTAGAACTTCTTTTAAAATATTAGAGTCAATCCTCTCAAACCCTGCTGCTGCTTTATCAACTATGTTTATGCTAAGTCCTTTGTTGTTATTTCAACAATTTTTACAGCATCTTTACCAGGAGTTGATTTTATCTCAAGAAACCACTTCGCTGATCCATAGGAAGCAACTCTTTATCCATTAAAGTTTTATCATGAGGTGGTAGCCATTCAGTCACATCTTCAGGCTCTATTTCTAATCCTAGTGCTCTTGCTATTTTCACCACATCTGTAGTTATTTTCTCCACTGAAGTCATGATCCCTTCAAAGCCATCCATGAGGGTTGGAGTCAACTTCTTCTAAACTCCTGTTAATGGTGATATTTTTATCTCTTCCCATGAAACACAAATGTTCTTTTTTTTAATTTTTAAAAAATGTTTATTCATTTTTGAGAGAGAGATGAGATAGACAGAGTTTGAGCTAGGGAGGGGCAGAAAGAGAGAGGGAGACACAGAATCCAAAGCAGGCTACAGGCTCTGAGCTGTCAGCACATGTCTCACAGACCATGAGATCATGACCTGAGCCAAAGACAGATGCTTAACCGACTGAGCCACCCAGGCACCCCAAAACACTAATGTTTTTAATGGCATCTAAAATGGTGAATCCTTTCCAGAAAGTTTTCAATTTACTTTGCCCAGATCCATCAGAAGAAATCACTGTCTATCGCAGCTATGACCTTATGAAATTTATTTCTTGAATTATAAGATATGAAAGTCAAAATTGCCTCTGCCCCTCCCCCTCTCATGCTCTGTCTTTGTCTTTCAAAAATAAACATTAAAAAAAATTTAAAAAAAGCAGCGCCTGGGTGGCTCAGTCAGTTAAGCGTTCAACTTCGGCTCAGATCATGATCTCACTGTTTGTGGGTTCGAGCCCCTCATTGGGCTCTGTGCTGACAGCTCAGAGCCTGGAGCCTGCTTCGGATCCTGTGTCTCCCTCTCTCTCTGCTCCTCCCCCTCTCATGCTCTGTCTTTGTCTCTCAAAAATAAATAAACATTAAAAAAAATGTAAAAAAAAAGAAAGTCAAAATTGCTCCTCCATTTATGGGCTACAGAATGGATATTATGATAGCAGGCATAAAACAACATTCATTTCATTGTACATCTCTACATCAGAGCTCTTGGGTAACCAGATGCATTGTCAATGAGCAGTAATATTTTGAAAGGAATCATTTCTTCTTTCTTTCTTTCTTTCTTTATTTTGAGAGAGAGAGAGAGCATCAGTGGAGGAGCAGAGCAAGAGGGAGAGAGAGAATCCCAAGCAGGCTCCTCGCTCTCAGCACAGAGCCTGATGCGGAGCCCAAACTTACAAACTGTGAGATCAAGATGTAAGCTGAAACTAAGAGTCGGATGCTTAACCAACTGAGCCACTCAGTTACCCCAAGAATCATTTTTTCTGAGCAGTAGTTTTCAACAGGGGACTTAAAATATTCCGTAAACAGATGTGCTGTCATTCAGGCTTTATTGTTCCATTTGTAGAGCACAGGCAGAGTAGATTTAGCATAATTCTTATGCATTCTTATGGCACGAGGATTTTTGGAATGGTAAGTGATCATTGGCTTCAACTTAAAGTCACTAGCTGCATTAGCCCCTAATAAGAATCATCCTGTCCTTTGAGGCTTTGAGGCCAGGGATTGACTTCTCTCTAGCTATGAAAGTTCTAGATGGCATCTTCTTCCAACAGAAGGTTGTTCTGTCTACACTGATAATTCATTGTTTAGTGTAGTCGTCTTCATTAGTTACCTTAGCTAGATCTTTTGAATAACTTGCTGCAGCTTCTACATCAGCACTTGCTTCTTCCCTACAACTTCTTTCCTTAAACTTCATGAATCAACCTCCGCAAGCTTCCAATTGTTACTCTGCAGTGTCCTCACCTCTCTCACCCTTCACAGAATTGAAGAGAAGTAGGGCCTTGCTCTGGATTCAACTTTGGCTTAAGGAAATTCTGTGGCTGGACTTATCTATGCAGACCACTCAAACTTTCTCCATACCAGCAATAAAGCTGTTTCACTTTCTTATCATTTGTATGTTCCCTGGAGTAGCACTTTTAGTTTCCTTCAAGAACTTTTCTTTGCATTCAACCTGGCTAACTGGCACAAGAAGCCTAGCTTTAGGCTTTTCTCAACTTTCCCTGTGCCTTCCTCACTAAGCATAATCATTTCTAGCTTTTGATTTAAAATGAGAAATATGTGACTCTTCCTTTCCTTTGAACTCTTAGAGGCCACTGTAGGTTATTAATTCACCCAATTTTATTATTGTTGTGTCTCAGGGAATAGGAAGGCCTGAAGAGAGGGAGAGAGGTGAGGAGGGAACAGCTGGTCAGTGGAGCACTCAGAGCACATACAACATTTATTAATTAATTTCACCATCTTATATATGGGCAGTTTGTCACACCCAAAAACAATTGCAATAGCAACATCAAAGATCACTGATCACAGATCACCATAACAAATATAATAATAATAATAAATAAGCTTGAAATATTGGGAGAATTACTAAAATGGGCTGGAGAGACATGAAGTGAGCCAATGCTATTGGAAGAATGGCACCAATAGGCTTGCTCAGTGGAAGGTTTATAAAAAATGCATTATTTGTGAAGTACAATAAAGGAAAGCACAGTAAAATGAAATATGCCTAGATGTCTTTTGCAAATGTTTTCTCCCAGTCATTTACGTTTCCTCCTATGTCATATTCCAGAAGTTTTATGGTTTTATCTTTTACATTTAGGTCTATTATCTATTTTGAGTTAATTTTGTGGAGGGTCTAAGGTCTGCATCCAGATTTATTTATGTTTTGCATGTGGATGCCCAGTTGTTCCAAACATCACTTGTTGAAAAGGCTGTCTTTTTGCTCCATTATATTTCCTTTGCTCATTTGTCAAACATCAGTTAACTATATTTATGGGGTTCTACTGCTGGGTTCTGTGTTCTGCTTAATTGATCTATTTGTGTATTCTTTCACCAATAACACACTGTCATGATTCCTATAGCTTTACTGTAACTCTTGGAAGTCAGGTAGTGTCAGTCCTCCAACTTTATACTCCTTAAATATTGTGTTGGTTATTCTGGTCTTTTGTCTCTGCACATAGACTTTAGGATCAGTTTTGTCGATAAGTATACAATAACTTGTTGCGATTTTGATTTGGATTGTATTCAATCTACAGATGAATTTGGGAAGAACAGACAACAATATTGGGTCTTCCTATTCATGAACATGGAATATCTCTCCATTTATTTAGTCCTTTGATTTTGTCCATTTGAGTTTTGTAGCTTTCCTCATACAGATCTTATACATATTTTGTTAGATTTATACTTAAGTATTTCAATTTTGGGCATGCTAATGTAAATGGTATTATGTTTTTAATGTTAAATTCCTTTTGTATATTGTTGGGTTTTGTATATTAACCTTGAATCCTGCATCTTCCTTTCTTCTTCATCAAATATTTCTGAATGTCTACCATGTGCTAGGCAGTCGCTAGCAGCACAATTCCTCCTCCAGATATTCAGAGTTTAGTGAGCAATGTAAATATAAAAATCAAAAACATATGTTATTATAAGGGATGTATGAAAGAGGTCCTTTCAACAGGGCCTTGGTTGGCCAGAAGAGACTTTTTGGAGAGATGTGAAGTGAGTCTTAAAGGATGAGCCTTACATCAAGTGAAGGAGCAAGGGCATTGTAGACAGATGACAGAAGGAGAAATGGAGATGTTTTTTCAGGGATCTATGGGTTACTGAGTAGCAAGAAATAGGGCTGAAGAGATAAGTGGGGTCATACTATTGTGTCCCCGTTAGGGACCTTGTTTTTTATTCTAAAGATCAGTGATTTAAAAAATTTTTTTCAAGTGATTTTAACAGCAGAACTTTTTTTTGTTAAATCTTGTATGGTGCACTAATATAAAATTAGATTAAAAAGACATTTAATTAGTATGGATTTATTTTACAGATTAAAAAAATGAAGATATGGACATTTGTTTGAATACAAAATTGATGGAGATTATAGATGATAATTATATCTTAAATCAGTCTCAGGTTTGTAATTCTTTTACGTCTGAGTTTTGTTTGTTGTACAGTGGTAAGATAATATTGATTCACACAGATAAATAGTTGCAAATGATGACAGTTTTAAAATGTTAGCTGGGAATCTCAGGATACTGTTGTATATAAAGAGATGGAAGAGAAGGTTTGGTTCTTAGATCTTTAAAAAATTGCAATTCTAGTTTGGGCGAGTATGAGGATGATGACACCAGAAACTAAAGCTACCAGAGGGTAATTTCTAGGAAAAAAAAATGAGTTCACTTGTTGACATATTGTATTTAAGGATTTCACATCAGAACACTGGAAGCTTCTTATAAACATGGAAATAATTGGCTCATTGAAATTGAACATGAACAACATTATATTAGAGTTATGTGACCTCGTTTTTCTCTGACCTCCTTTGGCCTGCTTTTGATATAGTTTTAATGGTTCATTTAAGATCACTTTTGGAAATTCACACAGCTGCTCAGCCCATGATTCAGAGTTCTGCTGCTTCATCATTTCAAATTTCTTGACTTAGCTACAGATGCATTCAGACCAATGTCATTTTATATTTAGCAAAGTTGGAATAGTTCACAGAGATTCTTGTGTCCTTTCTGATTGCAACACGCATCTCAGCTAGGTCATGCTACCACTCTTCTCCCTTAGTCAGGCTGAATCAGAATGTGTTTATTTAGTGAATGGCTTGTTATAGAGCAAAATGTTCTTAATATTTCCCGGCGCTGTGGCGCCGTCACCATTCATTTATTCATCTTCTTGGCTATTGTTCCCATGGAAATAGATGCTAGATTTTTCCATGATTTTGAAGGTAAATTATTGTGTTAATTTACTAGACTTGCCCTAACAAAGTACCACAAACTGGGTAGCTAAAAAAAGATGAAATTTAAAAATTTTTAAATGTTTATTTATTTTTGAAGGATGGACAGTGTGAGCGGAGGGGGGCAGAGAGAGAGGGAGACACAGAATCCAAAGTAGGCTCCAGGCTCTGTGCTGTCAGCCCCTACATGGGGCTTGAACTCATGAGCTATGAGATCATGACCTGAGCCAAAGTCAGACGCTCAATCAACTGAGCCACCCAGGCACCCCTAAAATATTTGAAATTTATTTCTTTTTTCTCCTTTTTCTTTCTTTCTTTTTCCTTTTTTCGAGAAAGCTGGGGGGAGGGAGGTAAAGGGAGAGGGAGAGAGAAAACATTTTTAAAATAAGTTTATTTATTTATTTATTTGAGAGAGAGAGAGAGAGAGAGAGAGAGAGAGAGTGGGAGTGGGTCAGAGACGGGGAGAGAGAGAGAGAGAGAGAGAGAGAGACTCTTAAGCATGATCCATGCTCAGCACTGAGCCTGACTTGGGGCTCAATCCCATGACCCTGAGATCATGATCTGATCTGAAGTCAAGAGTCAGATGCTCAACCAACCAAGCCACCCAGGCACCCCTAAAATAGCTCTTTAATGTCTTGTTTACTTTATTGAGTGTAGTTGTAGTAGCTCTTTAAAGTTTTTGACTGATAATTCCCACATCTTGGTCATTTTAACGTTGAGGCTATTGATTATTTTTCCCATTAGAATTTCCTTGGTCATATTTTCCTGGTTTTTCATATGCCGAGTAATTTTGAAGTATATGTGGACATCATGGTGGTTATGTTGTAAAGACTTTAGACTCAGTTATATTCATTTAAAGAGTGCTGATGGTTTTGTTTTATAGAAAAGTATTTTGATTAGATGGGGTGCCTGGGTGGCTCAGATGGTTGAGTGCCCGACTTTGGCTCAGGTCATGATCTCAGAGTTCATGGGTTCGAGCCCCACATTGGGCTCTCTGCAGACAGCTCAGAGCTTGTTGCTTGCTTCAGATTCTGTGTCTCCCTCTCTCTCTGCCCCTCCCCCACTTGTGCGCGCGCGCGCGCGCGCGCGCACACACACACACACACACACACTCTCTCTCTCTCTCTCTCAACAATAATTAAAACCTTAAAAAGTTAAAAAAAAGAAAATTATTTTGATTAGACTTAAATTGCAGATTCTGACTCACCTGTGGAGATTGGAAGTTAAAATCTTGGCAATAAAAAAATTTTTTTAATGTTTGTTTATTTATTTTGAGAGAGAGAGAGAGAGTACGGGTGAGGGAGGGGCAGAAAGAGAAGGAGAGAGAGAGAATCCCAAGCAGGCTCTGCACTGTCAGGGCTGAGCCCGTCTTGGGGCTCGATCTCAAGAACAGTGAGATCATGACCTGAACTAAAATCGAGAGTCGATACTTAACAGACTGAGCCACCAAGGTGCCCTAGCAGTAAAAAGTTATTATTATTATTATTTTATTTTTAGATTGAGCTGCAAGCTTTCTGGAGTCTGTACCATGTATATGTGGTTTTGAAGTCAGTCATATATTTGAATAAGGATATTAACAGAATAGGTTGCCGCTCCCCTGGCTCTCTCCCTTTTGTGATGTCCCTCTCACTCTCTGTGGACTCTAGTCACCCCTGGTTGTGCTCCAGGATCCTCAGGCCAGAAATACCATCTGTGGGGAGATAATTTGAAATGATGTAAATAATCTCTTTCTCTTCACATTCTAGTCAAATTCTTATCCATTGATAATCAGTTAGTCTCTGTTGATGATTCTTGCATGAGCCAATTATTGTAATGATTACAAAATAGTGATTTTCTACTTTTATCGTTTTTCTATTTAATAGTTGTCATTCAGGTTAAGGGTTGGCTTCCCCCTCAGCACCATTTATTTATTTGTTTATTATCAATAAGCATTCATGGATTCAACTGCATGTTGAGTGCTTTTGTTCATTAAACTATCTTGTTCTGTAATTTTGGTATCTTCATTGAATTTATTTCATTTTGTAATCTCTCTTAAATGATTTTTAAGGGGCACCTGTGTGGTTCTATCAGTTAAGTGTCTGTCTTGATTTTGGCTCAGGTCCTGATCTCATGGTTTGTGGGACCGAGTCCTGTGTCAGACTTTGCACTTTGTAGCTTGGAGTTGGCTTGGGATTCTCTCTCTATCCCTCTCTGCCCCTCCCCTGCTCATGTATTCATGCTCTCTCTCCCTCTCCAAATAAATAAATGTTTAAAAATTGATTTTTAACAGGCGAAAGAATTAATCATGTAACTCAAGTTTCCTAAAGTTATAAGAGAATACAAATCAATAATGTTTAAGTTAAAAAATATTTTTCTTAAAAAAATTTTTAATGTTTATTTTTGAGAGAGATAAACAGAATATGAGCGGGGGATGGGCAGAGAGAGAGGGAGACACAGAATCCAAAGCAGGCTCCAGGCTCTGAGCTGTCAGCATAGAGCTGACATGGGGCCCGAACTCATGAACCACAAGATCATGATCAGAGCTGAAGTCGAACACTTAACTGACTGAGCCCCTCAGATGTCCCCAAAATTTTTCCTTAAAATAAATTCACTGCATTTATTAATTAATGATTGTCTGTCCCCACAAAATAAAAAATATTCTTATGACTTTTCCACTGAGTCATGATGTTACTTAGCAAATTTTACCTGTAACAATTGTGCTTTTGAATTAAGAATATTCTGGGAGTTGATAATTTTAATATTGAACAGTAAGGGTGACATAATAAGAGAATTGTGTGGTTTATCTACTCTTTTTTATTATATTTAAAAACTCACTAAAATGGCCTTCGGCAATAGTTATCATGAACTGCTTTCAAAGTAGCATTTACTAAATATTAATCACATCATACTTCTATACTTACATGATTTATAAACCACAAACTGTGTAGTATCTAAGATATTATTCTAAAAGGATCATAATCAATTCTATAGTTATACACACACATCTTTGGGTGTGATTTACAGAAAAGAGCCATTTCTCTTGCATAGCTACTAAATCATATATAAAGCAATCTTAGAAAATGTTTTAGGGGCGCCTGGGTGGCTCAGTCGGTTAAGTGTCTGACTTCGGCTCAGGCTCATGAGTTCAAATCCACATTGGGCTCTGTGCTGACAGCTCAGAGCCTGGAACCTGCTTTAGATTCTGTCTCCTTCTCTCTGCCCCTCCCTCTCTCATGCTCTGTCTCTCAAAAATAAATTAAAAACATTTAAAAAAATTAAAAAAATATTTTAAAGAAGCTCGTTATTATTAAGACAAATATATAGCTTCCATGGCAAGACAATTTATTGCAGTACTAATTTACAATTTGTTCTTGTTGCTGTAGGTATTTTATCTTGCAACCATCTAAGATGGTAACCCAACTAGTGTTTCCATTGCTGGGTCAGAGTTTTCTGCTATCCAGAAGACAATTCCCTTCAAGATTTGTGTGTTGAAAGTTGAGTTTTAGGCTCTGTTGTGCCAGTGGTGGAGTTATTTCTAGGGTTAGGAGAGGTGGAGATGAGCTGGAGCTGATCTAGGGAGGTATTTAGAAATTTGGCTGATTTTGATTCTGTGACTCTGTGAGCTCCCATTTGGTGCTCCTAGGTGGTGGAAAGACTGCTGATGGTAGTGGTGGGCTGGTGCTTCAGGGAGGCTGGACCTAATATAAGGCTCTCAGGCTGATTACAGAGGGACTGTGTGTACTTAGACAATAGCCACATCAGCTGTGACTACAGAAATCTAAAGATAAGAAAAATGTTTTCTGAATATTCTGGACTATACAAGATGCTTGGGATTTTCACAGACTCCAAAGGATAATGGAGACTTTTGCACACAAGATAAGGGATTAGATTTTACTAGATTAGAAAAAAAAAATAGTTATGCTGCAATCTTATACCTGAGGGCTTTGTGGTATAATTATTAATTGTTATACCTTAATAATGACTGTGTGGAAGTTATAAAAGACATATTTTTGCACCTGTTATCCAAGACCAATCTTTCAAGTTCTGAGGGCCATGACATGGTAATATAAAAAGGAGCTTGGTATGTCAGTGATGTGGTAAGAATTGCTCGGTTTGCCTGCAGCTTCAAGTCTACTGATTAACTGAGATTGCTGTAATCTTATAATCACAAGTTACCTTGGTTAATTGAGTTAGAAATTCTTCCCTAGTGGGCAGGAAACTTCTGTTAACTGGGAAGCTCTAGCCTCGGAAAGCCTTGAAATGAATTATGGAAATAGTTAAGAGATTTGAAGCCAAGTATTAATATTTGGTATTAAAAAGGAATCTAACATTTGTTATGTTTTTAATTGTGTATTTGTAACATTTGAGAGAACTTGAGAATCACACTATTAATAAGCTTATTAGGTGAGCAAGAATATCAATTAATAGGAAGGTTTTGTGTGTTAAGTCAGACTATTGAAATATTTAAAAAACATAGAGAATATATATGTATATATATATAAATTAGAATATATGTTAAATATTTAAACAACCTAGAGAATAAATATATAAAAATTATAATATATATCTAATATCTATATAGATATTCTATATTCTATTCTATATATTCTAATTTTTTTAAGTTTTATTTATTTAAGTAATCTCTACACCCAACATGGGGCTCTAACTCATGACCCTGAGATCAAGAGTCTCATACTCCTCTGACTGAGCCAGCCAGATGCCCCCAAAATATATTAAAATTAATTCAGTTTAACATGTTTGAAGCTATTTACTTTTTCAAGAGTGTATGTATGATTGAATATAATTCAAAGAACTCTTAAAAGTTTCTGTTAAAACTTACTACACTTATAAATGAGAAAATGGTATTTGCAAGTTGAACTTAAAATCTCAATAAAAAAGGGGGCTTTTTAAATTTAAGACTTTAACAGATTGAACTAATTTCAGTAAATAACCATTTAGATCATTTTTTCTAGTACAAAAGTCACTCTTGAGGATACTGAAAGCCTGAAATCAACACAGAGGAAGAGTTCCAGAAGGCCAGTTGCTAGGTGAATATATTCATTTTGTGGAAGAGAAAGCCGGGCTTATTGACTGTGTAAAGTTCTTCTGTCATTATCTGCACTCTGCTTTGAAATTCATCCATAAACATGATACTATCTTTGGAAATGTCAATAAGCAGGATAATTAAAATAGACCAAGTAATATTCTCTCCAAACTTGGAAGTTTCCTGAATCACAATCATATTTTCTCTGTCAGAATAATTTTTCAATCTCTATCATATATATTATAATATATTATTTTATATTAATATAATGTATTATATATTATATATTATATGTTGTGTGTGTTGTGTATATATATGTGTATGTATGTGTATATATATATATATATATATATATATATGGAGAGAGAGAGACAGAGTGAGAGAGAGAGGGGGGTATTTCAATGTTCACTAGCAGCAATAATGTACAATCATGCAAGGTCATAGGCACTTGAGTGTCTTTTCTAGAAGATTGGGAGGCTCCTTAAATCTGTCTTTGACCCTTTAGGGCTTTCAGTGTTTGCTAGTATTTCCTCTGTGCCTTCATCTCCTGGTCTCTCAAAGCTGTGTCATTTGCTTATGGAAATCTTCCGCAACTACTTGATACCTATCATATGAGTGAGAGGCTATGCTATGGCCTTTAAAGAGAGGACAGTGCTGACTTCTCATGAACAATGCAGGACTTTGAAAAGTAAAGCATTTTTTTAAAGTTTATTTATTTATTTTGAGAGAAAGGCAGAGAGAGAGAGAAAGTGGGGGAGGGGCAGAGATAGGGGGGGAGAGAGAGAGAGAGAGAGAGAGAGAGAGAGAGAATCCCAAGCACTGCACTGTCAGCACGGAGCTCAATGCAGGGCTTGAATTCACAAAGTGTGAGATCATGACCTGAGCCAAAACCAAGAGTCGGGTGCTCAACCAACTGAGCCACCCGGGCACCCCTAAAGCATTTATTTTTTTAAATCAATAGACATTGTCCTAGTTTAGAGTTTCCTAAACTGTTTTGGGTCATGATATCACCATGAGTATCCTAATAACTTTTCTACAACAGCCCTGGCCCGAAAGAAATACCTAATTGTTCCATTTATTAAGTTATTTAGATTTGAACATCTTATTAAATATGTAGCTATTGGCAAAGCAAGTACAAATCCATAAAGAAAAAGTAATACTTAGTTTCACTTTTGACCTAAAAAATTATCAGTATGCGGGCCTGTTGGGCACTGCCAACCCTCACCAATCTTGGAATCAGTCTGGACACTGCCATTCTCATTTCCTGTTCCACATTGATTTTCATGTGTATTTGCTTTTTATTACAGCAACTGCTGAAAGCCCATCTTTGCCAAAAAAGAAATGTCACCAAAGGGAATGTAGTGTGATCTCATGACACTGTGAATCACCCCGAGGTAGTAGTGGTGTCCAAAAAGGGCTTCTGTGACGTCCTTGAAAATTTATTTAAAATTCTTTGAGTTTTCTGTGGCACGTGGGGTACCTTAGGGTGCCATTTAGGAACTGCAGTGCCAGGTGAAGGAAAATGAAAAAGATATATTCCATGTCAGGAACCCATAGTTCCTGTAGATAATAGAGCATATAGATATGTGGTCCATTTATTCCATAAGACAGAGACTGCAGTGAAAGTACAGGGTTTTTTTGGTCTGCTTAGTATCTGAATCCCTTTCCTACATTAAAAAAAAAAATCTATACTATCTGGTTCTTAGGTGGGAGAGCTCATCTTCCACTACAGAATCTGAATAGACCTAAAACCTCATTTTCAACCACTCTGAGTGAGGCCTTTGTTCTTAGGCTCTGCGGTCAGACCTGCGTATTTTGAATTTTGAGTCAGAAGTAATTGACACAAAGGTTGGGAATGTTAGGGAAGTCTTTCTGGCCATGTGGTGTTAGTGCGCACACTGGCAACCAAGGCAGTGGTGGGGCCAGTGTTAGTGCTGCAGTGTGGACGTCCTTGGCAGTGACCCTGATATGTGGCTATGTCCTTGCTGGACTGGTTCTGTGGCATGATTCCAGCTGTGGTTTTAGTGGTGTAGACTCTCTTTTTATTTGCTCATCCTGAACATAGTTCTCTAGTCTTCCTGAGAGTATGGGCAACCGGATATCCTTTCAACGAATTTCTTTCTCTGTTTAAATCACCCCAATGACCACAAATAAAAAGAAGTGTGACTGAAGATTTCCATTGTCAGAGGAAAGGCAAGATTATAGAGAGTGTATTACACTGACTTCACCAGTGGAACAAAGATCTGAGAAAGTACTGAGATGTGCCTTCTGAAAGCTCTGGATAGTACATAATAACCATTGGAGAATCAGCCCCCAAACTCTGAAACAGCTGTGTACAAGGAGGGACAGATAACTTGGGCAAACTTGAGAGAGCAGAAAACGTGGAAATAGCACAGAATGCATCAGGTCCTATTAGGTGAGTTTTAAAATGACCCCTTGTGGTAAGCAGGAGAGTTTGTGAAATACATGTCATTAGAGATTATGCCTAGAAAAGGTAGGATGATACACACTAAAGGGAGTTAGCCATGACAGCAATCATTAGAAATCAACTCTGACTAATGTGGGTCTGCCTGAAAGAGGAAAAGTATATCAGGAAATAGAATCCTAGAAGCATATCAGTGACTGAAGGAAAAGTTATACCAGAAAGAATCGTTCTGCTGTTTTGAAGAAACACAGGTTCCTCAAGATAAAACAAAAACAAAAAACCCCAAAAAACAGATTGAAAGGTATACCACGCAGAAGACTTTTCTTGCCTCAGTAGATTAGAATAGGATATGCACTTTTAGCCTATGAACTCTCTGTAAAACAAACTGAATTCATTCCTTTTTTTTTCTTTTAATGTACAGGTTGTTTGGCTTTCATGGAATGAAGCGATTTCAAATGTGACTCATTTTATCCCTTGGTAAGTGAAATCATGATGTCATGTATGCATGCCAGTGTTAGGTACACACAAGGTCGGGGACTTCCATGCTCTTAGGAAACCTAGGAGTGGGAGTATTTGGCACAAGAGCCTCTCAAATATTAGGCAACTCTGTAATTTCTACTACTTACTCAAAAATAATTACTGATTATAGCAGTATTCTTAAAGGCACGTGAATATCCTTAATGTGAAATCTCATATCATTTCTCAAAACTCAATTTAAAAACAATTGCCTAAGTTGTTTTAATTATGCTTTAGCGTTCTAACCTATCCACCCAACTTGTTGACCTATGTGCTCTAGGTCAGCTGTCCTGGGTGTGTTTTCTAAATCAAATTCTTGTGCGCTAACACTTTCTATCACCAAAAGAAGGTAGTTTCATTAACTAGAAGAGGAAAGTCTTACCTGTTGCAATACTAAGGGGATATCATACTTTTATGCTGTTGAAATTATTGCTTGTGAGTTTGGGTCAAGATTCAGTTATTGGACTTGTTTCTCCTTCCATAATAGTCAAAGACAGAGAAGGAAGCCAGAAGTTTAGAAAAGAGCCCCTGGATGTTAAAGGAAGTTACCTGATAGGAGATGTATACTGATTCCAGGGGTCAACCAACACGCACAAATCTTCCTCTGGGTACTTGGCATAAAATATTGAAGAGAGTCATCCTTATCCCTTTCACAAATGGATATGAGCAGAACCCTTCACATTTGATAACAACCTGCATTTCCATTATTATATCCTACTGTTTTCTCCAACATACTCTAAGCAACCCCCTGACCCCTTCATGATTTCCTGTCCACAGTGGAACCTTTTGTGACTTTGCCCTTTCCCCTTCCTCCTTAGTGCAGAGTTATTTACTCTGTCATTTTTGCCCCTACAGCACCTGGTTCAAAGCTCTGTAAGCATAGGGTCTGCTTTATTATACTAAATGTTTCTGTCTTTACCTTCTGTGTTTTCTGAGATTCTTTTTTTAAATGTTTATTTATTTTGAGAGAGAGAGAGAGGAGGGGGCAGAGAGAGAAAGAGAGAGAGCATCCCAAGCAGGCTTTGTGTCTTCAGCACGGAGCCAGACACGGGTCTTGATCTCACAAATGTCGAGATAATGACCTGAACTGAAATCAAGAGTCTGGAGCCACCTAGGCGCCCCTGCTGAGACTCTTAAGGTGGGGGGACTATTGCTTAGTCATCTTTGTTCCTGCTACATTGCACGGATACTCAAAACACTCTCAAAATGTCCAATTACATTCCATACATTACTGTGCATCTGGTAAAACTCATTATCCAGAATGTTTTAAGCTTGAATGCATATGTTTGTCTTGCTTTTCACTTCTATGGTGATGTGTTGTGTAAGACAGTCACTTATATTTGTTAGATGTTTCATTTCATTTATTAAAAGTTGCATTTTTCTAGGTGAATCCTCGATGCCTGACATCCTTACATCCTAAGGGTGTCTTACTACTTAGTTTGTGGTTCAGGCCTTTTTGGTGTGATCTTGGGTTACTTAATCTCTTAGTTAAATGAAGAAAATACTTCCATATTCAGATGGTGATAGTGAGGGTTAAATAAGACAACATCTGGAACGGATTTACACTTGTTAAGTAAATACATGTTCATAGAGCATCTGCCGAGGTGCCAGGAACTGTCGAGGAACTGTATTGGGGTGACTGAGACTGTCTACTGGGGGGGCAGTTACAATCTTTAAGCTTTGCCTGGTACTTTTTTTTTTTAAGTTTATTTATTTTTGAGAGAGAGAGGGACAGAGTGCAAGAGTGCTCACACAAGTGAGGAGGGGCAGAGAGGGAGAGGGAGACACAGAATCAGAAGCAGGCTCTAGGCTCTGAGCTATCATCGGAGAGCCCAACATGGGGCTCGAACCCACAAACCATGAGATCATGACCTGAGCTGAAGGTGGACATTCAACCGACTGAGCCATCAAGGTGTCCCCTTGCCTGATACTTAATATGAACTCAGTAACTGTTCATTTTCTTTCTTCCTTTCTCTCCCTGGCCTTGAATTTATTCAATGCTGGGATTTGGAATGGAATAGGGGAGATGGCTTTAAATTTTATGTTTATTTCTCCAATGATATTTACAGAGAGATGAGCCTTACTTTGAGAGCTAAAGTTAAAGCTCGTGTCATTCCTTCATAGTAAAAGGAATGACAGAATTTGGAAATAACAAGGCCAGACAAGAACAGCCTGAGATCAGATGGGAGCTGTGTGCTCTCAGAAGTATGTTGTGGGAGTAATTAGCCTAATGTTCTCTCAGCCTGGGAGCAGCATTAAAGATTTCCTTATTTTACAAAGGAAAAAAAAATCATTTCTGTTTAATTCACAGAACAGAGTAAACACAGTGACTACTTTTCCTAATGCAGTGGTTTTACATATGCATTACATACAACAAGACAATTGCTTAAGAAGGTTATGCTGTTATTTTCAAAACAAGCCACCCAGTGGGTTTGGCCTCCAGGAAAACTGCCTACACATTTTTAAAATGTACACTGGCCATCAGTTTTGACACTTCCATCCTGCCCTACTGGTTTGCTTCACTTCACCTCATTTAGCACCACATCTCTGTGTCACTCATTCACACAGAGTGGCTGCATGACACGAGACACCTTGCTGAAAATGAACAATCCAACAATTTTTCCACAGAGATGTGCTTAACAACTTACAATTTTTAATTTTTTTTAAAGTTTATTTATTTATTTTGAGAGAGAAAGAGCGCACATGGGAAGAGGGTCAGAGACAGGAAGAGGGAGAAAGAGAGAGAGAGAGAGAGAGAGAGAGAATCTCAAGCAGGCTCTGTACTGCCAGGGCAGAGCCCAACACGTGGCTTGAACTCACAAACCGTGAGATCGTGACCTGAGCCAAGATCAAGAGCCCGATACTTAACTGACTGAGCCACCCAGGCGCCCCAACAACTTACAATTTTTAAAATACCAAGATAAGAAAGTCAGAGAATACTGGCTGGATTTTTCTTTTGAAGCATCAGCTATTTGGCTGTTGTGGAGTTTAACTAAGTATGTTAATGTAGTGACACTATCAGTAATAAATGATGGACAATTAACTATCAACATAGAGGAATTTCTTGTCGAGGACAAAGAATCTTCAAAGCATAGAGATGAAAAGGAGTGTTTAGAGATGTCAAGAATGTATTCCCAGTGCAAGGGGGCGGGGAAACTGGTATGATTGGCTGTGAAGGCAAATAGTCTTTATGCAGTTGCAAAAAGGTGGGCCACTGAATGCTTTTATGTATTTATTTTTAAATGTTTGTTTATTTTATTGAGAGAGAGAGAAAGAGAGCATGCACGTGTGCACAAGTGGGGGAGAGAGAATCCCAAGCAGGCTCCATGCTGTCAGCATAGTGCCTGATGCAGGGCTGGATCTCAAGAATCGTGAGATCATGACCTGAGCCGAAATCAAGAGTCGGACACTTAACCGACTGAGCCACCCAGGCGCCCCATCCACTGAATGCTTTTAAACAGGATGGTATAAATCTCGTATTTGTATTGGCATTGCACAGCCTGCCCGGCTGTCTGTACACCCACATCACCTCTGTGCTTGCTGCAGGTGTCTGTAAGGACGTCCAGACTTTCAGGCCCAACTACCATTCATGGTTTCCAGGTTCAGCATGTGGGACATAGAGCCCTAAGTCTGGAGCAACGTGATATTTAGGATACATAGCTGGAGGAGAATCTCTGTAATCTCAGTGGAAAGATTATAAGAACTGTCCTGGAGCCTTAGCCGGAGACCACAAGGTTGCTGCAGTGCAAAGTAACATTTTGCTGTACTGCTTGTGGGGATCACCTTCATCTGCAGTTGTGGGGATTCTGTTCCCATGCAAATGAATTGAATAGTGTGTCAACTGATACCGATGTAAACCTGATTCTTTAGTAGAAAGTCGAAGTTTTATTTATTCAGAGAATTGAAGTTTTTGTTATCCATTCCAGACCTACCACATGAAGGGGAGTAGTTGAGGAAACTTTGTAGCCACAGATGTATATGAGTAATGGGGATTATGGTAGACTCCTCAATAACTACTCTTACTCTACTGAGAAGTAACAATGTAATATGGGGAGTTGGGCATGTCTTGTCTAATGGAAGTTCTTTCTTCTCTTGCTGGTGATTGGTTTAAAAATCGGTATGTGACCCAATTCTAGTCAATGAAGTGCAAAAAGAGGCATTTTGGAAAGTTCTGTCCTCTTTCTGAAAGTGCTGGATGAGATTCCAGTCTTTCTGTCTCCAGCTCTGACTGGTGCTGGAAGCCATCTTCAGACTTCAGAGTTAAGTTAGGCTCAAGCTCTGGGCTGAGAATAAAAACAGAAAGAACCGGGTGTCTGGGTGGCTCAGTCAGTCAATTGTCTGATTCTTGGTTTCAGCTCAGGTCATGATCTCATGGTTCATTAAATTAAGCCCATGTTGGGCTCAGCACTAACAGCATGGAGCCTCCTTGGGATTCTCTCTCTCTCCCTCTCTCTCTGCCCCTCCCCCCCCCCACTTATGCCCTCTCTCTTTCTCAAAAAAAAAAAAAAATAGAAACATTAAAAAAAAAAACAGAAAGAACCAAGGTCTTGGTGTCATGGGTGAGCCTTTCAATCAACGACCCATCATTCCACCTCTGGCTTTCCAGTTAAGATAATTAAAACATTTCTTTAGACTCATTTTAATTTCTTTAATTTTTTTTTGTACTCCTTTTCAGTTCATTGTGTTAGGTCACCCTTCCTTTTAGAATCATGCATCTCAGCTCTGCTGCTTTCTTCACAGTGATCCCCTTGAGTCTCCAGTCATTGTCTACACCCAGTTGGGAAATTGACATCTGATTGATATGTGTTTTCTCTACTCAAATCCCACCATGGTTCTAGGAAAGTTCAATATCCTTGGAATGCTGTGTCCAGCATCCTTATGTCAGGGACAGTGAACTCCTACCCTAATGACCTTTACCTACATTTCTCCACATTGTCTAAAAATCGGCTGTTCCATTTTATGACACAAAGCCCTATCCCTGTCACTTTTCCCACCTGTCCCACTGACTTCCTCCCAACTAAACTTGGTTTTTTGTTTAACCTCATCACATCCTTCCTGTTTCACATCCTTCCAGCTCTGGCTTTCTACCTTGTCTCTCATTTGCTCAGTTCCTTCCCAGTTTCACTTCCCTCCCTGCACTCACCCAGGACTTCCATTACCACATCCTTAATCAAATTCCTAATCCCTCTAATCAAATGCCCCCCATCCCCTTTGGCCTTCTACTAATTTTCAATAGTCCTTAGCTTTTGAGTGATCTGACCTTTATTTTTACAGCTAGTACTTCTGGGTGAGGTGTTTCTTGAGAAAAAACACATAATTAGACTAAATCCATTTATGTGTGTTATTTTCAATTCATCTGAACCTTAGTACCATTCAATGTTTTTTCTTTTCTTTTTTTAAGTGTATTTATTTATTTATTTTGAGAGAAAGAGAGAGAGCATGTACAAGCAGGAAAGGGACAGGAGAGAGAGAGAATCCAGGCAGACTCCACACTGCCAGAGCATGGAGCCCGATGCGGGGCTCGAACCCACAAACTGTGAGATCATGACCTGAGCCGAGATCAAGATTCAGCCGTCTAACCAACTGAGCCACCTAGGTGCCCCTTGATATTCTTTTTATTCATACTTTTCCCTGATATTGACCATTCAAAACTTTTACCTACTCTTCAAACCTCTGTCCATTCTTTCCCTCATTCTTGGCAGAATCCTAACTTCCTGTGTCATATAGAAAATAGAAAAGAGAAGCCACCACTATAACTTACCTCAACTTCTTCCCTCCAATTTTGCTTCCCTTTCCCCTTATCTTTCCAAGATGTTATGTCTCAAAGGAAGGGGCACTGCCCAATTAGTGGAGAAAGACCCCTCCATAGATATTTTTGACCTTATTAAGTTTTGCTTGCTCTAGAGTTTTAACTAATGAGTAGTCAGACCCATGTGTGTTCCTGATGTTTACAGCCTCTTAGTCTCTGCTTTCTCTGGCTCTGTTCTCACAGAGTCTGGCACATGCCGGGGTAGTGCTGACAGATTCAGTAGCAGCCATTTCCTGAGATGAACTTTACCAGAGTAGGGGGTACACAAGGGTCCCCGTTCTCACCAGCTGATGGCAAGGGAGTGAACTGAGCTGCTAAAGGGTTAGTATTTAGCTGCCTGATGAGAGCTCCAAGCAATCTGCCCAATGACTTTTAGTTTCCCTTAACTGTCTGGACTGAACTTTTACCTCACATTCCTTAGCTCCCTGATCCCCTCTAGGATTAGAATTTTTGGAGAATTTTGCCTGCTTGGCTGGTGTAATCAGTTAGGTTGCCTCTTATCGCCAAACTCCTTTTTGTAGTAATCTTAAGCAGAAAGGAATCTTATTAGAAGGATGTTGAGCACTCCAACAATCAGTGAGAAACTGTAGAAAAAGTTGGGCAAAAAGACAAGAAGCAGGGCAGCTTTATAAGGTCAGGAGGAAGACAGCATGACAGACATCAGGTTAGGAAGCTGTGTGTGTTGGGGTGGGTGGGTGAGTGCCTGGGTGCCTCAGTCAGTTAAGTGTCCAACTCTTGGTTTTGTCTCAAGTCATAATCTCACAGTTCATGAGTTCGAGCTACTTGTCGGGCTCAGTACTTCTGGTGCAGAGCCTGCTTGGAACACTCTTTCTCTTTCCCTCTCTCTCTGCCCCTCTCTGCTCATTCTTTCCCTCTCTCTCTCTCAAAAAACAACTTATAAAAACAGGAAGCTGTGGCTTTGCTACAGACATTGTCACTATTACTGTAATTTTGAACAGATTTGGACTGTCCTGTCTTCTTAGTGTTATTCAAATTCAAATTCAAAGTCTTGAGCAAGAGTATCAGGCTGCCTGAACCTGACTGAGTCACTTGCATGTGTCATGACTGCCTGGGTGGGAGTGACGATGGTAGCAGGGAGAGATGGATCAGTTTCCTTCGTGTTCCACAGCGACAGGCGAGAGGCTTCATCCAATCCATAGTTGCCCTTTTAGATTTCCAACATCTATGCACATCCCTCTTCCCATACTTACAGTTATGAGAAAGATGTTCCTGCTAATAAAATACCTGAAATTGAACTCATCCTCTCCCTAGTGGGACAAGAATCCTGACTTGCTTCATTTGGTTGCAACTTCAGTAGTTCAATTTCTCACTTTATTTACTTGAAAAGAGAAGTGCTACCATTTTGTTTATTACACAGGTAACATTTTACATCTTAAAATGGTAATACCTCCATTGCCTCAGAAAATGGCCTTAAGGAATTTACAACCCATTACAGTAAATAAGCAGCAGCATATTTACCGAAAAATATGATAAAATGTCCCTGGCTTAATTTCCAACTAATTTTCCTCTTTTAAGTTCACCAGGCTTTGGGGGAGTTCAGTGTCAAGGTAAGAACATTTCCTCTATGAAACCATGGGGTAGCCCAAGGATTAGTAAATTTTTGTGAATGTAAATAGTAAAACACTAGGCTACCAACAAACACATACCAGTTCCTCAATTTCCTTCACTACAGACTTCCTTTAAGTGTTGACAGTTCTTGATCAACTCTTTTTTAAAAAACTTTTAAATGTGTTTATTTATTTTTGAGAGACAGAGAGACAGAGCATGAGCAGGGGAAGGGCAGAGAGAGGAGACACAGAATCCGAAGCAGGCTTCAGGCTCCGAGCTGTCAGCACAGAGCCCCACACGGGGCTCAAACCCACAAACTGAGATCATGACCTGAGGCAAAGTCGGATGCTTAACCAACTGAGCCATCCAGGCGCCCCTTGATCTACTCTTAAATGTGAATCCTAAATAGCACAATTATGGTATTAAAAATACCATGAAAGGATAAAATATTTCAGGGAAACCTTCTAAATGGTAGACATGACTGTCTGCTTTTTCCTCCTTTCTTCCAGTAAAGGGGCTGGGAACCTCTGGAAACATGGTTAGAACTAGTTATTTTCTTCAGACTCTATTTTATCACCATTAAATCACATGGGATTGGGTTGGTAGCTTGTTTACGTTCTGTTACAGTCTGGCAAATTTAAATTAAATGCCCTTAATTAATACTCACATTTCTGTAGACTGGTCAGACTCTAAGCCAGGACACCCACCAATAATGACTAACACATCCCCACCTACTGGAATTTTCTCTGTCATCTTGGTTATTAGTGTTGAAAGATAAAGCCAAGTACTTTTTTTTTCTTTTATAGTTTATTGTCAAGTTGGTTTCCATATAACACCCAGTGCTCATCCCCACAAGTGAAGCCAAGTACTTTTTTTGTTAAGTTTATTTATTTATTTTGAGAGAGACAAAGACAGGGCAAGTGGGGGAGGGGCAAAGAGAGAGGGAAAATCTCAAGTAGGCTCTGCACTGTCAGCTCAGAGTGCAAGGTGGGTCTGGAACCCACGAAACTGTAAGATCATGACCTGAGCCAAAATCAAGAGTCTGACACTTAACTGACTGAGCCACCCAAGCTCTCACTTTCTTTGTTTTTTTGTTTTTTAGTTTTTAGTTTTAAGTTGTTATTTAAATTCCAGTTACTGACAATGTAATATTAGTTTCGTAAAGCCAAATACTTTTAACAGAAGTGGTCAACAGGCTTCTTAGAGCTTTAGGAATTGAATTGCCTAGTTTATTAGCTGTTACTCTCAGGTAGACCTCAGTGGATAGGTCATCCTTCTTCCCTAGTCTTTAATATAGAATAACAGTACTCTATACCATTTCATAAATATTCAAGGATTTACTGATTAGAATGATCATAAAACTTTATTAGTGCATCAGTTATTTATATGAACATCTTAAGTTACTGATTTTGCAATTCAAATTGTGTTCTGTCTTATTTATTTGCATTGCTATGTTGGAGTTTTCACAGTTCACACCCTTCTTCAATAGATGCAGCAGCCATGGAAATGTGCTGCTCAGATCTCCTGCTGTGGAATGTGTCATGGGTGGATAGCCCCAGACACTGGCCCCTCAGTCTATCATTGCATTTCCCCAAAGTCCACATTTCCCACCTGCTGCTCTCAGCCCAGGACTGAGCATGGCAAGGACACAAAGACAGGTCAATTCCTGCAAGGTGCAGTTTTCCTCTGCAGGGAAACTTTGGCTTGGAGACTACCCATTGGCTTAGCCAAGGCTTCTTAGAAGGATCTTGCAGTCTGAGACTCTACTTCTGCAATTCTTCATTTCCTCTCCCTTTCCCACAGACTTGCATCATGGTCTGAGGGCTTGCCCCAACTCCTTTATCTCCCCACAATTTCTTATCTGACAGATGTCTCAAATGCACCTCTTGCATGTTCAATCCCATCTTGGTGTCTACTTTTGGAGGGCCTGAACTAGTGCATGTGACACCGACAGTGATCCAAGAAAGCTGTGATATTGTCAGATTGAGTGGAACACCGCCTACCTATGGCTTTCTCATCATATGAGATAATGCAATCTCTTTGTTATTTTTTTAAAACATTTCTACTGTGAATTATAACATGCATATAGGGATATGCAGAAAATAAAATTGTGCAGTATAATGAATTATCATTAAGTAAGCGCTCGTGAAAACACCGGCAAGGTCATGAAATAAGACATTTCTAGAACCTAGAAGGTCCCCAAATGCTTCCTCCTAAACATTACTTTCCTTTCAATGAAGGAAACTACTAACTTCTTCCTTATGACATCTTCCTTATGTTTATTTATAATTTTCTCACCAAAGTATGCATGCATCCCCAAACAATGTACTTCGATTTGACTTTTTTTTAACTCTGTATAAATCGAATTGTTCACTATGTATTTCATGTCTATCATCTTCTACTCATTGTGTTTTTGATATTCATCCATGCTTTATTATTGTATTTTTAGTTTTAAAATTTTTATTGCTATATGATGCTCTGTCTTATGATATATAAATTTATTCTTTATGGATGAAATATGAATTATTTCAAGACTGGGGTTATTAAAAATAATGCTGTAGACATTTTTGGAGCTGTTTCTTGGTGTATGCAGCATGCATTTGTTTAATATAATCTATATTTGAATTTCTAGTCATAGTGTATATATACTTTCACTTAAAGGAGAATAATAAACTAGTTTCCAAAGTGGTTGTACCAGTTTACACCCCCACCATCACTGCATGAGTATTGCTCTACATTGTTCTATAACTTCACCAAGAAAAAAAGAGAGAGGACTCAAATAAATAAAATCAGAAATGAAAAAGGAGATGTTACAACTGATACCACAGAAATACAAAAAATCGTAAGAGACTACTATGAACAATTATACACCTACAAATTGGACAATCTGGAAGAAATGAATAAATTTCTAGAAACATACAATATTCCAAAAAAGAAGCATGATGAAATAGAAAATCTGAAGGGTGGCTGGGTGGCTCAGTTGATTAAGTGTCAGATTCTTGATTTTGGCTGAGGTCACAATCTCTCGGTTTGTGAGATGGAGCCCTGTGTCATGCTCTGTGCTGACAGCATGGAGCCTGCTTGGAATTCTCTCTCTCTCTCCCTCTCTGACCCCCCCCCCAAAATAAATAAATAAACATGAAAAAAAAAAAAAAAAGAAAAAGAAAATCTGACCAGACCAATTACTAATAAGGAAATTGAATCCATAATCCAAAACCTCTGGACAAATGAAAGTTCAGGACTAGACAGCTTTACTGGTGAATTCTACCTAACATTTAAAGAAAAATTAATGTCAATTTTTTCTCAAACTCTTTCAAAAAATAGAAGAGGAGAGAACTCTTCCAAACTCATTTTATATGACCCCAGTATTATACTGATACCAAAACCAGATGGATGCCACAAGAAAAGATAATTACAGGCCAATATCCCTAATGAACACAGATGCAAATATTCTCAACACAATATTACCAAGCCAAATTAAACAGTACATTAAAAATTTCATATGCCATGATCAGTGGAATTTATTCCAGGGATAAAAGGATGGTTCAATATCTACAAATCATCAATGTGATATACCACATCAACAAAAGGAGGGATAAAAATCATATGATCATCTCAATAGATGGAATAAAAAGTATGTGACAACATTCAACATCCATTTATGATAAAAACTCTTAACAAAGTGGACATGGAGGGAACATACCTCAACATAATAAAAGCCATTCATGACAAGTCTACAGCTAACATACTCAATGGTGAAAAGCTGAAAGCTTTTCCTTTAAGATCAGGAATAAGACAAGGATACACATTCTTGTCACTTTTATTTAATGTAGTATTAGAGTTCTTAGCCAGAGAAATTAAGTAAGAAAAGGAAATAAAAGTCATACAAATTGGAAAAGAAGATGTAAAACTGACACTATCTGAAGATGACATGATAATATATAGAGAGAAAACCTTAAGGACTTCATTAAAAAACTGTTAGAACCAATAAATGATTTCAGTAAAGTTGCAGGATACAAAATCAATATACAAAAATCTGTTGTGTTTATATATATTAATAACAAACTATTAGTAAGAGAAATAAAAGAAACAATCCAATTTACAGTTGCATCAAAAAGAATAAAAGAACTAGGAATAAATTTAACCTATATATTGAAAACTGTAAGACATTAATGAAAGAAATTGAAGAAGACACAAATAAATGGAAAGATATTTCCTGCTCGTGGATTGTAAGAATTAATATTGTTAAAAATGTCCATACTAGGGGTGCCTGGGTGGCTCAGTTGGTTAAGTGTAAGAATCTTGATTTCAGCCCAGGTCATGATGTCACGGTTCTTGGGATTGAGCCCTGTGTCTGGCTGCTTGCTGACAGTGTAACATCTGCATGGGATTCTCTCTCTCCCTCTCTCTACCCCTCCCAGCTCTCTCTCTCTCTCAAATAAATAAATAAACATTAAAAAAAATGTCCATACTGCCCAAAACAATGTATAGATTCAATACAATCTCTATCAAAATTCCAATGGCATTTTTCACAAAAATAGAACAAACAATTCTAAAATTTGTGTGGAATCATAAAAGACCTGAATAACCAAAGCAATCTTAAGTAAGAATAACAAAGTTGGAGGCATCATGCTCCCTGATTTCAAATGATATTACAAACCTATTATAATTAAAACAGTATGGTGTTAACATAAAAACAGACACATAGATCAGTGGAACAGAATAGAGAGCCCAGAAATAAACCCAGAGGAGGCAGGAGTATACAGTGGGGAAAATACGGTCTTTTTAATTAATAGTATTAGGAACATTGGACAATCATGTGCAAAAGAATGAAACTGGACCACTATTTTACAACATATACAAAGATTAACTCAAAATGAATTAAAGAATTGAACTTGAAACCTGGTATCATAAAACTCCTAAAAGAAAACATAGGTGGTGAGCTCGTTGGCATAGGTGTTATTTGAATCTGACACCAAAAGCAATAGCAATAAAAGGAAAAATATTCAAGTGGGACTACATCAAACTAAAAAGCTTCTGCCCAGCAAAGAATTGATCAACAAAATGAAAAGGCAACCTATTGAATGAAAGCAAGTGTTTGCAAATGTTATATCCAATAAGGGGTTAATATCTAAAATATGTAAGGAACTCATACAACTCAGCAGCAAAAGAACCAAAAAAAATCGAAGTAAAAAATTGGCAGAAGATCTAAATAGACTTTTTTAAAAAACGTTTATTCATTTTTGAGAGACGGAGGGTGAGTGAGGGAGGGGCAGAGAGAGAGAGGGAGACATAGAATCTGAAGCAGACTCCAAGCTCCAAGCTGTCAGAACAGAGCCCCACGCAGGGCTCGAACTCACTGACTGAGAGATCGTGACTTGAGCCTAAGCCAAGCTGGACATTCAACCGACTGAGCCACCCAGGTGCCCCAGACTTTTTTTTTCCCTAAAGAAGTCATACAGGTGGCCAACTGGCACGTGAAAACAACTGTATATCATTAATCATCTGGGAAATACAAATCAAAACCCCTCACACCTGTTAGAATGGCTGTTTTCAAAAAGGCTAGAAATAACAAGAGTTGGCAAGGAAGTGGAGAAAAGGGAACTCTTGTGAACTACTGGCAGTAGCGTAAACTAGTACAGCCATGATGGAAAACAGTACGGAGGTCCTTCAAAATATTAAAAGTAGAACTACCATATGATCCAGCAATTCTCCTTCTGTGTGTTCATCGAAAGAAAATGAAAACACGAGCCTGAAAAGATATATGTACCCCATGTTTATTGCAGCATTATTTATAGTAGCCAAGATATGGAAAAAACCTAAATGCCAATCAATGGATGAATGGATAAAGAAACGGTGGTAAATCTATATAGTAGAACATTATTCAGTCATAAAAAGTAATGAAATTTGTATCAATATGGATAGACCTTGAGGGTATTATGCTTAGTGAAATAAGTCAGGCAGAGAAAGACACATACTGTATGAGCTCTCTTATATGTGGAATCTAGAAATCAAGAAATCAATCAATCAATCAAGCTCATAGATATGGAGAACAGATTGGTGGTTGCCAAAGGTATGGGGAGTGGTGGGAGAAATGGATGAACCATTTCCGTTTTCTTAATAGTTTAAAGAAACTGAATAAAAAATATTATCTCTCAAAAAAATTGAGATGTTTTAAGCCATTTAAGTTGGGAGCTTTGTTATGCAGCAAAGGCTCACAATCCAAACTTATTTTAGAGTTGTTTCTTACATTCTTCAGAGTGACCAGTTTTTCTGCTTACCGCATCTGTTATTTCTCATCATGGTAGTTCATTTCTTCATGCATATTGTAATTTTTTATGCAGACCTATTTGCAATGAAGAATTTTGTTGAGGGCCTCTGTGATGCCTAGGTTGTAAGTATAAAAGATCAGTTTTGAGTTTTCCACTGAATGAGTCCTAGCTATTACAATATAATATACTATATATTAGTATAGTGTATACATATATATATATAAAATATAATATATATGTGCAAGTTATAATACTAATTTTTTGGCTGTAAATTTGCACCATGCAAGTGGTTTAAATTTGTATCTATATGGCAGAATTTTTCCTGTTACTTTGGTTAGTTGGATAATTTTTCTAGATTCATTTTTCAGGAAGCTCTTTGTGGACTATTATTTTGAGACTCAATTCCAGCTCCTCCACCTCTAACCCCCATGAAGCCACAGCCTCTGTTATCTAATGGGTATTAAAACATCAACTCTAGATTCCCAGGGCAGTTTTTGTTTTTTTTATTACTTAAAAAATTTTTTAATTGTTTACTTATTTTTTAGAGAGAGAGACACAGAGGGTGAGTAGGGGAGGGGCAGAGAGCAAGGGCAGCAGAATCTGAAGCAGGCTCCAGGCTCTGAGTTGTCAGCACAGAGTCTGATTCGGGGGCTCAAGCTCACGAGCCGTCAGGTAATGACCTGAGCTGAAGTCTGACGCTTAACCGACTGAGCCACCTAGGTGCCCCTTTTTTAAAATTATTTTTTAAGGTTTTTATTTATTTATTTTGAGAGGGAGAAAGCATGAATGGGGGAGGGGCAGAGAGAAAGGGAGAGAGAGAGAGAATCCCAAACAGGCTCAGCACTGTCAGTGTAGAGCCCCATGAGGGGCTCCAACTGTCTAACTGAGATCATGACCTGAGCCAAAGTCCGATGCTTAACCAACTTAGCCACCCAGGCACCCCTCCAAGGGCAGTTTTTAATTTTGGCTTCTGGAAATAGCTCTTTTCTTTGGAGCAAAGCTATTTAAAACAGATTAATTTTATTTTGTCCGTCATTTCTATGTGTTTGTATCCATGTTTGTTTCTTTCTATGTCAGATCAGTCTATCATACTTCTAAATGTCTGGGTCGGATTCTGTAGCATTGATTAGTATCTACTGAGTAACTGCTACAGATTTAGCATATATTCAATATGCCTCGTACTCCCTTTATTAGCTTCACTCAACCTCTAAAATTATCTATCTTATTCTGTCTCCCCTGAGTAGTTGATAAACTCCTGTGGGGAAGATACTATGTTTTATTCTTTTTGTATCCTGCCTTGTCCTCAAAAAGGTCTCGCATAACTGTTCAATGAATATTTTTAAATATTCACTTTTAAAATGTATGATTTGAAAATAAGGTGGCTCCATGGGAGGTTTTAAAAATATACATGAACTGTGTGGTCATGGGCACACAGGCACCAGGGCGCCTGGGTGGCTGAGTTGGTTAAGCATCCGACTCTGGCTCAGGTCATAAGCTCAAGGTTTGTGAGTTCAAGCCCTGCATCGAGTTCTCTCTTGTCAGCACAGAGCCTGTCCCCTTCTCTCTGCCCCTCCCCCACTTGCACCTCTCTCTCCCTCAAAAAATAAATAAACATTAAATACACACACACACACACACACATTAACTATTGAAAGAACTGTATCTCTCATCAAAACAAGGTTCAGGCTTTAGAATGGAAGTGATGAGGTTTGTTTACAGTTTGTGAGAGTTAACAAAATATTGAAGAGAATCTTATTAATGTGAATCATGCCATTGCAGGCACATAAGCAATTAGGTCACCTCTGTGCCCTGCTTTATATTACCTCAGAGTAGCTCCTTTTACTTCAGTCATCGCTATGGCTACTAGCAGTGGCAGGTGAAACTAGATTGTACTTCATCTTAGCTGCCCTGTGAAGCTGTTACTTTCTGCCCTGGCCTCTTTGTCACCTCTCTGGGGAGATGCCTGTGGAAATGTGTTTGGCCATTCTGCTGCATGGACAAACCCAAAAGGAAGAAAATGCTAACATCTCAATGGGCAACCCTTGACCAGTGGAGGATGGGAGACTGGGCAACTCATCCACTCTTTCAACTGTAGGTGAGCATCTCTGACTCATATTCTACACAGCATCTCAGAGTCTCTGGCAGGATCAAGGTCCACTTGCCTAGTAATGAACAGTTTGATAACACACCCTCGGTTTATCTTTCTCTTCCCAGTTGCACTCTACCAAGACCTTTACTCTTATTCCTTAGAATTACTGCCCCCAAATTACTTTCACCTTGTCACGGGCTCTTCTTTTTGGGATGAAACTCAGGCTAAGACAACGAAACCGACTTATCATGGAATAGTTAGTGAAGAGGCCCAACTTCCCTGAAGGGGAGTTTCAACTTCATCAACTAATTCACAAATCTTGTTTAGAAACATTGGTCTGTGAGGAAAAAAATCAGCCCAACTCAAGAGTAGAGCTTTTAGGATCCCTGGAGAGATCTCTAGAAGGACAGCTTCAATTCTGGTGGAATCTTTAGGTAACAGCTGTCAATGAGGGTTAAATTGGTAGGAAGAGGTAGCGGATAGACTGGCACCACAGAGCCCCAAAAAATAAAAACCCAGGACTTCAAATATTGTTGTTCTTCCATATTTTGAGCTCTGTTTTCTCAATTGCCCCTTTTTTTTCACTTGAAAATACTACTACTTTTTTTTTTTTTACTTGAAAAGATGTGTTATAACCATGTGGGTCCAATTAATAATTGACTCAAGATTCTGATATCGAGTGTGCAGGCTAGATGACTAATAAGTCCAGAATGCTACTCAGTAAAGCCCATTTTTCTTCTACAGATAAACCAGCGTGTGACAATAGACACTCAGGAAGTTGAGGCCAGCAGGAATAAAATGTTCTCTAGACACTATAATCCTGGTTGTGTTTTCTGCCTTGACAAAATTGCTGAAAGTAAATATCTCTATGAGCTGGGGATTTTTTTGTGCATCCCTTTCACAGAGGCTCTGATAAGTCCTGCTCATAGTAGAGGATACTGGTTTGACTTTCAGCCACAACCTTTTTGAGCATTATGCCCAAGGGAGGTAGAACAGACACTTATGAAACAGAAATCTTGTCTGTTAAGTAAACTTTTATCAGACGGACTGGTGTATAAAATTTATCATATCAGGAAAAGCCAACCTTAATATCAAACATGATTTACTTCAAACATAAACAGATTGTTATGTAAATAATAAGTAGTAGAGGAAACAACAAGAACAGCAAATTATCGTTAAGAATATACTTGAGCTGGTCTGGATGCGGGAACTAGGTACTTTCCACACACCGTTTCTGGTCCTCAGAACAACCTTGCAAGGTAAACAGGATTCTCCTGATTTTTCAGTGGAAGAAATTGAAACTCAGAATTCTGCACCCAAAGATATACAGCTGGTAAATGGCAGTGCCTGGATTAAAATAACTAATCATCAGGATCATGATCGTTAAGATTGATGGCATTTATGCGTACATACTGATGATCACATCTGGGATGATGACCTCCCCTATGTTGTTTATTCCAATAATAACTCCTTGAGTTAGTCACCTCATGCCCACTCTATATATGAAGAAAGTGAATTTTGAAAGTTAAAGGGCTCCATCAAAATCATACGATGGGCATGCAGCAGCTCTGGAATTTTAACTGGGATATTGAAGGATTCTACTGCCTTCACCCATTCCACAAAGGCTCTGAAAACAGATTTCTTATGCCCTCCCCTATGCCTGTCTCAACTGACATGTTTCTATCAAGCATGTGACAGGGTAAGTTCCATTTCCCACTCTTGCCCCCAAGGGTCTGACTAATGCTGCTCTCTTCAAGGAACTGCTAACATCTCTAGTTTAAGCAATGTGAAAAATAACTGATGCAAATAAAATCTCTTCCCCCAAGGCCTCTCTTATGCACGGTTCATTTTCTGGACTAACAAGACCAAGAGGTGGCCCTGCAGGGTGAACCTATGACACATGTTGGTAACTTCAGTGGCTCAGTGGAGCCACAAGCAAGATTTAATGGAAAATAGGCACATTTTATGGTAAATCAGTTTCATTTCTGAGAGATCTTCACACAGTGTCTAAGGAGCAATGAGAAGATGTGAAAATAGATTGACAGTTGTTTCAGATGTCTACTATTATGTTCTCCTTCCTTCTGACACAACACGTTTGTTTTTGAAATAGCAGAATTCTAGATCTTCAGGATTAAAGGTATAGAGAAATAATTTCATATGTAGGTTGCATAGCAGCTTTCTGGGTTTTAGCAAAGCATCTTTGACATTTTTGCATTCAGAGAAGGACCTAAGAACAATATGAAAGAGGGAAGCCACAGTCTCGTTTTTATTTCTAAATAAATAGAGTTAGCAACAAGGTGTCAGACAATTTCCTTATTTTCTATTTGGATTCTCAAACCGCCCAGCTTCTCCTTTTACGCTCACCACTTAAACTGTCTCACCTAAATAGAAAGCATGACTTTTGTTGAGAGTTCCTTAAAATAAATCAAAAGCCTAGTGTCTAATTCCTAAATAGCACAACAATGCAGTGACATAACTCTACAGCACACAAAAATACAGGTTTTGTACACACTTGTATACATGAATTAAGAAGAAAGTGCATGGACAGAAATGGGATCCATTACTAACTAACTGTACTATGTTGGTCAAGCTCTTGGCCTCTGTAAACAGTTTCTATATCTGCACATTGGGGTTATATATTTTAAGGGCCTCTAAAATATTTCCATTTTGTGTAGAATACACAAACATAAGATCATATTATAGATGATACCCAAAGAGAAAAGATGAGGATTCCTCTTATAAACTGCTAATTTATGATAAATTTTTGTTTCCACCTCTATGTCTCTTATGGTTTTTGATTTTTCTTCACTGCCTTTCCTCCTAACTTCCTGAAAATTGATGACAGTGAGTTACTGTTGTCAAGCAATCTCTATTAAGAGACCCTTTTCTAAGAGGGCAATCCAGTTGGCCCTGGCTAGCCTTTGATTTGACAGTGCCACTAGGGAAAAAAAAAATCTCTCTCAAATGATTTAAGAAGTCCAGACTCAAGAGTGAAAGAGCAAGAGGTTGATCTGATTTTACAAATCCTCTAAAGAGAATTGAATACAAGTTCACAAGGAGGTCTTTCATAGCCTAATTTCTTCTTGTATCCCAAGTAAGAGGAGGACGTTTTGATCCTAGTCATGTAAAAGGAAAAGTAGGCATGAAGCCTGCGTACTCTTTCCCCATCCTTCAAAAAGTAAGAGGCAAGGGGACCCTTGTACTTGATGAGTGTCTTCCTTAAGTAAGGTACTTACTATGGTAGAGCATATGTAAAGAAGACTTTACCTTCTTTATTCTCCCTATAGAGAGGCTATGTTCAAAGTTGTTAACTATCCCAAAAATAGCAAGACACTCATGGAGTAAGACTGTTCTAGTAAGTCTAGTAAGTCAGTTCTAGATGTATATCTTTTTCCTGTCCTACTGTGTTGCTTCCACTGTGCTAATAGAAGCAGGGGGTGGCTGCTTAAGGGTGTTGACATTAAGTTAGGTTGTTTTCCTAGTTTTGACTTCAAGGATTTGAGCTGAATTAGTAATATTTTATAATGAAATTCTGTTAAAAAATAGTGCTAAAAATAATGCTATGGCCATCCTTATTAGGAATTGATGCCAGTTGAGTTTCATTGTACCTATCAATTTTTCATAGTTTTATAAGTAAATGCACTCGAGAAGGTGAGAAAGTATCTATCTATAACAAGAGGGTTTGGGGGTCCCAGGAATATACATCCACTAGGAAGCAACCTCTAAAAACAACCTTCATACAGGGCACAAAATGCATCATTGGTAGAAATGAAAACATGACCAGGGCACCTGGGTGGCTCAGTTCATTAAACGTTTGACTCTTGGTTTCAGCTCAGGTCATGATCTTACATGGGGCTCTGTCTGACAGTGCAGAGCCTGCTTGGGCTTCTCTCTCTCCCTTCCTCTCTGCCCCTCCCCTGCTTGCACTTGCTCATACAATCTTTTTCTTTCTCAAAATAAATAAATTTAAAAGAATAAATAAATAAATGAATAAATAAAAACTTGATCTTTCCCCGAACTTCTGAGGTGGTTAAGTCAGTGATGACAAGGTGTTCTACACCACATCTTCTTTGGTTCTAATTAGAACATGTTGGTTAATATTTCTGAAAATCAAATTACAATTGGACTGTTGGTGTCTTTATAAAAGTCACTATCTGTTAGAGTGAAGTAGTGTCAACCATAAGAACATAGCAATGAAAGAAAAGGTGTAGGTAGACATTTTTTTCCCTTTATTTTTACAATTTCTATTTCCAGATTGCTCAATAACATCTGCTGGTAACTGAAAACTCAGCTAAGAAAATTAAAAAACCCACTATTTATGGCCTTGGAAACGTACTGTGAATAATTCATTTCTGAACATGTATTTCCAAGGCATGCCAGGACATCATCTCAGCCTGCCCTCATTTCCCTATTCCTGTAAATAGTAAGGGGAATTCTTCCTTTTATAGGTTTTGTCTGTCCCTTTACCTGCAACTTACTGAAACAAAATGAGTATACTTTAGAGGAACTACCAAGTGTAGTTTGAATTTGACATTTCTATTAATATTTTTAGCTATACTAGATGAAAAGTAGACATATTGCTCCCTTCTTTCCTTCCTCTCTTCCATCTTTCCCTTCTTTCTTAAAAAAAAACCCTCCTACTTTTTATTTATATCAAAGACATATATGTGTAAAACTTAAAAGATGCAAATAATTATGAGAAACACCAATTCTTTTTCTTTTCTGCTCATCTTCTTTTCTCCAAGGAAACCGCATTCACCAATTAGTTAGCAGCTGAATTTGGTGTTTACCTTTTCATTTCTAAATAACATGCTTATATGGCTATGTCTTGATTTTTCAGTTTTATGCATTATCTATCAGGTTCTTATTGTACAAAATGAGGGTCTCTTCCCCCCCTCCACCCCATCACAGCCATGTACCCTCATCCATGCACTCATCTTTCCATTCTGGTTATTTTATCATTTTGTTTGATTAGTATTCAGTGTTCACATTATTATAAGGAATAGCTACAGGTTTGCCATGTAGTAAGTTATGATTACTTTTTCATGCATACTCTTTTGTTCATATCACATATCCATCACCTTGTTTATGCCTGCTGGTCTGAGGTAATAAATAATAATTCCCACTCTCACTATGAGCATGTGCCAGCTCAGAAACCCCTATTCAACACAAAGTCTTTGCCAGCTACTGGGGTATTCTAGGCATTATACTGTACCTGAGGAAATTTCTTCCTGATCCTTTTGACTACTCAAATTGGAACTGGATGTCATCCATGCCAGCACACAGTTGTCATTCTGAGATCCCACTTTATGTCATCTGGTTGAATTCCTCAGCCCTTTCTTTCCCTGCATTATGCCTTCCTCTTTCTTGATTCATTCCCTCCTACTACTGGGCATGGAAGCTTCTACTTTCCTCTATAGACACTTCCATAACTTTTGATTTTTTTAATGTTTTTTATTTATTTTTGAGAGACAGAGAGAGACAGCGTGAGCAGGGGAGGGTCAGAAAGAGGGGGAGACACAGAATCCGAAGCAAGCTCCAAGCTCTGAGCTGTCAGCACAGAGCCCGATGCGGGGCTCGAACCCATGAACCGTGAGATCATGACCTGAGCCGAAGCCGGACGCTTAACTGACTGAGCCACCCAGGCACCCCTGATTTTTTTTAAGTACAATAACCTACACGTGAAAGAAGAGATTAAATGAGATAACACTCGACTTTTTATAAAATCCCAACACAATCTTTTTTCCACCATCACCCACCTCTGCTCCTGTTCATATTTTCTGGCATGAATAGATAGGCTCCTGAAAGTTAACAGCCTGGAGGCCTGGACAAAGTCAAGCTTCCTTTGTTGTGGATACAGCCCAGAGCAGCTGGGAGAGATTATTACAGACGCTACACCAGCAGTGAGGTGGTTTTCTCTCTCCACTGTTCTTTGAGGAGGGCAAGTAATCACTGAGCCCTGTGAACGCTAGAGTGGAAATCCAATCATGCCAACTAGGGCTGAGGGTGTTGTCCTATAGACCTTCACTGAATATCTGGTCCTTAAGATAAGGGGGCTGTCTTCATGCCTTTGAAAGCCACTTATTCAAAAAAATCCGGTGCCTGTATTCCTGTTAGATATTTAGAGACATTCAAGGGCAGATTGAATTTCTTGAATATGTAATCTTATGATTATAACAAAACTATTGTGCTCCAGGAAATCTCTTTTTCTCTTTTTACATTGTATTTTAATTTTTATGAAAATAATTGTGTGCATAGTTTAAGATGTCCAACAGTTCATGATGAAAAAAGCAGTTACTTGGTTCAACTTTTCCATTCCATGAAAACTGTATCTCAGAGGCAATAACACATTCAACACTTTGTTCTCCTTTTAAAAAATAACACGCTTTTACTTTTCTTTCTTGATTTTCTAGTTTACATTTTGTCTAGCCATTTCCTACTAGAGAATATTAGGATTTACTGTCATCTATGTGATTCCACCTTTCTTAACACACTCTTCCCATTCTTCCCCATTCCGAATATATTTAAGTCACAATTTTTGGTTAAGTCAACATCCAGAATTTACTCTATTATGGCTATGCAATTATTTTCAGAAGTGAGTCATGTAGTGGTTGGGAGACAATTCTCCATTTTTTTTTTTTTTTTTTTTGCATTTCTGCACATTTTATGACTAGAGTCACTGACAGCTTTTGTTCCAGACTACCATTTTAAGAGTGTATCTATAATCAACAGCTTTGGAAGACAGTGATTGTTTCCCTCCAGGACAGGGGACAGGTTTGTTTAATGTCCAGTCTGGGGCAAAGGTCATACAGGCTTGCTTTCAGCCCATTATAAAAGACTGGGGTTCCCTAAACTTAGGGATCCTCAGCTGTGATACAATCCCACAGCATATGCAATATCCACCTGGGCCATTCTTTGTCACCCCCATGGGACATGGAGGGTTAGGGGAGCCCCAGCAACCGGCAGGTTCATGCTTCTTGCTATTCTGTGAGTAATGAAATTCTTCGCTTCTGGTCCAGGAGTCTTCAGTCTTTTGCCAGCATGCATGAAACTCTGGCAGGCTAATTTGTTGGCTTGCAGGCAGGGTTCTCAGACTCCTCCTAGTTCTTTACAATAGTAAACTCTGGCTTCATTTCCTTTTCTGAACTTTTTAGAAATTTCTGATACTTAGTATTTGCTTTTGTTTTTTTCTTTGCTACATTTGAAACCCCTGATGAGCCGCACTGAGAAAAGCATGCCATGATTTCCATGGTATTTTTGTCCAGGATGCATAACCCGCATCTGGCCCTGAGACACACTGTGAGGGTCATCCAATAGAATGTGAAGCTTGTAATCTTTAAAAGTGATAGAGATATCAAAGACTGAGAAATACAGTTTTGGGTTGAAAGGATCTGAGTAGACATAAGAACCCAAAATAATGCATATTCCTTGGCACAACCATACACCAAAAAGGAAAAACAAACAGTTTAGACAGTTGGCAAAATTTGGGTAGAAGAGTGTCCTTCTTTGGTGTAAATATACCCTAGATGTTTAAGGGGTAATGGGACATCATGCCCAAAGCTTTCTTTTAAAAGGTTCAGAATACAACTGATGATAATGAGTGTATTACCTCCTATACACATGCATATGTGTGTATGTGTGTACACAGACATACACACATGGGGCAGGGGGGAGAGAGAAAGAGGAGGTTGGTGATCATATATATTTAGTAAGATGTTAATGTTTGGGAAAGCTGAATAAAAAGGATACAGGAGATCTTTGTTCTGATCTGGACATTTTTATATAAGTTATTTCAAAATAGAAGAGTGGGACACTAAAATACTGGTGGGAGGCTCTATGTTCACAGAGAGCTTATCAAGTGTCAGATTTCATTGTAGAGCAATCAGGAAGGGGCTGACAGTCTTGCTGTAGGACTCCTGGCTGTCCATATCTATAGGGCTGGACAGTTTCCCTGGAAGACTTTCTCTGTTGGTCTGACTTCTGCTCAGGCCATGCTCTCATGGTTCATGAGTTTGAGCCCCGCATCAGGACCTCTGCTGTCAGCACAGTCTGCTTCAGATCCTCTGTCCCCCTCTCTTTGCCCATCCCCTGCTTGTGCACTTTCTCTCAAAAATAAATAAAACATTAAAAAAAAGACTTTTAACAAATTCTCCTGTTTTCAGCCCTACTTGCAAACCTAGTGCCACCATTGATGGATATGTTCTGAGTTTTTGTGGCATGACTCAGCTTGCTTATAGTTGGGATTTTTCTTCTTCAGGTACTTAGCAGAGCAGAGAAAGCTGAAACATACACCATTTACAACTAGGTTATCAGCTTTCCATCTTCCACTATTTTGTGGACTTTAATTTCTGCTATCATCACCTCTTCTTTCTTCCCTGTTTTTGTGAGATTATGCCCTCAAAGAATTTTTTTTTGTTATTTTAGTGAGGTTTCAGGAAACAGCAAAGCGAAATGTTTTTTGTTTGTTTGTTTCTCTATCTGCTGTAATTAACAGGAAGACCTTTCATTACCTGAGCTTTCTTATTATTGAAGACTAACTTCCTGTGGGTGAGGAAATAGATGTTCTGTGTAATCATCTGGCACAGACTCCAGGCCATTTCTAAAATGCCGTTATATTAGGAAAGGAAAAGCTTCAAAAGGTGTTTTTTTGGAGGGGGGCTGCCTGCGTGGCTCAGTTGGTTAAGCGTCCAACTTTGGCTTAGGTCATGACCTCATGGTTTGTGGGTTTGAGCCCCACGTCAGGTTCTGTGCTGATAGCTCAGAGCCTGGAGCCTGCTTTGGATTTTGTGTCTCCTTCCCTCTCTGTCCTTTCCCTGCTCATGCTCTGTTTCTCTCTGTCTTAAAAATAAAGAAAACTTAAAAAATTTTTTAAACTCAAAAAAAGATATTTTTTAAATAAAAAGGAAGAAATTATTTCTTGGAAACTGTTTTTTTTTAAACTGAACTCTTTTTATGTTGTGTTTTTCATTCTTGTACTGCTTTTTCTTCATATCCAGCTGACATTTGGCTAAAATGAGCAGAGGAAAAATGTTCTGCTCTTGGAATACTTTTACATTCCACATGTATTTATAACAAGATAAAACTTTCATTCTATTTCAATACTATGGATAGAAATAACCTCCTCATTTTACTTTTGTAATTTGTTTGAAATAAATAGAGAAACTATTGACATGTTTAGAAGGGCTTTTTAAAACATATATTCAACCTTAATTTTCATCTCTGAGGAAAAGGTCATTAAGTCTCTGGTTCCCTAATTGTGCACTGGGGCAGTCCATTGGGGCTACAGTGAACTCACAGGAGCTATATGACATGTTTTAAAATTTCAAGGGAAACATAGCAACATCTGTTGGCCACCAAATGAACTACTAGCTTCAGGTAGCTTACAGTTTCAACCTTGGATTGTGGTACATTGCTTTTATAGCAGACATATCTTTGTAAAGCTGAATGTTCTTAGGTTACTGGGATAAAAAGCAGATGGCACGTGAAAATCAATGTGGAACAGGAAACGAGGCTATGGTTTCTTTTATTTTTTTACTTTTTAATGTTTATTTTTGAGACAGAAAGAGAGAGGACAAGTGGGGAAGGAGCAGAGAGAGAGAGAGAGAGACAGAGACAGAGACAGAGAGACAGAATCTGAAGCAGGTCCCAGGTTCTGAGCTGTTAGCACAGAGTCTGACATGGGGCTCGAATCCACGAACCATGAGAGCATGACCTGAGCCGAAGTTGGAAGCTTAACCAACTGAGCCTCCCAGGTGCCCCATGAGACTATGGTTTCTAATCTGATTCCAAAGTTTGAGTGTACAGTGCCTATATTAGTCAGGGTTCTCCAGAGAAACAGCGCCAGTAGGATGGATAGATAGATACATACACACATACATACATACATACACACATATATAGAAAGAGACATAGTATGAGGGACTGGCTCATGTGATTTTGGAGGCTGAGAAGTCTCATGATCTGCCTGTCTGTAAGCTGGAAGCCCAGGAAAGCTGGTGGTATAGGTTGAATCCAAACGTGAAGGCCTGAGAACGAGAGGAGCCAGTGGTATAAATCACACTTTGAGTCTGAAGGCCCAAGAACCAGAAGTGCTGATGTCTGAAGGCAGGAGAAGATGGATATCCCAGATCAGAGAACAGAGAGCAAATATGCCCTTCCTCTGCCTTTTTCTTCTGTTCAGGCCCTCAACAGATTAGATGATGCTCACCTGAACTGGGGAGGGCAATCTTTTTATTCAATCTATAGATTCAAATGCTAATCTCTTCCAGAAATACTGTAAGAGACACATCCAGAAATAGTTTCACCAGCTCTTTGGACATCCCTTAGCCCTGTCAAGTTGACACAGAAATTAACTAGCATAGTACCCAACAGGTGCATGGACCTCACTGGAAAGTATAGTGATTATAAAATGTGTCCAAAATTATTTGATAGTTTTTCTTCTAAGAGATGGAGACTAATTTTTCTCACTTGAATATGGGCTGGATTCAGTAACTTGCTCCTAAAAAATCAAATATGGCAGAAGTGATGATGTGTGGCTTCCAAATCTGTGCATAAAAGGCACTGAAAACTCCTGCTTGCTTTCTCCCTTGGATCACTTGTTTTTGAGGAAGCCAGCAGCCATGTTGTGAAGACACTCAAGCAGCCCTATGGAGGTGCCCATGTAGCAAGGAACTGAGCCTGTTTTCCAACACCCACCAGGCAATGGAAGCTTTCTGCCAATATTCATGTGAATGAGCCATCTTGGAAGTGGACCTTCCAGCCCCACTTGACATCCTAACTGCAACCTCAGGAGAGATTCTGAGCCCCTCCCAAATTCCTGTCCCACAGAGACAGCGAGATGATAAATACAGTTGACTCTTGAACAACTCAGGTTTGAACTGCATGAGTCCACTTGTACATGGCTTTTTCTCTGATACGGTACAGTACTGTAAGTGTAGTTTCCCTTATGACTTTTTTAATGATGTTTTCTTTTCTCTGGCTTACTTTGTTGTAAGACTACAGTATAACATTCAAAATATGTTTAATTGAATGTTATACTGTAGTCTTACAGTATAAATTATGTAATTGGTAAGGCTTCTGGTCAGCAGTAGGCTATTACTAGTTAAGTTTTGGGAGAGTCAAAAGTTAATATGTGTCTTTTTGATTATGCGAGGGGCCTGTATCCCTAGCCCCTGTGTTGTTCAAGGGTCAACTGTACTTGTTTTTCAAGCCACTAAACTTTGGGGGTAATTTGTTAAACAGCAACTGATACTTTTAAGTAAGTGTGGAATAATGAATGAAATATTTTTTCTTTCTGTTTATGTGTATATTTTTTCCAAATAGCTACTAAATTGTTAGAACCTAAATACTTCTTAAGTTGATAAATCTAACTAGTTAATGAATAGCACTTTCACTATTTATTTTGGCCTGGAACATCATGAAAAAGTTACTGAGACACTAAGTGTGTGCTGACAAAGTTAGAGAAATCATCATTAAATTAAAGATAGTGCCAAATTATTTTTTCCTTTTAATTTCTTTAAGCATATACATAATTGTTACCTATTTTTGGAATGGAAAAGTTTATGACTTTTGATTATGAACACATTTCTTATTTATCATGTCAATAGAGCCATGAAAATGGAGAAAAATTACATTTAGAGTTAAGGCCTCTCAAGAAAAGTGATCATTTGAGAGTAAATTGATGAATATTCAATAAACATAAATGAATTTATTATTTTATAGATATCAAATATATCCATAGTTGGGCTAATATAAAATTTGGGGATAAATTAACCTGCACATACAAGGAAGAATGGAAATACTAGCTTATGGGTATAGCTGTATGTGCCTTCAGTGCAGCAGTCAGTTTACTGTGAATAAGAAGAGAAGAAGCACCCCCTAGTGGTAGTTGCTGATATAATTCATGGCAGAAAAAACATAAGTTCCTTCCTTTATGTAGGGTCAGCGTGTAAGGTACTTAATTTGTTTTTCACTTCATTGATAGTATTAAACCCTTGGTTATGACTTTGTATTTGAAGATTTTTGAAGGTAAGCACAACACCCATAGTTTTTTTTTTTTTAAAGCCAAATTCAACAGCATTGGGTAGCTTTATTTTATATAACAAAATCTTTTCATGTTAATACATTTAAAAATTTTTTTAAATGTTTGTTTATTCATCTTTGAAAGAGAGGGAGAGAAAGAGAGAGGGAGAGAGAGAGAGCACACCTAGGGTAAGGGCAGAGAGACAGAGAGAAAGAGAATCCCAAGCAGGCTCCGAGCTGTCAGCGCAGAGCCCGATACGGGGCTTAATCCCACAAATTGTGAGATCATGATCTGAGCAGAAATCAAGAGTCCATGGTCCACTGACTGAGCCACCCAGGTCCCCTTCATGTTAATACATTTAAAAAAAAAAAGAAAGAATGAACTTGATGCTGTACGAATTTTTTTCAAAGTAGATTACATCAGCATTATGTAAGCAACTTACACATGTAAGGTGCCCTGTACGTTTGGATTAAATTGGTTGTAAAGTAGCATCTGCCAACTTTCTTGTCCATGTAGTAAACAGATATTTAAAACACTGACTTTGTCCTAAATACTTAACTATGCAGAGGGTTGTAGGAAAAGACAGTGAGAAATTCAGAAAAGTGAACAAGTGTGGTGTAGTTCTGTGGATGAGGGGGGTTCTGCAGATGCCATGGGAGCCTGTGAAAAGCACCTCACATGGGCCCGAGGGAACAGACAAGGCCTCCAGGAAGAGGCCTATAAAGCTGTGAGTAAGAGCTGACCTGGTAAAGTTGGTTTGCTATTTTGATTTCTCCTAGTTTTACAGAATGACAGTTTTGACAAACTGTTGCTTGGACTAAATATAATTTGCTGGTTACTGTTTGTACTTGTAATGGGAATGCCTGTTCTATTTGTTTCAGAGAACTATGACATTAGCGCCTCTCAGAACAATGATTCATTTTTCACTAGGAAGACTTGTCCAAGTGTTTACTTAACCTTGTCTTCAGAATTGCCACCCGTCTATTCTCCAAGGGTGATTAATAATTTATGCCATGTGAGTAGAGGATGACTAATTTAGTCCACAGTGCAGTTAACAGCCTAATTTTAAACATGCATGATGATCTAAGCTTATTTTTAACAAGAAGTAATAACAAGTAGTTTACACTTTTATGGATAAATGTAGTTTGTAGACACATATGAACTTGGTGTGATTTTGGAACCCAAGAGCATGTTATTTAGGGGACCAGTTTATCTCTACAAATGTCTGTTTCCCACAACAGGCTGGAGCTGTACTGTACCCCTTGTTCTGGCTCCAGAGGTATAGCTACTCATGGAGAAGTCAGCAGGAAACACAGAAGCCAGCACAGTAGAAATAAAATTTTTTAATGAATACCATATTTTTACTCAGTTGATCAAAGAGAAGCCTTAAAAGTATTACATTTAGCCTTACTTAGATAATGATTAATAGGATAGAAAAATAAGTGACTTTCAAACATATAACAAGTAATTTAGCAATTACCTATTTGTTCCCAGTTATTTCTTTCAATCACAAATCAGAATTCAAAATTCTTTAATGTAGGTAGGTTGCAAATGTAGCAAATCAGGAACAGGTTTTTGTTCAAGACATCTTGGGCAATGTCAGATGAGATCGAAAGAGAGTTTATATTCTAAGTATTCTTTTGGTTGCAAGTGAAGAAATCCAATTCAGCCTTATTTCAACAAAAAGTTGATTTATCGGCTTGTGTGACTGGAGGAACTGGCATCAGGTGCAGCTAGGTGGAAGAAGAAACAAAATGGTCCTTCCTTCTCTTTTGAGCTCTGCTCAGCCATCCCTTGGCTTTCTGTAGGTTGATTGGCCTGGTTTGGTTAGTGTACAACACTAGACCCTGGGGCAGTTGGATGGGTGGGTGGGGGGCAGGGAGACATCTAGGTCCTTGCTATTCCCAGTGTTGTCCACAGATAAGCAGCAGAGGCTTTATCTGTGAACTTCTTAGAAATGCAGACTCTCCAGCTCACATCCTGCTGAGTCAGAATCTGCATATTAAAAGATCCCTAGTTGTTTGGTGTGTATATTAAAGTTTGACAAGTTCCCTGTCAGACCACTGTGGCTGGGAAAAGAGGTTTTTAAACTTGGCTGGGTCTGGATCTCATTGGCATTAAAAGGAATACAGGGGTATGGAGGGCAGCTCGGCTCTACCAGAATCACATGACTGGGCTGAGGGAATGTAAGCTGGAAGTGTCGGATTACATACATATAATGCATACATACAGTGCATTCTCACTGCCGTGGAAAAATGATGATTTTTTCAGAAGAAGGGAATGGTTTAGGATCAATCTTAATTTCAAAAAAAATGTTGGGGACTTCTAAGATGCTTTCTGAGGGAAAGAAGCTGGAAAGAAGAGAGTGGCTGTGGATGTATTTTCTATGTTGTACATACATGTTACTTTCAGGGTCTTCTTTACAAGGTAAACTTATGAGTTTCGGAGTGAAATAAACAAGTGGACAAAACTTCATAACTTGGATTACCTGCCTGAGAAAAATATTTTATTTCTAGAATGGACTTTTGTTATCTTTATTAGCTACCTAGCACATGATCCCTTCTTACATTCTGGGAATTCCCTATTTTATGTGACCTTTTGGGAGGCATAGGCTTCCTTCTACTCTATGAGGAAAACACCAGTGCAGTCACTCACTGCCCTTTTGGCTTACTTTCAGCTGTCACTGTTTTGAAGTTCCCAATAAAAGCTTAACAAAGAGGGGTGCCTGGGTGGCTCAGTCTGTTGCACTCAGGTTCTGATCTCATGATTTGTGAGTACTAGCCCCACGTCGGGCTCTTTGCTGACAGCTCAGAGCCTGGAGCCTGCTTCAGATTCTGTGTCTCCCTCTCTCTCTGGCCCTCCCCTGCTCATTCTCTGTCTCTCAAAAATAACTAAACATTAAAAAATTTTTTCTTTTAATTTAACAAAGAGATCTGCATTTTCATTTTGTAATGGGGCTCACAAATTATGTGGCTGGTCCTGCTTGTACCTAATAATGCTGACTGATAATGCTTCTTTTTTCCTGTGATACAAGTTACTCAGATCGGATGCCTAAACTTTGTTTCTAATATCTTCTGAGCCAGTTTAGGCATCTTGATCTGACTAACTTGTGTTTTAGAAAAAGAAATATTACCAGTCAACATTATTCCCATATACTACTTTTTGGGCAGTTACAATCTTCCCATGTGCTGTAATTATTTGTGCATCCATATTATGTCTTATATTATGTTGGGGATTTTTGTGAGTACAAATCGTGTTCCTACAGCATGATATCCTTCTCTATTTTCTATGTATGTATGTTTGTATCTATCAATCAATCATCTATCCATGTATCTACCTACCTATTTATAGCTGAGCAGTATGTTTTTAATTATATAGTCTCATTCAATCCTCATCTAAGCCCTGTAAGTGTTGCTGTTGTTGTTGTTGTTGTTGTTATATACTGATTATTGTTAAAAGGCATCATATTGTGGTTCAGAGGCATTATATGTCCATGCCTTTCAATAATGATGTTAGGATTAAAATACAAGGTGACGTGAATCACTCCTCTCTATATATGCATTACATTTTCTAAGGTGCTTGTATAATCATTTCAGAAATGAAAACTTCCATTACACAGATGAAAAAAACAGAGATTTTGACAGACTGCTCAAAGAACAGACATAATACTTAGCCAGTTGAAAATTTGATGTAACCTGACTCCATGAAATTTTCTATAGTGGTAGTAAAAAAAAAATGAGCTCCATGTACAACCAAATGGTTGTAGTTTACAGATTATCAAAAATGTCATATTTATATTAACAAATGTTCTTAAGACAGGAGGGAGGACTAGACGATACTACCTGCTTTGTTTTATCTCTACAATTTTTATTTATTTTGAAAATGTTTCTCCATGTGCCTTTTGGCTGCCACAAAATCTCTGCAAACATAGTTAAAATAGTTTCAGCTAATCTGATAATATAAATATTTTTGAAAACATAACCACCAGGAATGCTCAGTATCTTTGAGAGTTCATGGCAACAAAAATAATTATAAGAGTTATATACACAAGCCAGGTTGTTCAAGTATTTAAACAAATATTTGATTATCTCATTAGTTCTAAAGCAAATATGTCCAACGAAAAATTGAAAAAATTTTCTATTCAGAAAAACATTATTATTATTATTATTATTATTGGTAAGAAAGTGAGATTTATGTTGGAGGGGAAACACCCTGATAAAATGTCAATTTTCTGAAATTAAATATAATTTGAAACCTGCTATGTAATGTTTATAGGATATGACTTGTAATTCATTTAACAAGTTAGAGGCAATTGAATAGTCTCTAAGTTCCTCCACAGAAACACCTTTTGTTTTTTTCCTGTAACCCCGTGAGGATATTCTCTAGTCTTTTAAAATGAAATAATTTTGTATTATTAAAAGATGTGATCTCTGTTTTAAGAAATATGGTCACTTTTTTGTTTATTTATTCTGAGAAGGGAGGGAGAGAGAGAGAGAGAGAGAGAGAGAGAGGCAGAGAGAGAGAGAGAGAGAGAGAGAGAGAGAGAGAGAGAGAGAATCCCAAGCAGGCTCCATGCTGCCAGCACAGAGCCCGACTTGGGACTCAATCTCACAACAGTGAGATCATGACCTGAGCTGAAATCAAGAGTCAGAAGTTTAACCAACTGAGCCACCAGGAGCCCCGAAATATAGTCACTTTTTAAGATAATAATTTATCTGTTTTTACTATGGAGCAAAAGACTTAGGGATGATAAGCAAAACTTGCTCACAAACAAAACTCAACACCTTCCATTACAGAAAAAGGAGAGCCATGGTTTCACTAGGCTACAAAATCAGGAGGTGGAAAACTGCCTGGTGTGTGTGGGGGGGAGGGGGGTTTACTCACCACCTCATTCTCTCCTTTCTCATGGAGAGAGATTTTGGTTAGAAGCAGTGGAGTGACTCAGAAATCTGATTTTGTGTAGAGTCAGGCTGATGCCAGCACAGATTGATAGAATCATTTCTCCCTCAGCCTTTGAGCAGGGTGTGTGACCTCGGAATCTCCTAAGGTCCCCCACACTCAGAAAGACCTTGTGCGTGTGCCTGTTTCAGCTATACCACTGTTATCTTGAAATTCTTGATAATTTTTTGGGTTAGTAGTCTTGATTTTTGTTGTGCACTGGGCCGTAACCCATGTAGCCACAAGCCATGAGGCGGGTCCCACCTCTGATGCGGCTGAAGCTGTCTAGCAACCTCTCTGTGGAAACCCCAAACTGTTAACTCCCCAAACACTCTGACTTTTCACACTCTGCACCGGTTTTCTTCCTGCCTCATCTGGTGTGAATCACCTCAGTTTTCAATACGTGTTTAAAAAGTCACCTACAACCTCACTTGTCCTTTTTCCTGGTGAAAGGTAATGTTTCATCTGTGGAAGTCTCATTTTTAAAAAAATGTTTATTTATTTATTTTGAGAGGAGGGGGTGGGTCAAGAGGGGCAGAGAGAGGGAGAGAGAGAATCCCAAGCAGGTTCTGTGCTGACAGTGAGACACCCCTATGGAAGTCTCATCTTGTCTTTTCTCCAGAACCTGTTCCAGTGATTATTATTCTCTCCTAGGTCTTCAACCTTCCTCTCTTCATTGGTTGCTTGTTGAAACCTATGGACATATGTTACATGAGCAGCCTTCTTCCAAGGCTCTGGTAAACTGGTTTAACTCCGAGACAACTTCCAGAGTGTCCATCTGTCCAATGGAAACACATCCTTGCTGGGCCCAAAGTTGTGGGTGTAGCTCCTCCTCAGCTGTGGTTAACAGTGTCAGCGCTGGAGCCTGGATGTGGTTCCCTACTCCAGCTCTGCTATTTACCAGCTGTGTGGCCTGGAGCAAGTTACTTAATTCCTCCATGCCATCGTTTTCTTATGAAAAATGAAGATAATAATAGCACCTACTTCAAAGGGCTGTTAGGAGAGCAAAAGTAGATGTGTTGAGAATCATTTCTGGCAGGGGCACCTGGGTGGCTCAGTCAGTTAAGCATCTGACTCTTGGTTTTGGCTTAGGTCATGATCTTGAGGTTTGTGAGTTTGAGCCCTGCCTTGGCCTCTGAGCTGACAGCACAGAGCCTGCTTGGGATTCTCTCTCTCTCTCTCTCTCTCTCTCTCTCCCCCTCCCCCACTCATGCTCGTTCTCTCTCCCTCTCAAAATAAATAAACTTAAAAAAAAGAGAAAGAACCATTTGTGACATACATACAGTAAGCACTATCTAAATGTTTCTAATTATTATCCTGTCTTCCTCCAGCTCTGCTCTCTCTCCTGCCTCTCCCTTCACATTACCGAAGTGTAATGATAGTTAGGGGTAAACAGAATACTGTTCTGCTTGTCAAAGAAATTATTAGACATTTGGAAATAAGTGGAAAAGACAGGCACAGGTCCTTTCAGTATCGGACCTATTGTGTTCAGCCGTGGTCTTTAGTTGTCAAATCTGGAAAACAGGAGAGATAGCAATCGGCACCCTGCATCCTCCTCTTACAACCTATAGCTAAATGAAAACTAAAACATTCTGTTATAAGCACTGCCATATAAAGGCTTAGCATAGCAGTCTGGAGCATCTTCTTCAGAGGGCTGTTTGGGAATTGCTTTGTCTGTGTGTCTCCAAAGGGATAGCGCTTTCCTCTAGCCCGCTTAAACGGGAGACTATGAAGGTAATGAATTTTTAGCCTCAAAACTTGAAAATGTCAGCATCTTCCAAATTCCTGTTCCACCACAAAATAAAGTTCAGATTCATTGGATATGCTGTTAAAGTAGTACTTATTTAACTTTTTTCTTTCTTTTTTTTTGAGAAAACATCCTGTTCCTTGGGTGAATCTTCTGGACCATTGTCTGGTTACAGTTTAATGTGGTTGAAATCAATCCTGTAGCCCAAGCTGGAAAGCTAGGACGTACCTTAAATCTATGCATCCCTGTATGCCACCTCTTCACAGTCATTCTATTACCACGTGGTTTTTACCTATGAGCTGTAACCCTTACCCCCTTCTCCTAATTCCAGTTTAAAAATTTTCCTATCTTAGGGGCTCTCAATGTAAAAGTACATTTGAATCTTTCTGAACCTAAAATATATGTATTTAAAGAGCTGCAGGCCCACACCAATGAATATATATATAAAGGTTTTGAGGAAGAGTTAAATTCTGAACTCCTTAGGTTGGCAAACAAAATCCTTCATGATTCTCTCAAAGCCTTCCTGTTCATTTTCACTCTCAATATCCCACCAGTAGCCCAGTATATGCTTACATGAAAATGCTCTAGTTTCCCTCTGGACCAAAGTTTCAAGTTTATGGTCCTTTTAATTTTGTTTCCCCTGTCTAGAAATCCCAGAGGGTTTGTTGTTATTTTAGGGGTTCCACCTGCTATAAATGCATCTCTTATTTCATCAGATTTCTTAGGGACCTGTCCCCACATGCTATCACTAGCTTGTATGTACATTTCTGAATTTCTGCTTACATTACATCACAAGGCAAAAATTGATGATGACTGATGAGTGCTTGTGTTCTAATCTGTCTTTCTATATGATTTGTTTCTCTTTAAGAATTCTTATTCATCTCTGAATATACCTAGCACCCAAGGATACTAAAGTTTTTTGAATAATAAATGTGCATGAAATTACATCAGAAATAGATCATGAAAGATGATAATCATGGGAATGGGAAGAACAACAGTGAGTATCCAGAGCTTCTGGTTCCTTCTTTGGATCACTGTTCTAGGTTAGCCTGAAACCCAGAGAGCCAAGCAGCCTGGTAAATGTGCCCTATAGGTGCACTAAGCATCCAATGTAAGCCTTCTGTGGCTGTCTCAAGTGACCTCAAGGAGGAATCAAAAACCAGAACTGGAGGGGCGCCTGGGTGGCTCAGGAAGCTGGCTCAGGAAGCTAAGCCTCTCACTCTTGTTTCCAGCTCAGGTCATGATCTCTTGTTTTGTATGTTTGAGCCCCACATCTAGCCCCATATTGGGCTCCATGATGACGGGGCAGAGCCTGCCTGGGATTCTCTCTCTCTCCCTCCCTCTATGCCCTTCCCCCACTTTTTCTTTCTCAAAGTAAATATATAAAACTTAAAAAAAAAAAACCCAAAAAACAAAAAGCAAGAACTGGGAAACCAGATAGGCGGAGGCATGCAAGCAATATTTTTAAACAATCAGATATGATAAAAGTATAATGTATTAAGATGACCTAAGGGTCTTTCTCATGTCTATGTGGAAATCAATAATCCTTAATTTTTACAGTTATAACAAATTATATTTTGTGATTGAAAAAATTTGGAGAACTGCTTGGAATCACTTATACTACTCCCCCTTTTTGTATATATAATTTCCTGTGGCTAACAAGATTTGGAGTTCTTCAGACCAATCTGAGGTACTGTTTCCTGGGCTACAGTTCTCAGTGAGGCAACGAATAAAGTGTTTACTAACCTATTTTGAGGTTGGTTTCTTTCAGTTGACATAAAGGATACTTTGACACCAGCTAAGGAGAATGGTAAATATACAGGTGGAGTCAGGTTTAAAATGGTGCCGTGCTAGTACCTTCTCCACTCCCCTCCAGATGCTTCCACCCAGGGTAGTGTCACATCCATTCAGACAACGAGGACCACACTGACCACATACCCAGGTTTTCCAGTCAGTCCCAGTTTACATCTATTTTCTGACATAAGTATTAACAGTGTGCTCCCTTTCACTCTCAAAAGTGTTTTTTTAAGTTTATTTATATATTTGGAGAGAGAGTGAGTAAAAGCAGGGGAGGAGTGGAGAGAGGAAGAGAGAGAATCCCAGGCAGGCTTTGCCCTGCCAGCATGGATCCTGACCCAGGGCTATAGCTCATGATCTGACCTGAGCCAGAGTCAAGAGTCAGAGGCTTAACCAACTGAGCCACCCGGTGCCCTCAAAAGTATTTTAGTTTTATTGACAAATTATATATGTACTCGAATACAAATTTAGTCTGTTGACAAGAAAGTTCTTATGTTGACTAATTCATTTGATGTGAATGAGTACAAATGTTAAGTATTGTGAGTACACACACATTAGTCTTCCACCTAAAATAGAAAATGAATTGTTTGCATGTAATCTGAATTTTTTTTTCTTTCTGGTTTTTCGTGGTGACAATGATGGTGATGTTCACGAGCATACCAGCAGAAGAAAATCTCATGAAAATCATAAATTAATTCCATTTTTTCAGTTTTTCACTTTCTAAGTGCCTTTTTTTTTTTTTTAAGTAGGCTCCATGACCAACATGGGGCTTGAACTCACGACCCTGAGATTGAGAGACATGTGCTCTACTGAATGGCCCAGCCAGGTGCTCCTCCTAAGTGCTTTAAGACATAATAAGTCATGTCTATGCATGTTCAACATTTTGATTTATATTTCCTATTATGTTTTATCCCTAATTTATAACAAAATTTGTTAAGTGTAAGAAAGGTGCTGAAACAGGAACTGTTTAAAACACCCTTATGATTTATCAAAATGTGAGGACTAGGATATATATTTTAAATTATGTAATGGTCAGGAAGAATGCTGGTTTATAAAGAACAGCAGAGAATAAACTGGAAAAGACATGCTTAGGACAAGAAGAAATATAATCGTACCTTAGGATGTGATTTACTAAAGCAAAAACATTATTGGTTTTAGTAGTTATTAATGTTTACTGAAGCCTAGTTTAGTTACTTTAATAAAGAGACTTTTTTCTTCTTTTTGGAATAGAATTGTGGGGAATTAATAGTTAGGGTTAAATCTGGGTGAGCCCAGGATAGAGCTACTATTTTAAGCCCCAGGCCAACTTCATTCTTTGAAGTACAGAATGAGTGACCAGGGCAAGATGTAGTTATCTGGTGGCAGGAAATTACAGGGACATCTTTTTAAATTACAGAGATAGTTTTTGAATGCTTCAGTGGTGAAATTGCAAAAACAAACAGCAGTAGTTGGAATTGCAGTAGTGGTTGGAGCCAATATTTATTATGTGCTAACCTTGGGTCAGATGTGGGGCTCAGTATTTTATATGAAATTTCCCAATTCATCCTTGTAACAGTCTTATGAGCCTATCTTTAACTTCATTTTACAGATGAACCTAGAATTGGCCAACAGTAGAGCCTGGAAAGAAATACCCTTCAGTCTGACTCTAGCGTGTAAGCTGTTAATTTATATGCTAAGCTTCACCTCTAACAATACAGCATGTGTCACAACCACTGCCACTCATTGAGTACTTACTATGTGCTGAGTGCTTTAAAATTATTTTTAATCTTCAAAGTATAAATATATTACTTCTATTTTCCCACAAGGAAACTAAGGCTCTGAGAGTCTGGATTAGTTTTCCGTTGTCCAAATTACTACAATTTTAGTCATTCAAAACAACACAAATGTATTCTGTTAGAGTTTTGGAGGTCAGATGTTCTAAAATCAAGGTTTCAGCAGGGCTGTGTTCCTCCAGTTTGCTTCCATCATCAAAGCTCTGACTCTGACCTTCCTACCTTCCCCTTAGAAAGACCTTTGTAATTCCATTGGGCCCACCTGGATAATCCAAAATAATCTCTCCATCTCAAGATCCTTAATTTAATCACATCTGTGAAGTCCCGTTTGCCATGTAAGGTGACATAGTCTCAGGTCCCAATGACTAGCAAGTGGATATCTTTGGAGGCACCATTATTATTCAGTCTAACTAATTTCCCCCAACTCACAAAGTTGGTAAGTATTAGAGATGAGATTTGAATCTAGATGTTTTTAGGCTCCAAAGTTCATGCTATTTCTGTTCTACCACATTAGTGATGATTCCATCAGTTATTCAAAGAAACGTTTATTGACATTACAAAAAGAACCATACAGTGCCTGTGGTAGGTACTGGAAAAATATGGAATGTTTTATGAGTTGGAGTCATCTTAGTGCATGTGTCTTATTATTTTCTGTAACTTTCAAAAGTGCCAGAGATTAAAGATTAATGAGCCTAAATAATTAATAAGATTATTATTTATTAATAAGATAAAATACCTTCCAAAATAGGTATTTATTAGGTCCCACTTTTTTTTTTTTTACATTATGACATTTCTTTACTTATTTCTCTCTTCCAGATATTAACACTAAGTAAAAGTTTCAGGTAGGGTACTTTTTAATATTTGACTTTTTTCTCAGATCTGTGAAGTGGAAATCTTTCCTTGATAAAGTATAGATAAGAGTAAAACATCTGATTCTGTTTTTCAGTATTTGTGAGATTTGTTTCCTTTACTACTAAAAAAGCAGCACAATGCTTGGTGGTCTTTTTTGTATTTTGGAAGGGGCATATACATTTACTCCAAACTTTTAAGTGAGAAGCCCAAAAGCCTGCCTTCCAGGTTGGAGTGGGTTCCAGAGCAAGAGAAGGCTTTTTAGCTGGACCAGTAAATCTGCTGTGTATCTTTTAAGACCCAAGGGATCCAAATTTCTATGGCAGATCTGCATGAATGACGTCTATGGCAGTCCCTAGGGAAATTGCAATGCTGTCTTTGACAGATAACTATTCCTTTTGAGACAGCTTTTGGTTTTATCCTTGTTCCTAATAAAGATTAATTTTTTTTTTTTTTTTTTTTTTTTTTTTTTTTTTTTTTTTTGCCACGGGACCCTGAGTGGTCCTAGGACCTGCACTGTACATCAAGGACTGGGTGATATCTGAACCTAAGCCATACACATAGATGGTGTAGCAGCCCTTTAACATTAAGTTGAAATGCTAGATTTCAGTTACAAAAGACCAAATTAAATTGAATAAGCAAGTGATTCATACTCCCATAAGCTTACCCTTGCTCCATATCCACATCTCCCCTCAACTCTTGCTTCTGATTGCAGAGGGAACCTCCTTTAGATGAGTTGATTGGGGAAAAATGAATGAGCTTGTTTACTGATGGGTATGCACCAGCCAGAACTGGGTTCTGGTCCAATTATAGACTTAGAAGTGGTCTTGAAGGAAAGTAGGGAAGAGACATCCTCTCGTTTGGCAAAGCTTAGACCAGAACGTTTCACTGTCTAATTTGTCTGGAAAGAGAGATGGCCTGCAGAAATGGATCTATATCCAGAATATTTTCAGAGAATTGTATGGAATAATACTGGAGGATTGGTAATAAGGAGTAGGTAGATGAATCTGTTTTTTTTTAACTATTTTTTTTTAGATAGATGCATCTTTTGGGATGTGAGAATATATATGCCTTATGTGTATGCACATAAGAGGTGACCCACTGCAGAGATCTCAAAGATCAAGTAGACCAGAAGACTTGTCATTCTAGGTTTCTTTTATCTAATTACAGTAGTACTTGTTTAGTGGGTTCATAAACAAGGTAACATAGTGACTATAACCAACACTCAGATTATGCACAGCTTCAACAAATTAGACTTTGTTATATCATCACTGACATTGGTAAAAATTAATGAAGACTGCTGTAATTCCATATACTCAGGCATTAAGCCCTCCAAATCATTAGGAATAAAAGTTTGGTTTATTTTACCAGGTAAATCGCCCCAAATAGCCGGGCTGCTGGCTTAGAACAAAGGAACATGGAAGTTGTGGTAAAGGAAGTAAGTCTTGTCAACAGCTTTATGACTACTTGCAGAACTGTATTATCTATTTCCGTTTCATACTTGATCTTTCAATTATTTATTTTAACAAATATTCTACTATTATATATAGGGTGTGCTGGTAGTGTTTAACCATACAGTTTAGTCCACAGATTACAAAATGTCATGATGGAGACATTTTCATGATATAGATCTAAGGGTCATATCCATAGGTCATGGATGTTATAGACAGGTCATGGTTTATATTATTATAAAATATTATAAGTTATAATATAAATTATTAGATTTATTATAGATCATGGTTTGCTACTGCTGTTTGCAAATTTACATATAGAAGTGGGTGTTTGTTGATTTTGTTTTTTTTTAATTTTTTTAATGTTTTATTTATTTTTGAGAGAGAGAGGGAGACAGCATGAGCAGGGGAAGGTCAGAGAAAGAGAGGGAGACACAGAATCTATCTGAAGACAGGCTCCAGGCTCTGAGCTAGCTGTCAGCACAGAGCCCAATGCGGGGCTTGAACCCATGAACTGTGAGATCATGACCTGAGCCGAAGTTGGATGCTTTACTGACTGAGCCACACAGGCGCCCAATTTTGTGAAGCTAAGTAGAGAAGTAGACTGGATCCTTTTAGTCTTTGTTATTGTCCAGCATCTTTGGAATACCATACTTCGGTTTGGAAATTTTTCCATATTATATTGGGAGGTTATCTTCCCCAAGATAGAAACCATAAATTACTTTTGTCAGTCTCCTTTTGTACTTAGGGTATAGACACTGATTCTACCAGTGAAGTGTTTAAAATTTTGATATGGAAAAGTAGAAGTTGAGGACCATGTGCCATACAGAATCCATTCTTTTCTGTCAAGGGAAATCTGCTTTTTAGGGAAATCAGTGGTGCAGATTCTGCTCTTTAGTGTTAGTATCAGTGGTTTGAACTACAATGCGTGTTCCCAATGGTGTCATCTGAAATGTCTCCATTGGGCACAGTCCCATTTGTTTGGGTCCTGTTTTTTGCCAGCAGAATCCTCAAGACTTATTATCTGGTCCTCCTAGAGATTATGGGAGTCACATAATGATTTTTACACTTTTTTTTTTGGTAGTTGCTCTATCTCAGATCACTTACACTGGGCAAACTGCCATGCTATTCTATGGAAAGGATCACATGGGAAAGAAGTGAGGCTTCTGGCTAACAGATAAATGAGTGATAAATGAGCTTGAAAGTGAATCCACCAGCCCCAGTCAAACCTTCGAATGAATGCAGATCTGGCCAACATCTTAATTATAAACCACATGAGTGTCCCTGTACCAGAATCATCTGCTTAAGCTGCTGCCAAATTCCTGACCCACAGACACGGAGATAATAAATGCTTGTTGTTTTAAAACATTAAATTTTCAGGTAATTTGTTATACAACAATCGATAACAAATGCAAGCAGATATAATGAAATGAGAAATTCCAGGATGATTAAGGAGGCATTGTTCAAACGATCGCTAGAATAGCTGAATTCCCAGGTTCATGTGGTATCTAATTTACTACTTATGTATATCTCCTTTCCTCTGCCTGGATTCAATGCCAGCACCGGGGAAGCAGTTGGCTGTGTATGTGTGCCTCCCCTAGGGAGCTCACAGGCAGAGAAGCTGTGCATGCTGCACTCCAGCAAAACAGTCTACTCTGACATTGGATATGCTGGACCCTCAGGCACTACTACATGTCTGGGGGCCTATAGAGCTTGTGGTATACAAGGAACTCATCAAATATTATCAAAAACAAAGGTGTTATTCCATGTTTTTGCAAAGCTAAGGGTATTGAGATTTGCCCAGGATATGGAAGACTCAATGGCAGTAGACTTCCTTGTGAACTAAGTCCTATCTCAGGAGATAGAGTGGAGGTATGATCATATTTATGCCTTGAAGATATCGATTGATCACACTGGCTGCCTTCTCTCTTCCCTGCACCCCATTTCTTTCCATTTTTTACCAAATAGTCCAGAAAACAGACTCCTCATACATTGTTTTGGCAGGTTAAATTGTCATTACCTTTAGATGAGCCATTAGCCAATTTACCAATGATCTTGTCTCAGTTCTCTTTCACCTTGAGTTGTGTGCAGAATTCAGCACTGGTGAATGAACTGGTTCACTTTCCAACACCACGTGATCAAATTCCTCATCTCTGTTGATTTCTGATACATTCTTCCAGCTAGGTCTTGTCTTGCCTTATTTGTGTTCTCCATCTCAACTCTTTAAGTACAATAATTATTATGATAGTAAAATTGATGACTAATGTTTTTGATATTTTGAGTTGACAAGAAGTGTTCAAATACAGCTTTGTTCACAATGGGAAAATGGACCACCAGACAGTCTGGCAATACAGACTTGAAACTCACCTTCATAGACATGATATTTGAAGGTGGTTGTATGTAAGATCATGGGGAAAAGGGATAGAAAGAACAAGAGGCACAGAGAATTAGACTTAGTACACCTTTTCAGGGAGTTAAAGAAAAAGTTAGAAAAAAAATAAGCTTCATTTAAGCTACATATTGTAACTTAATATCTATCATTCACCAGAGCTACTAAAAAAGAATTATAATAATTGCAACTGATTTTCAATTGTACTTATTATTTCTTTTTACCTTTCTAATATAGAAACTAAGTTGCTAAGTATTGACAGAGAAAAAGATAATTAGAGATTTGTATAATGTATTTGCCGGGCAATTGGTCATTGGAAAAAAGTCAGTTTTTTTTTAATTTTATTTAAATCCAAGTTAATTGACATAGAGTGTAATAATAGTTTCAGGAGTAGAATTTAGTAACTCTTCACTTACATATAACAGCCAGTGACAGTTTATTGTTAATTCAGCAGTAATTTGTATGTCTTATTAGGTGAGTAGGAGTTAGATATCATTATTAAATGTTAACTGCCATTGTTCAAAGATGGAATAATCTCTGGTAAAATTAAAAATTTTAGTTTTCTTATACAGAGAAAAGCACAAGTGATTCCTATTCCTCAGGAAATCTATCTGCCATGAAATCATAATTTCAACATTCAAGAAGAGAAAAGACAGTTTTAAATCCCTTTTAGATCAAATTAAGTCAGTCGATGGGTTGTATGATGATATGAAAAGAAGGCAAAAATAACTTGTCAAATGTGTTGTCTATGAAAATGGTTTAGAAAAATTAATATAAATGAAATTTTTACATAAATTCATTTCATAAATTTTATGGGCAGAGGATAGGTTTTTGGTGGAAGAAAAATTAAGAAAAAATTCAAAATGAAAAATATTTAAAATATTTTTGTTTATTCTAATGAAGCAAATGAATGTGAAGAGTTTAAAAAACTGTAAAAGTCTATGAGGTTAAAAATTACAGTGATTTGGGGCGCCTGGGTAGCTCAGTCGGTTGAGCATCCGACTTTGGCTCAGGTCATGATCTCACTGCTTGTGGGTTCGAGCCTCGTGTTGGGCTCTGTGCTGAGAGCTCAGAGCCTGGAGCCTGCTTCAGATTCTGTGTCTCCTCCTCTCTCTGTTTCTCTCTGTTTCTCAATAATAAATAAATGTTAACAAAAAATTTTTAAAAAAACTTACAGTGATTTGGCAGCTGTGATAGGTAAAGTAATAGCTTCCCCCACAAATATGCCCATACCTTAATTCTTGGAACCTGTGAATATGTTACCTTACCTAGCAAAAGAGACCTGTAGATGTGATTAAAGAAACAGACCTTCAAATGGGGAGATTATCCTGGATCACTTGTATGGACTCAATCTAAAGAGATGAGTCCATAAAAGTAGAGAGACTTTCCTGGCTGGGTCAAAGAGAAAAGAGACACAAAAGAGGAGAGATTTGAATCTAGTGAGTGCTTGACGCCGCATTGCCAGTTTCGAAGATGGAGGATGGGGACCAAGAGCCAAGAAATGCAATAGCCTTTAGAAGCTGGAGACAGTTCTCAGCTGACAGCCAGTAAGGACATGGAGGCTTTAGTCCTACGACTATAGGGAACTGAATTCTGCTAACACCTGAATGAGCAAGGACATGGATCTGCCCTCAAGACTCCAGAAAGGACCATAGTATTTGACTTAAGGCTGACGAGACCCATGTTAGACTTCTGACCTACAGAGCTGTAAGATAGTACATTTGTGTTGTGTTAAGCCACTAAATGTGTAGTAATTTGTTAGAGTAGCAACTGAAAAGTAACACAGCAATTTTATTGGAAATATGAATAACTAGTAAATAAATGGCCCAGTAAATATCCCAGTCTAGACAAGTTTGTATTAAAGCCCTCTATATACCTTTTAGTGGAGCTGACTTTTAGCTTCCAATTAAAAACAAAATCTAGTCCAATTCATAAAATTCCTATCATTGTTTTGAATTATAGTTTAACTAAAGAAGATTATATTGAAATCATGTTTTCAGTTGTTATTACAACTCATTAACAATAAAAAATCAGGTTTCTTCTCTAACTTTCTCATACCTACCAAAATTTATCTGTGAAAGGAAAAATTCACCCTGTAAGAATTTCTGTAAAATGATGACATAGATGGACACTCTGTTATAGACAGACAACCAACTATATTGGTTACATACGCATATCTAATGGTTTTCTTGGCTATGCTAAGAAGGCTGACACATAAGGTCACTATATATTTCCTTCAACCAGAGAATAGAAATTCAGGTTAACTCAGTAATTTGTTAACGCATGCAGTATGACATTGCAGAATGAGTATGGTTCTGGGAATCAGAAGTCACTGGTTGAATCCCACATTCACCATATATTGTGTCAGACAAGTCAGTGAAATCTATGAATGATAGTTTCTTAATTTATGATATGGGAATAACATCTACCTTAAAAATTTTTTCTTGAAATAGAATGAAATTTCTCTTTAAATCTTATGCTGTCATCATAATGTATAGTATTATATACAAACACTGAGAGCCAATGTGATATTTTGGGATTTACCACCAGGCATTAGAGAAAATGATACCAAAAATATAGAAAACAAAACCTGAGTGGAGTCAGGGAGGGAAGCAAGGTGGAGGTGGTAAGGTTTCCCATAAAACTGGAAAACTGACCAGAGCAGCAGAAGGCATGCTGGCAGACCAGGAGATTGAGATCAAAGTAAAGAGGGAATCTCAAATTCTACCAGACTGGCATCAAATTTCCTGCGATATCTAGAGGAGAGGGACTTCTGATTTGAGTCCTTTGGGCAGTGCTGGTTTTCAGGGTCAGCTTGGGAAGCTTCTGCCAAGGGCTATTCAGACTCCAAGGTGTCCAAATTCAACTTGGAGAACAAGGACTCCTGATGTACCACCTGGTCTGGAGCTTATTGATTCCAGGGATGGGTGGAGCTGAGCATCTTGGTAGCAGTCATCATCAGAGCCTCCGAGGCAGGACTGAGGGGACAGAATGGGACATGAACTGAGGGAAACACAACTGAAGCCTGGACCTCTATGTATCAATGGGATCATATTAATAGACATTACTTTAAATTTCTTTACGTGTGCCCTCACCTAAATAATGCAGTATCTTTCTACAGCTTTAATTCTTTAGATTAGTTTTAACTTTTTAGGTTGAGGAAATAGATCTAATTTAAGCAAAAAGAGAGATTTTGTTTGGAGAAACTGGAATGGAATGGCACACAAAACCTCAGGATGGGATAACAGGGTCTCAGAATGTAGGATTAACAAGAGAAGTAAGAGAATAAAGGTATCTGCGTTTGACTTTTTGGGTGTTTTTTTTATTTCTGTTCTCTCTGCACACTTAATTCCATCACTTCTCTATTCTTGCAGAAAAATTTGGCTTCTAACAACTTTTGAGTTTTATATAAAATATACTCAGCCACCCAGAAAGTCTCCTATTACCAGTTCAAAAATTCCCTGGGGCAAGAGCTGCCAATAGTCAAAGCTATAATAATTTGAGCAACCAAAAATGTAGTGTTGAATTATAGCTCAAAGTATAAAATAAATATCCATGAATTCACACTAATATAAATAAATGATGAAAGAAAGAGAAAGAAATAGAGACAGATTTCCTCTATAGAAAAATTTCAAATAATTTATGTAGAGACTTAAGTAGGTAGAACATAACTCCTTACTCCTTAAGTGGGAATTTTGCACAGAGACTTCCTTTTAAATACTGCATAATGGAAAAGAGGGAAAAGAGTAACTTTACAGTGGAGAAAACCGACAAATACCACCTTGGCCAAATGATCAAGATTAATATCAACAGTGGTAAGTTATGTTGATAGTAAGCACCCTTGACATGATGTTTTAGGAATGACAATTTATCTCTATGGTCTTCTTACCATGAGAAAAACAGATCCATTTCAATTAAGGGACATTTTACAAAATACCAGACCAGTACTCCTCAAAACTGTCAAGGCCATCAAGAATAAAGAAAATCTTATTGTAATGTATCAATAGTGGTTCATTATTTGCCAAAAAAAATGTACCATACTAATGAAAAATGTTAACAATAGGGGAAACAGGGTGTAGATGTTGGGTATACTATCTTCACAACTCTTCTGTAAATATAAAACTTTTATAAAATAAAAAGGTTTAAAAAATTCTTGGAGGGGCACCTTGGTGGCTTAGTTGGTTGAGCATCTGACTATTGATTTCGACTCAGGCCATGACCCCAGGGTTGTGGGTTCAAGCCCCATGGCAGGCTCCATGCTGAGTATGGAAACTGCTTAAGATTCTCTCTCTCTCTCCCTCTGCCCCTCTCCCCGACTTGCATGTTCTCTCTCTCTTTAAAAAAAAAAGTCCTTGGGGCACCTGGGTGGCTCAGCCGGTTAAGCGTCTGACTTCGGCTCAGGTCATGATCTCATGGTCAGTGAGTTCGAGCCCCGCATCAGGCTCTGGGCTGACAGCTCAGCTTCAGATTCTGTGTCTCCTCTCTCTCTGCTCCTCCCCCGCTCGTGCTCTGTCTCTCTCGGTCTCTCAAAAATGAATAAATGTTAAAAAATTTTTTTTAAAAAGTCCTTGGAGAAGGGACTGATGAACTCACCTTGGCTCAGATACCCACCTTGAACCAGTCAATAAATTTAATAGTGATGAAGCTCCAGAACATGGCAACTTTTTGTAACCATAGTCAAGTTGGGGTGTATGAGTGTGTGTGTGTGTGTGTGTGTGTGTGTGTGTGTGTAGGGGAGCTGGGATGTTAGTGGAAAAATTCCAGGCAACAATGATGGGCAGATAATTTAATAGATATCTCTTAAATTTAATTTTCTTTCTTACCCACATACCTCACATGGTTATTTTGGAAGTCTTTGTGGTTCTCCCCTTATCTTACAAACAGTTCTTTCATGTTTCAATTCTAGCTCCTGTTTTCTACCACACTAGGTGCATGTGTGTTGCCCTCATCATGCCAGTGCCCCTGATGCCCTATGTGATATCATATCATTGCCAAGGGACTTGTCCAAGGCACTGACCCTGAGTGTACTAAATTACCTCTAGAAAAAAAATTAATACAAAAACTTTGTAACAAAAAGAAATCAAACACAAAACAGAACAAAGATAAAAAGATGCATGATTTGAGAGACAAAAGAGACCTGAAATTCCAGAAAAGAAAAAGAACGAAGTACATTATCAAGTAAAAGTACAAAGTGATTTCCCAATGCTAAAGCTTGCAATTAAAGATTGCACTGAGAGGCAGGAGATGGTGGCTGAGTAAGAGGACCCTAGCTTGCCTCATCCCACCAACACAATTAGATAACTATTAGATCATCCTAAATACTCCCCAAATTGACTGAAGACTGATAGAACAAACTTCAGAACTAAAGGGAGAGAAGAGGCCACATTGAAGAAGGTAGGAAGTGTGGAGATGTGGTTTAGGGGATAAATGGGTTACAGATGCTGCAGAGTGGAGGGAACTGTGGTCACACAGAAGGGCAAGAGAGAGTGGAACACACAGGTGAATGCACAAGGAGAAGGTTTCCCCAAAGCAGTTGATTTGGAAAATGAGAGGGGCTGAATTTCATGAGTTCTTGCAACCAGTGGGGCTTAAAGCCTGGAGTTTTAAAGGTCGGTGGGCTTGGCTGGGATACAGTCAGAGTGTACTGTGCTGGAAGGTAGGCAGGCAAACAACCTGAGGGCACAAAGCATGGAAACAGCTAACTTAACACAGTGGGGGAGATTATTTGCTTTTCTGAAAGCGTGTCTCTGAGAGGCAGTATTCACAGAGACCCTTCTCCAGGAACAAAGGAGATGCCCATCGCCATTTCCCTCACCAGCTGCTCAGCATAAACACAAAGCCACCTGAGGAAAGCAACTCAGTGTGGACACTGGCTGCCTAACTTGCTTACACCAAGCCCATGCCCCTCTACTCTGGTGGAATTGCCTCTCTCAATTATGCTTGCATTAGGCCCAGCACAGTGGGCCCTCCCCCAGAAAACCAGCACAAATCCCTGCCCACACCACATCTCCCACCAGAGAATTTTGCAGGAGCTCAGTTCTGGCAGAGGTGGTGACAGGTCTCATTTCACCAGCAGACCAAAGCACACCAAGTTAAAATTCACCACATTCAGGTAAGGGACCAAACACTGCCCATAACAGGCAAGAAGAACCTTTGCAGATGTCTGGCCTGAAGGAGAAAGCAGCCAGAACACAACAGCAGAGCACACACCGAACACATAGGAGACACTCGCTGAAGTGCCCAGCCCTGGACACTACATGATTTCTTCTTCATAAGGTCATTACTTTCAGGAGCAGGAGACATAACTAGTTTTCTAGCACATCGAAGAAGGCAGGGACTTAGACAAAAATGCCGAGATGGAGGAATTTGTCCCAAAAGAAAGAACAAGATAAGGCCATGGCCAGAGAGCTAAGTGAAACATATGAAACATGCCTATTGGAGAATTTATTTATTTATTTATTTATTTATTTATTTAGAGAGTGAGAGAGCACATGTGAGTGGGGGTGGAGCAGAGAAAGAGGGAAAGAGAGAATCCCAAGCAGGCTCTGCATGTCAGTGGAGAGCCCTACACAGCTTGAACTTGTGAGGTGTGATATCATGACCTGAGCTGAAATTAAGAGTTGGATACTTAACTGAGTAAGCCACCCAGTTGCTGCCTGGTGGAGAATTTACAGCAACAATCATAGGGATACTCACTGAGTTTGAGAAAAGAATAGATGATATCAGTGAGACCCTTACCACAGAGATAAAACAGTTAAAGAAGACTCAATCAGAGATGAGAGTGCAATAAACAAGAAACACTCCTGACACAATGAATAACATGTTAGAAGAAGCAGAGGGATGAATTAATGACAGAGTAATGACAAAATAAAGGCAGAGTAATGACAAAATAAAGGCAAAGTAATGGCAAGCAGTGAGGCTGAACAAAAGAAAGAAATATGCAAAATGAGAATAGACTTAAGGAACTCAGCAACTCCATCAAACATAATAATATTGCACTATAGGAGTCCCAGAGAGAGAAAGGGGGGCAAATAATTTATTTGAAGAAATAATAGCTGAAAACTTCTGTAATCTAGGGAAGGAAAGACATCCAGATCCCAGAGGCACAGAGAACTCCTATAAAAATCAACAAAAGCAGGCCAACACCAAGAGATACAGTAATTAAATTTGCAAAATATAGTGATAAAAATCTTAAAAGCAGCAGGACAAAGGAAGTCAATAACTTACAAAAGAAAACCCATAAGGCCACCTAGAGAGTTTTCAACAGAAATGTGGCAAGCCAGGAGGGAGTGGCATGATATATTCAAAGTGCTGAATGGGAAAAATATGCAGCCAAGAATACTCTATCCAGCAAAGCTATCATTCAGAATAGAAGGAGAGATAAAGAGTTTTCCAGACAAGCTAAAACTAAAGGAGTTGTGACCACTAAACCAACCTTGCAAGAAAGACTAAAGGGGAAAGGAGAGATGAAAAGTGACGGTATAATGGCAGGAAATACAAAAGTAGTAAAAATGAATATTTCTGTAAAAATCAGTCTAGGAACTCACACAAAAGAAGAATATAAAATATAATAACAAAGACCAATGTGGGGAGGCATGGAGAAAAGAATGCATGCCAACTTGAACAACCATCAATTTAATATAGACTGCTATTTGCAGAAGAGGTTATATACAAACTTATTGGTAACCATACATCAAAAACCATTAATAAACATGCAAAGAATAAAGAGAAAGAAATCCAGATATATCACTAAGGAAAATCAGCAAAACATGAAAGAAAGACAAGAAAAGATTAGGAAAAAATCTCCAGAAACAACCACAAAACAAGTAATAAAATGGCAATAAATACCTATCTACCAATAATTACTTTGAATGTAAATGAACTAAATGCTCCAATCAAAAGACATAGGCTGTCAGAATGGATAAAAAAATAAAATAAATAGTAAAAAAAACATAAAGACCCATCTATCTATATGCTACCTAGAAGAGACTCATTTTAGACCTGAAGGCACCTGAAGACTGAAAGTGAGGGGATGGAGAAACATTTATAATGCAAATTGATGTCAAAAGAAAGGCAGAATAGCAATACTTTATCAAACCAGATTTCAAAACAAAGACTATAACAAGAGACAAAGAAGAGTACTATATAATAATAAAGGGGACAATTCGATAATAAGATATAACAATTATAAATATTTATGCACGCAACATGGGAACACCCAAATATATAAAGCAGTTTGTAACAAACATAAAGGAACTAATTGATAACAACACAATAATAGCAGATGATTTTAACACACCACTTACATCAATGGACAGATCATCTAAGCAGAAAATCAATAAGGAAACCATGGCTTTGAATGAACAGAAAATCAACAAGGAAACCATGGCTTTGAATGACACACTGGGCTAAATGGCCTTTACAGATATATTCAGCATATTGCATCCTAAAACAGCAGGATACACATTCTTTTCAAATGCACATGGAATATTCTCCAGAATAGATCACATATTGAGTCACAAACAGGTCTCAACAAATACAAAAGATGGAGTCATATCCTGCAACTTTTCTGACCACAATGTTATGAAACTAGAAGTCAGGCACAAGAAAAAATTTGGAAAGACCACAAATACACTGAAGTTAAACAACAGGCTACTAAACAATAAATAGGTTAACCAGGAAATCAAAGAAGAAATAAAAAGTATGTGGAAACAATGAACATGAGAACACAAAGTTTCAAAACTTTTGGGATGCACCAAAACTTGTTCTAAGAGGGAAGTATATAGCAATACAGGTTTTACCTCAAGAAGCAAGAAAAATCTCAAATAAACAAACTAGCCTTACACCTAAAAGATCTAGAAAAGGAAAAACAAACAAAATTTGAAGACAGCAGAAATAAAAGATATAAAAACTAAAACAAAACAAAACACTAGAACAGATCAATGAAACCAGGAGCTGGTTCTTTGAAAAAATTAATAAAATTGATAAGCCTCTAGCGAGACTTACCAAGAAGAAAAGAGAAAGGACCTAACTAAATAAAATCACAAATGAGAGAAGTAAAATAGCAACCAATATCACAGAAATATAATTATAAGAGAATATTATGAAAAACTATACACCAACAAATTGGACAATTCAGAAGAAATGGATAAATTCCTAGAAATATAAGTTATTGAAACTGAAACAGGAAAAAATAGAAAACTTGAACGGATTGATAACCAGCAAAGAAATTAAATCAGTAATCAAAAATCTCCCAAAACCCGAAATCCAGGACCAGCAGGCTTGATAGGCAAATTCTACCAAACTTTATTTATTTATTTATTTATTTTAAACTTTATAGTTTATTGTCAGGTTGGTTTCCATATAACACCCAGTGCTCTTCCCCACAAGTGACCTCCACCAAGACCATCTACCAAACTTTAAAGAAGAGTTAATACCTATCTTTGACATAGGCCATACTGACTTCTTTGATATGTCCCCTGAGAAAAGGGAAAGAAAAGCAAAAATAAACTATTGAGACTGCATCAAAATAAAAAGCTTCTGCACAGCAAAGAAAACAATCAACAAAATGAAAAGGCAACCTATGGAATGGGAGAAGATATTCGCAAATGACATATCTGACAAAATATCCAAAATATATAAAGAACTTATAAAACTCAACACTCTAAAACAAATAATCCAATTAAAAAATGGGCAGAACACATGAACAGACATTTTTCCAAGAAGACATCCAGATGGCCAACAGACAAATGAAAATATCACTTATCATCAGGGAAATGCAAATCAAAACTATAATGAGATATTACCTTACACCTGTCAGGATGGCTAAAATCAACAACATAAGAATCAACAGAAAAAGGAACCCTCTTGCACTGTTGGTGGTAATGCAAACTGGTGTAGACACTCTGGAAAACAGCATGGAAATTCCCTGAAAAGTTAAAAATAGAACTACCCTATGATCCAGCAATTGCACTACTAGGTATTTACCCAAAGGATACAAAAATACTAATTGATAGGGATACTTGCACCCTGATGTTTATAGCAGCATTATCTACAATCGCCAAATTATGGAAACAGCCCAAGCATCCATTGACTGATGAATGTATAAAAAAGATGTGATACACACACACACACACACACACACACACACACACACACACAAATATTATTCAGCATAAAAGGAATGAAACCTTGCCATTTGCAATGACATGGATAGAGCTAGAGAATATAGTGCTAAGCAAATAAGTCAGTAAGAGAAAGACAAACACCATATGATTTCACTCATATGTGGAATTTAAGAAACAAAACAAATGAGCAAAGGAGATAAAAAGAGAGAGAGAGAGAAGCAAACCAAGAAACAGACTCTTAACTGTACAGAACAAACTGATGGTTAGAAGGGCAGTGGGTGGGAGATGGGTTAAATAGGTGATGAGAATTAAGGAATGCACTTGTGATGAACACCAGGTGTTGTATGAAAGTGTTAATTTACTATGTTGTACACCTGAAATGAATATTAAACTCTATGTTAACTAACTGGAATATATTTTTTAATGTTTAATTTTATTAAAAAATGATTATTTTTTAATGTTTATTTATTTTGAGAGAGAGAGAGAAAGAGAAAGTGCTTACATGAGCAAGAGAGGGGTAGAGAGAGAGAGAAGGAGAGAGAGAGAATCCCAAGCAGGCTGCCTGCTGTCATCACAGAGCCCGATGTGGGGCTTGATCTCATGAACTATGAGATCATAACCTGAGCTGAAGTCAAGAGTTGGACACTCAGCCGAGCCACCCAGGTACCCTCCTAACTGGAATTTAAATAAAATCTTAAAATAAATAAAGATTGCCCTGAGTTCTCAGCACATGAACAAAGACATCCCTAGACACACTATTATGAAAATCAAATTACTAAGTTTAAGAGAAGACTCTAAAGGTTTTCTTGAGAAAAAAAATATGACCCACAGAAAATGACAAATCTGGTATCACGTTTTCCATCAACAATATTGAATGTTACAAGGCAGTGAGGAACTACTTTAAAGTTCAAATGAATAATGTCACAAGATTTATAAAATATTTCCTATACCTGAAAGGAAAGCTATTTGAGTTTGGACTGTATCCAAACAAGGAAGAAAATTAAGACAGAAAACGTCTTGGCATCCTTTGAAATAGTGGAGCCAATTTGTCTCTAGAAGAACAGTGAAGGGAAAGCCAGTCCCTTCAGTTAGGCGGCAGACCTGGCATTCAGCCAGTCTAAACTGAGGCATCAGGAGAAATAGTGATGCAATAGAACATTTATAATTTTATACACATTGGTACTGAGATACAGGCAAGGAAAACTCACTACAATTAGAAAATTGAAGATAAAGCCTGTGAAAAACGCATCACAAAAATCAATGGACAGTGTTTGGATCTGCATGGAATCATATTTATATTCTTAATATTCTTATTGACTTACATTTTTTATGTCAACTTACAGATAAAGCATAGAAGAATTAATCATATATAAATACTATTAATCTTAACATTGCGAAAGTTATCGCGCAGATGATAGTAGTTGTAGGGGAAAAGAACAGCGTAATGCTGAAATGAAAATTATGGTCATTAATATCTTTTTAAAACTGGGAAGAAAAATTATGGATGCAGCATATTTGGGCTTGCCTTGGTATTTGGCCAAGGTATGCATTTGGTTTAGTGCTCTAAAATATACTGTTCACAGCTGGTGAAATAAGGAATGGAGTTATTAGTATTTTATGAAAGATACATGAGGAACACAAAATAGAAATATAACAACTGGTTGGAAGGGGGTTGGTGGTAAGCCAGCTCATCCCTCATTTATTATAATAGATCATATCTAAAATTTATAAATCAGGAAATAGGATGAGAAGTGTATTATTAAAAGACATGGGAGTAAAAAGCAAAAATGACATAAGGGAAGAATAAATGTTTCTAGGAAATGGGGCTTATAGATTGGAAAAGATGGAACAGTGTGTATATTAATAAAGGGGAAACATCTTTAAAAGAGATGATGAAATAGACAAAATATGTTTGATGGAGGTGAAAGAATTATATTGAGAGATCTTACTATAATTCATCTGAGAGAAGAAACTGTTTATTTAGAAAACCCTTTTGATAAATTGCTTACAGCTGATGTTGCTTTTGGCTTCTTCTAGTAATTGTGCATACTATTTATGTTCATCTAGTATTTCACTTCATTTATTTTAATTTTAAAAATATTATACAAATGAAATGTGCCTCTTATTATCAGTCCACGTCTCAGTAAGAAAAGTATATTCAATAGAAAATTCAAGGAGGGTTTATTTACAAAGGTACAGTAAGGGAAACCATAAGGAATCGTTCATTGATCTGCAACTTAGTAGCAACCTACATGTCATCACCACCTAGGTCTAAAGCAACAAAGAGAGACAATGGTTTTTAGACCTTGGAAAGAAAGAGTTGTATGGAGTGTCACCACAAATGGGGCATTGACTTTTGGATAGAGGCTACAGCCAGCTGAAGGTGACATTGCAAGAAGAGATTTAGAGGAATAAATATACTAGGTTTTACCCTCTTGCTTCCATAAACTTTCCTACCAGGGATTTTCATTGGTAGAAGCCAATTAAAAGAGAGAAGGCATGGAGATCTTAATATAGATCAGCTCCTTGGGTCACAGAGAGGAGTGGGGGAATAGATCTACAGGGGAAAATGGAGGATTTTCATACAGAGCAATCCTTAGGTCCTTCAACATTTAGTACTTTTCTTTCTTTTTCTTTTTCTTTTCCCTTTGTCCCTTTTTTTCCTTCTTTCTCCCTTTTTCTTTTTCTTTCTTTCTTTGTTTTTCTTTCTTTCTTTGTTTTTCTTTCTTTCTTTCTTTCTTTTTCTTTCTTTCTTGCTTTCTTCGTTCCTTCCTTCCTTTCGTTCTTTCTTTCTTTCTTTCTTTCTTTCTCTTTCTTTATTTCTTTCTGTCTGTCTAAAGGATAAGCTTGTTTCCAATACAAGGGAACAAATAGACACACATTTCATGTTACAAAAACACAGTCATTATTTGAAATGGCTCAAGATACAGAAAAAAGTGCATTCATCTGTTCATTAATGTTTTCTTTTTTAGGGTCAAGTTTGTTAGACTAAAAAATTCTAGACAAACCAAGTTTGTCATTTAGAAATTAGAAACCACAAATAAAGCCTATAAGACTGTTGGAATATAATATTGAATAAGAATTAGACAATCTGGGGCACCTGGGTGTTTCAGTTGGTTAAGTGTTCGACTCTTGATTTCAGCTCAGGTCATGATCTCACCATTTGTGAGATCAAGCCTCGTGTCAGGCTCCGTGCTTGGAGCCGGCTTGGGATTCTCTCTTCCTCTGTCTCTGCCCCTTCCCCATTCACACTCTGTCCCTCTCTCTCAAAATAAATAAATAAACTTTAAAAGAAATATTTAGAAAGTCTTTATTTCTGATAGTCAGAACTAATTATTTTTGATCATTTATTGTTTAAATTAAATCTTGTGTTAGAAATAGAGATGAAAAATTACTATTTAAAGAAATGTTTATTTATTTTGAGAGAGAGAGTGGGGGAGGAGCAGAGAGAGAGAGAGAGATAGGGAGAGAGAGAACCTCAAGCAGACTCCAAGCTATCAGCACAGAACCTGACACAAGGCTTGATGTCACAAACTGCAAGATCATGACCTGAGCTGAATGGAATCAAGTCAGATATTCAATGAAACAAGCCACCCAGGTGCCCCACTATTTTTTTTAAACTTTAAAAGAAGAAATAGTGTAGTGCAGATTTACTCAAACTGTGTCCCTTAGAACACTGTAGCATTTCATAAGGAATAAGTTCTTGGGTTCACAAGAAATTTGTATAGACACAAAATCTGACATCAGGTACATTTGTCATTTTTTGTCTGTTTACTTTAAAAATTTTTTAATGTTTATTTTTGTGTGTGAGAGAGAGACAGAGGACAAGCAGGGGAGGGGCAGAGAGAGAGAGAAGGAGACACAGAATCCAAAGCAGGATCCAGGCTCTGAGTTGTCAGCACAGAGCCCCATGTGCGGCTCAAACCTACAAACTGCAAGATCATGACCTGAGCTGAAGTCGGACGCTTAACCGACTGAGCCACCCAGGTGCCTCTGTTCACTTTTAAGAGAGCCATTTCAGCACTGTTTAATCTCATATTTTATAATTTCTAAAATGACATGAGTCAAAATTTCAAATGCCTGCAAAATCCAGGCAGCACACTTAGGTGACTAAAGTATGTGTTGACAGACAACATCCCATGGCAAGGTGGGGGATGCACGTCCGCTCCACAGACATCAGTGGCTTCCAGGCTTCAGCTCATCATTACTACATGGTAACAGTAGGCTAGTGTTGCCAGATCTTTAAGGTTGATGTTCAATCTCCCTCCCCCACCCCTTTTTTAAATTAGGCTTCACACCCAGTGTGGAGCCCAATGTAGGCCCTGAACTCATGACCCTGAGATCAAGACTTGAGCTGAGATCAAGGGTCAGATACTTAACTAACTGAGCCACCCAGGCACCCCTGCAATCTTTACCTTTTACAATGTGGCAAATAATTCCAAAGGTTTAAAAAGATTGTGTTGCTAAACAGCACATCTCTGTAAACCAGATTCACTCTGTAGATGAGCAATTTCTAAATCTGGATTAGCTGACATTTAAACAGTCTTCAATTACTGATATTTTTTTATTCTATAAGACTAGATAAGAATTAAGAATAGTAAATCAGGGCTACCTACTGATAACTGTATACTGTTGCTGCCCGAATAACAATATTGTGGAATTTTGGTGCAGAACAGAAGTTAGTCATCTTCTGTTTTTGAATTATTATTAAGGGATAACTACTATTTTCAGTTATTGAGAATCAGAAAAAGCTTTGAAGACTCTAGTCTCTATATGAGAAAGCTTTTAGGAGACCTGTAAGTAGAGCTTTTATGAAATGTTAATGCACACGTGTGGTAGATGGTCGGAGATCAACAGGATAAACCCCCACAGGGTCGTAACTCTGGACTAGATTTATGGGACTCTACTCAATCACCAAGTGTATTACTAAAAGGATGGTAAAAGCATATGTAAGGATCCAGCTATCAGTCACATGACCTGATCTAGGGAAGAGATAAAAGCTTATATGCATCTCATGGAAGCCTGCCAATACTTGTCCCCATAATACATGATGAAACTCTGACAGCAAACTACTCCTGGGAGTTTGGTATTAAATTAGAGAGGCGGCAGCTCTCCTTTTGCTGTTTTCAGATATTCAGGCATGGCTTTCTAATACACTGCTAATTTAGAAGCTGGAGGATGAAAGTTCTATTTTAATAGTTCTCCAACACCTCATCTTTTCTATCTCTGCTGTAACATGATTCAGAGGTATGGAAAAATTAATGTATGATAGGCCCCATTCACTATGCTACAACTTTCTTGGGAGAATATGACACATGCATAAATTAAAGATTGTCTTAAGAAAGATCATCTCATGCTTTCTAGAAAATATGTATATAAGTACTTATGCTTTAGTCTGAGATCATGTTTGTCCCAAAAAATCAGAAAGTCTGTTGGTCTAACAGGTTTAATGAGACAATTTTATTTTTATTTATTTATTTTTTTTGTAATGAGACAATTTTATTTTTGAAATAGCAGTCACCAGGATAATAGAAGTTGCTTAGAAGTGTCTTTATTTAGAAAAATTATGATCTTTGTAATAGAGTTGGTGGAATTTGGTATGCCCAGGGCAATGGGAGGAGAAGCAGAGGGTACAAGACTGCATTTGCATAATGCGAACCTTCCTTAGAACTTATCCAAACTGTTAATGAAGTCACTAAATTCACAATTTTTAAAACTTTAATTTAAGACATTGCAGTAAAATATACATAACATAAAATTTACCATTTTAGCCATTTAAAAATTTTATTTTCAGAGAGAGAGAAAGCATGAATGAGCAAGTGGGGAAGGAGAAGAGAGAGGGAAAGAGGGAATCTCAAGCAGGCTCTTCACTGATAGCAGACATGGGGTTTGAACTCATGAGCCTGTGAGATCATGACCTGAGCCAAAAGCAAGAGTTGGACATTGTTCACTTAAACAACTGAGACACCCAGAGGCCCCTTCATTTAACCATTTTAAAGTGTACAGTTCAGTGGCATTAAGAATGTTCACTGTTGAGCAATGATCACCACCATCCATCTTCAGAATGTTTTCATCATCCCAAACTGAAAGTCATTACTCATTAAACACTAAATCCTCATTCCCTTCTTCTCCCCAGTCCCTGGCAACCACCATTCTATTTTCTGTCTCTATGAATTTGATTACTCACGTACCTCAAATGAGTGGAGTCATACAATGTTTGTATGTAATTTGTGAGTAATTCTTATTTAAATTGTTTAATGTTTATTTATTTTTGAGAGAGAGAGAGAGAGAGAGAGCAGGGGAGGGACAGAGAGAGAGAGAGAGAGAGAGAGAGACAGAGACAGAGACAGAATCTGAAGCAGGCTCCAGGCTCTGAGCTGTCAGCACAGAGCTTGATGCAGGGCTCAAACCCATGAGTTGTGAGATCATGACCTGAGCCAAAGTCAGATGCTTAACCAACTGAGCCACCCAGGTGCTCCTATAAGTAATTCTTACTGAGATTGTTTTGTGCTGTGGATATCAGATGGTCAGGTCAGAGCATTCTGAAGAAAGCTCAGGAGACTGGAGGGAGGCAGAGGTATCCTTGGGAATGTGACAAATGTTGAAGCTAGAGCCACAAGGCCAGATCTGGCCACAAACATGATTACCCTGCAGAATACTTTAAAATATTTTAATATATGACATCATTTAAAGTTGGGGAGATTTTAATAGGGACCCAGATATCCTGTCCATCTTGTAAAATCTGGCAATAGTGGGCATGCATTTTCCTCGCTATAATCAGATAAGCAGCATACACATACTCCAGTTTTTCCTTAGACTTGTAATGCTTTACTGATTCATCCTTATCAAGATGAATAATATTCATAGTAATCTGAGTATCCATAGTAATTTTGGAATAGGTGTTTAGATCTCCATATGTACAGAGATGGATCCACGTTTATCCACATCTGGAGTGGCAGGGAAGCTTCATATGACATCTGGGCTACAAACCAAAAAGAGGAATGTATTGGAAGGGTATTGAGTTGTCCTGTGGACATCAAGGGAGGCAGATGAGCAGAACCTTGAAACTGGAGAGAAGTCAGGCAGCAAAGTGGACCCCTTGTCTGGCTCCATTTGTTGAGGAAAGCACGCTTTTTCTGCCTTTGCAACTTCTGTATGTCTGCTTTATTCTGCTTTATTCATATTCATGTTGCTGTATGTCTGCTATGTTTCCTCAGGACAAAATCATGTTTCTAATTTGGCTCTTGGGAGTCAAATTGTAGGCACCTACAATTCCTGCCTATTCACGTGTCACCAACCAACTGATTAAAGATTTTGAATCCCAATTCCATGCCCCCTGGAGAGAGAATCTGGTAGCCTAGTTCTCATCCACTTAGCCATACCTCTGATTTAGCTGTGGCTGGAGTAGAGAGTTCTGGGCACGCTTTCACTCACTTCAGGTTGATAGTCACAGATCTCTGCTTTCTGCCCAGGATCTCTTGGATGCTAGTGATGCCCTTGGGAGCTCACTTTGTTCATGCACATTGGCTTGTTAAGCGTGAGGAGGTCAACATCTTTGGGAGTTAATATCCCCTCAAACTATGAGGAATCAGAGCTGAGGCATAAATGGTCCTGCTTTTCATCCTTCTAGCACATGATTCTGGGAAGTGTTCTGTACACTTTTCTGGAAGTCCAAGCAGAATCAAGCTGCTTGTGTCCACAGTTGCAACCTCAGTAACATACACTTATATTGGCTCTTCCTCCTTTCCTGCTTCACTCTTCACCTCCTCATTCCTTCTCACTGGGATCACTTCCCAAAAAGAGCTACGGCTTCCATTCTGATACTTAATCCAGCTTGCTCACAAGTCTTGTCCCAGGCTCTGCTTTTTGGGGAAGCCACGTTGAGACAGGTTTGTTTTTTTCAGGGGTTTACCCATTTGTTATGGGTAGAATTGTGTCCCCCTAAAAGATGTGTTGAAGTCCTAACCCCAGATACCTCATATTGTGAACTTATTTGGAAATATGACTGTTATTAGGAAAGGTGAAATTAGTAAAGATTAGGAAATATGAGGTCATACTGTGGTGTGACAGATAAGGTCATAGGGTGGGGTCTGCTTTTGCTGCCTGACTTCTTTCCTCTTTTAAGGTTATCACAGAACCCACTGATCCACCTCCCTTGGTGTCCACAGTACAACTCCACATCCTCCCCATAAATGTCTCTTTTATGTTTGTGGCCCAGATGTCACATGAAGCCTCCTGGCCACTCAAGATCTGGACAAACTTGGATCCTTCTCTATATATGTGGAGACCTAAACACCTATTCCAAAATTACTGTGAATACTATTCATCCTGTAAGTAAATTAAGGATGAAAAAATAAAGCATTATGGGTATAAGGAAAACACTAGAGTGTGCATATGCTAGGGAAATGCATGCCCACCACTGCCAGATTTTACAAGATGGACAAGATATTTGGATCTTTATTAACATGTCCCCAATTTTATTTTATTATTATTTTTTATTTTTTTAAGTAGGCGCTATGCCCAATGCAGTTCTCGAGTTCATGACCCTGAGAACAAGAGTTACATGCTCCACTGACTGAGCCAGCCAAGAGTCCCTTATTTCTTTATTAAGTTTTAAAATTTTAATTCGACTATAGTTAACATATGGTGTTATATTAGTCTCAGGTGTACAATACAGTGATCCCCAATTTTTAACGAAACAAGTATGTACAGAGGATAGCATAGTTTGGCTCCAAAATCCTAAAGGTCACCGTGCTATGACTTGCCTATAGGATTTGCCAGAGTCCCTCATACAGCAATCTTCTCCACCACTGACTCTTCTAGTAACATCACATATCCTAGATTTACCCAAGTGACAAGCTTATAGAGACTTGGACTTGTTATAGTGCTTTCTTTTCTTCTTGGCATCTTTCAATACTGGGAGCTTTTCAAGTCACTTGGTAATTGTGGCAGCATAAGACACCTATATGCTGTATATGTTACTTCTAAAGTCATAAAGAGGCTTAATAGGCAATGTACCTCTTCATGGTAGAAGAGGAAACATGCAGAAACTTGTCCTTTCATAAGAAGTTATCTGGAGATACCTCACTCTGGACCCCTAGAAATTTTAGTATTCAGTTCACTAAATTTTGTGGGACTTTTCTCCTACCCTCTGGCATGTATGTATCCTAACAAGGTGTCTGTAGTCACTTCTTCATCACTTTATCCAATCAGCACACTATCATCAATGTAATGATTCAGTGTGCTGCCCCATGGAATGAAGACGTGATCAAGGTTCCTGCAGACTAGATTATGACATAAGGCTGGAGAACTTAAATAGCCCTGAAAAAAGACAGTGAAGGTGTACTGCTACTCTGTCAGCTAAAAGCAAACTGGTTCTGATGGTCCTTAATAATAGGTGTAGAGAAATAATCATTTGCCATTTGCATGCTAAGTACAGGATATGGGTTGATTTGTTTCAGAAATAAACTATATTTGGAACAGTAGCAGCTACTGAAATCACCACCTGATTAAGTTTCTGATACTCACTGTCACAGAAGTTGTGTATATTGATTAGGCTTAGGCAGGTACTGAAGTCCAAGGTAAGCTGCATATGCAAATGGCTCAGATGGCCATGGCCCAGACTCCTACACTGCCTCCTTTTCAATCTGTACAGATGATCCAATGGGAATTTTCCCATGACCAGTTAGCTGAGGAGGACAGTTGTTCATGTTATGCTGATACCACCAAAATATGGATGGCTACAGCACCATAACGCACTACAGGGTGGCCCTGAATGTCAGTAGAGTAGGAAAATATTCCCAGTTGGCAGAACTTCAAGCAGTTCTGTGGACTTCATTTATTGTGCCTAGAGAGATGATTGTAGGTATAGATCCATATTTCATGGAAAGCTAATAACTTGTCTTGATGGTATTAGAGGCTTGTCAGAATGGCCAAAATAAAAAAAAACACACACAAGAAATAACAAGTGGTGGCAAGGATGTGGAGAAAAAAGAACCCTTGGGCTCTGTTGGTGGGAATGCAAATTGGTTCTGCCACTATGGAAAACAATATGGAGGTTCCTCAAAAAACTAAAAATAGAATTACCATATGGTCCAGTAATTCCACTACTGGGTATTTACCCAAAGAAAGTGAAAACACTAATTTCAAAAGATATATGTACCCTTATGTTTATTGCAGCATTATTTACAATACCCAAGATATGGAAGGAACCCAAGTATCCACTGAGAGGTGAATGTATAAAGAAGAATTGGTATATATACACAATGGAGTATCACTCAGCCACAGAAAAGAATGAGACCTTGTTATTTGCCAAAACATGGATGGACCTGGAGACTATAATGCAAGTGAAATAAGTTAATCAGAGAAAGACAAATACCATATGATTTCGAGCATATGTGGAATTTAAGAAACAAAACAAATGAACAACGGAAAACACACACACACACACACACACACACAAAACCGGACTCTTAAATACAGAGAACAAACTGGTAGTTGCCAGAGGGGAGGTGGATTGGTGGGTAATGGATAAAGGGAATCAAGAGTACACTTATCTTAAGGAGCACTATGTATAAAATTGTGGAGTCATTATATTGTACACCTGAAACTAATAAAACACTGTATATTAATTATACTTCAATAAGAAAAAAAGAACTTCTATAAATGATCTTAGAAATTATAGATATCATGGATGTCTTTTAAAATTTTAAAGGTAAACTAGTTCCCAACTTATAACTAGCCATGGGATAACTACAGATGCTTCATTTTTAATCACTTTTTAGTAATTGGTCCCAAATGAAATGGCCAACTAGTTATTGGACAAGAGGACTGCAATGGGTTACAAACAATGATCTATCTAATTTTACTTTAAGAATTGAGAGCTAACAAGGGAAAAACTCAAGCATGTTTCATTTTTAAATGTTTATTTTTGAGAGAGAGAGAGAACACACAAGCAAGGGAGGGGCAGAGAGAGAGGGAGACACATAATCCGAAGCAGGCTCCACTCTGAGCTGTCAGCATAGAGCCCGATGCAGATCTTGAACCCATGAACCGTGAGATCATGACCTGAGTCAAAATTGGACCCTTAACCAACTGAGCCACCCAGGCACCCCTCAAATATGTCTTAGATAGCACAAAAGCATATCTAAAATATTTTATATTGGAATGTAGACCAGGGACTCAGTTATCAAAAATCAAGTCCAAAAATGTTAGATTCCATCCTTTTCTTCTCCATGACAGGTTTGGAAGATTTGGTTAGAATAAACATTTTCCCAACTTGACTTTGACCCCATGATAAAATGAGTGGATAGCTAAATTCTTTGGTGGACATATGATTCGGAGTGGTAGGATGATTGGGAGAAGCTGGGGAAGAGTGAGTTCAAAGCTGAGACCTAAAAGATGAATAGGCATCAGCTAGAGATTGGAAAGGAAAAAGAAGTATCCAAGTGACAGGAATGCTGCATGAAATAGTCTAGGTGCAAGAATGTGGTGAGGGGCACCTGGGTGGCTCAGTTTGTTGAACATCCAACTCTTGATTTTGGTTCAGGTCATGATCTCACTGTTCATGAGATTGAGCCCCAACAGTGCAGAGCCTGTTTGAGAGTCTCTCTCTCTCCTTCTTTCTCTGCCCCTACCTCCATTTGTGCTCACTCTCTCTCAAAACGAAACAAAACAAAAAACAAAAACAAAAACAAAAACTTAAAAGGAGCAGTTGGGCCATTTGGCAAGTGATTTAGAATTCATCCATTTGGTGTTTTATGATCTTCATTAATAACAATCAGATCTGTGAAATCTCTTGAAATACACTGTGGAATAATTTTTTTCAGAGCCAGTCCTCTTCTGCTATAAATGTGAGAGTTTGGTGTAACTGTGGAATGCTGTTCACGGAGTCCTACTATTCTCTCATGATGTCTATCTGATGTGATGAGAATCTTGGGAGAAATTTATTGAAGAAGTGAATTCATCTGTAGCTTCATCATAAGTAATATCTTCATCATTAGGATCAACTATAGGATCAACTCGCTATTTGTCAGTGATCTTTGGCATAGGCTTTCGTGGAGCCTTATCACCAAGAGCCTCTTTCTTATGTTTTTTCTTATTTGCCAACATTTCCTTATGCCGCTACTATTTCCACTGCATGAACATTAGGTGTCTCCCGTTGTGGGTTCTTAATTTCCAAAATGAGAAGTCTTGGGGGAAGGCAACTACTTTTGGGGGTTGGACCTCGCTCTCTTTCACTCCATCCTCAGCGACTGAGGCCTCCTCAGGTTTTTCAGGGATTTCTTTCCTCTGTTGTTGCTCTTATCCCCACCCTTTGCCGTGGTACTTACTCCTTCGTGTCTGTCTCTATTTTTTCTTAATCGAGAAATGGCTGGGAATTAAGATTTATTAGAATTCTGGAGGGAAGAAAAAGCGATTTTTTATGCAAGAGTCCACTGGATTTTCCACTGTTGAGTGTTTTGACTTTACTGAAGTTTATTTAATCTAAAATTCACCAATTGTAAATGTAAACTTTAATGAATTTTAGTAAATTTGTAGAAATTTCCCACAATATTCACAATCTAGGTTTACACCATTTCGTTACCTCAGTAAAGTCCTTGTGTTCTTTTGGAGTCCAGCTCACTTTCACTGTCAACCCCAGGCAAGCACTGTGCTGCTTCTGCTTTATTGATTTGACTTTTCTGGGCATTTTAAATAAATGGGACCACACAGTATCCTCTAGTCTTTTGTCCCTGGCTTCTTTCATTTAGCATAACACTTTTGAGGCTTATTCTTGTTATAGCATATTTTAATAGTTTATTCCTTCTATTGCCAAATAGTATTCCATATTATTTAGTCACCAGTAAATGGCTATTTAGACTGTTTCTTGATTTGGGCTACTACAACTAATGCTGCTATGAATATTCACATATAAGTCTTTGTTTGGGCATATTTCCTCTTTCTTGGGTAATTTCCTAGAAGTGAAATTGTTGGGTTGTATAATAGGTTTACATTCAAAAATATTTTTCTTTTTTCTTTTGTTTATATTTAAATTTTTAAAGAAATTGCTAAAATCTTTTCAAAGTGGATGTACCTTTTTATATTCCTACTAGCAATAAATGAGGTTTCCAAGATCTCTACATCCTTACCAAAATTTGTTTTTATCTTTTTATTATAGCCATTCTAGTGGATGTGAAGTAGTATCTCGTTTTGGTTTTAATTTTTTTAATGTTTATTTATTTTTGGGAGACAGAGAGAGACAGAGCATTAGCAGGGGAGGGGCAGAGAGAGAGGGAGACACAGAATCTGAAGCAGCTCCAGGCTCTGAGCTGTCAGCTCAGAGCCCAATGTGGGGCTCAAACTCACAAGCTGTGAGATCATTATCTGAGCTGAAGTCGATGGCTTTACCAACTGAGCCTCTCAGGCACTCCAAGTATCATTTCTTGAAAGGACTAACCTTAACCCATGGAATTGCCATGGAATATATAAAAAAAAATCAATTGACCATAAATGTAAGGTTTATTTTGTATTCTAACATCACCTGTTGTGGTAAGAGAAGATACTTTGTAGGATAAGTATCTTTTTAAATCTTTTGAGACCTAATTTGTGACCTAACATATGGTCTATCCTGAAGAGTGCTCCAAGTGCACTTGAGAAGAATGGGTATTCTGTTGTTATTGGATAGAGTGTTCTGCACATGTCTCTTAGATCTGGTTGGTTTATTGTGTTCTGCAAGTCCTTCATTTCCTTACTAATCATTTGTCTGACTGTTCTATCCATTATCAGGAGTAAGGTATTAAAGTTTCCAACTGTCATTGTACAACTGTCTTTTTCTGAATTTCTGCCAATGTTTGCTTCATATATTTTGACGATCTGTTATTACATGTGTAAATGTGTATAATTGTTGTATCTTGCTATATTGAATGTTTTGTTAACATGTAATGTACTCCTTTGATTTTTGTAAACTTTTTTGATTTAAAATCTATTTTGTCTGATATTTCTATGCCAGCCCTGCTCTCTTTCGGTTACTATTTGCATGGACCATCTTTTCCCATCTTTTTAAATTTTAATCTATTTTTATCTTTTTATCTAAAGTGAGTGTCTTCTGGACAGCATATGGTTGGGTCATGTGTTTTGATCTGCTCTTCTGATTTTTTTTCTTTTGATTGGAGAGTTTAATCCATTTATATTTAAGGCAATTATTGAAAAGAGGGCCTGGCTTCTGTCATTTTCTTCTGGAAATTGCTTCAACAGGAGGGTGAGGGACTTGCAACAGTAGGTAGGGTGTGCAATGATGGCTGTCCACGTCTGGGTCTGCAGTCTTATGATTAGAAGCAGCAACCAGTGATCAAAGCACCAATGCCTGATATTTGCAGGACAAAATCATCATTGCCCATCCTGGTTCTTTCAAGCTGCTTGCAAGGTGCTCCAAACTGCCATGTGGCTGGGGGGTAGAAGACAGGTAGCTGCTATGGTGCTAAGAGCTGAAATTCACTGATATCAACTATGATTTACCCTCCAAGTCTTCCCCTGGAAGTTACAAGTCTTCAATACTCTCCAGAACTCCAAAAACAGTTTTATCAGACAGACTCTGCCAGTACATTCCTAGTGTTGTGTGGGTGGTAAGATCGATTCCTGGTGCTTCCTAACTCCACAATCTTCCCAGAATTCTCAGAAAAGCAGTTTTATAAAGATTATTTTATGTAATATAATTTTTTTAGATCATTTGAGAGAGGAAATGAGGAAAATACATTTATACATTCTCTTATAATTTCCACACATATATCTTTTTGGTGCTCTTTATTTTGTTATGTGGATTCAAGTTACTGAATAATACTGTATATCAGCTTGAAGGACTTTCTTATTATGTGTCAGGTCTGCTAGTAGCACACTTGCTTAAAACATTTTTTTTTTCTTAAAGTCTGGGAATGTCTATTTCAACTTTATTTTTGAAGGATTATTTTTCTGGATAAAGGCTCCATCTTTGTGAGTTTTTTTTTGTTTTTTTTTTTTTTTTTTCTTTCAGTACTTTAAATATAGCATCCCACTGTTTTTTGGCTTTTTCTGTTTCTTACGAGAAGTCAGCTGTGAATTTTGTTTTTCCTTTGTACATGATTAGTTGAATTTGTCTTGCTAATTTCAAAACTTCCTTTTTGTCTTCTGGCATTCAACAATTTGACTATGATGTGCGTAACTATGGATCACTTTGTCTTTACTTGAGGTTCACTGAACTTTTATCTGGATATTAATATTTTTTATATTTTAATAATGATTTTTAATTATATTTTAATTATATTTTAATAATGAATTTTTTGGCCATTATTTCTTCAAATATTTTTCGGGCCCTTTTTCTCTTCTCCTCCTGGGACTCTAATCATGCGTATGTTTATATTCTTGATGGTATCCCACAGGTCTCTGAGGCTCTCTGCTCATTTTATCTTTTTTTTCCTCGGTTCTTTGGATTAGATCATTTCTATTGACATGTTTTCAAGTCTTCTAATTATTTTTGCTGTCATCTCAAATCTATGGTTGAATCACTTTAGTGAATTTCTCACTTTGGTTATTGTACTTTTCAATTCCACGATTTCTATGTGGTTTGTTTTTATAATTTCAGTTTTTAAGTTGAGACTCCATTAAAAAAAATTTTTTTAATCTTCCTTTTTTAAAAATTTTTTTTTAACTTTATAGTTTATTGTCAGGTTGGTTTCCATATAACACCCAGTGCTCTTCCCCACAAGTGTCCTCCACCATGACCATCACCCCCCTTCCCCTTTCTCCCTACCCCTTCCACCCTCAGTTTGTTTTTTCAGTATTCAAGAATCTCTCATGCTTTTAAGTTTTTAAGTTGAGACTCCGTTTAAAAATTTTTTTTAACATTTATTTATTTTTGAGAGTCAGAGAGAGACAGAATGCTAGTGGGAGAGGGGCAGAGAGAAGGAGGCACAGAACCCAAAGCAGGCTCCAGGCTCTGAGACACCAGCACAGAGCCCGATGCGGGGTTCAAACCCATGGACTGCGAGATCATGACCTGAGCCGAAGGCGGACGCTTAACTGACTGAGCCACCCAGGCGCCCCAAAACTCTATTTTAGATAATACTTTGTTATCATGTTTTCCTATAGTTCTTTAAAAATGTTTTTTTTCTTTTTTCTGTGAACATATTTATAATGGTTGTGTAGCAGGATTCTCACACAGAGAGTCATGACACTGAGGCTCTTCTTTCTAGGAAGCAACTTTATTCGTGCTGGCACCAGCTCAGTTGGGTTCGTACCCAAAGAACTGGATCCTGAAAGCCATGTGGTGTAGTTTTTTATCCCATATATGGTAACACACAAACATAGAGTGTAAGTAAAATATCTCATGTTACAAGGTATGAGGGATGTTGTCACCTACACTATAGCCAGGTTACCTTGAGGGTTTTTTTTCCCCCTTAGGGCTGGGACCCTACCACAGTTGCTTTGAAATCTTTGCCTGTTAAATCTAATATCTGGGTACCTGAGAGCCATTTTTCTACTGACTGCTTCCCTCCCTCCCTTTATATGGGTCACCTTTTCTTGTTTCTTTACATGTCTTGATGTTTTTGTTGTTACTGATAACTAATCATTTTATATAACATATTGTAGCAACTCTGAATTCTGAGTTTTTCCCCTATGGATTGTTGTTATTGTTGTTGTTGTTGTTGGTGGTGGTGGTGGTGGTGGTGTGTGTGTGTGTTTAGCAACTTGCCTGGACTAAACACATGGAATCTCTTTTCTTCCACAGTATGCATCCTCTAATTTTTATGCACAATTAAAAAAATTCTTAATCCTGGCCTTTTCCCTAGGAGGCCCTGTGACAACATAGCTTAGTGGTCAGCTGGTGATTGTTGAGAAATTATGACTTAGTAAGGCTCCTACTTTCCTCACATTGATTTGTGTGTTTGGGGACATATTCAAAATTAAGGCAGTTTACAAATTTGTCCCAGCTTTTGCTTTCTTCCAGGCCCTCTCTTTCTCTTGTGTGAATATACAAGGCCTTATGTTCAGCCAGGAATGAGTGAATTTGTGATGCTTCTTCTGGTCTCACCTGTATATATGCAGCCGTGTAGGCTTCCAAATTTCCAGAGACTTGTGAGAATTTATCAATCTCATTTGAATGAGACTGAGACTATGTTGTCTCATTCCCCAATCTTCTCGTTATTTTTTTTTATATTTTTTTAATGTTTATTTTATTTTTGAGACAGAGAAACAGAGCATGAGTGAGGGAGGGACAGAGAGAGAGAGGGAGACACAGAATCTGAAGCAGGCTCCAGGCCCTGAGCTGTCAGCACAGAGCCTGATGCAGGGCTTGAACCCACAAACCGTGAGATCATGACCTGAGCCGAAGTCGGAAGCTCAACCGACTGAGTCACCCAGGTGCCCCTCTTCTCGTTATTTTTTTAAGCTAGTTTGCCATTTTGTTGCTTGCTCTGACCAGGACTACAAACTCAGGACAGCTTTGTCACTGGACTTCCCTGTTTGTTTGCTTCAGAGATTGCTACTATTTTGGGCAATTCCCATAGGCATGGAATTGCTCAGTGCTCTACTCTAAACCAAGTGAGCCTCCTCCAACAACAAAGCAGCTGCTTTTCACAGCTTGCATGCCCTTGTATATCTACCATGACAACAAAGCTGGAGGACACTGAGGAAGGGAGCAGCTCAGACAAAAGTGATATAGGCACTCACTGTTCTTTCTGGAGGTTTTACTTGAATAAATGCATCTCAATTTGTTGAATGCCTTTGGCTAATTTCCAGAGTCCTAAAATAGTTGTTTTGTTTTGGTTTGATTCGGTTTGTTTGTTTTTACAATTTTCTTGAGTTGTATCACTGTTTTGGGGTGGGGGTGTGGGGGAGCATGTCCTGAGCCTTTTATTCTGCCATTTTTGAGGTCATTTGCTCTTAAATATTTAATTGTTAATAACCATTATTTGCTTTCTTTCCAGTTTTCAGTCATATAGCAGATAGTTGAGATGCCTAGATAATAAGCAAGTATATTTTACCTACAACTTCATAAATATTGTATCCTGATTTTTAGAAATACATGTGTCAGTGGAGGGCTAATTTTCTTCATGTTTTGGAATGAATATTTTCCATTTATTTTTGATGCTTTACCTATCTCACCTCTAAGATGGAGGATGATGGAACAGAAGATAAAAGCTTTTGAAATCGTCTAGAATGGATATTTATGATGTCTTTTTTACTCTCTTTTCTTGATGACATTTCAGTAGTGTGAAGTAAAGGGAGGGTCAGCCATTAATAGTAGAACATGTACAACCTATTTGAAACCAAGTCTTTGAAGTATCCCAACAGCTGACCTGACAGCTTTTACAGGTCAAAAGCACAGCAATCATTTAACAAGAAAAATCTGACACTTTACATTTAACCACGATGGCATTGCCCCTAATTTGACGGCTTCTAGGGGGTTGTACAGATACTTTTGGATATTCTGAAAAGAAATTATGATTTCTACTTTTAGAAATTTATTGTCAAAAGTAATTTTTTTATCTGTGGGGAGTTTGGGGAAGAAACCCATCATTTTAAGAAAAAAATGTCTGAACAAATCCCCTCCATTTAGGTAAAATGGAACTAAAACAATAGAATTTAAAATTTAAATGTCTTCAATGCAGTTGTAATTATAATTGTTTCCACTAAGGTGTGCTAGATCTCCAAATATTATTCATGCTCTCCCTCTGTTACCAAGTGCACTGCACCGAATTCAACAGTGTTCACCGCCTTTCTGTGGGTTGCCAAGCCCGCGGCCACACAGGAGGTTTTTGAGCTGGAACAACAATGTACTGTGCACAGATTCAGCTAAAACACAAAGAGAGCAAGAGACCATTTTTAAATTTTAAATGAGAAGGACAAATAGTTGCATTTTGAATTGGTGATTTTTACAAACAGACTTGGATATTGGTTTTGATTTTGTAGCATGATTTGTCTGAGAAATTCTAGAAGGTTAAACTGTCAGAAGGTGGTTTTTCGGGCAATTTTTCTTCTAATAAAACTCTTTAATGTCCTATTATTATTTATAACTAGTGTTACAAATTTAAGTTATTTTTGCTCCAACAGCCAATCCATCTGACTCCATCATTAGTCACAATGATTTAAATCCCTATTGGTTTCTGAGATCATCTAATGAAATTTGAAAAAGAATTAACACAAAAGAGCAGCTCTAAACAAGTATTTTAGGCAGGAAATGGCACCGATTCAGAAGCACAGCAAAAACTTTTTTGGGGTGGAAAAAAAATTCCTTTTATTTGTAGTACTGTGCTTAATTTTTTCTAAGTTTTAACGTTGCTTATCAGAAATTTAACCATCTTGTTAAAAGCCTTCCATATAGCTGTTAATTTAATGGTAGGCTCTGTACTTTGTCAGGAGATTATGCCAAAATTTCCCATAAACCAATTATGGCTTCTATAATTCTACACGTACACCTTCATCTGGAAGCACTTTTATATATGCAAACAACTCCTTTTGGTCATGTAATTCTGGTTAGAATAGGCTTTGGAGCTCTTTTCTTTATCTTATAGTGGTTTCAGTTAAAGAGGTGATGTGTACTTTCTCACCTCCAAACCACCGTTATTGTTAGCTTCAGCAGCTTACCTACTTATATAACTTAGTTTTATAATTTAGATTATATTGGCTGGTCACTGTGATCAATGGCCATTTTAATAATAATTTTCAATGTCAGCTCTGAACATAACCTTAAAGAAAATTTCACATATTATAGCAATTAATCTTAAATTGTTGGCATGGTTTATTTGTGTAGACACAAAGTACTTCATATTCAGTTAATTAGCTGGAAGTCAGTTGATAACTAACTGCTTAGTTTTAAAAATAAAAACTTTTTTTGGACTGAATTGAAAACTTTGCACCAAAATAATATTTCTTCATAGATAAAAACTATGGTTACACTTCCATACTTTATATTATTCGAAAATAGCCTTCTATACCCAGACCAAATTTCATAGTATTAAAATAATGTTTTTGGCTACTGTAAGTCTCCCTTTGTTTTGACAAATTTTCAAAATAATGGTAGAATGTATAATCAAGTAAGTGAATTTTTATGTATATAAAGGAGTTTCTGAAAAATTTCATTTGAGTATTGGGGAAAGTGACATGTTTTGTCATTCTGTTGCTTTCTCATCTGGTTAGTAAGTTAATGAGTTGGACAAATGTAAAATAACATCTGTACTTAAGCCGAGATACATTGTTTAAATAATTAATAGTAGAATAATCAGGAAACAATTCAGGACTATAAAGTTTTTACAGTGTTAACCCAGAAAACCCTTTCATTTGTGAGATCTTTTGAGTTGATTTATTGAAATAATTGTCTCCATAATTATTAACTGCTAAATCATGGTGATTAATTACTATTTCCTAAAACTTTAAATAAGGAATAGGATTATTGAGCCCATTTTGAATATATCTAGAGGGAGAAAGGAGTAGTGTGTTTCCCAATATAGAAGCCTAGAGAAATCATTCTTCAATGTAACAAATATGAAATAAATAGAACCCTTGATGTCTGACGTTAACTTCAAGTTGTTTAAAAATACTTTCTAAAAACAAAGAGGAATGAACTTTGAATAACACAGAGCCAAAAGCTAATGAGAGAAAATTAGGATCATGCAGAAAGGTAACTGAACACACTAATTACTTCTTGAAATGATATAAAGGGCAAAATGAAAATCTTCAGCATGTACAATAGCAGCACCTCTGCTGAATGGAAAGCACTGTGCAGCCTGAGGGTGGATTGACTCAAAATCTAAGAAGGCATGTCAATGGTGCTTGACTCATTAAGATGCGGCGTTTCATCTGCTTTAGTTTAGGGCATTAATACGTGTGTTTTCTGAGAAGTGAGGCCTGTTTGGAATCTAATTAGAGGTGCAGAAACTCTGCCAGGAATATTTAGACCAATTAATACCCTACATTTAATATGAAAAAAAATGTTTTTAAAACCACTGTATTTCTTATTTGACAAAAAAAAAAAAAATGAGACTAGAATGTTCCCTCAGCATGCTTTCCCAGAAATAAACACAACTAATGTGAATTCTATACATAATGCTTTTTGAGAAACACGTGCATGTGTTAGAATAAATATAGTATATATACATATATACGTGTATGTGTGTGTATGTGTGTGTATTTCACTTGAATAAATGAGATAAGGGTAGAAACCCCATGTAAATTAGAAAACACTAGCCATCTGCATTTGAGGGAAAATTTGGTCTGGTTCAGTGTTAAGGTCATACTGAGAGACCCATAGTAACTACATAAAGCCCCTTCAGGCTTTGCTACAAAGCTATTTTATTATTGAAATGAGCAATTCCAAACAAGTTTGGGAGCAGGAATGGAGAAGTTGGATGAAATGGAGACAGTGGAGTGGAGGGAGGCAGAGGCTGAGTAGAGGCTTGAGGTCTTTTTTTTTTTAAGTTGTTTATTTTGAGAGAGAGAGAGCAGGGGAAGGGCAGAGAGGGAGAGAGAGAGAGAGAGAATCCCAAGCAGGCTTCATACTGCCAGCGCAAAGCCCGACATAGGGCTAGAACTCATGAACTGGGAGATCATGACCTGAGCTGAAATCAAGAGTGGGATGCCTAACTGACTGAGCCACCCAGATGCCATGAGGCTCAAGGTCTTTATGGCCTGGTGGTGGGGTGGGGGAGGGTCCTAGAACCCTGACACTAGGAAGACTCTAAGGAGGAGAGAGGCAAAGAGCAGACTGATCTTCCTTCACAATTTTATGGGTCACTCTGAATTAATTTTTCTTCAAGTAGAAGAGCAGTATTGCACACATGGAAGCTTAAGTATGGAAAATGGAGAGCTGACACAAGGAAACTTCCACACCCTGCGCGGGCTTGTGGGCTTGGGTGATGGTGATGGTGGGCCCCAGTCTTGAAAGACACAGCAGTGCCGATATTATGCAAGTAGTGTTATTCCCTGGAGAGCCAGGCAGCTTGTAAAAATTCAGGACCAGAGAAAAGATAAATTGCAATAGAAGATCAGTAATGGAAATACATAGGCCTAGGAGCTGAAAAAATTAATAAAGGTGGCCTGTAAATTTGTCTCTATATATCTTGGTATTCAAAGCAAATAATTTTCATTATCCACAGAGAAATTATGCCAGTTTCTCAGGAGAAGCAAATAATTTTCTCTTGTGTTCTAAAAGAATACAGAATTTTATTATTAAGAGTTTATTACTTTGCATTAAGTTTTTTGTCCTTCTTTTAAAATGCAAACACCCAAGGAGAATATATGCTATATAAAATCACTAATACCTGCAGATTACAAATAATTTTCTTAAGTCCTGTGGTGGGAGGGTGGGCTTAGCTTTGGTAAGGGTGATTCATGGAATCAGTGAAGAATGGCTCAAAATTTAATTTCCCTTCCCGAGACTTATTCATTCCAATTCTCTGAGGTCATATTTACCTATGTTGGAAAAGAAATAGAATATACAATTACCTATATAGAAAATTGTTTAATGAAGCTACTAACTGATAAGTAGATTACAATTTTAGATATTAGGCATACTGCAACATCTTTATGGTTGCTGGCTTAATCCATATGATCCATGTTGTCAATAAACCCTCACTTTTTTTAAGGAGCAAATATTGTGGATAGTGTTTGAGAACATACTTTCTAACCAGATCATGTTCACTATTAGCTGATTCAGGGAAACCATTTTCTAAGAAAAGTATTCACAAAACAGCTTCCAATCTGTTCTTAGGCTGACTCGGGGTGAAGGGGTAATTGGTGTTTATTTGAGGTATGTGCTATAATACACCTGCAGTGAATAATCTTTAGTTTTGATAATGAGTACTCAATATTTGACATTGCCATCTCACATTATTTTTTTTACTTTCTTTCCTCATATTTATTGTCTCATATTCTTGAAAACGTTTCTTGTCCACTTTATTAACATTTTAATCATTAGGGGCAAGAAAGTATTGTATCTCAGAATATTTCTTCATGTGTGTTGGTTTTCTTTTGTTTTTTAATAATTAATGTGCAAATAAAGAAAGAATAAATTGCATTTAAAAAGACAGATAAACTCCACAACTCAAAGCAAATTAAAGGGCGAGTCTGAGAAATAATGAAATCTGAAAACGCCAAAACCATGAATCAAAATATAATCCATATTCATTTTTAGCTGTAAATATTGCTTTTGTAATTAATTTTTAACATTGGAGCCATGTGATATATATAAAAGAAGGGAAACGACAGCTTTAATTGGCTGTGAATTTTGTATGCTTTTTTTTTCTTTCCTGAAGTGGGTTTGAAATGATTGATATAGAGCTTTTACTGTGATCTCAAAGGACAAAATGACTAGTTCCTCCCTAAGATGCCCAAATATTCCAAAAGTATATGAAGCATATCAGTGTGTTTCTTCCATCTGGTCTTTGTTAGAGGAGCATTTAATGTCCCTGAGAAGCCTTGAAGATGCTCATCAGTTTATCTCTATTTTATCCTCTGCTCAAAAATCCTTTGTTGTGACCATCCTTCAGTTAAAGAAGAGAAGATGGGGTTTCTTATTTTACTTAGTCAATGGGGAAGTACCTGCCGGGTGACAAATCTTCTCTTTCACTATTGAACACAATAGTGAATTTTGCTTTCCTGTATTTTCTGTCCTCACAGTCTGGAGTATGAGATGTTTTATCTAGGACACAGCAGTAAGAAGGAGCTTCTAATAGTCTACTGGACAGGACAATAATTTAATTTGTATCAATTTTTCCAGCTCTTATCTTGGGAACTTGAAAACCACAGACTCAATCTCTCAAATTTGGATAGGAAATACTGCGTGTGCATAAAATAAAAATCTAAAAATCTTTATCCAAAATAACTGCAAAAATAAAAAAAAGGGAGAGAGCACCGAGTACATGGAATGGAAAGATCTAGAAGCCTACTACATGAAGAGAAATGATATCATGGGGTGCCAGTATGATATTCACTTTAGTTAATAAAGAAGAAAGTAAAATTTCATTTTCTATGCATCAGAGAGACTGGTCCCTCTCAGATGATGTATTTCAGTTTGTAAGTCAGTTAGCCAAAGGAGTTACTGACTGTATTTACTTAGAATAGATAACACAATATTAACTATCTGTTCTCTGTATCATTGTCTAGGCAGAATATTTCCACTGATATGTTGTCAATTATGTAATATATGACAACAAGGTTTTCCCCTTATTAAAAAGTCCCAAGCATGAGTATTTACTGTTTCTATACTTTAATATGAAATTAAATGTAATATTTTTATAGCTAATTTAAATAAGTTCCTACCTTTGGTAGCAACTGCTAATATTAGTAATTGACTGAAAAAACTTAAACTCATATTCTAACATAAAAATGTATGTAAGTCAAGCTTTAACCTAGTAGGTTTAATAAACTCTCATTTATGATTATAACATTCAAAGTCAATTTAAAATAGACATCATTTATTATTTTTTTCAGTAGGAGATTGTTTTAGTCTCCAGTATATTTTTGGTAACTACATGTATATTTAAAAAATATTTTTTTAATTTGTTTCTTCTCTTCCTGAATGATAAAATACTCTTTAAAGTTTTCTGAGTATTATTTATGGAGAAAATATACTCCTCAAGTTCTCCCTATGCAGATATGAATTATAATGTTTATCCTCAATTCATTCTCAACTGGAAAAGAGAAAGTCACACAGACAAATGCACAAGAAACAAAAGACTGCTTTTTTCCCTCAAGACTGTAAAGGATTTCTGTCAGATAGTAAAAACCTGAAGTTAGAATTTATTGGACAGGGGATGGAGGGCAATCTGTGGTTATGTTGGGATTTTCACAATTTTTCTATTTAAAAATTTACCACAGATTTTATGTGGCATTTATAAAGGAAAATATCATCCTCACTGTATGAGGTCATGAATACTATTTTATAGAGTGTTTTAGGGGGAATCGCGGTTTGAATTTTGAATTAATGCAGAAAAACTAAGGAAACCAACATAAAACAGTCTTATATTTATGCAGACTTATTTAGTCAAAATGTGGCATTTATCTGAGGTAATATTTACCCAGCACAAGCAGTCCGAAGAAAATTTCTTTTCCGTAGGATCGTCATAAAATAGTGTCCTAAGAGACAACTATTAAGCCATATATAAGTGTTGTTTACTTTTAACTTTCTTCCTTATTAACCCACTCCTTAATACTGCTTGTACTCCAGAGAAGGTCAGAAAATATTTTGCTGTATTTTCACTTAGATTATTATAAACAATATATTTATGGAAGTGAGTAATTTATTCTTTAACTCTTCTTAGTATGTAATTCTGATCATTACTTTCTTTCAGGGACTTAGAAAGTTGATGTTACATAAGGCCACTAAATAAATGGTGTTCTACTCTTTATTAGCTATTTGAGAGAAGAAAATGGCCAGAATGTTTGTTATTAATGACCTTAGGACTATTTAGTGAAAGAGTTTAAGTACACGAAATAACTATAAAAATTCCAAAAGCTGAAATGCCAGAAAAGCATATGCTGTATGCCCCACAAAAGCTATGTGTCACTGGTTGAAAACCTTAAAGTTCAGAGGCAACATAAAAAGTCAGGTGAAATGATATTTGCTAGGGTGGTTATAGATTTTTAAAATGATAAAATGACACAGGCCAATAGAAAATCGGTAAAATGCAGTTTTTATGGTGATCCACCAGCAGCAGTCATAAAAATACATGCATTTTCTAAATGAATGTCTTTTTAAAGGAAAAGAGTGGAAATAGATAAGTAGAAATCACAGGCCATGTAACACAGTACTTTTCTTACGCTCAGAAATGATCCATATCATATCACTGAAACTAGTCCAGAATTATTATTTATTATTATATAAATAATTCTGTGAAATAATTTTCATTGTTTATTTTATGTGCAACATTTTGGTTTATGCAAATTTCTCAAAATATTCACCAAAGCTCATCATTGCAGATAGCAAACAGCCACTAAAAATGGGGTTGAGCTTGAAAACCACCTACAAGGCAACATGTACTTAAAAGTACTAAGACTGTATGTTTAAAACTATAAAGATTTTTGCTTTACAACACAAAGCATTGAAACTATAGGTTAAGACATTGGTCTCACTTCCATGAAGGAGATTTAGTTTCGAAAGAAATGTCATACTGTCTACTTAGTTTAGCTATTTAGAAGCTCATAAAATATACAATGATAACATTGTCCTTAAGCACTTTTGAAGGATCTTAGGTGAAGAAAAGATTCAGATATTAAGTGAATAATCAATTAAAATTCAGCAATGCTGCCTAATTTGGATTTGTTTAAATTCATGGATAGTCTACTGGCTTAAAAGATCTTATTATTTTTATGTGCACAGCCAGGCAAACCAAATAAACCAAATGTTGCCTTTTTAAAGTTACTTTAATTACTAGTTAAGAATCATTTGTAATTAGTTGAGTATACAAACAACAATACATGTTCTTGCTTATATAGCAATTACTTGCCTGAAAATAGAGACTTGTAAAATTGAAGAATAATGTTTTTCTTTAAGAAGAAAATTATTTTCTTTGGAATTAACTCATGAGACTTCCTTGTCTATAAATAGTGCAAAAGTGATTTCACCCAACTTCTGACTGAATTAAAATAAATTCTATGTAAATCAGTTTTGAACTAATGAACTGTAGAGCAAGAACATTGTCAAATAAGACCAATTTATGTATTGCTTGTCTAATATTTTCTTTTGAGATCATTTTGTTTCTTCATACCTCTACCTCTGTGATATCTAGATTGGCCTCATCTCACGTAATATGATATCCATATATAAAAATTCCCTATTGACACCTGAGGTAAATTGGAGATAACTTATTTTAAAAGAGATTCTTCACTTTATGAAAATATTCACAACAGAATTACTTTGAATAATAAGATACCCCTGATGTCATTTAAACACACTCATTTTAGCTCATACATTTTTAAGATTGGAAGTTATTTTCAAGATCATCTTAACATAGTGCTTTTCAGACTTTAGTGCATGTACACATCACTTGGGGATATTGTTAAAATGCAGAAGTGTTTCAGTGGTCTGTGATATAGGGTCCGACATCCTGCATTTCTGACATGTTGCCAGGTACTGCCACTCCAAGGACCGTACCTGGAGTTTTAAGGCTCTGAAACACCCTCCTAAGCGCAGTGGTTCTTGTGGTGATCTGATGGCCTTATGCGGGTCTTTATTGCAACAAGAGACACATTGCATGACTGCTTTGGCAGATTTTTTTCTACATTACTATTTCCTGAAAGGCTCAGCAAAAGGAAACTGAGTGTATTAATAACTGGATTTAAGCGGAATTAGTGTTCATAGACCCAGCCTCCTTCTGTCTTTTAAAACAAATTTGTCCTGATTTGTGAACTTAGTTGAGACATTTTAAATCTCTGGGTTTTAGTTTTCTCATCTGTGAAATGAAGGTGTACAATAAAAGGCCAAGCCTCAAGCAGATATGCCAAGGTACTTACTGTAGGAATAGGAGAATTATTTCCAGCTTTATATTTTGTGATTTTATAAATCAAGGGTGGGGGGGTTTCCTTGAAAAAAAAAAAAAGAAATTTAGGTCTGGATATTATTAATAAAAAGCAATTAATTGTATTTGGGTTTAAAAACCACTAGGTTGAGCTTGCAGACAGCAGATGAACAGAAATAATTTGGGTGGTAAAGTACTAAAACTGTATTTTCAAGTGGCAGTGCTGTCTCAGTGACTTTGTTCCCAAAGTTCTGAGGAATGGCCACACATATACTGATTTTCTCTAAATTCACTTACCTCAGTAACAATATATATTCTCTTTGCATGGTCTACTTGAGGGACTAGTTTTTTAAAGCTGAAAGTTGGTCTCCAAGACCTTTATTTCATTTAATCTTCCCTGATGAATTTATAAAGCACAAAGGAAGTATCTTAACCCATTAGATACCACATTTCTCTACTCCTCATGTTTTTATTTCTTAAATTTGGCTTAAACAAGAGCATTAAGTACTTTTATGCTTTACATAGGATTTATTATTATATGCATGGTAGTTGAAAACTTCAGTGACTAAACAAAAAAGTGGTGAACACATAAAAAATGGCACAAATTATTTGAAATTATAATATCAAGGATGTACGTTCATGCTTGCCATAACTAAAAATAAATTGTTCTTCCTTTTCATACCAACTCTATACTGTATCCATATACCTCTATACCTTCAATTTATGTTTATAAGAAATTTCTGAGTTATTTAACTCAAAAGCTTCTGAGGACAAATTTTCTGACTGACTTTTTGTGCAATACATTCTCAGGGTGAAGAGGGTGGAAGGGAAAAGCATTTGGGAAGGCAAGATCATCAGTAATGGAAACTAACATCACGTGCTTGTTTCTTTTTCTAACAGAGCTGAGTCATAGACTATGGATATGCCATCTTTAGTGGGTTTAACCTGACAACTAGAGAAGTGCATATGTAGAGATATTCTTGTGTTTTAATAAAAAATAATTTTTTAAAGTTTATTTATTTTGAGAGAGAGAGGGTGGGAAGAGGCAGAGAGAGAGAGGGAGACACAGAATCCAAAGCAGGCTCCAGGCTCTGCGTTGTGAGCACAGACCTGATGTGGGGCTCAAACTCACCAACCAGGAGATCATGACATGAGCCAAAGTTGGACGCTCAACTGACTGAGCCGCCCAGGTGCTCCAATGAAAAGAATTTGGATTTAAAATGAATAATTTTTATTGATTGGTTGATTATTTATCTATTTATTTTAAATTTTCTTTTCTTTCCTTTTTAAATAAATGTTTATTCATTTTTGAATGAGAGAGCATGAGCAGGGGAGGAGAAGAGAGAGAGGGAGAGAGGATATGAAACAGGCTCTGCACTGACAGCAGTGAGCCCCATGTGAGGCTTGAACTCACAAACCATGAGGTCACGACCTGAGCTGAAGTCAGATGATCAACCAACTGAGCCACCCAGGTGCCCCTATTTTTCATTTTTAATTCCAGAATAGTCTTGTATTACTTTCACCTGTACAATTTGGTGATTCAGCAATTCTATACAAGTCATTTTTATTTTTTTAATTAATTTTTAAAAAATGTTTATTTATTTATTTTGAGAGACAGAATGAGTGATGGAGGGGCAGAGAGAGTGGGAGATAGAGAGTACCAAGCAGGCTCTGATTTGTCAGTGCAGAGCCTTAGGTGGGGCTCAATCCCAAGAACCATGAGGTTGTGACCTGAACAGAAATCAAGAGTCCCATGCTCAACCAACTGAACCCACACCGTCACCCCAAGAGAAGTAATTTTTTAAAGGAAAACTTTACTCAGGGTGGAAATTCAGGTAGTAGGAACCTGTCTGATCACACTAGTTGTTTAAAAAAAATATTCTGAAATACCTCCCTTCTCTCCATTAGTCAATGGCCATCTTTTGCGTCCTGACTTCCTTCTATGTCCCTGGTGGCCTTGGCTTCTTTCCCAGGCCCTAGTTAATTTAATTAATATTTTTAAGTATATCTTTGAATTTTTCTAATTTAAATAACATCTATCTTCATATTCTAGAGAAAAAGAAACAGCATTAGGGAAGGGACAAGATGGTCAAGTGCTTTCAAAGAAGAAAATATAATGCGAATATAAAAGCAAATATAACTTAGCTGGCTGTATGCATGATAGTAAGGTTTCTTTTTGACTGCCACTATCAATGAAAGTACACCACTAGAAAACTGGCAACAGAAATTTCCTTGAGTGTTTCAAATAAAAAGCTCTTTGAAATGTAAAGGGAAAGACCTGGAGAAGCTACTCCTCCATCCTTCTAAATCTTTGATGCCCTCTTGAGAGAGGTGATTCTGGGACTGGAGTAATAGCATCACGGTATAGCTTTAAAAAATTCCTAGAATGATCTCAGTCAAACTTGTCCACTTAAAATGTCAGTTTCAGGATAAGTTAAATTAGAGGTTGCCTACATGATGTTATTTTAAGGGGTGTTTTTCCTTATATCCCCTCAATCAAATGTCATGATCTTTTGAAACTTATTCTCTTTGGTTCTTATTTGTTTTCCTGCTGATTGGAATGTTCAGTGCAAATGCTCCTCAGAACATTAGCAGCTTTGACCCACAGCTTTGGCTCTCAATCTTTTCTCCAACTGTTTTGGGGCATTAAGTGAAGAACAGAGCAGAGTTCTAGTGGACAAGAATTAAGAGAAAGAGCCTTCTTGCTTTAAGACCAGTGACATCTGATTGGAAATGATAGAAAAGGGTGTGTAATTCTGATGGCAAAAGGAGGCATCAGCTCTGGAAATATCTGCAAATCCTTGCCTAGTAAAGGAGAAACTCATTTCAGGCAAATTTAGAGACATCATTCTTGTGGGTATGTTTCTGTGTCAAACTTGAAAAGAGAATTAAAATGTAATTATTAGCTTGAAAATTAATTAATGTTGGTAGCTCTTATTAGGCATAACATGCTCTATATTCCCAAGATTAACAATACTGAGTGATTTTGGAAATGATTTATTTCCAAAATCTCTATGGCATTTGACAGAGTTGATCACACTATTCATAATGAGAACTTTTTCTCATCTGATCTTTTTTTTATATTATCTTGGCTCTCTATCTCTGAATATTAATTTTGTGTTTACTGCTTTGCTGTCTGTCTTTGCTGGCCTTTTTCTTCTTAAAACACCAAATTTCTTTCCTCATACCATCCCCCCATACGCAATTTGTTTGTATCCAATTCTCACCATTTGAGATTGTAGCAGCTTTTTATTGCTCTTGTAAATCACTCCCAGTTCTCCCACCCTGCTCCCTGACTTTGCTACGAAACTCTTAGCTACACATTTCCAGCTGCCTGTTAGACATCATTATTTGCATGTTCTACAGTTTCCATCAACTAAAAATTTCTCAAACCAGATTTATCATCTTTCTCCACAAAACAACTCATTGTTCCTAAATTTCCAATTTCTGCCAATTATAATACTTTTCTCCCATCGACTAAGCCCAAAAAATATGGAGTTTTCTTGGAGTCCTTCGTCTCTGTCTAGCAGACATCCCCTTCCTTCCCATTTTTTTTTTGAATTCTGCTGAATTGTAGCAGAATGTGCCACTCCAAAATATGGCTCTTTAATGTAAGGCTTATTTTGAGTTGATTATTTTTGAGAAAGAGCAGACACGCAAGAAGTTCTACAAACAACTTACCCTTTTGTAAGGGAAATTTCCATTTATAAGAGAAATCTCCATTTGTAAGGCTATCTCCCTCTCAGTACCAGGAAGAGAAGAATGACTCCAGATCACAAAAACTTTTTATCGGTGAAGAGTCAGTGGTTTAAATCAGCATAACAACTAACCTTGTTACCTTTGTTACCGTGCTTTTCCTGGTAATTTCCAGTAACTGGCTTCCGCCACCTCAAACTCTGAACATCTTTCTTTTGTCTTTAGCTGAAGATGGTATTTAAGGTCGTGGCTTGAGCCATTCTGAGTTTTACTCAGTTCTCCTGGGTATCTCCCATGTATACAGGAGGCATACATGTTACTAAACTTCTGTTTGTTATTTTTTTCTGTAAATCTTTCATTACAAAAAGTCTCAGCCAAGGACAATGATGAAGAGAGGAAAATATATTTTTTCTCCTTTACACTGCCTATCATTGCTTTAGTTCACAGCTTCTTATTCCTTCCCCACTTGAGTTTAGGTGTTATTTTAAGGTCTACTTGTACACTCAATTTACCCACATTAGGAAATTTAGAACCCATGGTTAACCTTAAAAGTAAAATGGCCAGTTATTTTGCTAGTAAAACATGGGTTTATTCTGGAATAAAAGAGAATTGCAATCTGAGACAATTATTTGTTGGCAAAACTGATGTGGGAAACAAAGGCAAATGAAAAACTAAATTTCCTTATAACTTATAGCCCAATGACAATTCCTTGACATAGGCAGAGTGACCTTCCTCTGGGAGCTCTGTTGCCTCAATGATGACACTTTGCTAAGGGGCAAAAGGGAATCTTAGCTTAACATTATCCTGACCCATCAGGATCCTGTAAGTCTACTTTAACATATAAAAATTCCTATGGAAACTTCCTTTATTCTACCACCCCTCCCCTTCCCCCAAGATATATGTTGGCAACCATACTCCAAGCTTATGGACCCTGATATACATCTGAAGGGTCTCATGACTAAGTGTTTACTATATAGTAATAAATGACCCTTTCTTAACAACAGCTAGCCTCTCAAGGTCCTGGAAACCTTGTTTCTGAAATTTCTTAGAAACTTATGCTATCTATAAACCCCTCCCAACCTGAAAGTATATAATCAGTCTCTCATCACACCAGTGCTGCTTTTTCTTGCACTGAAGATGTCTCAAGAATTCTTTCTTGGCCATTGGCTCTGAACCCTAACACTAACCTGCATCAAAAATCATAGGCAAGTCCGGGGAACAAAGGAGAGGTACCTTTTTTTTTTTTCTTTTAAAGAGAAAAGGGGTAAATTGGGAAGGCAGTTTTGATCTTAAAGTCCATTGGAGTAAAGTGGGAGTCCAAAGTATGGTGGCTTTTCATTGGCTGAGCTATTTGGTGCTGAGGGGAAGAGAAATAAAATGGTTTTTCTTCTGGCTGGAGTAGTAAAGTAGTATCCACGTGCAAGGCCAAGTCCATGTAAGGTCAAGTGTGTCTCTTTATGTTGGGTCTGCAATTGATTACAAGTGGTAAGGTGGAGAGCTCCTCCTGCTGAAACTTCAATTAATAATTTTCATGCTATATAGAAAGAACTACAACTTCCTGCTTTTTAAGTCTGAGACACAATAGGATAGTGTCTTAGGCCTAGTAGGTACTTCGTAGATATTTAATTAATTAATTGTTTTATTATTATGAACTCCATATTATAGAATTAATAAAAACAATAAAACATGAAAATAATGCCCAAACTTAGTCATGAAAACAAAGCATCAAAACAAAACAAATATGAGTTTACTGGTTTGATTTGGGAGAGAGCCTTGGCTAGCCAATGTAAGTTCAAATTTACATTGGAATTTCTTTAAATTACTTGCCTACAGTGTGACAAATCCTGTCTCACAAGATTGACTTTAATAATTTAAATGTTTCTTTGGATTTTAGACTTGAAAGCTAAGTGTATGTGGGTGGAAAAGGATGATTCTGACTTGAATTGATAGGATTAAGAAACAACCCAGCTGAGTAAGCTTTTGTGGCTCCAATTCACTTAAAATGCAGAGTAGATAGTTGTATAACTAATGCTAGAGACAGAGAATAATTTTAAATATAGGAGAGGGATTGAGACTACTAAATAGCACCTTGCTTTTAGGCAGTCAAAAATAATTTCACTTTTCTTCTAAGCAAGAATTGGAAATGGCATTAGCTTTAAAGCAGCCAGTAAAACTAGTACAATGATCAAGTATCTTTATTCCTCACCTAAATAAAAATCATATGACAAACTGGGATGGAAAAAAATGGATTGAAGACTTTGGGTTTTCAAATTGCCAAGACATGGGCTTCTTAATATTCTGATCAGCTTTTGCATCTGGCAGTAGTTTACTGTCAGCCCCTGTCTTCCCCTACTATTGATCCTCTATTATAGTATATTTGCTGCCGAAGCGAGCACTGATCCTCTAAAGTCAGAGAGTTCCAACACTTTCAGGTCCAGCGTTATCCAGTTATGGAGCCAATTCTAGACCAGGCTGGCTGAGCATTGATAGCTCATAATCATCCATAGGTGGGAATTACTGGGCTTGAGTCCTTTTCCAAATCATTATTCCTTTCCAGTCTTCATTTTTATTCCCATCCAGCTTAGATTTCATGTATTAATAATTGTTTAAAATATTTTTTTCTGCCTCTGGGCTAAATGGAGATGGAGAGTAGAATCAAGTTTGATTAGAGAAAAATAGAATGTTCTATTATTTTTCACAAATAACATACCTACACCAATTTTAATACCTCTCTGAAAATCGCAGGATTGCTTTGCCATCACATCTTTATGGCAAAACACCTACTCTGCATCAACCCAAATATTGGCTTTCTCTAAGCATACACACGAGCAAATGAGCACTACTAAAGAATATCATGAACCCAGCAGATTGCTTCCTACATAAATTCTTTAGTTCCTTACTTGGACTCTAACACCTCCATTGTTTTACTGGCCAACTCTTCCACTCAGTACAGAAATGATTTCAAAACTTTTCTACTCTCCTTAAACTTCTGGATGCAACTTTGTTACATTTCTTTACAGAGTATACAGAAATCGGTAGATGAATTTCTTCACCTTTCATCATTAAATCTATTCACTCACCCACACATTGAGGCTTCTGTTTTCATCCTCTGTTCATGGTCTCCTCTATGGAGGATGAACTGTCCTTCCTAGCTCAGGTCTAGGCCTCCACCTCTTGGTTTTTAATCATATTCCTTCTAACCTTTTGTATTAGTCAGAGTTCTTCAGAGGAACAATATATACATAAAAGAGTATTTATTATAAGGCATTGGCTCACTCTTCCCTCTCTACTTGATCATTCCCATCTACGTTTAGATGGGTTTAAGAGTTTCTGATCTTAAGATAGCAATGACAATAATATTTAATTATTAATAGTATTTAAATTTTCTTTCTTTCTTTTTTTTCAAGTAATCTCCATACCCAACATGGGGCTCAAACTCACCACCCCAAGATCAAGCATTGCATGCTCCACCAACTGAGCCTGCTAGGTGCACCTAAATTTTCTTTCTTATTAAATGTCTTTTTTTTTTTTTTTACCTTTTGTGTTCCTGGATGTGAACTCAAATTTTCTTTTAGGTCATCTGATATTCATCCCACATCCATTTTATTCCTAATTCCTCAAACAGGAGGCCTCTGTTAATTAAGTAGTTACTTAATTAATGAGTGAATTAAACTGGAAATTTACTCTATGTGCATATTTGGAAACACAGTGCGTGAAAAAATGCTCATCTATTACTAGAATTAAATATTCATTGACTAAATACTTATTACCTGCCAGATATTTTTATTAGAGCTGGAGATACACTGTTGAATAAAATAGGCAACGGTGTCCTTATGAACTTAAATTCTCTGGAGTAAGTGGAGGGAGGGGAAAAAAACCCAATAAATACTAAATATGTACCTACCTGCATGAATACATTGAAAAATAGATGTATGAAAAAAATAATTGAATAAGAAATAAGAAAGCATTATATCATGAGAGTGCTGTGCAGAGAATTAAAACAACAGTTATATGCTAGAGATTGCTTTGGCAGCCACGTTAGCCTGGGTAGTTGGGTGTACCTATTTGAAGGTGACATTTAAGTAGGAATCTAAATGGATGAGCAGAGAAAGAGGCATATGTAACAACTTTGGCAAACAACTTGTATCTTAGAAACAGAAAGAAGACCAGAGTGGCCAAAATGTGCAAAAAAGTGGTATGATTGAGATTAGAAATACAGGCAGATCCCTAGGACTTTCTACGTTGTGGAAGGAATTTAGCTTTTCTCCCAAGTATGATGAAAAACCACTGGGGGGTTTTAAGGAGGATAGAGGGGCAATCTGATGTGTGTTTTAGAATGATGACTCCAGTTGCTGCATGTAGAATGGGTTGTAGTGGTGCCAGTGTGGAAGTAGGGGCTCACTAAAATTATTGGAATAGTTTGGGCAAGATAGGATGGCAACTTTGATCAGTACAAATAGTAGAGATGGAAAGAAGTAGACTCAGTGAACCTACTGGGTCAAGGTGTATGGAGTTTTTCAATTTTGCAACTTTCTCCAAAAGTTTTTTACTAATTTATACTCCTCACATTGTGTGTGAGAGCGTGTTTATAATAATGTAAAGCTGGACAGTGTTTAGAGATCCATAATTCAGATTCACATAAGCTAAAAACAAGACCCACTGATCTTACATACATTAGTTCAAAATGACATATTTCTTTCCTAGGAAGGAACCCTAGGCATCTCGAAGTTCTGGTAAATTATTATATGCCCCAATATTTCTCAGCATTTCTCTTCTCAGTGTTGTCCTTTCGTCTGACACTTCTCTGCACCACCTCTCCATGTGCATATATTCTGTTTCTTCTTTTAGATGATAAACTCTGAGGGCAAGTAGAATCTGTCAACCTATGTTACAGTGCTCAGCAAGACTGGTGCTTAAGAATTACCCACAATCACATGAGGAAAACACTGAAAAAAGAAACTGATCATTCATTATGTTTATTTTTCTACTACAATTTGGTCACTGGGAGTAGTGAATCCCAACAGCTCTACCATAGTTATTTAATATCTATACTCAGGTCTTAGGTACTATTAGGGAGAGAATCAAAAGAATACCTTCCATCTCTATATAGTAGAATACATTTGGAGTTCAGATTCAGAGAGGCCTTGGATTCAAGTTTTGGTTTGTTCTTTTCTCACAATGTGAGTTGTTGCTCCACTATAAACCAGACTAATAATAGGTACTTATCTTTCCTAGGTCACAAGACTTTGTGAGATTCTGAATGTTACATGTGAAAAGAACTTGTGAACTCTAAAGTACTATTAAATAAAAGCTATAGTTGATTGAGCTCTTAACTAGGCTGCAGACACTGGTCTAAAAGTTGCACATGTATCAACTTATTCCTCATGACACTCTTATGAGGCCAGGGCTATTACTTCAGCTGAATAAATGGAGGAGAGATTAAATAACTTGTCCAAGGTTACATACCCAATAAATGACAGAGCCAGGACTGAAGCCCAGACAATTTGACTGTATAGTTCCTGCTTTTAACCACTATGTTCTGTGAGTACTTTGTAAAGTTGACATTATTAAAATATTCAAAGTACATGTATTAATACAAAATATATTCCAGGCATTGTGCTAAACACAGAGGGTACAATAAGGAAAAGGCAGGGTCAGTCATAGCTATTTTTTTTTATTTATTAGTTTTAAAATTTTATTTTAGAGAGAGAGAGAGTGAGAGAGAGGATATTAAGCAGGCTCCATGTTCAGCATGGAGCCTGATGCGGGGCTTGAACCCATGAGCCTGGGATCACGACCTGAGCCAAAATCAAGAGTCAGACACTCAACCAACTGAGCCAGCCAGGCGCCTCAGTCATAGGTTTTTAATTAATTAATTAATTAATTTTTAAAAACAATGTTATTTTTAAAGTTTATTTATTTTGAGAGAGAAAGAGAGAGTGGGAGAGAGAAAGAGAGAGAGAGGAAAAACGTGAGTGGGAAAGGGGCAGAGAAAGAGAGCAAGAAGAATCCCAAGTAGGCTGTGCACCATCAGTGCAGAGCCCAATGCAAGGATTGAACTCATGAACCATTAGATCATGACCTTCACCAAAACCAAGAGTTGGACACCTAGCCAACTAAGCCACCCAGGCACCCCAGTCATAGCTTTTTAAATATCTGTTCAAGTGAAAAATTGTTTTTCTTTAAAAGAAAAGAAAAAAAGCCTCATGCTTAAACAATTATAATGGCCCTTAATTAGTATGTGTAAATTAATAGATAATGAGTCAATATAGACTAGCATACGCTTTTTAATGTAATTATCCTATTAGTAAACATTCTTTATTACCTGGGCCATATATTTGTGTTTTTCAGAAAATAACTTTGTCTTTACACTCCGAAGAGATTAATTTTCTTTCTTTTTTTATTTAAAAATTTTTTCAAAGTTTATTTATTTTTGAGAGAGAGAGAGAGAGCGAGAGAGAGAGAGAGAGAGAGAGAGAGAGAGAGAGCGGGAGGGGCAGAGAGAGAGGGAAACACAGAATCTGAAGCAGGCTATAGGCTCTGAGCTGTCAGCACAGAGCCTTATGCAGGGCTTGAACTCACCAACTCTGAGATCATGACCTGAGCCGAAGTCAGACACTTAACCAAGTGAGCCACCCAGGTGTCCTGAGATTAATTTTCTTTCAAATAGACAAACGACTTAGTTTTTTTCCCCTAGTATTTGTGGATTTTCAAACACATTCAAGACTTTAGTCATGTTTGAAGACCTCAGCCAATGGGATACCACTTTAATTTTCAATTATTGTTAAATTATTTTCATTTTCAGTTTAGTGGTCAGAATGATTTTTGCTTAAAGAATGCTTTTATTTAAAGAATTTATTTTACTAAAATAAATTGTGCAGGTGGGCTTACTAAACAAATATTTCTATAACTATAGTACTATGGAAACTGGGTTTTTATAGCTTGATAGAAGATCTCATTTTTACTGCCTAATTGAAGTACAATTTTTAGTATATTTAAAAGATTTTCTTCAGTTTATGTCATACAAATTCAATCTTTTCTTGCACAGATTTTTCTGTGACACAACCAATGATTATGCAAGACCATTTATGTATGTGAATTGCTCCGTGATATTATCAGCCAAAATTGTAGGTTGAGGTCAAGTGATGTCAAGTCATTATTTAAAGAAACAAAGGCAAAAGGAAAAAGACAGATTGTAGAGGGGAAATTTAATACATTTTGGCAACATAAGTAGGAAGGTCAGAAAGGACACAAAGCTAGAGTGATGTCATTATAATTGGCTGTAGTTCAGAAGCGGCAGGGTGGCAGTTAGCCAAAAAGGCACTTTGATGTTGTTTGTTTATATATTGCTATTTAGCTATCCATATCCAGAAGTATGGCGATTACAGCAGATACTTTTATGGTGGATGATGAATATTGTGGTTACTGCCTTATTTCAAACTTTGTTTCTAAAATGCAGTGACTATAGCTTATTTAAAGCTTTCATTTTTAAGATGCATTTCCTCTGAATACGCCGATCTGTAGAATCCTCTACAATCTAGACAGGTCAAACTGCTGTAGAGGTATTTGTTGAAGTGAGATGGATAGAAATTTTGAGTTTGAACAAAGCATTTGGGGAAGATTCCCATGATGTTTTAAAATTATGAAATAATCAGATCTCTGCAGTATTCTGGCCTGGCTTCATGGGTGGTGTTTATGCCACGCCTATGAAGAGGAAGAAAGGAGTCAGCTGGAAGGATATTTTCCTTTTTCAGTTTCTCATTAGATTGCACTTTCCCCCTGAGCACTTTGGCTGCCTAAATAACTCTTACTCTATTGGCTAAATCATATGTATTTAGCAACTGATGGCTTTCCATTGGTTAGAGATTTTATTTTTTTAAATTATTTATTTTATTTTATTTGTAATTTACATCCAAGTTAGTTAGCATATAGTGCAATAATGATTTCAGGAGTATATTCCAGTGATTCATCCCCTATGTATAACATCCAGTGCTCATCCCAACAAGTGTCTCCCTTAATGCCTCTTACCCATTTAGCCCATTCCCCCACCCACAACCTCTCCAGTAACCCTCAGTTTGTTCTCTGTGTTGAGGAGTCTCTTATGTTTTGTTCCACTTCCTGTTTTTATATTCCTTTTGCTATCCTTCCCTTATGTTCATCTGTTTTGTATCTTAAATTCCTCATATGAGTAAAGTCATATGATACTTGTCTTTCTTTGACTGAATAATTTCGCTTAGGATAATACCCTCTAGATACATCCACATAGTTGCAAATGGTAAGTTTTCATTCATTTTGATTGCCTGCCGGAGTCCAGCTCCAGCAGGTCCAGGGTTCCCTGAAGGATGGACGGTGTCAGCGAAAGAGAGTGAGAGAGCCTTGGCTTCTTTCTGATCACCAGGCAGGCATCTCTGGTCTGACTGGAGAGTCAGCTTTATTTATTGAAAAAATGTATGGGGTACAAAACAGAAGTGGCAATTTTCTTAGACAATGATTTCTGATGACAAATCCTTTGGTACGTAAAAATTTCCCAGAAAATATATTGGTAGAAGACTAATGCATAATCTTTATCAATAGTGATTGATGTAGGTGACTTAGATGCTTATCATATGGGGAAGGAGGTATCTTTAGCATTCAAATACAAGGCAATGTTTTTAGCATAGCAAAGGCAAAAGTTAGTTCTTTGTGAGCAGGGCCAATAGCCTGTTTTCTTGAGGGGAAGAAAAACAGGTTTCTCAGGAAATGTAATATTTGCTCCAATAAACACAAAAGAAGAAATTCCTATAATAAGTTCCTTCACAAGGTACAATTAGCATATTTTTGGATAAGGGGGCTAATTTCACTTCTGATACCAGTCAACAAGGTGCCTTGGGTGTTGGTGCTCAAGCAAAAATAATTGAGTGGGGGGGTAGACATCGGTCGCCATCTGACAGCGGGAGGCCTTGCAAACCTGCCTTACCTCACAAGAAGTTTTTCTCAACTTCCTGAGTTCAGAAATGGCTTCCAGCAATTGCCGAGTAATACTCCATTAATATACTCCATTATATATATATATATCCATTATATATATATATATATATATATATATATATAGTCATTAGTCAATGGACATTTGGGCTCTTTCCATACTTTGGCTATTGTTGATAGTGCTGCTATAAACATTGGGGTGCATGTGCCCCCTTGAAACAGCATACCCGTATCCCTTGGATAAATATCTAGTAGTGCAATTGCTGGGTTGTAGGGTAGTTATATTTTTAATTTTTTGAGGAACCTCCATACTGTTTTCCAGAGTGGCTGCACCAGTTTGCATTCCCACCAGCAGTACAAAAGACATCCTCTTTCTCCACATCCTCACCAACATCTGTTGTTGCCTGAGTTGTTAATGTTAGCCATTCTGTCAGGCGTGAGGTGGTATCTCATTGTGGTTTTGATTTGTATTTCCCTGATGATAAGTGGTGTTGAGCATTTTCATGTGTCTGTTAGCCATCTGGATGTCTTCTTTGAAGAGGTGTCTATTCATATCTTTTGCCCATTTCTTCATTGGATTTTTTATTTTTTTGGGTGTTGTATTTGATAAGTTCTTTATAGATTTTGGATACTAACTAATGTCATTTGCAAATATCTTCTCCCATTCTGTTGGTTGTGTTTTAGTTTTGCTGATTGTTTCCTTCACTGTGCAGAAGGTTTTTTTATTTTGATGAGGTCCCAATAATTCATTTAGTGGTTAGAGATTTTAGATGCAATTTTTATTGTGTGCACATATTTTAAAGCAAACCTGTCAAACAGAAATATAATGCAAGCCACAACCATGAGTCACATAGGTTATTTTACATTTTCAAGTATCCATATTGAAAAATTAAAATTAATGATACATTTTCTTTAATATATATCCAAAGTAGTACCTTTTTTTTTTTTTTTTTGAGACAGAGAGAGGGTGCAAGTGAGCAAGGGGCAGAGAGAAAGAGAGAGACAGAATCCCACAAGGGGCAAGGAGAGAAAGAGAAGCAGAGCTCAACTAAAGCAGGGCTCGTGCTTAGCTGAAGTGGGGGCTTGAGCCCCATGAGCTCACCCAAAGTGGGGCTCATGCTCACCTAGAGTAGGATTTGTGCTCACCTGAAGCAGAGCTCGAGCTCACCCATTGTGGGACTTGAACTCATGAACTGTGAGATCATGACCTGAGCTGAAGTCCGATGCTTAACGACTGAGCCACCCAGGCTCCCAATAGTATCATTTTTTTTTTTAAAGTAATCTCTATACCCAACATGGGGTTTGAACTCACAACTTCTAAATCAAGAGCCAGGCGCAGCAAAGTATTATTATTTAACTACGTAATTGGTGCACCTGGCTGGCTCGGTCAGTAAAGCATGTGACTCTTGATCTCGCGGTCGTGAGTTTGAACCCCACGCTGGGCACAGAGCTTACTTAAAAAATACAAATTAAAAATTAAAAAAAATAACTTTGAAGCCAAGACTAAACTGTATGTAAACCAACTTGAGAATAAAAAAATATATATGTAAAAAAAAACGCCCAATGCTGCAGCTGGTCTTGAGAGACTGATACTGTTCTATTCCTCTTCTACACGTTCTAGATTCTCTTCACCTTTGGTCACTTTTGCTAGTCTAAGTGGTTTATCTAATGAGTGATCCTGACCATCCATATCTTTTTCAGGACAGGCAGCAGCCTAATGACTTACTGTCAAATCTGGACACAGGCATTCACTTGGTCATTCCCACTGGCTCTGACCTTCAAAGTTCAAGCCACCAACCTGGAGTAAGGGTAGGAGTTTGCTAACTACCAAGTATGTCTATCCAATATCACATGAAGGATAGAGGGAATTATTACAGGGTTGCTTTGAGGGTCCTGTTGTGCCCTGGAACCTGTTGTGCCTGTGGAAACTGGACCTAGTGAATTTATTTTTACCCTGTGCACTCACTCTGACATGGAATCTTGGATGACTATACATTTCTGAATAGTAACTATGACCTTGAAATTCCTAGGAATTCTCTTTCTCCAGTGTACAGTTACCTGAGAAAATGGGCATAGCTTTCTGCAGGGAAGAACTGGTTGAATTATTACCATATAATGTTGCCTTGGTATTGCATGGTGATTTCTCATAGAATCTTGACCTCTCCTTCAGTTGCTGGGGGCCCAGAGGGGATTTGGGGAGATCTCCAGAAGGACATGTATTGACAGGCAGAAGTCTCTCTATTGTCTTCAAGGAAGTGGGGGGGGGGAATTCTTCTTTTCAGCCAGGAGGAATGGAGCACTTCTGATGGGCCCAAAAGAGTCAATAGAACCCGAGTATTCAAGATTTTTGAGTGCAAAGAGCTAGATATTCCCATTCCAGGTTTACTAATCCAGGTCCTGATCTTAGCATTGTGGAACTGCCTATTTTACAATTTAACTCTCTCTGGAGTTCCGCTAACTTTATGATTCAGTTCTGGGGAAAAAAAACCCTTCAGCTTTCTTTGCCTTTCAGCTACAGTAGAGCAGAGATTCTTTATGTGCAGCCAAGGAATCCCTCTGGCTTTCACACTTTACCTTAAATTGGTGATTAATTATCTCTAGTTTTTCATTGTTTTTCTCCAGTGAATTGATAGCCCTCAGCAACAGCTACTCTTTCCACAGTCCCTATAATTACTACTTCCCCCAAATCTCTCAAATGCTTGAGATGTTGCCTGTAGCTAGTGCTTTCTCTTCCCACTCTGTTCACCCCAGGTGAAAGTCTTAACAATTGTATTGCTATAGTATGCCAGGGGCGGTTAGCACTCCACCTATCACCAGTGATGGAGTCCTCACTGCTAGCCATCAGCAGGTGACTCAGCTTCAAAGTCCCATTCTAGAATCTGCTTCTTAGGACCACTCCTGACTTCTGCTTTAGGTCAATACTCCTAGAAACTGACTCTGAGATATAGATTTGCATGTGGGAATTTTACTGGTGAATGGATTTGATACTGCTGAATTGGATTTGAAGGCATTGAAAGAAGTAGGATTAGGCAGAAGGAGAGACTGACAACTGTCTTGTAGTTGTAATAAAGAAGCTCTGGATTTAAATGACTCTTTAGAATTGTTCCTAATTAAGGCATGGGGGATTAGCCCTTTTATTCCCTTCCCCCACCATCCCAGTTAACCAGTCGTTGGATGTGGACTGCCCCTGGGGAGAGGCACTACCTTGGGTTAGGTGGCTCCCAGATTCCAGGAAAGGATTCAGCTATGAGATCTTAGTAGCCTATACTCCCAGAAGCTGGGATGTGAGTGCCTTGGTCCAGAAGGGTGCTTGTGGGTGGCACATGCCAGATCTATTCCATTAGATGCTAGGCATAGAGTGATCAGCTTCTATGTTAGACACTTATATGAAACATTAGAGTGCCCAGAACAATACTCTCAGCCCTTGTTCACAAGGGAGGGGGCAGGAAACTCCTTTTGGAGGCAACATCTGGAAAGTTAAGATCCAGACTTTTCATCTTGCACCTCTTTCCTCAACCTGGATGGTAAGGGTGAAATTCCCTAACAATTACTAAAATTCTCTTCTAATCACAGGGGAAGTTATGTTTCTGTAAATTTACACTTTCATGACCTGAAGGCCCTTTCCCATTACAGTACTTGAGGGCTGGCACAGTTCATGCTGAGCATGTGGGCAGTCACTGACATATTTCTGTAAATAAATGGTGAAAACATCTCAGTGGAGACGAAGTATTCAAACATATGTGCAAAATTTATGGTGGGGTCATCACCCAGAAGATAGAAGCCTTACAGACCAGCCATCTCATTCAGCAACAGTTGTACATAAAGGACTTAATCAAACACATATTGCATGCCCATGAGACTATCCCTGCAAACACAATATCACTCTGTACAAACAACTCCTTATGTTCAAAGAAAAATTAGATCATAGGCTAGATCAAAGATGAGACCCAATGATTCCATTTATTGTATGATTAATATTACTATCTCGTTTTGTGATATACTTAGATGCAATCTTCTGATGCAGACTTCAGTCATTTGTATAACTTAAGAACAATTTCTTTTGAGCATGAGGCCATATTAACCAGAAAGTTCTGAAATTTCTGATGAAGTTTTGCTGATAGCAAGAAATTTCAATGTTAGAAACAAGCAATTATTTGATATAAAATCTCAGTACCAAAGTATTTCATTTTTTTCCACATCAGTTTCTTCTCTCCTGTCTTGCTGTCTCATTTGAGTACAAATAGCTATTGGAGAGCATGCACTAGTGTACCATCAACTGTAACACAAATGGGCACTGTCCTATTTGTAACTTTTTGATGAAAGTAATGAATGCTGAAAAGTCATGCATTTAAACCCAGATATATATAGTTTTGTTCACAAAATGCTAATGTACTATATAGCTGTCCCATAATTTTTAATAGCTGAGTAAATATATTTGATGTTATTCAAATATGCATAACATAGAAGAAATAATCTCTATATTAATTTCCTAGAATGCTTAGACACAGTTTTTTTTTTTTTTTCTTTTTTCCTTAGCCAGCTTCAGGCAAGGTCTCAAGTCATTGACAGCACAATAGACTTGTTGATTTAGGACTTTTCTCTCTTCCCCTCCCCTCCCCAGCCTTCCCTCTGTGACATTGTAATGGCCTCTTTTCTGTCTTCATTCTATCTATTTTCCTCTGAAGAATTTGGCTGTGTTGATTATTCTCTTTAGAATGATTTCCCCCTCTCTTAGTTTTTCTACAACCCTGGTCTCTGGATTACCTTCCAATCTGTCTGCTTCTTTTTTGTTTCTTCCAGTAATTTCTCCTCCTCTATCCTTTAAATATGGATGTTGCCCATGGTTCTGCCTTTTCCTCCTATGTTAGTCTCCACTTTCTGCCTTTGCTGCTTCATCTATGTCCAATACTCCAGAAATACCTATACACCAATGACTTCCAAATCTCTCTGTAAACACAGAGGGCCATCTTCACAAAGATGTCCTACAGGCTTCTCACATTCTACCCCAAATTGAATCACTGTGCACATGGTCAAGTTCAGTTTGAATAGTCACGGACTGGCAGGCAGAAATGTAACTTTATCTTATATAATATTTCATTTACCTCCCAAGAGATAGCATATTTATTTAGAAGACAATAGTTTCAAAATTATCTCCCAAAATCAGAACTATGGGCCATGGTACACACCCTAAGTAAATGAGTGAGGTCTTTATTAATTGTTCATTCATTAAATAAATTTTAAGTTAACTTATTATGTGGGGTAATGTTTTTCCACATTTCTGTGATAAGAATCATTTGGAGAGCAGAGATGAATTCCACTAATTAAAACAGGGCCTAGTATGGGCCAGTAACTTGGAAATTTTTATATTTACAAATATCCCAAGATGATTATCATGATCAAGGAAACGTGGGAAAACTGGCTTGTAACCTCCTTTTCAGCTTCCTTTAGATTTTTAAGTCTTGAACTACTTACTATTCCCTGAATGACCAACGGGAAAGTCTTATCCAGCCCACTTTTAGAAAAGCAAAGTAAGTTTTCTGAACATTTGGTTTGATAAACTCTCCTCTTTGGAAGCATCACAAATACTTTATTCCAGCTGTTTCTTAGAAGACACTGTTTCTCATTTTCATTTCTAACCCAGCTCTTCTTGATCATGTCTTCCTTGGAGGCTCACCCCTTGAGTTGAGATAGTAATCCAATCAAATCATTGTTAAAAATTGGTTTATTACAGGATTGTCGCTTTAAGCAACCTTCGCTTACTTCTGTCTTGCTCCCTTATCTCCGAAAACTTAAGAAGTTAGGGTGCTTTGTATGGACTCAATATTTTGGTCTTTCCATCTTAAATCTCGTATTAACAACCCCTTGTAGGTCAGCCTGAATTTCATCTTTTTTTTTTTTTTTTTTTTTTAATGAGTTCAATTCCCTTTGGCATTCTGGTCCAGATAATGCCCACCTCTTTCATGCCATTATCTTGGAAACATTGCTGATGATGTAGAAAATGGTAAAAATCATGGAGGGTGTCACACCCTTCAGTCTGAGTTTGCCATTGTTCAGCCAGAGCTTAGGTTGTGAGGGTCTGGGATCTTCTCTTTGGGCATAATCGTGTGGATGGGGCTGAAGAGCATGAAGCTCTTGGTCAGAGTCAGGGAAGCCCCTTCTTGCACACGTCCTGCATACCGCTGATGGTCAAGTGTGCACAGGACATACAGCTTGCTTGCCATGCAGTCTATGTCTGTGGCCTCTGGTAACACGCAGCCACTTTTGTCCATCACCACACCCAGCTCGAGCTTGAGTTGCAGGTTGCGGATGTAGGCGGGCAGGAGCCCTCGGGGAGGGGGGGATAGGTGGTGGGCAGCTTCAGGAAGAGCACCTGCCCGGCCCTGAACTGCTCTCTGCAGTTGTAGTCCGCTTAGTTCCCTCCCACAAACACGGTATTTTTCCTCAGCTCCTGGAAGCCGGAGAGCTGCGTACCTGCTGTCAGGGCTCTTGCCAGTTGCCCCTGGAATCGGGCGGATTTTGCCAGGTCGGGTCACCTAACGCCTACGGCTACCCGGAGAGGACGAACTACCTTGGCGTCTTGCTTGGCGTTCTGCCGGCTCGCACCGCCTCGGCGCTCAGCCTTCTGGGAGTGACGTCAGCACTCGGGCTTGTTCCGTGGAGAGGTGGGGGTTTTCTAGTATCTCTGATTGCTCTCAGGTTTGACGGTGGATATTATGTTCTTATGCTTTTTTAACACGTATATCAGTCTGTTCTGAGTATTAGTCTCCCCCCCCCCCCTTTCTGGTAATTCCTCAATTTCTCAAATTTTCCTCCTACTCTCAAGGATTCTCTTTCCCCTTTCCTCTTTCCCAAGAGGGCATTTGGGTGCAGAAGGAAGCTTTTATAACCTCGGAGCAGTGGGGGAGGGGGCATCCGGATCATAGCTCTTCTGCACTCACTTTTATGATGTTCAGCCCATTTCAGCAGGTGTTTGGTACCCGTCTGTGTCTTTTGCACCTAGACTGGCCCACCCACTTGATCTGTTAACTATCCTGAGCCGGCCTCCACTGAGGTGTGAATTGTCCCACTGTGGTTTTGAGGTGTGGTCTCTTGGTGATTTCTTTCTTTACCACTGCGTCTAAATGGTGTGGTTGCCCTTGCAAAATTCCTAGGCTGTTCTATAGCTCATCCTTTCTGTACCTGTCATGCAGAGGCATAGTTACCTTGTATGACTGCCTTCAGGTATTCCTGCTTAGGAATCTCCCTCACGAATTGCTGTTTTACAATACTCAGGCCATGCTACATGTTGCACTATTCTCCCTGTTGTGTTTCTTTAACTGTGATTCCCCAGATAAGGCCCAGGGAAGAATAAGCCCCAAGAGTTTTAGATCTATCCTTTCCCTCCCTATAAGGTATCCAGGTGTGTTTCTATCCCATCTACTGCTTCTAGGGGTCTTGGTTCCAGGACACGTCAGTCTTCAGTGTGTCAGTCAGGGTCTTGGAAGATCCAGAGATGGCATACTCAAATACCGCAATTTCAGAAGAGTTGAGTAGAGGGACTGTTTACTAAGTTGTGAGGAAACCACAGGGGACAGTGCAGGACTCAGGTTAGAAATAGCAGGACGGTCAGGCAGAAATTGGGTATCCTTGGTAGATGAAGACAGCCTGTGACAATTCCACAAAGAAGGAAGTAGTAAGTATCCTGACTCCCTTTTCTCCCTGTGATCTTTTCTAGATGCTCCTCATTGGCTAAATTCTGTAAGAAGCCAGAGGGAGGGGAGCCTGTTAATGCAGCCCATCCCTTGATAGAATCCAGCCAGTCTCCTGGGCCATGGAGCATATGGAGAATGGATCTGAACGGGCAAGTGGAACATACCCAGTGGATTCAGCTTCCTGGAGGTACAGAGAAAATTATATGTGTGTGTGTGTGTGTATGCACGAGTGTGACAGAGAGAGGGAGAGAGAGAGGAAGCGAGAGTAGGGGAGTAGGGGAATGTTCGCAGAAATCATTGACTCTAAAGAAATGTTACTGATGGAACAGTTGTTTTTCCTGTAAGTTATGCATTGGAAGAAAGAAAAGGCTGAGGTCACCACCTCACTGGATCACATAGCTGTGTGGGGACTATAGCTTGTCCTTTGTAGGTCTTTTTCTCAGCACTAGTCATGGTAGCTAGCACACAGGAAATCTTCAGTATTTATTAATATATTTTTTTGTACTAGGGAAACAAATCTGAAGTCAGGATGTGTTTACACAGTGTGATGGTTAATTTTATGTGTCAACCGGATTGGCTAAGGGATGCCCAAATACCTGGTGAAACATTTGTAAGTGTGTCTGTGAGGGTGTTTTTGGAAGAGATTAGCGTTTGAATCTGTAGTCTAAGTAAAGATCTGGTCTCATGAACTAATAATGGTGAGGAGCCAATCTGTTGAAGGCAGAGAGAGGTGGAAGGAAGGGTGAAACCTCTCTCTTCTTGAGCTGGGACTTCCACCTTCTCCTGTCCTCTGATTTTGGAGCTCTGAGTTCTCAGGCCTCTGACTATGGGACTTGCACCAGCATCTCCCCGCTTGCCTTGCACAGTGTTGGAGTTGGACTGAATTATACTGAATTTCTTGCTTCTCCAGCTTGCAGACAGCAGATCATGAAACTTCTAGACTTTCACAATCATCCCAGTTAAATGCTGTAATAAATATCCTATGTGTATCTCGATGTATCCTATTGTACTATTTCTCTGAAGTCTAATACATACAGTTTGCTTAGTTGAATGTGATCCCAAAATTGGGCTGATGACTATTGGAACTCCTCTTTCGGCAGTGATTCTCCTTGCTCAGATAACCTGATTGCCTATTTAATCAAAGAGGAGTGTCTTTAGAATGTTGCCCTATCATTTGCTTTTTCTTTGTTCTTTCTTTAGCAGAATTTGTCTGTTTACAACTTTTATTTTACAAACAAAATTTTTTCTTTTCTTTTAGAGAGAGAGAGAGAGAGAACAAGCAGGGAAGAGGGGCAGAGGGAGAGAGAATCTCAAGCAGGTTCCATGCTCAGTGCATGACATGGGGCTCTATTCCATGACCCTGGGATCTTGACCTGAGACAAAATCAAGATTCTGATGCTCAACCACTGAGCCACCCAGGGGCTCTGTTGTTTTCTTTAAAAATTTTCCTCTCATGGGGTGCCTCGGTGGCTCCGTTGGTTAAGCGTTTTACTCTTGATCTTGGCTCAGGTTATGATATCACAGTTCATGGGGTTGAGCCCTGTGTTGGGATCTGTGCTGACAGCTCAGAGCCTGCTTCAGATTCTCTCTCTTCCCGTCTCTCTGACTCTCCCCTGCTCACTCGTGCTCTCTCTCTACCTTGCAAAATAAATAAATAGAACTTAAAAATTTTTTCCTCTTCTCCTGTTTCCAGAGCTCTCCCTGGATGACATAAATAAAAAGTGGTACTGTTTCTGCTCATCCTTTTCCATCTTTAGAAACAGCCACATGATGTGATTCTGTAGTCTTCCTTGGAGATAATCTCCATGATCAGGCTTTCTCTTCTAACCTCTGCTGATCTTGGTGGCCATCCTGGGAACCCTCCTCATTTTCCCTGTCATTCTGTTTCTGGTCTAGATGGGTATTAAGGCTGTGGGATGATTATACACTCTAATGCCTAATCCATAGCTATCGTATTATAGAGCTTGCTCTTAAAATCTGTCATGGGATATTATTTCTAATATTTTTTTTCATTTCTATCTTCACCTAAGTGTACAAATCTTTTTTTAAAAGTTCTATTAAAATGCATCTTATTTCAATCTGTGTGTCCAACTTACTTTATACCTGTGAACATACTATTATTTCTCATGTAAAGTAGCAAATTCAGTTACTGTGAGGGTCAGTCAGGGAAACATAGTAGCTGTCAGATCAGAGAAATTACAATGATGTTAGGACTCAGGAAAGAGGAGTGCATGCTTTATCTAAAGGTATGAAAATTTAACTTAAAAACAAAAATGCTTTTCTGGCAAAAGTCAGTTTAAAAGTTGTATAAGGTCTGATTCTGTCTCTGACCTAAATTGTTGACAAAAACATTAATAACATGGAGGCTCTATGACATTCTTGCTCATTTATTCATTTAACAAACATTTATTGAATGCTGCAGAGTCCCAGGCACCCGTTTAGAATGTGGCACCTCTAGGGGCACCTGGGTGGTTCGGCGTCCGAGTTCGGCTCAGATCATGATCTCGTGGTTTGTGGGTTTGAGGTCCACATCAGCCTCTATGCTGACAGCTCAGAGCCTGGAGCCTGCTTTGGATTCTGTGTCTTCCTCCCTCCCTCCCCCTCCCCTGCTCATGTTCTGTCTCTGTCTCTCAAAAATAAATAAATGTTAAAATTTTTTTTTAGAATGTTGCACCTCCAAATAGGAATACAAATACTAACACTAATAATGATACTAAGAATTTGTTTTTGGCTCTCAGGTTTTGTGGGTCTAGGAAAACAGGTGGAAAACTAAATGTCTAATTATAGAACCATGCGGTGCGCTTCCAGAGAGCTTGGGAACCTAAGAGAGGGAGTGGGTGACAGTTGAGGACTCAATGCTTAACAGAAGAGCCAGTTTGTGTTATTTGTTATACAACCCTAGAAATGTATACTCCAAAAAGATAAAGTTCTGAATATTTTGCTCCCAAGGTATGCACTGTTATTTTTTTAAAAGTTTTTAAGGGATGCCTAGGTGGCTCAGTTGGTTAAGCATCTGAGTCTTGATTTTGGCTCAAGTCATGATCTTACGGTTCATGAGATGCAGCCCTGTGATGGGCTTTGCGCTGACAGCACAGAGCCTGCTTGGATTCTTTCTCTCCTCTCTCTGTCCCTATCCCAGCTTGCATGTGCATGTGCTCTCTCTCTCTTGCTCAAAAAAAAAAAAAACAACCAAAACTTAAAAAGAGTTTTTTATTTTGGGGCACCTGGGTGGTTCAGTTGGTTGAGCGTCTGACTCTTGATTTCAGCTCAGGTCATGATCTCAGGGTTGTGAGATCAAGCCCCGCTTTGGGCTCCTCTCTAACGGTGTGGAGCCTGCTTGGGATTCTCTCTGCCCCTCCCCCACTTGTGCTTTCTCTTTAAAATTTAAAAAAAAAAAAAACGTATTTATTTATTTATTTATTTATTTTTAATGTTTTATTTATTTTTGAGAGAGTGAGACACACAGAGCATGAGTAGAGGAGGGGCAGACAGAGAAGAAGACACAGAATCCAAAGCAGGTTCCAGGCTCTGAGCTGTCAGCAGATGCAGGCCTTGAACCCATGAACTGTGAGACAATGACCTGAGCTGAAGTCAGATGCTCAACTGACTGAGCCACCCAGGTATCCCTGAAAAGAGTTTTAAAATTTTAATTCCGGCATAGTTAACGTATAGTGTTATATTAGTTTCAGGTGCAATATAATGATTCAACAATTCTGTATATTAAATACTCATCATAAGTGTACTCTTTAATCCCCATCACTTATTTTACTCATCCCCTACCTACCTCCCCTCTGGTAACCATCAGTTTCTTCTCTATAGATAAGAGTCTGTATCTAGGTTTGTTTCTCTTTTTTTCCCTTTGTTTGTTAGTTTTGTTTCTTAAGTTCTACATATAAATGAAATCATATGGTATTTGTCTTTTTCTGACTTATTTCACTTAGTATAATACCCTCTAGCTCCATCCATTTGTTACAAATGGCAAAATTTCATTCTCTTTTATGGCTGAATAATATTGCATTGTATGTATATATGTATATATATACACATATACACACTACATCTTTATTCATTTATCTGTTGATGTATACACTTGGGCTGCTTCCATAATTTTTCAGTATACATGCTGCAATAAACACAGAGGTGCATATGTCCTTTTGAATTAGTGGTTTTGTATTCTTTGGGTAAATACCCAGTAGCGCCATTACTGGATCATAGAGTAGTTCTATTTTTAATTTATTGAGGAACCTCTGTAGTGTTTTCCATAGTGGCTGCACCAGTTTGCATTCCTACCAAATGTATAAGGGTTCTTTTTTCCTCCACATCCTTGCAAACACTTGTTGTTTTCTTGTATTTTTGATGTTAGCCATTCTGGCACATGTGAAGTAATACCTCTATGTGGTTTTGATTTACATTCCCTGATGGTGAGTGATGTTGAACACCTCTTCATGTATGTGTCTGTCGGCCATCTGTTTGTTTTCTATTCTATTTTTGAGTTGATGTGTCAAGTAGGTTGAGAATGGAATTAAAATACTGCTTTATTTTACCAGGATGCCTATTCTTTCCATATTAGAAGAATTTTAAGATACCAAGGAGTTGTGAATGAAGATAGAGATGATGTGATCCAGTGGTCCCCAACGTTTTTACGCCTAGAACAAACATCAAGGATGATTATGTTGTACTCAGAACCCTGTCATCTACATATTCTGATTTAAGAAATGTCAAAGAGTTTTGCAGGAAATAAAGCACATAGAACTACAGACTATTTTTTTAAACCCCAACTAGCTTTATCTTTTTTCTTTTAAAAACATATACATAGAAAAAGTCACTAAGAAATTTTCAGTTAGAAAAGTATAATTTATGAGAATTATAATAATTCATAATCACTCAACTCTTAAGGGTAAACAAAGGCTATTCTATGATACAAAGTAGCCTGTGTGTTATGAGCAATTTCATCTTTGTTGTCTGAAACGCTACTTCATTTACTCCACCTTAAAAGCAAGTGAAGTGCCAGTGACTGATTTTGATGTTATAATGGGACAACCTTGGAACAGCTATACATTTTTAGAAGAAAATTATCTGTAAATCTTGGTAATTTAACTATTACTAGGTTGAACTGCCTGTGACACATTGCCCAGTTGCTTGTGATATAACAGTATGTCATGACATTGGGGTTGTGAGTTATTGCACTAGTTCAGCTGTATTCTTTTTTCAGAGGTTAAAACTGAGACCTAAAGAGTAACTTATGGGAGACCTCATGGTGCACTAATAACAGGACTAGGGCCAGGGGAGGGAGCAAATCAATATAGAGTTCATGCTGTGCACCTGGTGTTGTCCTAGGCATTTTCTACACATTTTCCCCAATTTTCACAAGTCTTCGAGGTAGATGTTAATTTTATCACTGTACAGAGGAGATAATAGATTCTCAGACAGTTTAACAGCTTGTTTAATAATATACAGCAGATAAGTCACCCAGCAGGGATTTAACACAGGTCTAAATCTCCTATTACGCTGTTGTGCTTAAAAATAGAACCCGTGTCTCAACTTAAGTTGTATGCTATAAACCACATTAAATATTCTCTCTAATAAAAAAAGTTTTAAAAAGGAAAATCTGTACACTATTCTGGTATTATCAGGATGTATTTCTATTTGCATAGACTTGTATTTGTCTCCATATTTTGTTACATATTTTGCTGATTGTTTTCAGATCAAAATGGCACTCCTCTGTGTGTTTGAGTCAACTATTGGTGTCTATTGACAAAAAATACTGGGACTGATCAAAAAGAGTCAGGAATGTTAGCAAAATCACTGAAAATGATTGATCGTATCTTTAAACACACCTAGTTGACAATTATTTTTCTTTAATACTGGTTGAACTTAATTGTGACTTTGGAACTTTGTTGTATTAGCCTTAATTTAGTCATTGAAAAACTGATTATTGAGATAATTTAAGTAAGATTGCATTTAGTGAATGGCATGAGGTTTAACTGAAATCTTAAAAAAAAACAACTAATACTTTACCTACATTGGTATAGTCAATCAGTTACTCAGCCATACACATTATTTTGTTTATATATTCTTTATAATAAATGTGAATTATAACTGCAGTGATAATAGATTTCCTTTTCTGTCATATCTCCATATAAACCATTAAATAATTTATTTTGAAAGCCAAATGGCAAGCTATGACATTTCTAGTTCAAAAGCTGTGTTCAATTAAATGGTTTTTACAATAATAAGAGTTATGGTCAGAGGTCTTAGGATGATTTTAATTTTGTTTATTTCACGTATAAACCTTCTTTTGTGCTATTAGCATCCAATTTGTTTAGACCACAAACGGCTACATTATTTTATAAAGGATTCACCTTTAATCCAGGAGTCTGTTTGCTTAGTTGCTTTTACTGTATGAATCAACCATTTATTTTTCATGTATGTGTTATATCTATAATTTATCCATTCATCCATCTCTTCTGTAAACATATATGTAAACAGTAGTTGATTCGTTGCAATGATCCACATTTTACTCTTTAAAATTCGCTTCAGAAAGTTTAGTGAATTTGAAGTTATAAGGGCCTTCAGTGTATTTCCGTATAAAATAGAGGTGAAATTATATTCCGAAAGAAAATTCACATTTTCTTAGGAAGTAGTTTGATGCTATTGAACTAACAGAAACTTTTAAAGCAAAATTCTGAGTCCAGCTGCTGTAGACGATGTCTATTAAAGATTAAAATATTTTGAATAATCCCAACTAAATATAATTTATTATTTTTTTCTTCAGAATAAAATTATAAGTACTTACAGTGAACACTGTTGTAAGGATGGAAGAAACACATGCCTAAGGACTATGTTTCCTGTAAGGCACACTACAGTGGCCTCAAATCCTTTGTGGATTTGTCTAATTAGAAGAAAGAAAGGAAGGTAGGAAGAAAGGGAAAAATACATGAATGTGCTATAGTAAACTTCCTCACAGAGTGACTTGATACTGCACAGGAGTGCTTTCAAAGACCCTGTGGAAGTGTGAAGGAAGCAGGATTAGGAGAGGAAGTTGAGCTGCGGTGCATTTGAGGTAGAGATCTCAATTCTTCTATGGGGAGATCTGGAAGTGTAAGGATTTCTAGCTGAGTCAAAGGGCTGGGTCTTTATACCTCTGCGTCATTCATTGGTTGTAGGCTGCCCTTCAGGAGGGGCACAGGGCCTTTGTCTAAGGACAGTTCCTGGAGAGGGACTCATGGGCAAGCTGTCTGCAGTCAACACTCCCCGGAACTAAGGGAGTGAGTGTGTGCTTAGAGTCAGATTTAGGCATCACACAATATTATCTACTAGAATGGAAGACTCTCTTGACATAAGTGAGCCTCTTTAATATAAACATCCTATTAGAGATAATTCAATAATTCACCTGGCCTCTTTTACAGTGAGAGCCCTATCTAAATTGCTGTCGGATCTGTTGGCTAGGAACCTGCTTAGATCTTTTGGGTCTCTGCCCCAGGCTAATCCTTCTCACCTCTTTTTATAGGATGCTGGCTGGTCCTGCTTAACATGGAGCAATATCTGGCAATGACTGCTCACCTGACTTCTAATCATTGCCAATGTCTGTCTCTGTGAACTCCTGGATACCCTGCTACTGGGTCCCACATAGATGAATGGATACAAACAGTAGACTAAGAAACGAACAACAGATGTGACACTCTCATGCCTTTAATAACTTGCTAGACCTCTGACTGCCTGCTTCACTGTCAGCTGGTCATTCACAAGGTCTGATCCTGCGACAGTGAGCTTTTTCTTTGGGACTTAGTTTACTTCCAGTCTAAGGTAGCGTTCAGACTAATTCTGACTAAGCCCTAGACTTTCTCTATAACATTAAAATAATGGAAATAGCCTGTGTAGTGATCTTACTATTCGTCTGTAATGTCAAGTTGCAAGAATTTCGCAAGACAAATTTTGAGCAGTGGAAAATTTATGTGTCATATATAAAATTGAATGAAATTTCCCGAGTTTTTTGAACAATTATAATCTAGTGCAGTTTTAGCCAAGCTGAACTTAGTGGAGGTTGGAACCTTTATTTCTCAATCCCATACTACACACAATAAATTTTGCATACATTGAGAGTTTACAGCTGTATGAAAAATGAATGGTTTGTCAGATTTAATACACTATGATTCTAAGCCAAAACAATAGAACTACTTTGATTCATTAAATGACTCTGCTTGTTAGTGTCTTGATTTCTGCTCAGCTACATCTTTCACAGAAAAGGAGGAAGGAGATGTGTTAGTTTGTTGATTCTTTTCTCTATTTTATTCCCAAGTCGATCATTTATACCTCCCTCTCTCTCTGTCTCTGTCTCTCTCTCTTAAATTCTAGGTTTAGGGTCAATCTACCACTTAAAGGGCAATAAGTTCAAGACAAAAGGCAATGCCTATATTTCCCAATCAGATGTCCAGTAATGGGAAAAAAAACAACAACAACTCCGTAATAGAGGTGTACTTTAGAGGAACTAAACTATAATCTATGTGTGAAATAAAAATTGTTTGGTTGAATTTACATGACCAAGCTGGGATTCCACCAAAAAGCATTTTTTTTAGTGAGTAAGTACTTTAGTAAGTACTTAAAGTATATAAAAATTAAAAAAAATTTAATGGATATTTTTGAGACAGAGAATGACAGAAAGAGAGAGAGAGAGAGAGAGAGAGAGAGAGAGAGAGAGAGCGAGTGAGCGCAAGCAGGGGCAGAGAGTGGGAGACACAGAATCTGAACCAGGCTCCAGGCTCAAAGCTGTCAGCATGGAGCCTGATGCGGGACTTGAACTCACAAACTGTGAGATCATGACCTGAGCTGAAGTTGGATGCTTAAATGACTGAGCCACCCAGGGGCCCCTAAAATTTTTAATCAAATTGGCTTCAGTGCAAAACCAAAGCCAAATTATCAAAGTCTAGAATTCTGAAGTCTCAAATGTACTTCGACAGAATTATACCCTAAATTAATTCACTCAACAAATATTTAACAAACACCCAGTATCAATATACCATCAACTTAGAAGTGGTATGTTTCTGAGAGGGACGTCAGCAACATGGCTGAATAAGATGTTTCTACTCAGGTTTTCTCCTCAACAAAAACAATTTGGTGTCCATCCATGGACAAAAGCGTCTTTGTGGGAGCTGTGGCATCCAGTATTATGTGTCAGAGGACCCAATGGAGTCTTATCCACCTATGCATTTGGTGTTAGGCATACAGACCCCTCTTTCAGCTGTTGACTCTGCAGTGGCCTGTGAACTGGCTACATTTCTAGGGCAATCACCCTCAGATGAGAAAAATGAAAGACAGCTACTTTTGCCCTTTATGTGACTTACTTCACTTTTATTAATATTTTAAACAAAAATTCTGTAATCTCTATAGCTTCTGCCAAATCTTTACTAAATCTTGAGAATTTGAAGCAGGGGAGGAGCACAGAGTAAGAGAGAATCTTAAGCAGGCTCCATGTTCAGCACTTGAGCCCCATGCAGGGCTCGATCCCATGGCCCTGGGATCATGACCTGTGTTAAAATCAAGAATTGGATGCCCAACCAACTCAGCCCCCCAGGTGCCCCCATTCTTTTTTCCTTATTGAGCATGTATCATATGTAGGACACTGGTGTGTATTGTAAGGTACACAAAGATAATAAAAATAATTTTGCCCTCAACCAACTCATATTCTTGAATGGTAACTTTTCTTACCGCTAGCTTTCATTGGAATTAAAAACCCCAGAATTATGCCAAAAGAAAATTATAACATTTCTAACTAGACAACAAATAAATTACATTATTTTGAATAATACTAGATACCTTTTAGAAAAGCAGAATCATTTGTGTTCATTTTTAATATCATCTATATATCAAAATGGTTTAAATTCATTTTAAAAACTCTGAATTATGGCACTATTTGACATTCTGTCGACTGCTTAAAATCAAATATCCAGTTCCCCTAAAAGTTAAATTTAGTGGATTTTTATCAATTTCATTTTCTATTTTGTTCTGTCATATAAAAGAACCACCTCTTTTTTTATTCACATGTTGTTATCTGGAAATCTTTTATTTCTACTTTCTAATATAATAGGTTGTCAAGAACTGTGACAATCCTAAGATTTTACCCTCCTTGCAAGATAAGAAGTTAGCCTATTGTAGTTATGTGGATGCTGTCAGAAGATGCAAGACTTCTAGGTCAAAGTTTATTACTCACAGAAATAGCAGGAATAGCAATAGCCTGAGGATCATTAACACCCCATATCAGAATCATTTCTTTGAGATGATATCAAACTGGTCAGATGGGAAGGGTTACCCTTATCTGACTCTTACAGGAAGAAAAGTTTCAGTGGCCATTACTGATGACCAGCTTCCTGAAAAGAGGACTGAAATTATATGTTGGTCAACTGAAGTGAAGTTTCCTATCCTCCAGTAAGGGAGGCCACTTTCTAGACAGAATCTTAGTGGTATCTTAGAAAAGGAGAGATTAAGGGCAGATATTTATAAGAATCTGGGGTCTGCAGGTCTTTCAGTGATTTGGCTAATTGGGATTGAACAGTCCTCATGATATAATAATTTAAGATTAGTGAGCATGGCAAGGTGAGGGTTTTGAATTAAGTTTTGATACATAGAGAGTCATTTAATAACCAAGTAATTTTGTCCTTTTGAGTTATGTGTTGACCACAGGAGGAGCTATTTATTCTGATGAACAATCTCTTGTTTCGAGAGGAGGCTAATTGAATAGTTGGCTATTTGGATAAATGGATTTTCTTTGGGATTTTCTGCAACTGTATCTTACCATACAAGAATTTCCCACAATAGTAAAGTCACGTTTATATGCACAGGCTTAGTTCTTGATCCTATTAATATGTTAGTTGTAGGCATCTTGTTCTCTCAAGGCATTAATTCATTAGTCCAAGGAGATTATTTAATTTATTAAATGGAAGAAAATTCATGGGCAGGAGAGATGAAGATGTAATCTGGAAAAAGAGGAGATACAGGCCAACCTGAGAGGTGCAGGCAAGGGTGTGATGGTGGAAGAGCAAGCCTATTTGATGAATCATAAGATGTTGAGCAAATAGAGTGAGCCTCAAAACCAGAACAGGTAGGTAGGATAGGATAGTTTGGGGCATTCAACCCTAGACAACAGGAAGTGTGGGAGTAGCTCGTGTGGCTACTCAAAGGCACCAAAACCAGCTAGACATGTGTGGTGCAAGAAAAAAATTGTCTGGTCTTTGTCCTGCATTCCTGGCATGGAGGTTCTAAAAACCCTTGGAGTCTCTTGAGTAATAGGACTATATTATGCTGAGGTGACCATGGTGGGCCCCTAAATAGCTTCAGAATGGAGGCTGGTCGCCAGAAAAACCAACCAAGTGATTAGAAGTTTGTAATTATGGGTTAGCCTGACTTCAGGGGAGGAGTGGATAGCTGGAGATTGGGTTCAGTCATGTGTCCAATATTTAATCTGTCATACCTGTGTAAAGAAACCCCAATAAAAACTCTCTACATTGAAATATAGAGGAGTTTCTTGGTTGGTGAACACATAGAGGTCCCAGGAGGGTGATGTGCTCTGACTCCATGAGGGATAACATGGAAACTCTGCATGTCCTTCTAGACCTTGCTCCATGAATCTCTCCATTTGTCTGGTCCTCATATGTGTATTCTTTATAATAAAATGGTGGGGCACCTGAGTGGCTCAGTTGGTTAAGTGTCCAACTCTTGATTTTGGCTCAGGTCACTATCTCACAGTTTGTGAGTTTGAGCCCCACATCGGGCTCTGCGTTGGCAGTGTAGAGCTTGGTTGGGATTCTTTCTCTCCCTCTCTTTCTGCCCCTCCCCTGCTCGAATCTTACTCTCTCTCTCTAAATGAATAAACAAACGTTAAAAAAAATAAAATGCTAATCATAAGTATAGCACTTTCCTGGGTTCTCTGAGTTGTTCTAGTGAATTATTAAACCTGAGGGGGATCATGGGGACCTCCTAAATTGGTAGCCAGTTGGTCAGAAGTACAGGTGCCTGGGTGACCCTCTGAGACTTGCAGTTGGCCTCTGAAGTGAGAGCAGACTTATGGAAAAACTTAAACTGTAAAGTCTATTGCTAAATTGGTGTCATAAATGAATTGCAATACAGCCAATTGGTGTTAGACCATTTGAGGTAGAAACAAGATAGTATACCATTGAATAAATAATTTTCTCAGATTAAAGTGGGAGGAAATTTTCAGTTGCCTTGGGTGTAGGAAGCAGGAACTGAGAAATCTATTCTTAGTAAAAGTAGAAACAACAAAGAAAAGAGAAATATAAATAATTTTTCTCCTTTTTCATAGTTTCTTTTTTAAAAATCATTAAAGTCTACTTCATTTCCTTAAGAGTTATCACACTACTTTCAAATTCAAAAATATGTAATATGATCTTTGTTTTTTGTGGTTTTGTTTCTCTGTTTCAGCTTTTTAATAATGACTAATACAACTTTCTAGTAGTGTAAAGCTTTATTATTATTTTTTAACTAAGTATGTATTCTAAGTATAGCAGAACAGTTCATAATTAACTTAATTTCCCCAGGTATTTTGATGCTTAAAAGGAAGGAGGAAGAGGAGAGATGCAGAAGATGTATATTTAAAAATCCTATTAGGATACTGGCAGCAGCCTTAATCACTGGAGGAATTTTACTTCTTTCTACACCTGCAGCTATATAAAGCAGTAGTTCCCTAGCTAATTGAAATAAAATAATACTGAAATTGCCAGAGGTGAAATGTTCAAATTGCATGCTTTTTTTTTTGCTGAAAACATAACAGTAACATTTGAGATATTTTTTCTATTTTATTTTTGTTTCTATAGTAAAGAGAAATACCAGCTCTCACAGATAGCAAGAAGAATGGAAGATAAACATATAACCAAGATTCTTTGCTTATGTTTCACCTCATAAAATGTATAGAAATTGAAGAACTTTTTATATACATTCTCGTTATCTCAAAAATCTTGGAAAACATTGTAAAAAAGCATCTTTATTGATTCTTGTAAATACGCTTCTCTATTGTTTGTGAAAATGACTTGAAACAGAGATGTAAGCTATTTTCCAGACTAGATCATGACTTGTGAATAACCTCTATACAATTGCCAGAATTTTTCAGTTGTATCAAAGTCTTCCCTAGGGAATGTGGCCATGACTTTGTAGTTCACCATACTTTTATCAGAACTGCTGCCCATTACAAGAGTTCACCAGGTTGAGTTTTGCAAAGAAACTGGACTAAATTAGACTAAGAATGCTAGTAGTTTTAATAAAATGTGAAATACGTAAAATGTATTAAAGAATATAAACAATGTTTTAGAACCAATTACCATTTTTACCTGATTAAATTATAATATTGGGGTTGCAAATGATCATTTTTCTGATTATCACACTTATTTTGTATTTTTTATGTGGTATTCTTCTCCAAATGAGAGGTTTCCCTCTCAGTTTCTTCTTTTCTTTCTCCTTTTTATTTATTTATTTTTTTAAATTTTTGAATGTTTATTTTTGAGAGAGAGAGAGAGAGGGAGACAGAGACTCTGAAGCAGGCTCCATGCTGTCAGCCCAGAGCCCGATGTGGGGCTTGAACTCACAAACTGTGAGATGATGACCTGAGCTCAAGTGGTTGTCATGCTCAAAATTTTGAACAATTTGTGTCTCAATCCTGTTAATAGCATTATTGAGTAATAATTGACATATAGTACACTGCACATTTTTTATTGGAATATAATTGACCTCCAATATCCTATTCGTTTCAGTTGTACATTATAGTTGATTCAGTATTTTTGTATATTGTGAGAGGATCCTCAGAATAAGTCTAATTACTGTCTGTCACCATACAAAATTATTACAGTCTTATTGACTATATTCCCTATGCTATACATTATATCTCCATGGCTTCTTTATTTATTTAGAGGTTTTTTAATGTTTATTTTTGAGAGAGAAAGAGAGAGCGGGAGTAGAGGAGGGGCAGAGAGAGAGGGAGACAGAATCTGAAGCAGGCTCTACACTCTAAGCTGTCAGCACAAAGCCTGATGTGTAGCTCAGACCCATGAACCGTGAGATCATGACCTGAACCAAAATCAAGAGTTGGTCGCTCAAACAACTGAGCCACCTATGTGCCCTGCCCATGATTACTTATTTTATAATTAGAAGCTTGTACCTCTTAGTTCCCTTCACCTATTTTCCCCATGCTCCCAACCCCTTCCACCTCTGGTAACCAGTAGTTTCCTTTATCTGTTAGTCTGTTTTTGTTTCATTTGTTCATTTGTGTTTTGTTTTTCAGATTCCACATAAAAATGAAGTCATAATTGTCTTTCTCTGACTTAATTTCAATTAGCATAATACCCTCTAGATCTCTCTAGTGTTGTTGCAAATGGCAAGATTTCATTCTTTTTATGGCTGAGTAATATGCCTTAGATTGCTTCCACATCTTGGCTATGGCAAACAATGCTGCAGTGATCATGAGGTGCATACATCTCTTCAAATTAGTGTTTTAATTTTCTTGAGATAGTTACCCAGAAGTGGAATTGCTGTATTGTACACTGGCTCTCCTTTTAATTTCTTGAGGAAGCTCCATACTCTTTTCCATAGTGGCTATACCAATTTACATTCCTACCAACTGTATAGGAGGATTCCCTTTATTCCACATCCTCACCAACACTTGTTATTTTTTAAAAATATTTTTGATAATAGCCAATCTGACAGGTATGAAGTGCTATCTTTTTGTAGTTTTGATTTGCATTTCCCTGATAGTTAGTGATGCTGAGCATTCTTTCATGTGCCTTTTTGCCACCTGTATGTCTTCTTTGGAAAAATGCCTATTCAAGTTCTGTGGCCATTCTTTTTAAACTCTACCTTGAATTATTTTAAAAAAAAAGGTTTTTAATTTTTAAATTCCAGTATGATTAATATACAGTGTTATATTAGTTTGAGGTGTGCAGTATAATGATTCAACAATTCTATACATTATTCAGTGCTTATCACAGTAAGTGTACTCTTAATCCCCCTTACCTATTTCACCCATGCCCTTACCCACCTAGTCTCTGGTAACTGCCAGTTCTTTATATTTAAGGCTCTTTTTGGTTGGTTTGTTTGCTTCTTTTTCCTTTGTTTTGTTTCTTAGATTCTACATATGAATGAAATCATAGGATATTTGTCTTTCTTTGACTGACTTATTTCACGTAGCATAATACCTTCTAGATCCATCCATGTTGTTGCAAATGGCAAAATTTCATTTTTTTTTGTGGCTGAATAATCTTCCATTATTATTCCCCGTTCCTCCTATCTTTCTTATCCATTCATCTATCAATGGACACTTGGACTGCTTCCATAATTTGGCTATTGTAGATAATGCTGCTTTAAACAAGGGTGCGTATATCTTTTGAAATTAGTGTTTTCATTTTCTTTGGGTAAATACCCAGAAGTAGAATTACTGGATCATATGGTAATTCTATTTTTAATTTTTTGAGGAACCTTCATATTTTTCACAGTGGCTGAACCAGTTTGCATTCCTACCAACAGTGAATGAATATTCTTTTTTTCTCCCTATTCAGGTCCCCTGCCCATTTTCTAATCAGAATATTTGCTAGTTGGTGTTGAGTTGTAGAAGTTCTTTATACATTTTGGATATTAACCCCTTATAAAATATATCATTTGCAAATATCTTCTCACATCAGTATGTTCTATTTTTGTTTTATTGATGGTTTCCTTTGCTGTGTAAAAGCTTTTAATTTTGGTATAGTTCCAATGGAGGCACATCTAGAAAACTGTTGCTATGTATGGCTGATGTCATAAAAATTACTGCCTTTGTTCTCTTTTAGGATTTTTATGGCTTCAGGTCTCATATTTAAGTCTTTAACACATTTTGAGTTTATTCTTGTGTATGGTGTTAGAAAGTAGTCTAGTTTTATTCTTTTACATGTAGCTGACCAATTTTTCCAGTACCATTGATTGAAAAGACCATAGTTTCCCCATTGTATATTCTTGTCTCCTTTGTCATAGATATATTGATCATATGATTATAGGTTAATTCCTGGGGTCTCTATTCTGTTACATTGATCTGTGTCTGCTTTTGTGCCAGTACCATACTGTTTTGATTACTATAGCTTTGCAGTATATCTTGAAATCCAGAATTGTAATACCTCCAGTTTTGTTCTTATTTTTCAAGATTGTTTTGGCTATTCAAGATCTTCTGTGGTTCTATATACATTTTAATATCATTTGTTCTAGTTTTGTGAAAAATGCTGTTGGAATATTGAAAGCTATTGCATTGAATTTGTGGACTGCTTTGGGTAATATGGACATGTCAATATTAATTCTTCCAGTCCATGAGCATGGAATATTTTTCCATTTGTTTGTGTCATCTTCAATTTCTTTTATCAGTGTTTTATAATTTTCACAGTAGAGGTCTTTTACCTCTTTGGTTAAGTTTATTCCTTGGTATTTTGTCCTTTTTGATGCAATTATAAATTGTGTTGTTTTTAAATTTTCTTTAGGTGACATCATTGTTAGTGTATAGAAATGCTACTGATTTCTTGGTATTAACTTTGTATCCTGCTTTTTTACTGAATTCATTTATTACTTCTAGTAGTTTTTTGGTGGAGTCTTCAGGATTTTCTGTGTATAATATGTCATCTACAAATAGTAACTGTTTAGCTTCTTCTTTACCAATATGGATAGCTCTTTTGATTTCTTTTTCTTATCTAATTGCTGTGGCTAGGACTTCTAGTACTGTGTTCAATAAAAATGGCAAAAGTGGATATCCTTGTCTTGTTACTGACTTTCAAGGGAAAGCTCTCAGTTTTTCACCATTGAGTATGTTGTTAGATGTGGGTTTTTCACATAAGGCCTTTATTATGTTGAGGTATGTTCCCTTTAACCCCACTTTGTTGAGAGTTTTTACCATGAATGTATGTTGCATCTTATCAAGTGCTTCTTCTGTATTTTCTGAAATAATCAAATGATTAAAAAAATGTTTATTTATTTTTAGAGAGAGAGCATGAGCAGGGGAAGGACAGAGAGAGAGGCAGGGAGAGAGAATCCCATGCAGGCTCTGTGCTGTCAGCACAGAGCCCCATGCTGGGCTTGATCCCATGAATTATGAGATCATGACCTGAGCCAAAATCAAAAGTCAGATGCTCAACTGACTGCCACCTAACTGCCACCCAGGTGCTCCTGATCATATGATTTTTATGCTTTGTTTTGTTGATGTGGTGTATGATATTGGTTGATTTGTTAACATTGAACCATCCTTGCATCCCGGGAATAAATCCTACCTGTTCATGGTGAGTGATCTTTTTAATTCTTCCAATCCATGAGCATGGAATATCTTCCCATTCATTTGTGCTTTTTTTTTCCTTTCCTTTGTTTCATTAGTATTTTATATTTTTTAGTGTTCAGGTCTTTTACAAACTCCTTGGCTAAATTTATTGCTAGGTATTTTATTCTTTTACATATAATTGTCAATGGGATTGTTTTCTTACTTTCTCTTTTTGATAGTTTATTTTTTGAAATGCAACATATTTTATATATTGATTTTATATCCTACGAATTTATTGCATTTATTTATTCCAACTGTTTCTTGGTGGAGTCTTTATTCTTTTTTTTTTTTTATTAACTTTATAGTTTATTGTCAGGTTGGTTTCCATATAACACCCAGTGTTCTTCCCCACAAGTGACCTCCACCATGACCATCATCCCCCTTCCCCTTTACCCCTCCCCCTTCCGCCCTCAGTTTGTTTTCAGTATTCAAGAGTCTCTCGTGCTTTGTCTCCCTCCCTCTCCCTCTTTTTCCTCCTTCCCCTCCCCATGGTCCTCTGTTAGGTTTCTCCTGTTAGACCTATGAGTGAAAACATATGGTATCTGTCCTTTTCCGCCTGACTTATTTCGCTTAGCATGACACCCATGAGGTCCCTCCACTTTGCTACGAATGGCCAGATTTCATTTTTTCTCATTGCCATGTAGTATTCCATT